>OY856409.1:1291478414-1292170914 GCA_963693085.1 Alisma plantago-aquatica
GATTCCTAACAAAAATAATCAAACATGTCAATTTCAAACTCTCCCCTATGATCACTGTGGATAGAGACGTTTGGGCAAGAAGCTTCATTTTCAACTCATTTGTAAGAACTTGGGAAAGCATCAAGAGTATCTCTTTTTGAAACAAGAAATAAATTCAAAGTATAGAGAGAAAATTCATCGACAACCACAAGACAATACTTGCTACCACAAAGCAATTTCATATGCATTAGTCCAAATAGATCAATGTGAAGAAGCTCAAGAACTCTTTTGGTACTCAGGACTCCTTTGGATTTGAACGATGACTTGGTTTTCTTTCCTTAGGTACAAGGTTGACATTCCTCATCCTTTTCAAAATCCAATCTAGGAAGTCCCTTTACCAATTCCTTTTGTTCAACTTCTTCAATTTATGCATATTTATATGACCAAGCCTACAGTGCCATAAAAAATATCATTCGAATTGGAAACAAGACATCTATCAACAATAGGATCAATAGAGTCAAGAAAAATAATATAGAGATTATTGTTTCAGTTTTCTTATGTATAACATTGTAAGGGAGAGAATCTAAAAGCAAACATTCATGTGAGATAAAAAGAACAAGATAACCATTATCACAAAGTTGACTAACACTTACTAAATTGTGATGTAGGACATCTACAAGAAGTACATTCTTAATGCAAAGTGAATCACCTACATCACCATCACCTATCACCTATCACCTTACCTGTGAGAACCCGTTACACTAAATGAGATTACTCAAAACATAAAACACAATCAATCACTAATTAATCACATACCAAAAAATATGGGTAAATGAAAACTGATTTCAGCATCAACATCCGCTCATAAACATTTGTATAAGATCCTAAAATCTTTATTATATCCATACTATGTCAAGAATTTGATACAAATTGATCTATCGCCTTAGCCACAACATATATACACAGGAGAACAATATTTGTATATGTCACAAAAACAAGCATTGCCATGCTAACAAAATCCTGATTCATTTGAAACACCATATATAAACTTTTCCTACCCGGACCTGAGAGTACAGGGAGGACTCTAGGACACACTAGACATCTAATCAACTTTATCAAAGATTCAATACTATAGCTCCTCTTTGCTGCCACATGTTTGTTTCCATAACATCTGATTACCTAAAAAAATGTGGCGAACCATAAGGGTGAGACCCATGTCCCAGCAAGAGATATAACCTCCAACAACATTTATTGAGTACAACATTTTTAAATAATTAAACAGTTAAGAAGTTTAATTAGATATAACAAATAAGATCAGCAGTATTGATGATTAACAAAATACATAAAGGAGCAGATAATAACTATCATCATTAGCCAGACTATCATTCTTTATCTTGTTGACAATATAAGCAATTCAATAGCATATGCATATCTAGCATCATGAGCAAGTATAGTAACATAGCATAGCTAACAAAATAAGCATGTCTAATTGGTTGAACATATTAATATCAGAAGAAACGCTAACAACATAAGCACAACTAGCTGGATAAGTATGATTAGCAGTATATGCATCTCTAGTTACAAAGGCATGGGTAGCATGCTAAACGTAACTAACAATATGAGATATCCAACATCATGATTATAATCATTAGTAGCAATATAGTTATCAACATAAACATGGCTACTACATGTACGCATCAACAATCTAAAGCATATCCACAACATTAGTATATCTACTATCACTTAATTGCAGTAAGCATCATATTTATGTAAAGATAACAAACAAGGGTTATCATCCAATGTGAAGCGTCATGTATAACCCTAAATAGATATGATATACAACTGTATTACATCTTTTATTATGCCCTAAGGAAATTGAGGATACCACTCAAAATCCAACTGACCACTGCTAAGTCAAAATCAGTGCCATACAAGATCTAGGAAGAGCCGGACTCCTAATATCTTCTCCGTCCCCGGTCAGTACGTGTCCACCACAACGACACATAAGGTCAAGCTTCTAATAGCCTAGTATGTCCTTAGTACAGGACATGACACGGGTGAAAGGAGGTGGGTACGCATACCCTACCATCCGAGGTACAACTGCAGTTGTCCTACAATCTTGTCAAATATATAATCACCGAGACACGACCACAACCATTCTCAATCACATCAAATGTATGAGGCATGACCATAGCCGACCTCCACAGTCTGCATTGTGGATGAAAAGGATATATCCTCAACTTGCCACCCCCACATACACAATAGTATGTGCTCCGATTTTCCCTTAGGAATACTCATTTCACCATCTGGTAAATTCTGACACTCAGATGGATCTATGGCACAGGGCGCTACATGATTAGAGTTTCACTTGATTAGTTATGCCAATTGGGTGAATTAAGGTTGCATCAAACAAGTGGACATACAAACCCTAATTCACTTCTAGAAAGCATATAAATATCACAACTTTGAAAAGATATAATATGTGTGAAACATAATTTCTCATCTCATCATCACATGGTACTATTCACTTTCCATTCATGAGACCACACTAGTCATCATACTATCACAAGATAATAATCTTTTTCACAATATCATAGGGTATCAACCCTTATCAACATAAGAGGATTACACCTCATTCAGGGCTCAACCATGCCCAAAGGTCATTAAGACCATCATACTATTACATGATATAAATCCTTTTCACAATATCACATGGTATTAACCCTTATCAACACAAGAGGATTACACCTCATTGAGGGCTCAACCATGCCCAAAGGTCATTAAGACCATCATATTATTCCCTACAAGATCATCATTATCTTTGTATGCCTTATAACAAGGCTCAACAACATCACTTATATATAATACACCAGATCAACACAATATTGCATTAATGAACTAGGTTATATTCATAAACAATCATAGCAGGGTTATATTAACATTAAGAACATTCCTTTATTACTTCAACATGCAATAAATATAGATATGATTAACTCTCATCATATTCATAATGCACATGTTTAGCATAAGAAAGTATCAACTGTGTGGCTATGATAACCACCAATTAACATATCAAGTTTATGATCATAGTAAGGAGGTTATTCCACCATCATTCCATCATATAAGAATGTTAAACATGAATTCTCATCTTTATCTATTTGCATTAGAGTTAGGTTCACAAGATAAATTATATTAATGTTACTAATCAACACTTATACCCAAACCCTACCTCACGGCATCCCCATTGGATCATGGATGCATAAGGTGAAGCATCACCATCACATTCCATACTATTCTCAAGTATGAACCCACACATAAATCAAGGTATAAATATTGGGTTATATCATACTAGGGTTTCAACCATTGTAACAGAGTACTTCATGATTACATTAGTCATTCAAGCACTATTTATACCCAATTACCATCATTTAGTTATATTAAAGCTAGGTATAGCAAGCTATACCTCATTAGGGTTACATATCAACACAATCTGATTATCATCCCTTCTATTCATATGAGTGAATAGGTAAGACTACCTTATTAAGGGTAACCCTCCATTTGTTCCATCATCATTCAACCCATATCACCATACCACAATGTCACCCAGAACCATTAGATGTTTAAAAGGTAAGACCATTGATTGTTTACATAGGTAACCACCTTGGATAAACCACCTATGAAGTCCTTGATTTGTACTCTAGAAAGAGTCACCATCTAACCCTAGACATCTGTGACAAAGTGGATTTTAGCATAATGATAAAGTAATTACAATTTTGCCCAATTTATGTTCACTCATGATCTCAAATTATTTTTTTCTTGGCTTCATAATCATTTTTGAGACTCAAATCTGAAATATGGTGAGCAACGCAGATCTTATACACATTATAACATCACAAATTTGATTAATTCGTCACGTTGTCCAAAGAAGAAAATTGACCCAACAAACTTCATCATATGATTCTAAAACTTTTTCTAAAGATTCTTCACAACTTTGTGAAGCTATGGTCCAAATTTAATATCATTTGGACATTCCTACTAATTAATACGATTTCTTGAAATTTATATGTTGAAAATCCTTCTATTTGCCTTTTTAATTGTCTTTTCCAAGTCATCGATCCTTTGTAAAGGGAGGGGACGAACCCCAGCCCTCAGATCTAAGACCTGCGGTTCAGGAGTCTGACTAGCGACACCTCCCACTGATTGCGGGAGGTGATAAATGTGACCGAAATGACAATCTGCCATCTATTGACCACTATTTGAAGATCTAAGCGAGCCAAAACCTAGCCCTCACGTTTTCGATCTGAACAATCCCTAGTTTAATACCTTTTGTGTATATTTGCACCGCCAAAACTTCCCGCTCACCTTCTCGTCTCACTTTGACGGCCATAGCTAGGGCCCAAATTTGACCTAGCCTAACCCTAGCCCCCAAGCCTATAAAATGATCCCCTAAGGGGTGCCGACACCCCACATTGCTAGAACGAGCATCTTTTCTCTCTCCCTCACCCTTGAACAACTTCCTTTCTCCATTCTTTCTCCTCATCACTCTCTACTCCAAATTAGTGTCACCGCCCATGGCTGCCTTGGGCGATCTGCTCCTGGCCCCTATCCTCCTTCTTTGAACCCCCCATCCAGTTCATGAGGTCTCGACGGAACTGAATGTCACCTTCTCCTGACACGCTGATGTCTCCTGCCCCAATCCACCCTCATGCTGACGAGCCTCCCTCCACCTGGTTTCTAGGCTCACGAGGGAGTGCTATGTGAGGAAGAGAGGTCCCAAACCGTCTGGTCCAAGAAAGGGGAGCCCCAGTCCAATATTTAGTTGAACTGAGGTCTGAACCAAGAAATCAATTGTGAACTGGTCGTTTTAGGATTTGAACCATACCTTTTTGATAGAAAGGCGTGGATCTATGTGGCTCGATATCAGCCATTCCTTGTGCATCCAACGATCATCCTATTTTCTAATTTAAGGTACTTTACCCCTCCCCTGCTCATATATTCAATTAAATTCCCAGATCTTGATTAAATCATAGAAAATGCACCCTAACTCCAAATAATTTGAGTAAATAATCAATCTTGATCAGAAAAATCCAATGAATCATTTAAAAATACTTTTGAAACCTGATTCTAAACGATGCTCACTGATATCCCTAGATATGAAACTCTTTCTCATTTAATTTGTCATATGGCTCAATAATGATGTTTAATATTTGAAAACCCTATTTTTGTACTTTGATGATACCTTGTAACCTAGATCTAATCTAATTGAATCATCCATTCTTGAAAATGAATCATTAGTGATCTTAATCTTTTTACTTGATTCAATCTTGATTATAATGAATATGAGTAATCTTGATATTGATCTTAATATTGCAAAACACTTGATATAGTTTTAACCCATCAATCTGATCTTGATTATATTAAGTACCATGATGATAATCTAGAAATTGATGATGGCTTGGATATTGATCATAAATTCGGGTTAACACATATGATCCTAGAAAACCTAAGTAAGTCATTCACACTAGAATATGTTGTATACTTGAAATAATGTTGGACATATTGAAATATTGATTATAAGTGAATGACCCAACCCTAAGGTTGACATAGGAAAAGTGTAACCCTAATCTCGAATATTGAAATAGGATTTTCAAATATCATGATCTTGACCCTTTATCGAAACATTGTGTTTTAGGATCTAACTCGAAGGATCAGCCTATTACTAGTTGTTATATACTGGAAATCCTTGGTGAAAGGTACGCTATTATAGAACTCCTCCATGATTGTACTGAAGATACTTTTATGTATCTCTTGACTGTATACTTGGCTATTTACTTGGACGGTCTACTGTTCCCTATGATTAGTCTTCTGTTTTTCTATACTATATTTTGAAAAACATGAAAACATAAATTGCATGCCCATTGTGACTTCCCGTATATTGATAATGATGATGATATTGATAATGTTGATAATGTTGATATTGAGTACAACAATCCCCTCATTTGTAGGTAGGACTTGTACATTGGCTTCCTATGTTCCTATGGTGAGAAGGATCCTAGGGACCTTCCCCATCGCGTTGGGGTAATATAGTCACACAAAATATATAAGCCTGCTTATCAAATTACAGCATAATGGGAACTCGTAATAAAAGTCAAATTGCTTGAAAAACTTGTCGAATAAATGTTGGTTTTGCAAATTTCTTGTTATTCTTTTGAATATAAGTCCTTCCAAGTATACTATTTTGTTATAAATCGCTTTTCTTGATTTTGATAACGTACCGTGCAATTGCATGATTTTGTCTCGATTTTCTTGATTTTAGGAAATACAAATGGAATATTGAATAAGATCACTTCTGCACTCTACATACTCTGATGACAAAGATAAGTCAGAGAAATCTCCATTTTGGGTTAGTTGTTCTTAAATATCTAGTTTTTGAGTTATTATTTCTTATTGTATATGCCAGTGTGATAGATCCTATTGGGCCACTCAGGGACGGGCACTTCAATCCTTTTACTATTGTCTAGGCAGTAGGATTGGGATTGAGGTAAAAACGATTCCGTGAAAACATCCCTTGATTAACAACATAAAAAGTTCCATTGAGAGTAGGGTAAAACCCATAATCGACTGTTCAGTTAAAACAAGCCATCCATAGTCAACAAGTAAGCTCCTTAAGTTGATCATATAAAGGAAATCATATAAATCACATTATTAGGACCAACATATTACATTATCCATCATTTCACTTTATTGGAGTAATAAACATTAGATCTTGACCATTGGGTCAAGTTCATATATTAAAACCATAAATTGTAGTATAGGTTCAACCATGGCATCAAGTGACCCAAGAAACCATTGGTCTAAGGCTTAATTGATGCTAAAACTATATGATTAACTCACCATAGATTGTAGAGACCTGATCCACCATCATTAGTGATCATTAAATCACTATAGGTTGTTAGATCAACACTATATTCATTAATCAACATCAAATATTAAGCCGATGTCATCATTGATTGATATCATCAGTAGGGTACTTAATGGTTGATCATTATACTTCTAATTGACACATGTTTTCACCATCATTTGACACCCTTGATCACGATCATGAGTTGTTATGAAGACAACACCATAGGTTTGTTGCAATGGTACCATCATCGGGTCACGGTTTATAGAAGAAATCAGCTTTAAACCCTAAAATTGACCATTGTTTGATAGGTTCTTAGCACCATAGGTTGAATAACCAACCTGATCCATGTCAAATTATACCGTATTAATAATGTAAACATGATCATAGGTTTACCTAGAACTGAAATCAGAATAGGGAACATTATAAAAATCGAAATCCAAGTCAAATAGTTTTTTAGTGCATGAATCATCATTTTCAAGTAAGAACATGATCTAGAAAGCTTATGGTAAGCAATAAACGTGGAGCAAGTTATAACAATTGCCTCTAATGATAAGATAAAACCCCACATAGAAGAAATCTCGAGTAGGTAGGGTAGAAAAATCCAAGAGTAAGCTATGAATTCGTCCATCTAACACCTTTCTTCATCAAATGAGCAAACCCTAAACATAAGGAGCAAGAAAGGTAGGGTTTTAGAGCTTTAGAGCAAATTCTACCATGGAACAACAAGGTTACGACCTAGAGAAATCTAGGAGGAAGGATAACAAAGAAATAGACGGAGGAAAGAAGGGAACTCTTACACTTTTAGGTCAAGATCACTAGAAGGAAGCTTTTTCAACCCTAAAATGAAGTAAATTTCAACCTTAGAGCCTTTCTCCAAGAACATCCCCACTTTCTCCTTCTTTGGGAAGAAAAATTCGCAGATGAACAGAGGGAGAATGAGGGATGTGGTGGAGAGAAAATGTCTCGTTTTGGTGCTTGGGGATAAATATATGACACTTTAAGATAAAGAAAAGGAAAGAGTTGAAGTTCTAGTATCTATCCAAGTGTCCATAGCCTTAATTTATTAAGAATATACAAGCATACACACAAGCAGCTCTCCCAACATGTGTATAGACCTGTTTATCTTTCCTTTGTCGAATTTCCCAGCCAATCAAATAATTCATTAGTTGATAGCTATTAAAGGTAGCTCATCCGTGAAGGGGAAAACCCTAAATACCCTTGAAGCAAACACCTTCAAACCAAGGTTTAAATAGGCACCCCATGGCCCAAAAAGATCAAGAATGATGATAGAATATCCAAGGCACATAATGCAAGTGATAAATTGCAAAGAAAACCTTTCAAATGGGTAAATTGCATAAAAGTCCAAAATGTGCATAAAATTGTATAACTTGCTCAATTAGTGTCCAAATTGGACCAACTTTGAAACTTAAGCTTGTATTATGATTTCAAAGTATATCACAAGGTTATACTAGGGTTCTAAGCATTAAATTATGATAATTAAGATTGTTCAACTCATTAAGTAAGTTTAGGGGCCTTGCATTACCCTTGTTGTTGTCACCAAATGTAACCGACCCTCCTTTCTTCTTTGTGAATTAGTTGAAATGGCTGATTTCACCTATCATATGTTTTGAGCTACCACTATCAAGACTTTATTTTCCTTTTACCTATAGGAAAGGAAGATGTCGGTGCCCAATTTAAAACCTTGGGATCTAGTGTTAGCTTGGGGACCCATTTTATCTTTGGATTGGTCCCCTTCTCTCTATAGTGACAATAGGTAGAGTAATGCTCATCACTCTTGAAATGCACACAAACCATAGGGTTCTTAGATCCAGATGACTCTCCATGGAAAATAGATGGTCCCTTGCTCTTTTTCTTACCTTTTCCCTTTCTCTTGCTCGTTGGAGACCCCCCTACATATCTCAAACCACTAGTACCAACTTGGTTGGTAGACTGATCTTGAACTTTTCATTGAGTACTCTTTCCCTTTGAGGAATTTGGACAAGGAAGATCTTAGTTTGTGATTATCATCACTGAGAGTAATGACAATAGAAGATAAGCTAGAAATACCATCTTGTTCATGAAGTAAGTTTTCCTCCAAATAGAAGGCTTTAGTAAGATAAGAATCTTTTTCTAAAGTAAGACTATCAACTTCATGACTAGACAATAATGGTATAGAAGATAGATCATTGATTTGAGAAAGAAATCTTGAATTTTTCTTTCTATTCATAACAAGCTCATCAAGATAAATTCTATTCTCATCCTTAATAGCATCACAAGCAAGCTTAAGATCATCATTTTCAGTTCTAAGTAAAGTAATCTCATCTACTCGGGCTTGATTTTATTCCTTAAGACTATTGATGTTCTTAACATAGATGCCATTCTATACTTCAACTCCATTGTATTGGAGCTCAAGATCAAGAAACTCTTCTTACAAGGAATCAATGTTATCAAGATGAAACTTTTCATTTTTTATCTAGAATATCAATTTTAGCATGCAAATCATCTATGATCTTCCCTAACCTCTTCTTTTTAGACTTAAATTTAGAATAAGAGGAATGGGAAGAATTTAACATCTCAATAAGAGTTTCTTCAAAAAACTCATGAAAGCTTACCTCACATACCTCACTTACCTCACCAATGTCTTCACTTGTAGAGGCCATGAGTGCTAGATGGCATTCGCCTTCATTGGAGATTGCATCACTAGAGGAGGATTCCTACCAAGACGCATGAGTTGCATCCTTGATCCTTCTCTCCTTATTATCCTTCTTCTTGTACTTCCCATCCTTCCTATAGTTATTGCTCTTCCTATGGCCGCTCTGGTGGTAGGCCTTCTTTGCCTTGGGGCATTCATTCTTCTAGTGACCCTTTGACCACATTCATAACATCTAGGAGTAGAAGATGAGGAAGACTTTCCCTTGAAGTGCCTTCCCTTTGAGTAGTTTGCTTCATGATCACTAGGGCCATCATCTTTACTTAAGGAGGCAGGAGAGGACCAGAACAGAAAGTTCTTGTTGGATAATCCTTTCCTCCACTTGAGCTTTGAAGGCATTTCCTTTGGTCTTCTTTGATTCCTTCTCCTTTTACTTGTCATCTTCTACTTGCTTGTCTAGTCTTGGCTCATGAGCTTGAAGCTTTCCAATGAGCTCCTTGGTGATTAAGTCACCAAGAATTCTAACTTGTTTAATGGAAGTCACCTTGGGTTCCCATCCTTCGTAAGAGACCTTAGGATCTTGGAGTTGATATACCCTCTATCCAAGGTGTGGCCCAAGGAAGCAAGACCACTGGTGACAGTTTTGAGCCTTAGGTGCATCTCGGCCACTCTTTCCTTCTTGCGCATCTTGAAGTTTTCAAGCAGTCCATTGAGCATGTAGATCTTTTACTCTTTGACTTATTGTATACCTTCATAGGTAATGCACAACTTGTTACAAATCTAATGGGTTGTGTCTCAAGTTGAGATTCAGTTGAACTGGGAGGGAGTGAGGGAAGCATAGATGATGCTTATCTCTTTGGCATTCATCTTCTCCTTCTTGAGTGTAGCTTCATCCCAAGTAGATACATCATCTGTCGACTCCTTGTATGAAAGAATCATCACTTTCCCCATATCGTAGCTCATCCCTTGAAGGTACAACTGCATCCGTCGTTTCTAATAAAGGAAATTTGTGCCATCGAAGACTGGGGGTCTCATGGAGAAGCCTTCCTCTAGGTTAAGGGACCTATGTAATTCTCCCATCTTCTGGTCTCATGGGAGATGCGTTGGAGAAGACCGTTGTTACAACCCCAATTTTTGGGTTCTTATGGCGGGAAATGCAATTTTCCCAATAAATGTATATCTATGGGAATTCTATGAATTATATGTATTGGATGGATTCCCTTTGAAATATTTTATTTATGCATGTGATTTCGTGGACCATAAGATTTTAATGAGTCCAATGTGATTAAAAGGAAAATACGAAATCAAATAATGCATAAATAAGAAAAGAAATTGAGATAATGATGAAAATATGAGAAATATGTAGAAATATGGATAATGGAATTATCATGGATGATATTTCGAGTGCACATGGTTTCTAATGGTAAAAGGAATAAAATAAAGGAAAATAAAAGAATAGGAGAGAGAAAATATGTATAAAATGTGCCTTATTAATAGATAACTTGCATATGAAGAAATGTATCTCATACTTTTGAGTTTGAGTCCCAATCTTGGCACACAAGTATCTAAAGTCATCCAGGACTTTCCTTTAAAATTTGGTATCAATTAGATAATCGGTTTGAGATTTATGATTTTTACAAAATCTTCTAAAGTGGAAAGGGTAAAGGAAATACATTAAAATGTCACAATATATGGTTTAAGAGCAAGTGACACGGATAATTGGATCTTGATCCAACAGTAGATGTGCGCCATACAATTCTAATTGAACTGGGAAACAAGCCACCGATAGGTGTTTTCCCAATCTAATTTCCTTGCATTTGACTCCATGTGCTGTCTAGGAAGGCACTTGGATGAGTTCGGGAGGAAGTTACGCGCCAGATAGACCTAGATCTTGCTAGATTTTGTTGCCATTTTAGGAAACACCGAATTTCACTTGGACAAGGATTTGACGGTGAGGTTGGGGAGCCTAAGCTAGACCCCCACACCTATAAATAGTACCCCTCTAGACTCCTCACACCCTGACAGATACGACCAGCCACTTAGTTTGTTCTCTCATGCCCCGGATTCATGGATTGAACCTGCTCT
This sequence comes from Alisma plantago-aquatica, assembly GCA_963693085.1. Classification (NCBI taxonomy): domain Eukaryota; kingdom Viridiplantae; phylum Streptophyta; class Magnoliopsida; order Alismatales; family Alismataceae; genus Alisma; species Alisma plantago-aquatica. The sequence goes on from OY856409.1 coordinate 1,291,490,033, forward strand.
GGTGAGCTCCAGGCTATGGTGCCTCCGTGGGCCGAGCAGCTGAGGAAGAAGGAGGGAAGTAGAAGTAGTCGTTTGATGGTGATCCACGGTGGACTCGCAAGGAGATCCAACAGCCATGGGCGCTTCGCGTTTTAGATGGTTGTGAGTGGGTGCAAGTGCCGAGAGTCATGTGATCGCACTCGTCCAACAAATACTCGCAATCCAACAACAGCATTTTTTTTCCGAAACCAAAGTGCCAGATGGATGACATGGTGCTCTGCCATTGGACGAGAGGTAATTTATCTTGCATAAATCATAACTAAAGATTGGTAGCTCCAATGAAAATAAGTTATAAAGGAAAATTGATCAGGAGGATGCAAGTAATGCAATAAACATATAATTGAAGCCTAATTCTACTTACAATTCAAAAAGTATGTAAATATGCTATCTGTAATGGTTTAATTAATGAAAAACCCTAATCTTTGATGATTAATGAATTGGGAAGGGTTAAATGGATGTTCAAAGTGGAAATTAACTTTTTGTTAATAAAAGGAAGATTTTGATATAAAAGAATGATCTTTATACATATTTGGCTCAATTTGGGGTTTCATATACCTGAGTATGCATTAATGGTCTTAAAACCCCTAATTTAGAAGAATATGCCTTTAATGGTTTTAATTGTGCAAATTCATGAATAAGACAGAATTATGTGGTTACAAATCCAATCTGAGTATAAAAGAACATTAATGTGGATAATTTGGTAATTAGTGTTTCTTAGTGTATACAAGTGGAATTAATGATAAATTAGTGTTTGTGGATCAAAAGAGCATTAAAAGTGATAAGTGCATTATGGAGGCTAAAAACCCTAATAAAATACTAAAGTTAGCCTAGAAATCCTAAGGTGGAATCCAAGTTAATCTTAAAAATGTTTTGGATAAAATAATGACACATGGGTGTTATGCATTAATTTCAAGATATTGTTGATTGCTTGATTGATTGTTCTTGATTATTCTTGCTTGGACCTCAAATTACTCTAGATCAGGTATGTGGTTATGCTTATGGTTAAATCGCTTTAGTTTCACGGCAATTCCTGAAGTTTTTTTGGTTGCTTAGAAATAACTACTTGGATGAATTTTATTTCATGCAAATATAAAGTGAGTATGACTATCACTATAAATAAGTGTACATGACTAGCTCAGATCCTAGTCCTCCTCAGTGGCTTTGCTAATAATAAGGATGACCTAGTACATGGTCTACATGTTAGGTAGGACCATCAGGTTATCATGAGTCAGTTATTGGGCTATCTATGGGTAGTGCCATGTGACTCTTTAGCATATTATGAGTTAGGGATTGGGCTACCTATGGGTAGTGCCATGAGACTCTTCAACCCTAGGTATTGATCTACCTGTTAGGTAGGATCATGGGGGTCAATTGGGATCTACCATATGAGAGGTAGTATCCAGGTCCACTGCAGGGACATCGCAGAGGCTAGGGTATGTATGGATTGAGTAGTTATGTTTAAAGTGTAAAGTTTGTTTTGTTAAATCATAATTGCTTGCAATATGTTGTTACAATTAAATGCATGATTATTGGTTCTCCCACATACCAGTATAATTTGTTATACTGGTCATTGTTTTGTTTGCCGGCGTTTTAAGTTTATCAAGAAAATGGATATTCCTTTAAAGTGACAATGATGGAATAAAGCTTAATAAATATTTGAGGATTTTAGATAGATAGATGTTATATGGGGTAAAGTCCATCATCTCCTGTGTTTTGCAAGGTATGAGAAAAGAAAAATTTTATTCCATTTTAAAGCTTAGTTATTGTAGAATTTATTAAATATTGTTGATTATTTGCAAAACCACTGATCCTATTTTGGGATAACGCCTATGACCTCTTGGTTTCCCTTAATTGGGGGTTACTGGGAGGTGGGGTCATTACATTTGGTATCAGAACCGTGGTTTTCCATTTAATCTCTAATAATTAATAAATTTTACAAACTCTTTAGAGCCCAAGGGAGTTATTAGAGGATTTTCCAATGATGGAGGTGTCTAGAAAAGAATCATGATCTGGGGGCTAGAAATATTTTCCTCCGCCCCTCTAGTCGGTCTACAAGGACTCCCAAATTTGTGTGGTTGTCTGGCTAAAATCAAAGGATTTGACTCGAAATAAGGTACCTCTAGGTCTTCTCATCTAATTTCGTCCCTTCTTTACCTCTTATTTCTGGAGAAACATTAAGTGCTTAGGGTATTATCTCTCTCCACCACCCTCATGTGTTTGGGATAAGAGTAATAAGGATTAAGGAATCCTCCACCAAATAATGAAAAGCATGTAAACAAGATGTCATGGACATAAGTTTAATATTTTAAGTGTAAACTAAATATTAGTTACATGCTTAAGGTTGCATGATGTGTGTTGTCAGGCCCTCGGGAGAGCTCTGAGGTTAGACCTTCTTGGGGGAGGATAAGGAGAGAGAGTTAGCCTTTGTTGAAGAAGCCTCCAGGTCAATGTTAACCCTAACTGTAAAGTGGTAGTTAGAGAAAGAGAAGACACGATAACTTGATAGTTGACCATGCATGCACGTATGTGGGTTATACATACATGTTAAACATAGACTTTGAGTAGTATGTTGGTTGACCTCTAGTGCCTTTTGGTGACCCAAACTTGGGTGGGTCGTACCTGTTAGGGTGAGGGATAGCTCCCTCATTGCGAAGGCTAGAGGTGACCATATAGGAACCCTAACAGGTATACATGGGGAGATAAGAGGCATGCACTTACATAAAAGAGAATGTAAGCAAGGCTGACAGTAGGTTTTAGACCTAGACCCGAAGCGTTATGCCTGATGTTCATAAGATGAGCATGCATAGCTTTGGATAATCTTGGTCAAACATAGATTTTGGATCATGCTTTTCACCCAAGTAGGTGTAGACATGTAACCTTAGGAGCTTGAACCACCTTTTGGGAGAGAACCTCCAGTGGAAGGACCAGTTGTAGGGTTAGCTCTAGAGGAAGGGCGAGACCCAATGAAGAAGGTTGGTGACTCTAACATCCCTGACCTGGGTTATGAACTAACCCTAGATGTTTTTCTTAATTATGTAATTATATACTTGTGATTATCTTTTGGTATGTAATTAAAGCTTCTGAGGAACATATAATTCTATTTATGTCCCTTTTGAACAATGTTATATATTGTTTTGTAATACAGGGATCTATGTGCAAATTACCCTATTAAAAAGGGGTTAACTTGCAAATTTCACATGTTAAGATGTTCCTTTGGTGTTGAGACATCATAAGAATGAATATGATGAAGTATGATGTATTTCCCAATCTTGGGCATCAAGATGCAGCTTGTGGGGCAATCCTTGTGCTTAAAACTCTAGTTTTGGTGTAAAGTACAATTTACCCAAGATATGGGGTGCAACTTGTAAAATACACCTTCTAGAGTATCTTTTATGACTCTTGGCATCATTTAGAGTAAGAATTATGAAGAGGGCACTTCAATTGAATAATTAAATAAGAATGATAACCCTTATAAATTAAATAATCAAGTTATAAGCCTAATAACTCTTCTATATGTGCAACTTAGTAAGAAGTTGGCTTTGTTCACCTTTAGACCTTGGGTTTAAGATGAGTTTTTCTTAAGTATGGAAGGGAGAAACGTGGCAAAGAAGAAAGGAAGGACCTAGATGAGAAATGGAGAACTAGTTGTCCTTATGATGGATATGACCCCAAAGTACATATACAACTTCCTTTGCAAACAAAGGAACGTTTCTTTCACTTCCTCACTTATCACCTTGCTCAAACCGACTAAGGCAGAGCTTTGGAGCAGAAGAGAACGACCAAGGGGAAGCTAAGTAAGCTTGGGTCATCTTCTTGCTCGGATTCATGTAGGAATTCATGGTACAAGGTTGGTTTTATGGTCTTCCTTACTTGTTTCTTCTTTCCAGCCGATCTTTCCCAACCAATTCTTGGAGAAACAGCCATGGCCGACCTGTGGAGCTCAAGACACCATTAGAGGCCTGTAAGATTGAAATCTTGGAGCTCTAGGAACGACCTTAAGGTGGGTTTTATAACTCTAAACCCTTAAACTTTGTTATACATCTTTCTTTCTTGCAAAAGTAGCTTGTTCTTCTTTTCCCCATCCTTCCATGCTTTCTTGCAACTAAAACCACGAAGAACAGACCTTGATCTAGAGGTAGAAGAAGATGGGTGTGGTTACCAATGTTACTTTATCAAACGGTCTTGTTCCCCCCCCCCTTTGGCCAAACGGTTTGCAAAACCGTTTGAAGGGCAAACGGTTTCACAAGGTCGGTTGGAGAAAACGGTCTCCAAGATCATTTGGGTGAGTTTACCAAGGGTTTACCGTTTGGGATTACTGTTCATAATTATGTTGGTTGATAACCCTCCAAATTTGAGGGATTAACTCCAAAGGAATCGTGAGTTGAAGGCAAATCAATTAGGTAAACCTAAATGGATTAAGTGCTGATTTCCAACCTGATTAACTTGACCTTTTTGGGAAAACGGTTTCAAAACCATTTGGGTGAGTTGACCAAGGGTTGACCGTTTGGGATTTCTGTTCATAATTATGTAGGTTGATAGCCCTTCAAATTTGATGGATGAACTCCCAAGTAATCATGAGTTAAAGGCTAATCAACTAGGCAATCGAATTGAATTAAGTGCTGATTTTCAACCTGATTAACTTGACCTTTTTGGGACAACGGTTTCAAAACCATTTGAGGGCATTGACCAAGCGTTTACCGTTTGCGATTACTGTTCATAATTATTTTGGTTAATAACTCACCAAATTTTATAGGTTAATTCCAAAGTAATCATGAGTTGAAGGCTAATCAATTAGGTAAACCCTAATTGGATTATGTGCTGACTTTCAACTTGATTGATTTGACTTTTTGGGTTTTCTTGCCCAAACGGTCTCAAGACCGTTTGGGGATCACCCAAACGGTCTCAAGACCGTTTGGGGGTCACTCAAGACCGTTTGAAGGTCTAGGGTCAAGTATGGATATGTGTTTGAAGATCCAAAGATGTGGTATGAACCCTAATCGGCTAAGTGCTGATTTTGCAAGTGATGAGTTGATTGTTTTGGGTTGATTGGCCCAAACGGTGTCAAGACCGTTTGGGGATCACCCAAGACCGTTTGGAGGTCTGGGGTTAAGTATAGTTGACCAATTGAAGGTCCAAAGGTACACAATTACAAAGAAATCAATTTCTGATTTGATGATCAACTCAATAGCTCAAACCCTAATGGTGTTTCACTAGAATCCAAGGGTTGGGTGATACAAACGGTCTCAAGACCGTTTGGAACACATACAAACGGTCTCAAGACCGTTTGGAGCTCACCCAAGACCGTTTGGAGGTCTAGGGGTGAGTATGGTTAAGCAATTGATGATCCAATGTTACTAAGTTAAAGTGTAATCAATTGCTGATTTGGTGATCAATCCAATGATCCAAACCTTAATTGATTGACTTGGATTTTGATGATATGATGGCCAAACGGTCTCAAGACCGTTTGGAGGTCATCCAAATGACCTCAAGACCGTTTGTGGTCAGGTCATACCCAATTTGGATGATGGTTCTATGGTTTCAAAGTAACTAGTCTTACATTGATTAGTATTGAAGGATCATCGATTCCAAACCCTAATTCAATTGAATCAAACCCTAATTGATGAACAACTGAGGGTTAATTAAGGGTCAAATCAGTTTAAGGTTGACCTATTAAACTCAATTGAGGTATGAGTATAGGTCCAATTGATGATTGGTTCCATGAATTCAATGATTGAAGTAATCAACATTGGAAACCCTAATTCAATTGGATACCTTATGTAATGGAGGTCCAATGTGACTGAATCTTTGAGAATTAAGATGATGAATGTTCTATTGATCCAATAATGATTAGTAATGACAAACAATGAAGGCACAACGGTTGAAACCCTAATAGTACCTAAGTGACTAGTACCAATTAAAGGGAGAATTTTTAATTGTTTATAGGATTAATAGCTTGATACACTATGTTAACCATAGTAGTATGTACTTGATTGAAGGGTTGATGTGACCTAATCAAGTTGAAAGAATGAAAGATTAGAATACATATATATATATATATATAAATATGAATCATGTAATGATCTTCTGTAGTAAGACCGTGGTAGCCTTACTTTGCACGACCGTGCAAGGTGGCACGGCCGTGGTGGCCTATAAAGAAATTGAAATGTTTTGGTATTGTGCTGACATTGTTATATATGCATGTCCTTATTTGTATAAGTCATACAGGTTGATATTATAGGGTGATCATAACCAGGTAAGAGTTATGATGTCATATTCCTTGAAAATAATTATAAGCTTTAGAGTAATGATATGTGAAAAGTATATACATTGCTTCAATCATGGTCATGTTGTTAGATGACTTGATGCTTATATGTCACTTGGTAGCAAGTGTTATGATAATCTGAGGGTTTGAATAACCATGTTCCTGAATCATATGATGAGATGGTTAAGAATTAATATCCATATGATAACTGATGTGAATTAAACTTGATACATTTAGTATTCTTCTTTTATAGTAGTGTTTTAATGATTAATGATTGAGAACATGCTTGATGTTAAAAGAATGCTAAAATGTACCTAAATAATCAAGTATAATCATATCATGTAGAGACCTGATCATAGATCCATCATTGTCTGAATCCAAATGATGGTGAAATAGGTTTTCCTAAGGGAACTCCTGGAACACATACTTTTGAGTATGTGGGGGATTATGGATGCGAATATCCTTACGTCCTAGTGTAGGAATTGATATAGATGTATCTTAAATCTATCAACCCTTCACTATATGTTTATGTCGGGATGATGTATCACTAATCTCCCGAGGGAATCTTTAATGTCGCATCGATGAGAGATAAATAAGAGATCTTTCGATGACGAAGAGAGTACAGAACGCCACTGTGACTCTAATAGCGAAGTGCCAGAATACCCTGGTAAGCTATTGTAGCAGAGACACGAGATGTCCTGCATGTTGATCCTCACACTGACTGAGGAAGATGAGGTCATAAGAATCCGGCTCTTTCGATGACCTATGTATGATACCTATGCGACTTAGTAGTGATTGGTTGGAGTATGAGCGGCTTACCTCATCTCCGCAGGGCATAATAATGATTGTAAAACATAATCAGCCGCGTAGCATAACTGCTTAGGTTGAACTACAAGAAACAATGATTGATGTTACATTGTTTATAAACGTTCTAGTCAAGTAACTAGTATACATGTTCTTCATATTCCTTATTGATATGATTGCTTAAGTAAATGTTGTCTTACTTAATACCAAATCTGCTGTTGAATGCCTTGAAGATTATATTGCTTATGTTAATCCTTTATTTCTATAGAAAATCTTCTAGCGAAGAGTTATAACTCTCGCTGGGACAATTATTTAAAATTGTCTCACCCCCGTGGGATTCGACTTTTTAGGTGGACGTCGAGGACGGAGGAACCAATCCGAGGGTGGGCAGTATCAACAACAGCAACACCAGGGGCAGTAGTGAATCTCAGGTGGAGATACTGACTGTCGAGTCTCGTAGATAGTGTGTCTTATGTCGTCTCTGTACTCTCAGGTCCTAGGAGTCAATAGGTCTGAGGTTTTTGGCTTAGTGCCTCGATATTTTGTATCTTGCCTTCTTCAGATATTAAGGCAATGGATGTATGTAATCAGAGAGATATAATGTCAAGCTATGATGTAAATAGTTTACCTTGTTTTCTTATAAAGGAGTTATGGTTTAAAGTTCTCTTTCCAAAAAGTTTTAAAATTTAGTGATTTTTCATAATTCCGCTGCTAATAATTCGCTTCCGCATTAGTTAATCTGATTTTCCACGACGGGTCATCTCCGTTTAGTGGTATCATAGCTCTAGGTTCACTGAGTCTACAAAGACAGGACTTAGGATGTCGAGTCTATTCTTAGTGTTTTCCAGTATATCTGATAGTGTCTTCTGCTCCTCAGGAGAAGAAGATAAGTTAAGGATGTCTGGACCACATGAGGAATATGTGGCAGAGAGTAGCGTTGCTGCACCACGAGAACGTGGAAGGAACCAGGAGATAGAACAACCTGTACCTGAGCCACCCCAGTTCAATCCAACTAACATGGGGAATCCAGTCGTCCAGACCATGTTTGGGCAGTTTATGACTGCCATGACACACATAACAGATAGGATGCCCATGCCTGCACCTAGGGTACCTACCCAACCTGAAGGACAAGGAATCGGCAAGACGTTTGAATGACTTCGCCGAGTTGGAGCAACTGAGTACTTTGGAACGGCTGATCCCGCAGATGCCGACCTGTGGTTGACCGAACTAGAGAAAGCTTTTAGAATCCTAAACATCCCAGAATCTGAGAAGGTTAGACATGTTGTCTATCTTCTCAAAGGGAGTGTCGGGCATTGGTGGACCATGGAAGAGCAGAAGAGGCCTGGTGTGGAGGTTGCGTGGGAAGTCTTTCGACGGGAATTTATCAATAGATATTTCCCTAAAACGTTCCTGGATGAGAAAATCTCTCAGTTCGAGAGGTTGAGGCAAGGTCTGATGAATGTTAGCGAATATGAAGCTAAGTTCATGGAGTTGTTGCGGTTTTGTCCGCACATGGCTGCTACAGATGAAGAAAGGATTAGACGGTTCGAGAAAGGGTTGAACGCTGAGTTGACTACTCCCGTGTCTGCCCTAGAGAACCGGGAGAGGTTTTCTACCTTCGTTGAGTCAGTCCGAAGGATAGAGAACTCCGTAGCAGAGAAGAGGCAAACCCATAAGAGATATCCTCAGTTCCAGGGATCTTCATCTAGAGACTTCAAGAAGCCTATATTTTCTGCGCCTATACCACCACCACCTAGACCTAGTGATCAGACACAGTGGACACCGAATAGAGGTAGAGGACGAAGCCTACCACTACAAGGGGCTCGTAGTTCAACATCTATGTCGGTTACAGAACCACCCAGACCACAACAACAAGATAGAAGTTGTTATATATGTGGCAAGATGGGGCATCTAATGAAAGACTACAGAGCTAGACCAGTGAGTGTAACCCAACCACAGAGGGAGAGTCAGTAAGGATCGCATAGAAGATAGTTTCCAGGAGGAGCTAGAGGACGTGGACAAGCGTCCCAAGCTGGATCGTCAGTACTGAATCAACCACAAGCAACAACAAGATTCTATGCAATGAATCCACCTGATGCAGTGATGAACCCTCAGGTTGTGGCAGGTCAGATGAAGTTGTTATATTCTGATATGTCTACATCCTGCATTGTATCTGTTTTGATTGATCCGGGTGCTACGCACTCCTTTATCACTCGAAGGATGATTCGTAATTGCAATATGACAGTTAGTCATAGAGCAGATAGTCTGTTGCTAGAGACTTCGTTGAGAGGGTTTGCTGTGTTACAGGAGGTATGCTCTTCCTGCATCCTTTTCTTTTCTTAACACCACATTCAAGTGGATCTTATACCACTTGAGATGCAAGGATTTGACATAATCCTTGGGATGGATACCTTGGAAAGGTATAAGGTTGTTTTGGATTGTGAATCCAAGCAAGATGTGTTTGCTGATGAAAGCGACACATGGATCTTTCAAGGAGAGAGAAAGATTCTACCCACCTGTCTTGTGTCAGCTATGGTTGCTGAGAAGCTGATGAGGCAAGGATGTTATGCATTCTTGGCCCATGTGGTATATACTACCATGGAAAGTCCTAACCCTACTGAAGTTCCTGTAGTCAGGGAATTTGAAGATGTATTTCCTGAAGAACTTCCAGGTGTACCACCACCTCGGGAAATTGATTTTGAAATCAATTTGATCCCATACACACAACCTATAGCACAAACACCATATAGGATGGCGCCTGCTGAAATGGCATAACTCAAGAAACAACTGTAGGAGTTGCTTGAGAAGGGTTTCATCCGACCGAGTACTTCGCCTTGGGGTGCTCTAGTGCTCTTTGTTAAAAAGAAAGATGGATCAGTGCGGTTATGCATCGATTACAGACAGTTAAATAAGGTAACAATAAAGAACAAGTATCCTCTGCCGAGGATTGATGATCTTTTTGACCAGTTGTGTGGTACAACCATCTTCTCAAAGATAGATTTGAGGTCAGGATATCATCAACTCCGTATTAAGGACAATGACATACCCAAGTCTGCCTTCAGGACAAGGTATGGTCACTATGAGTTCACAGTTATGTCGTTTGGACTAACTAATGCGCCAGCTGCATTTATGGAACTCATGAATAGAATCCTCCGACCTTTCCTCGATCAGTGTGTTGTTGTCTGTATAGATGACATTTTGATATATAGTAGAGATGCTCAGCAGCATGAACAACATCTTCGTCAGGCTCTAACTTTGCTAAGAGAATACAAGTTATATGCTAAGTTTAGAAAGTGTGAGTTTTGGTTACCAGAAGTATCTTTCCTTGGACATGTGATATCTGCCTCGGGTATTCGTGTTGACCCTAAAAAGGTAGAATCTGTCCTACAATGGGAACAGTCGAAGACACCGACAGAAATCCGTAGTTTCTTAGGGTTGGCTGGTTATTACCGAAGGTTCATTAAGAACTTCAGTTCCATAGCCCTACCTTTGACTAAGTTGACCCGGAAGGATGTTCCTTTTGTTTGGAGTGATAAGTGTCAGCAATCCTTCCAGTTGCTGAAGGAAAGGTTGACAAGTGCACCTGTACTTGTGTTACCTGAGCAAGGCAAAGGATACATAGTTTTCTGTGACGCTTCCAAGAATGGACTCGGATGTGTGTTGATGCAGGATAAACAAGTGATTTCTTTTGCTTCTTGACAGCTTAAGAAACACGAGGAGAATTATCCGACACACGATCTGGAGCTAGCTGCTGTAGTTCATGCCTTGAAGATTTGGAGACAATATCTCTATGGAGAGACATTCCAAATTTTCACTGATCATAAGAACCTAAAGTATATCTTCTCTCAGCACGAACTTAACATGAGGCAACGTCGTTGGATGGAGTTAATCAAAGACTACGATTGTACAATTGATTACCATCCAGGGAAGGCCAATGTAGTTGCAGATGCTCTGAGTAGGAAATCAGCAAAACCAGCCTTAGATAGGGTACAACTAAACTATTTAGTATGCTCTAGGAGAGATATGCTTATCTCCTTAAGGCAAGACAATGTACAATTGAAGGTGTCATTGTTAGCCGGGTTGTTAGCTGAGATGCATATAAAACCTACTCTGAGAGAGCAGATCAAGGAGGCACAACAAGCTGATGCTGCAGTTCAGCAGATCAGATCGGAGTTTGGTGATGAGAAAGGAGATGGTTTCCATGACTCTGATGACCAAGTAGTCTGTTATCATGGCAGGATGATAGTGCCAGATGTGGATAACTTGAGAAAGTTAGTCCTGGAAGAAACTCATTCTTCGATGTATGCTATGGATCCAGGAAGCACCAAGATGTATCGAAACTTGAAAGATATGTATTGGTGGCCTGGGATGAAGAAGGATGTTGCTAAATTTGTTATGCGGTGTCCTGTGTGTCAGCAAGTTAAAGATAAACACCAGAAGCCTACAGGAACAATGCAACCTTTACCCATACCACAGTGGAAGTGGGATCACATAACTATGGACTTTGTTGTTGGCCTACCTAGGACAAACAAAGGACATGATTCCATATGGGTAATAATTGATAGGTTGACAAAGACAGCGCATTTCTTACCTGTCAAAACAACCTATTCTGCTGAGAAGTTAGCACAGCTGTATGTTGAAGAGATAGTGTGACTACACGGAGTTCCTGTCACTATAGTATCAGATAGAGGTCCTCAGTTTACGAGTCATTTTTGGGAGCGGCTGCATAAAGCTTTAGGCACCCAATTAAGGTTTAGTACAACCTTTCATCCTCAGACTGATGGACAGTCTGAAAGGACTATACAGACCTTGGAAGACTTGCTGAGAGCATGTGTTCTTCAGTTTACAGGGAGTTGGGATCTGCACCTAAGCTTGATAGAGTTTGTCTACAATAATAGCTATCAACATAGCATTGACATGGCACCTTATGAAGCTTTATATGGTAGACGTTGTAGATCACCCCTATGTTGGTATGAAACCGATGAATATCAACTGTTAGGTCTTGATCTTGTACAACAAACCACAGAAAAGATCTAAGTAATACAACAACATATCAAGACTGCACAGGATAGGCAGAAATCTTATGCTGACAAGCGTCGTAGACCTTTGGAGTTCCAGGTTGGAGATAGAGTGTATCTCAAGGTCTCACCTTGGAAGGGAGTTCTGAGGTTTGGAAGGAAAGGGAAGTTAGCTCCTAGGTTTATGGGGCCTTATCCAATCATTGAACAGATTGGAAAAGTAGCCTATAAACTAGAGTTGCCACCAGAGTTATAGAGGTTACACCCTGTGTTTCACATTTCTATGCTGAGGAAATGTAACCCCGATACAGAGTCAGTTCTACAACCTATGGAGGTAGAATTGAATGATGACATATCTTACGAGGAAGGACCAGTGTCAATCCTTGATAACAGAATTAAAAAGTTGAAAAAGAAAGATATAAGTTTTGTTAAAGTCCTCTGGAATCACCGTGGTGTTGAAGAAGCCACTTGGGAACTAGAGGAAGATATGAGAAGGAAATACCCTGCTCTTTTCTCTTAATATGTTTTGTTGATTTCGGGAACGAAATCCTTGTAACGGGTGGATAATTTGTAACATCCCTGACCTGGGTTATGAACTAACCCTAGGTGTTTTTCTTAATTATGTAATTAGATACTTGTGATTATCTTTTGGTATGTAATTAAAGCTTCTGAGGAACATATAATTCTATTTATGTCCCTTTTGAACAATGTTATAATATTGTTTTGTAATACAGGGATCTATGTGCAAATTACCCTATTAAAAAGGGGTTAACTTGCAAATTTCACATGTTAAGATGTTCCTTTGGTGTTGAGACATCATAAGAATGAATAAGATGAAGTATGATGGATTTCCCAAGCTTGGGCATCAAGATGCAGCTTGTGGGGCAATCCTTGTGCTTAAAACTCTAGTTTTGGTGTAAAGTGCAATTTACCCAAGATATGGGGTGCAACTTGTAAAATACACCTTCTAGAGTATCTTTTATGACTCTTGGCATCATTTAGAGTAAGAATCATGAAGAGGGCACTTCAATTGAATAATTAAATAAGAATGATAACCCTTATAAATTAAATAATCAAGTTATAAGCCTAATAACTCTTCTATATGTGCAACTTAGTAAGAAGTTGGCTTTCTTCACCATTAGACCTTGGGTTTAAGATGATTTTTTCTTAAGTATGGAAGGGAGAAACGTGGCAAAGAAGAAAGGAAGGACCTAGATGAGAAATGGAGAACTAGTTGTCCTTATGATGGATATGACCCCAAAGTACATATACAACTTCCTTTGCAAACAAAGGAACGTTTCTTTCACTTCCTCACTTATCACCTTGTTCAAACCGACTAAGGAAGAGCTTTGGAGCAGAGGAGAACGACCAAGGGGAAGCTAGGTAATCTTGGGTCATCTTCTTGCTCAGATTCATGGAGGAATTCATGGTACAAGGTTGGTTTTATGGTCTTCCTTACTTGTTTCTTCTTTCTAGTCGATCCTTCCCAACCAATTCTTGGAGAAACACCCATGGCCGACCTGTGGAGCTCAAGAAACCATTAGAGGCCTGGAAGCTTGAAATCTTGGATCTCTAGGAACGACCTTAAGGTGGGTTTTATAACTCTAAACCCTTAAACTTTGTTATACATCTTTCTTTCTTGCCAAAGTAGCTTGTTCTTCTTTTCCCCATCCTTCCTTGCTTTCTTGCAACTAAAACCACGAAGAACAGACCTTGATCTGGAGGTAGAAGAAGATGGGCATGATTACCAATGTTACTTTATCAAACGGTCTTGTTCCCCCCCCCTTTGGCCAAACGGTTTGCAAAACCGTTTGGGGCAAACGGTTTGCAAAACCGTTTGAAGGGCAAACGGTTTCACAAGGTCGGTTGGAGCAAACGGTCTCCAAGACCGTTTGGGTGAGTTGACCAAGGGTTTACCGTTTGGGATTCCTGTTCATAATTATGTTGGTTGATAACCCTCCAAATTTGAGGGATTAAATCCAAAGGAATCGTTAGTTGAAGGCAAATCAATTAGGTAAACCTAAATGGATTAAGTGCTGATTTCCAACCTGATTAACTTGACCTTTTTGGGAAAACGGTTTCAAAACCGTTTGGGTGAGTTGACCAAGGGTTTACCGTTTGGGATTTCTGTTCATAATTAGGTAGTTTGATATCCCTCCAAATTTGAGGGATTAACTCCCAATGAATCATGAGTTAAAGGCTAATCAACTAGGTAATCGAATTGAATTAAGTGCTGATTTTCAACCTGATTAACTTGACCTTTTTGGGTAAACGGTTTCAAAACCGTTTGGGTGAATTGACCAAGGGTTGGCCGTTTGGGATTTCTGTTCGTAATTATGTAGTTTGATAGCCCTCCAAATTTGAGGGAATAAATCCCAAGGAATCATGACGTAAAGGTTAATCAACTAGGCAATCGAATTGAATTAAGTGCTGATTTTCAACCTGATTAACTTGACCTTTTTGGGAAAACGGTTTCAAAACCATTTGAGGGCGTTGACCAAGCGTTGACCGTTTGAGATTACTGTTAGTAATTATTTTTGTTAATAACTCACCAAATTTTATAGGTTAATTCCAAAGGAATCATGAGTTGAAGGCTAATCAATTAGGTAAACCCTAATTGGATTATGTGCTGACTTTCAACTTGATTGATTTGACTTTTTGGGTTTTCTTGCCCAAACGGTCTTGAGACCGTTTGGGGATCACCCAAACGGTCTCAAGACCGTTTGGGGGTCACCCAAGACCGTTTTAAGGTCTAGGGTCAAGTATGGATATGTGTTTGAAGATCCAAAGATGTGGTATGAACCCTAATCGGCTAAGTGCTGATTTTGCAAGTGATGAGTTGATTGTTTTGGGTTGATTGGCCCAAACGGTCTCAAGACCATTTGGGGATCACCCAAGACCGTTTGGAGGTCTGGGGTTAAGTATAGTTGACCAATTGAAGGTCCAAAGGTACACAATTACAAAGCAATCAATTGCTGATTTGATGATCAACTCAATAGCTCAAACCCTAATGGTTTTTCACTAGAATCCAAGGGTTGGGTGATCCAAACGGTCTCAAGACCATTTGGAGGTCACCCAAAACCGTTTGGAGGTCTAGGGGTGAGTATGGTTAAGCAATTGATGATCCAATGTTACTAAGTTAAAGTGTAATCAATTGCTGATTTGGTGATCAATCCAATGATCCAAAACTTAATTGATTGACTTGGATTTTGATGATATGATGGGCAAATGGTCTCAAGACCGTTTGGAGGTCATCCAAACGACCTCAAGACCGTTTGGGGTCAGGTCATACCCAATTTGGATGATGGTTATATGGTTTCAAAGTAACTAGTCTTACATTGATTAGTATTGAAGGATCATCGATTCCAAACCCTAATTCAATTGAATCAAACCCTAATTGATGAACAATTGAGGGTTAATTAAGGGTCAAATCAGTTGAAGGTTGACCTATTAAACTCAATTGAGGTATGAGTATAGGTCCAATTGATGATTGGTTCCATGAATTCAATGATTGAAGTAATCAACATTGGAAACCCTAATTCAATTGGATACCTTATGTAATGGAGGTCCAATGTGACTGAATCTTTGAGAATTAAGATGATGAATGTTCTATTGATCCAATAATGATTAGTAATGACAAACAATGAAGGCACAAAGGTTGAAACCCTAATAGTACCTAAGTGACTAGTACCAATTAAAGGGAGAATTCTTAATTGTTTATAGGATTAATAGCTTGATACACTATGTTAACCATAGTAGTATGTACTTGATTGAAGGGTTGATGTGACCTAATCAAGTTGAAAGAATGAAATATTAGAATACATATATATATATATATATAAATATGAATCATGTAATGATCTTTTGTAGCACGACCGTGTAAGGGAGCACGGCCGTGGTAGCCTTACTTTGCACGACTGTGCAAGGTGGCACGGCCGTGGTGGCCTATAAAGAAATTGAAACGTTTTGGTATTGTGCTGACATTGTTATATATGCATGTCCTTATTTGTATAAGTCATACAGGTTGATATTATGAGGTGATCATATCCAGGTAAGATTTATGATGTCATATTCCTTGAAAATAATTATAAGCCTTAGAGTAATGATATGTGAAAAGTATATACATTGCTTCAATCATGGTCATGTTGTTAGATGACTTGATGCTTATATGTCACTTGGTAGCAAGTGTTATGATAATCTGAGGGTTTGAATAACCATGTTCCTGAATCATATGATGAGATGGTTAAGAATTAATATCCATATGATAACTGATGTGAATTAAACTTGATACATTTAGTATTCTTCTTTTATAGTAGTATTTTAATGATTAATGATTGAGAACATGCTTGATGTTAAAAGAATGCTAAAATGTACCTAAATAATCAAGTATAATCATATCATGTAGAGCCCTGACCATAGATCCATCATTGTCAGAAGCCAAATGATGGTGAAACAGGTTTTCCTAAGGGAACTCCTGGAACACATACTTTTGAGTATGTGGGGGATTATGGACACGAATATCCTTACGTCCTAGTGTAGGAATTGATATAGATGTATCTTAAATCTATCAACCCTTCACTATATGTTTATGTCGGGATGATGTATCACTAATCTCCCGAGGGAATCTTTAATGTCGCATCGATGAGATATAAATAAGAGATCTTTCGATGACGAAGAGAGTACAGAACGCCACTGTGACTCTAATAGTGAAGTGCCAGAATACCCTGGTAAGCTATTGTAGCAGAGACACGAGATGTCCTGCATGTTGATCCTCACACTGACTGAGGAAGATGAGGTCATAAGAATCCGGCTCTTTTGATGACCTATGTATGATACCGATGCGACTTAGTAGTGATCGGTTGGAGTATGAGCGGCTTACCTCATCTCCGCAGGGCATAATAATGATTGTAAAACATAATCAGCCGCGTAGCATAACTGCTTAGGTTGAACTATGAGAAATAATGATTGATGTTACATTGTTTATAAACATTCTAGTCAAGTAACTAGTATACATGGTCTTCATATTCCTTATTGATATGATTGCTTAAGTAAATGTTGTCTTACTTAATACCAAATCTGCTGTTGAATGCCTTGAAGATTATATTGCTTATGTTAATCCTTTATTGCTATAGCAAAGCTTCTGGCGAAGAGTTATAACTCTCGCTGGGACAATTATTTAAAATTGTCTCACCCCCGTGGGATTTGACTTTTTAGGTGGACGTCGAGGACGGAGGAACCAATCTGAGGGTGGGCAGTATCAGCAGCAGCAACACCAGGGGCAGCAGTGAATCTTAGGTGGAGATACTGACTGTCGAGTCTCGTAGATAGTGTGTCTTGTGTCGTCTCTGTACTCTCAGGTCCTAGGAGTCAGTAGGTCTGAGGTTTTTGGCTTAGTGCCTCGAGATTTTGTATCTTGCCTTCTTCAGATATTAAGGCAATGGATGTATGTAATCAGTGAGATGTAATGTCAAGCTATGATGTAAATAGTTTACCTTGTTTTCTTATAAAGGAGTTATGGTTTAAAGTTCTCTTTCCAAAAAGTTTTAAAATTTAGTGATTTTTCATAATTCCGCTGCTAATAATTCGCTTTCGCATTAGTTAATCTCGTTTTCCATGACAGGTCGTCTCAGTGACCTTGACCCCGATACATGAGGAATCATGGGAAGTTGGGTATGTTATAACCTATTTTATAAGAACCTCCTGAGTAGATAGTTATGGTTGCTCATGCGTGATCGTTGAAGGCTTGTCATACCTTTGTTGCCTTAAGAGGAACCAAATCTTAGAAAGAGAAAGAGGCTTCATGAACAAATGTATAGATGTGATGAGTACCAACCTCTTAGGAACATGGATAAGAGTTCCTTAGACCCTGAAAAGGGTATGGTAACAAGTTGAGAAGCATCGTAACCAGTGGACGCTAAAGGTTATTCACATGGAAGAGTGTTATGATGTGTATGTTATACTTGGCATAGGTTCGGTTCATGTTTGAACATTTGAGCATGCAACTAGATAGCTGATGTATAAGAGGTGAACCTGGGTTCCTCGACCAAAGAGGGGAAGTAGCAGTACCTGGTGCACATGATGATCATGACGATGATTGATTTCATGTGTTACAGTAAAAATGAAACCCACATGAACAAAGATACATGTTTGATGAACCACTATCATAGGTTTGTGATATATGCATGGATGATATTGGTTCGACCTTGAGGAATGATGAATTCGTATGACATACCAAGGAGCTTCACATGGTTTAGTAGGTTATCTTCTTGCTAGATACATGCATAAGTAAAATGTTAGGAGCTAAGCATATACATGATGAGATAAACCTTGGAAGTAGGGACGTTTGTGACCTTCGTTACTATCAAGAGATAGTTTTATCCCATCCTGGGAAGGAACCCTTTATGTAGAGTGAGCATCAACTTTTGTTTAGGTTTGAGGTAACCTGAAGAGGTCACTTATAAGAGATTTATGAGCTCAGTGAAGAGAGGATAGTATGACCATGAATCTATAGATCCATGTGTGACCATCTCTAA
The DNA here is from genome assembly GCA_963693085.1 of Alisma plantago-aquatica. Classification (NCBI taxonomy): domain Eukaryota; kingdom Viridiplantae; phylum Streptophyta; class Magnoliopsida; order Alismatales; family Alismataceae; genus Alisma; species Alisma plantago-aquatica. The sequence goes on from OY856409.1 coordinate 1,291,508,689, forward strand.
GGGGCAGGAAGATATATTGCCATAGAGGTAACTTGTATGGGGCCAGAACGAGTTATGTAGGTTGTCATGTTTCTTATGTGGGTGGAAAAGTTAGCCCTGTAAGCCAAGAGAGAGGATGGAGATTCGGTTGAGGATTCAAGGATGAGATGTGCTATGATGGAATCCTAAGTCAATACTAAGGTGAGGTAGGGATAAGACAGATGGAAGAGGGAGTTATTCGTTCCCTGCATGCACAAGACCATAGGGTCGGGAGGTAACAACTACCTTTGCCCAAGGCCCATGAGTTATGAGGTTGGCCACCTTCATGAGTCCATGAGGCCTAAGGGGTAAATGTGATGGGCACTCTCTAGATGCATAAAGGTCAAATCACTCCAAAAGTGTCCGCACCCTAGAGACCTTGAGGTAACGACTAAGGATTGTACATAAAGGAGACATGTTAAGATCCAAAAGGTGGTGGGAAAAGTCTTCCCATGGGTGTAGACCCATAATCGAGTTGTTTATGTTGTGGAGATATGTTATGTACGTTTCAACTTAGTTTGGAAAGTGTACTGGTGATGTGTGATGCACCATCTCTACTCTTGGAATGGGATGAACTTTGTATTTGGACTGCAGCCAAATGCTTATTTCCTCTCATTATGGGTGTGAGAGATAGGGCAAAACACATGTCATACACTAAGGATAAAGATGACATGAGTTGAAATGTTTCTATGAAGTTTGAGGATAGGGGAAGTGTCATACCTTTTGGAAAGTACCCAGAATAGATGGTTTACCAACACGAAGAGGACTAAGGTAGTCTTTAGGAGGAGGTTCTTATCAAGAGCAGTATGTAATTGATGAGTTATATAAGTTTGAGTCTGATAACCAATATGATGATCTCTATGTTTTCTTGACTCGGTTAGACCTAAATTTGAGATGAGGATGATGAGGGGAGTATATGAAGGTTTATGTCTTCACCGTTACCTAGCTCATAAGGATGTAAGGTGGTAATGAATGCTCTTAGTTGAGACGCAACTAACTGTTTAGCCAGTAGGGAGGCTAGAAGAGGTTGTTAGGTGGACCCTAAGTTCATGAGACATATAGGGATAATCCTCTTATACAACCAGACTCATTGGTCAAGTAGTGGTTTCTTGGTTAGCCACCCTTGAGCTTGATGAGATAGAAGGATGGCTGTAAGAACCTCAGATGCACCTCTCTGGAAAGGAAGGTGATGAAACCCATGACTAGAGTGTTTTAGGATTTATGAGGAGTCAACCCTGAGGAATCATGGCATGTAGGAGCTCGTGATGTTAAGTACACCTTACACCGTGGTACTACTAAGATAGTTAGAGTTTATAGTAGTACATTGAGGATAAGAGGCAAAGAAGTATATAGAGTTGCATGTGGCTTGTTGCCATGCATGCCAGGAGGTGAAGGATAAACACCAGTAACCCAATGAGTTGCTACAGATAATGAAGAGTCCCCAAGAGGGAATGGGAGTAGAATACCATGGACATTGTGGTGAGTCTCCCATGGACCAAGAGTGGTCATGATGCAATACGGGTTATGGTAGATCGCCTTACTAAGTTAACCAAATCCCTTGCCTAAGAGAGAGCACTGTTAGTATGACCATCTTTGGTTGAACTACTTATGTGAGAAGGAGATAGTTCAACTACACCATGATCTGAGTTATCTTGAGCACGACCTCAAGTTCACTTCCATGTGGTGGAAGTAGGTGTAAAAAGAACTTGATACTAGATTGAAGGTGAGTCCAACATATCACCCCTGACTAGTGTACAGTCAAGAGAGTATGAGCCAGACTCTAGAAGGTCTGATGAGAGCATGTGTTCTCATTCAGGGTGATATATGGGAGCAATTTTTGCCCCTAGTAGAGTTTGCTTGATATGATAGCTACCATAGCCAGTATCGGGATGTATCTGTAAGGGAGGGTGTGTCGGTCACCACTTCACTTGGATGATGTCGGTGAAAGGACCTTGTGAAGGTCAAAGAGACCACAAGTGTATGCAGATGATGTCGCTTTGATCAATCAATGGTTGAGGAAGCCCATGATCGACATGAGTGGTGAACTAATGTGAAGCAGACTGGCATGCAATTGACTGTGGGTGAACATGTGTTATGAAAAACCAACCCCTCTAAGATATAGATGAGAAAGTTGAGTCCTCGATACATGGGTACATTTAAGATGGATTGGTGGAGTTGCTTATGTTTAGCCTTACCCCACAGGATAATATGATGTATGATGAGTTCCATATGTTCAATCTAGAGCACTATGTGAGGTACCCGAGCCATGTGTGAGCATTGAACCTATTGAACTCCAAGGGAGGCTAACTTACCCTAAGTCACCTAAGAGGGTAAAAGCTACCAAGGTGAAAGAGAGCTCAGGAGTAAAGAATAGAAGATGATAAAGGTTCTTTGGAAGTACCATGGAGAGGATGAAGCCACATAGTGGCCAATGATGGACATTGAAAGGTCTTATCCTGAATTGTTTGTATGCTTGATGGAATTTTGAGGGCAAAATTCTTATAAGAGGGGAAGGATGTTACAACCCCAATTTTTGGATTCTTATGGTGGGAAATGCAATTTTCCCTATGAATGTATAACTATGGGAATTTTATGAATTATATGTATTGGATGGATTCCCTTTGCAATATTTTATTTGTGCGTGTGATTTCGTGGACCATAATATTTTAATGAGTCCAATATGATTAAAAGGAAAAGAAGAAATCAAATAATGCATAAATAAGAAAAGAAATTGAGATAATGATGAAAATATGAGAAAGATGTGGAAATATGTATAAAGGAATTATCATGGATGATATTTTGAGTCCACATGGTTTCTAATGGTAAAAGGAATAGAAATAAAGGAAAATAAAAGAATAGGAGAGAGAAAATATGTATAAAATGTGCCTTATTAATAGATAAATTGTATATGAAGAAAAGTATCTCATACTTTTGCGTTTGAGTCCCAAACTTGGCACACATATAGCTAAAGTCATCAAGGACTTTCCTTTAAAATTTGGTATTAATTAGATAATCAGTTTCAGAGTTATGATTTTTACAAAATATCCTAAAGTGGAAAGGGTAAAGGAAATACATTAAAATGTCACAATATATGGTTTAAAAGCAAGTGACGTGGATCATTCGATCTTGATCCAACAATAGTTGTGTGCCATCTAGTTCTAATCAAACTAGGAAATAGGTCGATGATAGGTGTTTTCCCAATATGATTTCCTTGCGTTTGACTCCATGTGCAGTCTAGGAAGGCACTTGGATGAGTTTGGGAGGAAATTCCACGCCAGATAGACCTAGATCTTGCTAGGTTTTGTTGCTGTTTTAGGAAACACCCAATTTCACTTGGACAAGGATTCGACGGTGAGGTTGGGGAGCCTAACCTAGACCCCCACACCTATAAATAGTACCCCTCTTGGCTCCTCACACCCTAACGGATATGACCGACCACTTAGTTTGTTCTCTCGTGCCATAGATTCATGGATCGAACCTGCTCTGGTGAGCTCCAGGCTATGGCACCGCAGCGGGCCGAGCAGTTGGGGCAGGAGGGAAGCAACAGTAGCCTTCTGATGGTGATCCACGGTGGACTCGTGAGGAGATCCAACAGACCTGGGCGCTTTGCTTTTAGATGGTTGTGAGTGGGTGCAAGAGCCGAGAGTCGTGCGATCACGTTCGGCCAACAAAGACTCACGATCCAATGACAGCAATTTTTTTTAAAAAACAAAGGGCCGGATGGATGACATGGCGCTCTGCCATTGGGCGAGAGGTAATTTATCTTGCATAAATCATAACTAAAGATTGGTAGCTCCGATGAAAATAAGTTATATATGAAACTTGATCAGGAGGATGCAAGTAATGTAATAAAAATATAACTGAAGCCCCATTCTACTTATAATTCAAAAAGTATGTAAAGATGCTATCTTTAATGGTTTAATTAATGAAAAACCCTAATCTTTGATGATTAATGAATTGTCAAGGGTTATATGGATGTTCAAAGTGGAAATTACCTTTTTGTTAATAAAAGAAATATTTTGATATAAAAGAATGATCTTTATACATATTTGGCTCAATTTGGGGTTTCATATACCTAAGTATGCATTAATGGGATTAGAAACCCTAATTTAGGAGAATATGTCTTTTAATGGTTTTAATTTTGCAAATTCATAAATAAGACAATATTATGTGGTTACAAATCCAATCTCAGTATAAAAGATCATGAATGTGGATAATTTGGTAATTAGGGTTTCCTCGTGTATACAAGTGGAATTAATGATAAATTACGGTTTGTGGATGAAAAGAACACTAAAAGTGATAAATTCATTATGGAGGCTAAAAACCCTAATAAAATCCTAAATTTAGCCTAGAAATCCTAAGGTGGAATTCAAGTTAATCTTGAAAATGTTTTAGATAAAATAATGACACATGGGTGTTATGCATTAATTGTAGGATATTATTGATTGCTTGACTGATTGTTCTTGATTATTCTTGCTTAGACCTCAAGTTACTCTACATCAGGTATGTGGTTATGCTTATGGTTAAATCGCTTTAGTTTCACGGCGATTCCCGAAGTTTTGTCGGTTGCATGGAAATAACTGCTTGGATGAATTTTGTTTCATGCAAATATAAAGTGACTACAACTATCACTATAAATAAGTGTACATGACTAGATCAGATCCTTGTCTTCCTCTATGGATTTTCTAGTAATAAGGATGACCTAGTACATGGTCTACCTATTAGGTAGGACCATCGGGTTATCATGAGATAGTGATTGGGCTATCTATGGGTAGTGGCATGCGTCTCTTTAGGATGTTATGAGTTAGGGATTGGGATACCTATGGGTAGTTCCATGTGACTCTTCAACCCTAGGTATTGATCTACCTATTAGGTAGGATCATAGGGGTTAATTGGGATCTACCATATGAGAGGTAGTGTCTAGGTCCACTGCAGGGACAACATAGAGGCTAGGGTATGTATGGATTGAGTAGTTATGTTTAAAGTGTAAAGTTTATTTTATATATCATAATTTCTTTGAATATGTTGTTACAATTAAATGCATGATTATTGGTTCCCCAACATACCAATATAATTCGTTATACTGACCACCATTTTGTTTGCCAGCGTTTTAGGTTTATCAAGAAAATGGATTTTCCTTTAAAGTGACAATGATGGAATAAAGCTTAATAAAGATTGGAGGATTTTAGATAGATAGATTTTATATGGGGTAAAGTCCCTCATCTCCTATGTTTTACAAGGTATAAGAAAAGAAAAATTTTATTCCATTTTAAAGCTTAGTTATTTTAGAATTTATTAATTATTGGTGATTATTTGCAAAACCACTGAACCTATTTTGGGATAACGCCTCCGACCTCTTGGTCTTCCTTAATTGGGGGTTATTGGGAGGTGGGGTCGTTACAACCGTGGCTCTAATTCTACTTGTTGGATCAAAGGGTCTAGAGAAGAGGGGTGAATAGAGCTAAAAACTCTTGCAAAAATATCATTAGACCTTCAAGTTACATCAACTAGGCACAATTGCAAATAGTGAATTTGATAACAATCTAAACATGCATAGAAAGGATGAGAGATTGAAACAAACACTTGAACAAGTTTTTTTTAGTGGTTTCACTCTCCAAACTAGGAGAGAGTCTGTCCACTATCTAGAGAGGTCAAGCTCTAGGATTTTGCAACGTATGTATACTTATACTCCATTATAAGACATACATTTGACTTTCCTTTTCTGAGACAAGGATACCCAACATCCCCTTGAGGTCAAGGGAGCCAACAAACTTACGACCAAGGTCTTACCTATGTGGAGCTAGAGTCTTCTACCTTCATCAAGGTCTTACCCACTCTTGCAAGTAGTTGGACACCTTCGCCAAGGAGTCCTCTTTATAATTAGTCTTCTTCCTTGTAGGATTTACCTACTCTACTCCCAAATCTTCAACCTTGTACTCCTCCTTCTCTCGAAGAAGCTTTTGCACCTTCTTCTTCATTTTGAAGAAGCTTGCACCTTCTCCTTCACTTAGAGAATCTTTCACCAACTTGATCTTGAAGAAAGGGGTTGGGAAAAGAGAAGCTTTGAGAGCTTTACAAGTATACAATGAAGTATGTCTCTGACACAGCTCCTATCTCACTCATATGGAAAAATTAAAGTGTAATCAAGAGAGATTTAGGGGCTCAAGCAAACTAGATGCACTCAACTATATCAAGGAGCTTGAATAGCATAAAAGAGAACCCTTGGAATGAACTCCAAGAGGTCCTATTTATAGTTGAGGGTGTCCACTAGAGGGTAGAAACACTTATGAATGTTTTCTAGCCATTTGGGGTGTTGCAACAAATGTAATCTCAAGTTTTACAACACTCCAACAGTTGGGATCACTTTTTCTGGTTTTTTATACAGTGTAGTCAGTCGAGTTTTCATAAAGGTAACTCGACCGAGTGCACTATGCACCAAAGCTAATTTGAAGCATTGGTCCAGTTTGTCCTATATGCAACTCGTCCGATCACTTGAAATAAGTTTTTTTGAGTGCAAGGATCAATGTTTGTGAAAGTGAAACTCGACCAAACTAAGTAATTATCAAAATCCATCAAGGGATCAATTGAGTTTGTATCTTAATCGAATAATACCCTATAATAAATTTTGAGAAATGAGTACGTTTGAATTATGGATTCTTGATTTTTTTCTAATCTTAGTTACAAGTCATATCATCAATACAAATGATTACAAAAATAATCTAAGGTTATTTGAAGTGATTTCCACAAAAGTGCATTAGCATTGCTTTTGACTTGAACTAGAACAAGCTAGGGCTTGATAGATTTGATCTTGTTCATGTACCTAATACCTGAAATCAATCCCAAACTATACATATGAATGGAACGGTTGAGTCATTATGAAAATATGGACAATGTGTAACACTCACATCAAGAGTTTTTATATATTCTAACTACACAACAAACTCCAACCTATTGTATAAGCACACATATGGGTTTTGGTAATACAAAATTTCCTAAGTTATCTAGTGTTATAATTAAAATTTATTTGTATGAAATTTAAAAATGAAAAATTTCCCATGTCCAATTTGTCTTCTTTTCAATTGGCACGATGATTACGCTCTCTCATCCCTTTATTTTTTATTGGCGCGATGAGTGTGTTCTCTATCAACAGTAATGCACTATCCAACTCCATCGTATCCTCACCTTGTTCCATCCATTGCATCTGATCATGCCCCTTGGTCGAGTGGCCCTCTCACTTGTCTCTTGTCAGCCTCACTCTAACACCCAATTGATCCATTATCACTCTTACCTCATGCCTGATCGATCAACCCAACATTGAATAATATGTAAGTCCTTATAATTAATAGACACTACAAAAAATGGCGTATTAACGTCAAAGTTCAAAATCACGTGATTCACTACAACAAAAATTTATCATTTCTAACATTATTGCTAGCATTTTAAATAGCCGTGAAGGAGAAAAGAAACACCCTCTAAGGGGAAGATTTGTAGGATAGTAAAACACGGGAAATTATTTGCAGCACACATATTCCACCGACAATCACACCCCAGCTTCGGGAATACGCGCTCAAGTCAATTTTCACACTGTGCGATATGGGCCACTAGAATGTGAAAAGATAGTGGGTTTGTTGTTCATGCATCATAATTACATATTCCTTTGACTAAATCCCTTTCTATATTCTCAATAAAATACTTTGCATGCATGAAAATACTATAATAAATCAGCCACACTCCAATTAGTTGAATTAAACACTTTGCATGCATGCGACCGTTGTAATAAAGCACTCACACTCTAATTACTTATAATTATTACTCATCCTACAAACAAAACAATAGATTTGAAATTTAAATTATTTTTTTCGAATTTTATCTACTTCTTAGCAGGATGAAATGACTGATTCGACTAAGTATACATTTATAATTATTTTACGGTTGTCCAAAATTAGTACCGAAATATATTCGATGCAGTATCCAAAAGTCATCAATAGATATATACTAAATATAAAGTAGACAATGCTTATAGTCAAATATTCATTTGATTAGTAAAATAAAATACAAAATTAGTTGTTGACTATGTTTATGTAATTTGTATTCATCATAAATATGTGCAAATTATTATTTTATTTAAGAATAATATTAACCACACAAAATGTCATATGAAAAAACACTTAATGGGGTCATGTTTTAACAAAGATAATAATACATTCTTCTAAGTCAAAAATCAATACTTAGATGTATTCAAGGAAGTACTAAGTACTTAATCCTATTCAAAGTAGTACCAAAATATTTCAATAACTACACTCATAATAAAAGAGCTCGACGCGTACTAGCAAATAAGTTGTTTATTATTGATTTTGTGTAGTTAATAAGTTTATTATGAATATATCTTATTCTCTAATATACTTCTAAAACAATACGACTTGCATAAAAACATGATATCAAAAAAGTCACTATTAGCACCCTTACATGATCTTTTTAGCACAATCTGACACAAATTTTTAGGTGATAAGTCTGCTTCTGCAGCTACATGACTACAGGCATGTTGTTGCTGCAATAAATTCAGTTAGTGCTCAACCACCGATCACCAACCACAAATCAACCAAAAAAGACCTCATTTGAAATTCAAATTTTTTCATTTCCCCTCCAATTTCTCTTTTTAACCGCCCAAATCTTATTTTTACCCAGTTAACGTCTAACTGCAAAATTCATACTTAATTTTTTTCAATCGAGTATCAAAAGATATAAACAACCAAATTTAAAATAAACCAGAAGAGTATGTCATATTTTAAAACAATATTTCCCATTTATTTTTATATATTCTTTATTTTAGTATGTATAAAAATCTATATGTTGATAAGTGATATATTTGATCAAAATATGTTTGTCAATTTATTCATATGTTACTGGTAATTCCACATAAGGTACTAATTAATATCTATAGTATCACCAATAAACATCAACAACTATACTTAATATACACTAAAACAATGCTTACAGTCAGAGATTTCATGATTAGAAAAATATAATACAACACACTAGACTATTCTTCATTTTCAATAACTCTTTTATCTTTACATGTAATCCAATATTATTGTAAAATGACACAAATAAGCTCACATTCATTGGCATGGAATGAAAATTAAACTCATACGAACTCATATGACTATGTTTTAACATTTCAATGACAAAAATGATGTACTACGATAATGATGTTTATACATTACAGGCCTGGGTGGTCAATAAATCCTCACGTCCCTCCTCTTCCTCCTAATGATTAGAGTCCACTAAACATTATAGTACAATTGCCGCAACTGGTAGTAGGAGTCATGTTGTGGGCCTGCCGTGACGGAGCATTGCGGCAACATGGGCGCTAGTGCGACGACGTCGTAGACGTGGATGCAGTGGCAGAGTGCACATGGGTGCGGTGACGTGTGGGTGCTGGGTGTGTGGCAGCATTAACGCGCATGCATCGGCGTGGCCGTTGGGTGTGTGGCGGCGAGAACGTAGATGTAGTGGCAACAAGAGCACGAGGACGAGGGACATAGGAGGCACAGTGCGGGGTCGGTGCGGCTTCAGCCCGGGAGCGGTGGTGGAGCGGGAGTAGGCTGGGCGCGTCTTCAACATGAGTGCGACGACGGTCTCACTTGACGCTGGTCTGAAGTGGGAGAGACCACCAAGTAAAAGTTGGGAGAGATTGGGAGCGGGTTGGGTTCTTATAGCCCTGACTGGCTGTTCATCTCCTCACACAATGTTTATTTTAGTTTAGCACTGTGCCTATTTTAGTTTAGCACTGTGCGAGCGTGCTTCTCGGTACTATGTAAAAACGGCTGGATTTAATGCTGGTCACAGATCTGGGGGTTGGGGTGGAAATATTGGTGTAGATAGCGTGTTGTATATCGGAAACAAATCATGGACTTTATTCAAGATAATGTATAAATTTTGGCGGACTTATTAGCTACAAAACCAGTTCCCAATAAAATATATATATATATATATATATTCTAAAACCTAACTTCTGCTCATCTGTAGCCTCTAGGGTTCTGTAATTCTTTCCCCCAGCCGACGCCTCCTTTGTGCCGCATGCGTCAAGCCACGAAATGTCTCGGCAAAAATACCTATGAGTCTGAGGAACATGTTTCAAGGACCAAAGGTACTGGCTAATGGAACATTGGTGAATATATGATCTTCCAAAATTTCCGAGTCCTTCATCTCTTCCCTATTCTACACACCCATCGATTGTAGACGGTTCCTCTTTAGTAAGCTAGTTGATTGTTCCCACCACAATACATCCTTCATATATGTATCAATAATATGGGTACTCATTATTTGACAACCTAATCTATGCTATATGATCTCATCTTTGATCACCTAATTTTCATGAGTAACTTGACAGATTCTCTACTTTTGTTTTTATACCCTTGCAACCCATGATGATGGGTGTGATTTTAAAGTCGCCTTTTGACCAGTTCTCTGCTGCCAATGTATGCATGATATATTCGTCTAGTGAAATATATAAAATATTGATGTCTTCTTTGCCTATGGCGTACTCCATCCATTGTACAATTCTCATTTTCTCTTAATAATAAATGACTAATCATTAATTGATTCTTCGAGGGCTCTGTACTTGGCATTTTTTGTACAAGCTTGGTTTTGTGAATCATACATATTTCTTTAATTCTTCTTCTACAAAATGTGCAATTGTGATAAAAGGAATGAAGCTTGCTAATTTTTTCTTCCAAGTGTTTTAGTAACTTCTTGGTTAATTTACTCTCTGTTTGTACTTCACATCTATATCTTTCATTTTAATGAAATGCAATAATTAATAAAATACATAAGCTAAGTATTTGTTATGTCACTATCAACCAGGTTTGTTAGCTTCCACTATCTTGCATGCTTATCAAATCATCTCTTCCTTCACATTGTGTTTTTTTTCCGCATGTAGCATATGATAGTTCTATTACACTTTGGCTTACATGTTCATTGTATTCATTTGTAGAGGGTTGTTTTTGTAGCTAATGTGAGAAAGTCTTTTCATTTTTCCATGGAAAAGAAAATTAGAGAGAGGGCATGCCAAAAAATTAGAAAGTATCAAGTATCTTATCTTGAATATCCACTCAAGGAGTTTGAACCACCATATATAAAAATTGTATCTGTAAGTTGCATTCATATAAAGTAGAAATTTTCATTTTAAGTCCGTTTTAGCTCCACCTAGTGACCAAGTTTTTAGATGCTACTTATATTTATGCATGTTACCTTTCATGATTGTCATAAATTATCTATTTTCATACACAATCTTCGTGTTGGTTGGTAGGAACTAAAAATCATTACACATAATATTGAAAGAAGATATTATGTTAGAAGCAAATATGTGATCAACCATCATACCAATGAGTGTCTGTTTGTAAAATTTATAATGGAAGAGGTTGTAGAAAGAAAATTAACTACTTAGGGATCTATAAATGCGAGTGGAAATGTATTTTATGTTATGATTGAATCTAATTCATGCAGACTCCTATGGATGAAATCATCATGGTGATAGGGGACATCACTTACCTTGCCTTAATCTTAAACAAATGTCCTCATATGCATTTTCCATCTTCCTCTTCCATGGAGAAGATAATACATCATATTTCCTAAAGTCTAAACTATGGGATAAGACCATAAAGGTTGTACATTGTTAGAATCAATTTGTAAAGATTTTTTACTAGCATTTATTATCAATAGCTAAATATAAATAAAGACAATTGCAATTTGTATGATACCTTTATTACCTTGTGATATAGGGTTATGTTTTGAATATATTTCTTCCTAACAAAATAATAAAGTCCAGGAGATCATGTGTTGTAGTTAAATTTGTTTTTATCATAAAGAATGCATGCAATCAAGGATAGATCATCATTCTTGTATGAATTTCTAACTAGTTTAGGTCATATTTTTGGTTCATTAAATATGTGAATAAAGTGGGTATTAGACACATATTTTTGTGTCTGCACGCACAAACCCACATTCATGGAAACACACATAGTGATATAGAAATAGTTCTGGCAATGATACTTTTTAGAGATTCACTTCATATGCCAATGTATTAACTAATGTGTGTGGCGCATGTTGTGTATGTGAATGTGTTGTCATAACATCCAACAAATATTTCCAATTCCTTAGGACTTTAAGCACTCGATGAAATAATGTAATTCCTAGAAAAGTACCTATTTTTGGTGTTCTCATGTATATTTTACCGCTTTAAGTTTCAACAGCCACACCCATTCACCCATACTCAAGCTCATGTGTAGGTGTGTACATGTTCACATATGTTAGATCTCGTCACCTTACCTAAGTATTCTGTGGAAACACAAATCAAATTATTGGTCCAATCCACTAGTTATGTCAACCTAAACAACCATAAATAATGTCAGTTATGATACATGCCATTCATTTACTCAAACTTTGTAATGTCATGAAGTATATATTCTCTATTTTTGCACATTTGTGAGTAGCTCATCTTCCATTTAAAATAAGTTGCAAGTTTATTATATATTATCCATTTTTTGCAAATTTGTGAGTAGCATATCTTCTTTTTGAAGTGAGTTGTAAATTTGTCAGTATATATTCTCTACACATCATCATAATATCTTTCTCTAAATTATTTGTTTGAGATAAATTGCAAATTTGTTAAACGTTGTTTAATATATTAATATGTTTAATAACTATATTCAAGAACTTGGTATATCATATCATTTCTATTGCAATAATTAATTAAAATCAAATAATTTCTCTATAGCCTAGTAGATTGCTATCAAATTTGAATGCATAGGTATTTGGTTCTTAAGAATTGGTTTTTAGTGTATTCAAATTTTGTGATGAAACATTTGAAGTAAAAAAATTTATCCAATATGTTATTTATTTTTTAGACCTTAGAATTTATATGTTATCGATATATGTTTGTGAATCAGTGATCTTTAGTTTTTTTATTTCATTCAGTTTACTAGTTAGATTCAATACATAAACTTGAAAATATTGGGATAAATCCATGCACTGATGCTGTTATAACCTCAAATTTTTGAAAATATAATGTAACATGCATTTCTCTAGTAATGAATAAATGAGATCTTTTTCTTTGAATTTTGGTAAATTTCGTGTGGAATAGCTTTGATTGATTAATTGTGGGCCTTGTAGGCCATTGAGCCCAATTGAAAAGAAAAAGAATTAATAAGGGAAAGAAATTGTTTTATAAAGGAGAAATATGAGAAATTGATAATTAAAAGAAGATAAAGGTAAACTAATATTCCCTAATATGGGAATCCGTGCCTTTGGGTTTCCTTGAGGTCCAAGGGACCCAAAATATTAAGATAATGACAAAAGGAATAGGAATATAATTTAATTTGGAGTAATTAAGGAAAAAAACTTGGGAGAGAAGAAAGCCTTCTCATACTTTGCTTTTTGTTTCCCAAATTTTGTACGAAGCTAGACAATAATAAAAGGGACGTTCTCTTAAAATTTGAGATAAATCAGAGTTATGGTTTAGGAGATATTAATTTTGAAAGATTATCTTTGATTTAGGAGTTTTCCTGAATTAAATAATAAATACACATAATTCCCTTTGAACGCATGTGATGAGGCCCGTTGGATCCTAATCCAATGATGGGCGCTCATCGTCTTAGTCCCGCTGGGACTAGAACTCTACTGGTTACAGGGTGGACTTTCCATCCTAGATTCTCAAAACTCCAGCGCATGAGCAAATCGGGAAACCGTCCCATTAGATTCAGGAGGGGAAATCGCGAAGATTCCTCCCTAGTTTCATTAGGTTTCGTCGTTGTTTGAGGAAACGCCCAAACCAGCAGGTACCCTGCCTCGACCCTATATATAGGGGAGGGAGATCCAAGGCGTCGGCATCACCTTTTGATAGCCCAAACCCTACGGACGGAAGCAAGGAGTGCGTCCGTGCACTCAATTGATCGATTCGTGTCGACCTGCACTCTCATCTTCTCAGAGATCATCGTCGGAGTCCGGCAGGTGGTTGACGACCTTGGCGTGACTTCAGCGAGTGATTGACGATGCCAACCAGTTCGGGTGAAGGGGGCGGAGCTCTATGGACCATCGGCGCGAGCAAAGGTGCCCTAAAGCCCAGAGTCAACCTTGCGGTTGACCGGCGTTGCTACAGCAACAGGGACGCAAGGAAGAAGAAGAAGGAGGCCCCGGTCATTTACCAACTTGACCCTCCATGCCAACTTTGCTGGAGCTTGTGTGTGTACGTGCTTGATTTCCTGATTGATTAAGTTACTTCTGCATTCAAGTATTCATTAACAGGTATGTGGTTAAATATGAGTAACCGCTTTAGTTTTTCCGAGAGATTCCCGAATGATTAATCGCATTGAATGCAACTAAACAGTTTGAATGTTCATACTACAATTATAAAGTGACTATGATTATCACAAGTAAATATGAATGTGTATTCCCGCACCTACATGCCACCCTGATGGAAGACGCCAAGAGAGTCAGGCCCAGGAGGGTAGACCAATGGGCACCATGAGAGGTGACCCACAAACACCAAGCTCCGGATTGAGATGGTGGTCTATGATGCATGACTAATGGGCACCCTATGTGGTGACTCACAGGCACCAAGCTCGGGATTGAGAAGGTGGCCTTAAGTCAATGGCAAAAGAGAAACCCTAAAGGGGGTAATTCTAGGGTCAGAGCAAAAGCGGTGGGGAATGTCACATGGAAAACGTAAATTGCCTTGTTAAATATCTTGGTTGCAATATTTAAATTGTTAAACTTATTTGTGAAATTTTGATTGCCTCCACATACCAGCAATTGCTGACCGACGTTTTGTTTGTCGGCATTTTAGGAATAACCCTGAAAGCACCAACAGTAAAGTGACACATCTGGAAAGTAAGAAATAAAGTGCAAGGAGGATTAGATAGAGGAATTCCAATATGGGATAGATAGTTTCCCAAAGTTTCAAAAAGGTAAATAAAGTTTTGATTTTCCTGCCAATATTCAGTTTAGTAGTAGAATTTTATAATTATCATTGATTATTTGCTGAACCTTTGATCCTGTAAAATTGAATAACGGTTCCGACCTTCAGGTCTCCCTTAATTGGGGGTTACCGGGAGGCGGGGTCGTTACAGATGCACACACATGTAGTCTCACTACCGATCGTGGTGGCTTACTTTGATAGATTTGATTTTCTATATCATCCATGTCTGTAACTTCTCTCTCTACCTTTCTCTTTTCATTATCTTATTCTTTCAATTACATATTTTGAGCAATTTGATGTCTATTCTGATATGACAAGTATACCAATGCTACTTGTGACTTTTAATTTCAATTTGAACTAGGTTGAATACATATACATACCCTAAATTCATTTATTAAAGAATA
Source organism: Alisma plantago-aquatica (assembly GCA_963693085.1). Taxonomy (NCBI): domain Eukaryota; kingdom Viridiplantae; phylum Streptophyta; class Magnoliopsida; order Alismatales; family Alismataceae; genus Alisma; species Alisma plantago-aquatica. Next base: position 1,291,524,088 of record OY856409.1, read on the forward strand.
AACTTGTCTAACATACTCTCATTTTCCTCAACCTATGCTACTTTTATATATGACATTTTTATGAATCCAATAGTCTTAGGTTCACCCCAATTGGATTTTCCATGCGAAAGTTATGTCTATCCTTTCTCTACCTTTTCTAGAAATTTGTCCTATTTATTTTACTTTTTCTTTCCCTCGACCTAGCCTAAACTGATACCATCATCCCCAAAAAACTGTTAACCTCATGTGCTCAAGTTAGACACTGAAACTAAAGAAGTAAGGGAAAAGGAAGTGAACCAAGAAATGAGCAGTTTGAGATACTGATCTCACTCTTAGATATACCTTAAAGGTCTCTCTATAAAGTGCCTGACTCACATTTTGGGCTAACCCTGTTTGCTTTTCTTAAGCATGATTGCATAACTCCTTTCTCTAAACATCTAAGATGTAATCAGGGAATGCTGGAGGTATGTGTTCCTTGTTTGAGCTTATTTGTGTTTTTTTGGTGAGGTTTTGGTGCAAACTACAATTCACCCTAGATAGGGGTTGATGTGAAAGTTTGCCAACTCTAGAGTGTTCCTTCTCTCTCTTGGAATCATATAGAGGAGAGAAGAAGTGTTGGACACCTTATTTGGGTCTTGGTTGAGTGGTGACATCCTTGGTGATGTTTTGGGCACATGTTTGAAATGTGCTTTGGTCTTAGGAGTGTTGTCTCAGGATTGAGAGTCTTTATGATACCCTGTATCAATTTGTGGTTTCCTTGAGGAGGTTTGGTATTGGTTGAGGGTGTCTTGAGGGACATCCTATTGGTTGGTGGCATCTTGAGGATCACCATATTAGGTAGTGGAGACTCTATAGGAGTTCCATATCGGTTTGTGACCTACAGTTTCATCCCTATTGGTTTGTAAAGGAAGGTGGAGGTGTGTATTGAACATGACCTAGGAAGGAGGCCAAGTGGGCAAGACAAAGGTCCTATCACCTTGTTGCATGGTGTTACATGTGTCCTTTATTCTTGGACATATGTCTTTTAGGGTTCTAAGGTGATGACACCTTCCCCTTGCTCTCTCTCTCTCTCATCGGCCATGTATATATACCCCTTCCTTCTCATGCAAAAGAACCCTTTTAGTGATCTTTGATTTCTCTCCATGGTGGCCTACCTTGAGCTTGAAGAGCGCTCTCCCTTAGAGCTTGGTGGGCAAGCTAAGAGCATGTGGTGCTCTCTTTCATCTTCTTCCTTGGTAAGCCATGGTTTTATAGCTTTCCTTCTCTTCTTCTTTCTTTCTCACGGACATGGACCTTGGTACCTTCTTTTCTCTATTTTGCTCTTTCTTAACCATGGTTCTATCTTCATTCTTGGAGGTGTTGTGCTTGGAGGATCTTCTTCTTCTCCCTTGAGTTTTTGAAGCTTGGAGCTTGACCTTGGAGCTTAGAGCTAGGTATTTATTCTTCAGGAGTGTTATACAACTCTTAACTTACTTTGTTATTATCACTCTTCTACTTGTTACCTTGCTTGTTATCTTTAGCTCGTTATCTCTTGCTTGCTAGTAGATTTACTTGGTAGCCTTGTATTCGGTTTTAACAATAAAACTTTGTCAAGTTGCAGCCATAAGTTTCTCTTTTCCTTTGACTTGTCAATATCATCATCTTGAGGTAGAACATGACTAAACCGATATGATGTGCTAATCCAATATACATATAAACTGATATGCTAAACCAATATGACATGTAAACCAATATGATATGCTATACTGATACACTAGACCAATATGCTCTTGTGTAAACCGATATGCTTCTTATGTTGTGGCTTTTTATGATCTTGTGATTCCTTAGGAGGAAGTGTGTTGAGTCTCCATGCTTCTAGTTGAGTTTGGAAGTCGACATGGGTAACCCTAATTTGATACATGTGTAATCTGGCACACCTTGAAAACTAATACACGCTAAACTGATACACCTATAATTGGTGAGGGAAACATCTCCCTAGAGATTCAACCGATACAACCAACCCTATAGATGATACCCTAGTTGGTGGGTAGGCTTATGATCTAAGGGATGGTGAGGTCGATACCCTAGTTGATGGGTAGACTGATACCCTAACAGATGGTGAGGGTGATACCCTAGTTTATGGGTAGATCAATACCCTAAGGGATGTTGAGGATGATACCCTAGTTGGTGGGTAGGCTGATGCCCTAGATGGGTGGTGAGGCTGATACCTTATGAGGTGATGTGACCGATACCCTTTCTTATGCCCCTCTAGATCAATATCCTTTGTTGTTCCTTGGCTGACACACTCACATTAAGGTGTTGAGCCGATACTAAGAGGAGTTGATCCGATACCAAGTGATGTTGAGTCAATACCAAGTGATGATAAATTGATACTCATCCTTGAGTTGGTAGGCCGATACCCTATCTATAGTGGTTGCCTAATATCTATGCTAAACTAATACCCTACCTTAGTGTAGTGGCCGATACCCTACCTTAGTGTAGTGGCCGATACCCTACCTTAGTGTGGTGGCCGATACCCTAACCCTAATTGGCATCTTATGATGTGTAGTGATGCATCTTGTGGATTCTAGGGTTACATGGTGTGATGTGATAACTTATAGTGTAATCATGTGTGTGATGTTTAAAGTTGTACCTCTTTACATGTTTCATAATAATGTTAGGAATATGTTTCCACATCTCTAAATATACTTCATAACAATGAAGGATGTGATGATCTAAATATGGTAGATGATCCAACCCTGTAAACCCTAATTGGGTAAAGTGAAACCCTAATTGCTATGATGTAAATGTATGATGTGAATGTATATCATGAGTTCTTTGAGATGATGATGCTTTGCCTTCTTTTTATAAGTTTCTAACCATGCAGGTGATATTGATTGATGTACATAGCTAGGTGTGAGATATGGTAGTTATGATGTGAATGACATGTTGTAACATCCTAGGATTTGAGGCCTCAGATATGATGATCTTAAAAGGAATGATTAGACTACCCATATCACCAAGGTGCACCTCCTTTTCTGGGAGCCCAACACTAAGAACTCCATAGTTAGGCATGCTCAGCTTGGAGTAGTACTGGGATGGGTGACCTGTCAGGAAGTTGATCTTGGCATGTGCGTGAGTGAGGACAAAGCACACAGTTATGGCTAGTGGTGGTTTGTGGGGCCAGTCGTCATTCCTGAAACTCTACTAGAGCCTTGGGCAGTGGGCCCGGGTGTTACAAATGGTATCAGAGCCATAACCCCTGCAGTAGGTGGGGCCCACATGGGCATGTGGCATGCCAGTCTTGAGTCGTGCGATCCATGCATGTAGGAAAGGGTTGTCCATGGTTGACGTAGCCACCCTTGTGTTGGTATTCTGTGATCGAGAGTTGGGTGTCCATGGGCCATTCTGGGTCTGCACTGAAATGGGGCGATGTTATGAGGCCTAATAGTTGAACCTTGATGAGGATGTCAAGAGTCTAAGTGGGGGAGATTGTAACATCCTAGGATTTGAGGCCTCAGATATGATGATCTAAAAGGAATGATTGGACTACCCATATCACCAAGGTGCACCTCCTTTTTCTGGAGCCCATCCCTAAGAACTCCATAGTTAGGCGTGCTCAGCTTGGAGTAGTATTGGGATGGGTGACCTATCGGGAAGTTGATCTTGGCATGCGCGTGAGTGAGGACAAAGCGCATAGTTAAGGCTAGTGGTTGTTTGTGGGGCCAGTCGTCATTTCTGAAACTCTACTAGAGCCTTGGGCAGTGGGACCAGACATTACACATGTGGTCCTTGTGATGGACATTGGTCCTTGTGATGGACATGTGGTCCTTGAGATGGATATTGGTCTTTGTGATGGACATTGGTCCTTGAGATAGATATATAATAAATAGCAAGCATTAAGTGATGATGTGATTCAATATGTTCTGGTGATGAGTTATGCCTTATTTATGTAGATCTTAGTTAAAGGTTATACATTGTAACATGATTGATGTTTAAATATTTTTAAATTGATCTAATTAATCAAGTGAAATCTAGTAGTGTAGTTTGCCCTGTGCCATAGATCCATTCAGTGTCAGTAATTGTTAAATGCTGAAATGAGTTTAACTCGGAATGCATATTGGTTAATATGTGGGGTGCAAGTTGGAACACCACCTTGTATCCTGAATGCATATGTATCACAGGATTGACTGTAAGTCCTACCTAGAATTTGTATCACAGGATTGACAGTATGTCATACTTGGAATTTGTATCATAGGATTGACCATATGTCATACCTGGAATTTGTATCACAGGATTGACTATAAGTCAAGTCCTGGAAGAGTACAACTGTAATCCGTAGCTCAATTTCACTAGCATTGTAACCTGTACCAAGGTGGGCTAAATCTGCACAACAAGACTAAAATGTCTGTGACAAAGTGAAATTTAGCATTAATACAAAGTAATTCCAATTTTTCCCTCTTTATGTTCACTTTGGAACCCAATATATTTTTCTTGGACTCTTAATCGTTATTGAGACTCAAATCCAAAATATGGTGACCAATGTGAATTTTATACACTTTGTAACACCTCAAATTGGATTATTTCATCACTTTGTCCAAAGAAGAAAATTTGTCCATCAAACTTTGTTTTCTGGTTCTCAAACTTTTCTGAAGGTTCTCTACATTTTTGTGAAGTTGTGGTCCATATTTGAGAACAATTGGGCATTCCTATGATTTACTATGATTTCTTGAAGTTAATATGTTGAATACCCTTTTATTTGCCTTATTTTGCTCCCTTTTTGACTTGTCCAAGTCAGCGATCCGTGACAAGGGATCGGGGGAAAGTCTCAGCCCTTAGATCTCCTTCCCACGGATTATGGCCGGATCCAGTGGCCATTTGATCATCTTCTACCTCCGCAATCAGTGGGGAGCAGTGAATGATGGCCCAAAAGTGAGATTTCCCGCTCGCGACCATAGTTCAAAAATCCAAGCGAATAGAAATCTTGTTCTCAGAAATTCGAACTCAACGGGCCCAACCTTGACCATGTTTAATGCACTAAAATGCCGCCAAAACGACCTGCTCGCCTCCCATTCTCCTTCTGGCGGCCATGGCTGCTGCCCCAAACATTGAACTAGTCCTAACCCTAGTCCGATGCTATAAAAGGACCCCCCAAGGTACGCAACAAGTGAACCTTGCTCAGAGCTCAGCCTCACACGCCATCTCAGCCTCAACACTCTGCTTTTGCTCACCCAACACCTGCTGCTCCAATCCGCGCCGCCGCCATTGCATTTTGGGCGTCCCTTCTCCTCGTCCCCCTTCATCAATCTGCCACCACCAATACCTCCGTGGGGTCACGACAGACCTGGATGGCAAATTGACTTCCTCCATCGGTCACTCCTACCCCCAGCTCCCATGTGCGCCGGTGACAGCTCCGCCCTGCTTCTAGGCTTGAGGTTGTATTGTTCGTGTGACTAGAACGGGAGAGAAGGAGCCCCAGACCGCCGACTCAATTGCAAGTCAAACCGGTCCAGTGCTCAGCCAGACCACCAATAAACCAGCCAAATAGATATTGAACCATATCCTGGACCAGCGAGCCTTGTGGCGTGATCTGAGCCACCTAATCTTGATCCAACAACCCTCGATTTTCACAAATAAGGTAAATATCTCCCCTCTATTCAAAAATTCATATAAATGTCAAGATCTCGTTTTAATCATATAAAATGCATCCTAGCTCCAAATAATTTGAATAAATAGTCAATCTTGATCAGAAAAATCTAGTGAAACGATTAAAAATACTTTTGAAACCTGATTCCAAACGATGCTTACTGATATCCCTATATGTGATCTCTTGCTTATTTTGTTTATTAAATGTCTCAATAGTGATGATTCTTGAAAAACCTAATATCTGACTCTAATGATTATCCTAAAATGCAGATCCAATGTAGTTGACTTTTAAAAAATGAATCATTAGTGATCTAGATCTAATTACTTGATTCAATCTTGTTTATCATCTTTATGAATAATGAGTAACCTTAATATGGATCTCAAATCATACAAAACCCTTGATATATTTTGACCCATCAACCTGATCTAGAATTCCAATGATGCTATGTATCATGATGATGATCTAGAAACTTGAATGATGACTCAAATATTGATGATAATAATTAGGGTTAGCAAATATATACCTAAAATACCTAGGTAGATCATCCATCCTCGAATATGCTTGACGCTTGAGTAAATATTGAAATCTTGATATAATGTTGACTATAAATGAATGATCTACCTTAGGGATGAATAGGATTGGAAAACCCTAATCTGGTGTACTTGGTATTGGTGTATAATAGGATCTTGACCCTCGATCCATATTTTGATTGATCTAGGAACTACTTGAGACCATGATCTTCTACTCTTGTTGATTTATACTCAAAATCTTTGGTGAAAGGTACACTATTTATATAACTCCTCCTTGATTATATTGAAGATACTTTTATGTATCTCTTGACCGTATGCTTGGCTATTTACTTGGATGAACTATTGTTCCCTATGATTAGTCTTCTGTTTTTCTATACAATATTTTGAAAAACATGCAAACATAAATTGCATGCCCATTATGACTGCCCGTATATTGATAATGATGATGATATTGATAATGTTGATATTGAGTGCAACAACCCCCTCATTTGGAGGTGGGACTTGTACATTGGCCTCCTATGTTCCTATGGTGAGAAGGAGCCTAGTGACCTTCCCCATTGCGTTGGGGTAATAGAGTCACACAAATTATATAAGCATGCTTCTCAAATTACAACATAATGGGAACTCGTAATAAAATTTGAATTGCTTGAAAAACTTGTCGAATAAATGTTGATTTTGCTAATTGCTTGTTATTCTTTGAATATAAGTCCTGTCAAGTATACTATTTTGTTATAAATCGTTTTACTTGATTTTGATAGCGTACCGTGCAATTGCATGATTGTGTCTTGATTTTCTTGATTTTAGGCAATACAAATGGAATATTGATTAAGATCGCTTCCGCACTCATACACTATGACGACAAAGATAAATTGGATATATCTCCATATTGGGTTAGTTTGTTTATTTATTTCTCCAATTTTTGAGTTATTTATTTCTTATTATATATGCTAGTGTGATTGATCCTATTGGGCCACTCAGGGACGAGCACTTCAATCCCTTTATCACTGTCTAGGCAGTGCGATTGGGATTGGGGTAAGAACAGTTCCGTGACAGTTGGTACCAGAGCTTACACACTCTCATATACTTTAAGTAAATAATTTCTCAAGTATCCTACACCCAAGAAACCCTAATGTCCATAATGGTGAAAATTCAGGTGTCTAGGCTCGGGGTCCTGGCATAATTTCTCCTATCCGTCTTCACGGTGGTTGAGATCCCTCGCTCTACCTGGCCTTAGTTGATCCAAAACTGGACCTAAAGGTTATCTTGTCAAACACTAGAGAGTCTTCTAGCATCTCATCTCTTCTTTATGGACTACCCAAGCCACCCATGTAGATGAAGATTAGGTAGTATTCTCATCCCACCATGTGGTCCTTTCTTGTGACCTTTTGCCACATGATGTCTCGATTATGGGTAGCTTATGCATGGGAAAAATTAATATCACTAAATTAGGAAAGTTGATTAAGAAAATTATACCATGATCCGACCTTAATGTGAAAACTCAATTTTGATAAATTAAGCTTGAAATCAAATAGTCATGTATGACTCCTAATATCATGAACACTCAATTTTGACTATGTTTGAGGTTATGATATGGTGAAATAAGGATGACTTATACATTATACCTTATTAAGGTCCCTATTTGATTAAGCCCATGTTGCCCTATTGTTGATTAAACCTCAAACATAATTAAGCAAACTCGTATCCTATTTTATACACATCTTTACTATGTTATCAAGTGACTAAGTCTAGGACTCACAAAACCATGATGTAAGACTATGATGCAAAAAGTAGTTTTCCTATTGACCATTGATGCCTTTTGCAATCTCAATTTGATATGATGATGATGGGCCTAGATTTTGTACTATTATGCTCTAATTCCTCAAATGCCAAATTCAAATCCTTGATTTCTAAATTATATCATGACCTTATGGAATATGTTTTGATCATTGATACTCTCCCTATTTGAATAAGATCAATTGGATAATGACTAATGTTGGTAATGTGCTAGATTAGGGTGGTAGTTAACTCATGACTCCCCTAACCTAGGTCACATCTCTATTTTGACTACCTCTAAATTTTTGTATTGTTGATCATTTAGAGTTTGAGAAGGTATAACCTTTCACTCAATTTGGAATTGGTTGATCTAAGCCTAATAGGTTAAACCCATGGTTGATACTCGATCTTGAATATTGATTTAATAATGACCTTGAAATATGATAATATTGACTATAGCTTGTGGTTTATTTCCTAGATAGACCTAGGTCTAGATCATTCATCAACCTTGGAAACATGATAATGAAATTATGATATGTTGATCCAATATTGCTTGAATAATGTTGCTCGAAATTGGATATAGATGAATGATACCCCCTAAGGTCTAAATAGGAATCTAAACCCTAGCTTCAAAATTTTGGACCTATGACTTTTGATCTCGACTCTTGATACTGATATATAATATTGTAACTCATGATTATCCAATCTCAATAATGATACAAATCCTATGATCACACTATTTGGACCTTGAGATAAATGATTAATGACTTCAAAATCCCAAATTTTAAAATTTTTGAAACGATGACTATTTTGACTTCTCGATTTATGACTTAGGGTTTAGATCTCATTAGGACTAGGGTGGGACCTCCCAATGATTTTGAGCCCAAAATTCATGATATTGAAAGTATGATGTGGTCTTGAAATGTTGAAATTTGAAATCTCAAATCATGGATGTATAACCTCACCAAGGCCAATGTAGAGTCTAAGACCCTGAGATATTGGGATTGAAAGTCACCTTGTACACTTGAACTCTATTTGTTTGACCTAAAATACGATCTCTCAAAATTTGTGATCAATAGGATGCTTTCCATATTTGTGACTCATATGATAACTATCAACAATATATGCAAGGACCTTGATACTCAATTGCTTGATGAAAATTGATATTGAAACCAAATTCGGTCATGATATGTGACATGGAAATTCAATTATGATTATTGGAGTACTTGAAAATTGAGGACATGATTTTGATTTTATACTTGATGATACCCCAATATTTGAGGAAATGACTTAGGTTGAATAATCCCAATTTTTTAGGATATTTTTGAATTTTGGGGACAAAATTCCTTTGAAGGAGGGAAGGATGTGACAAAGTGAAATTTAGCATTAATACAAAGTAATTCCAATTTTTCCCTCTTTATGTTCACTTTGGTACCCAATATATTTTTCTTGGACTCTTAATCATTATTGAGACTAAAATCCAAAATATGGTGACCAATGTGAATTTTATACACTTTGTAACACCTCAAATTGGATTATTTCATCACTTTGTCCAAAGAAGAAAATTTGTCCATCAAACTTCGTTTTCTGGTTCTCAAACATTTTCTAAAGGTTCACTACATTTTTGTGAAGTTGTGGTCCAAATTTGAGAACAATTGGGCATTCCTATGATTTACTATGATTTCTTGAAGTTAATATGTTGAATACCCTTTTATTTGCCTTATTTTGCTCCCTTTTTGACTTGTTCAAGTCAGTTATCCGTGGCAAGGGATCGGGGGCAAGTCTCAGCCCTTAGATCTCCTTCCCACAGATCATGGCCGGATCCAGTGGCCATTTGATCATCTTCTACCTCCACAATCAGCGGGGAGCAGTGAATGAGGGCCCAAAAGTGAGATCTCCCGCTCGTGACCATAGTTCAAAAATCAAAGCGAATAGAAATCTCGTTCTCACAAATTCGAACTCAACGGGCCCAAACTTGACCATGTTTAATGCACTGAAATGCCGCCAAAACGACCTGCTCACCTCCCATTCTCCTTCCGACGGTCATGGCTGCTGCTCCAAACATTGAACTAGTCCTAACCCTAGTCTGATGCTATAAAAGGACCCCCCAAGGTCCACAGCAAGTGCACCTTGCTCAGAGCTCAGCCTCACACGCCATCTTGGCCTCAACACTCTATTTTTGCTCAACCAACACCTGCTACTCCAAGTAGCGCCGCCGCCATTGCATTTTGGGCGTTCCTTCTCCTCGTCCCCCTTCATCAATCTACCACCACCAATACCTTCGTGGGGTCACGGCGGACCTGGACGGCAAATTGACTTCCTCCATCGGTCACTCCTACCCCCTGCTCCCATGTGCGTTGGTGACAGCTCTGCCCTACTTCTGGGCTTGAGGCTGTGTTGTTCGTGTGACTGGAACGGGAGAGCAGGAGCCCCAGACCGCCGGCTCAATTGCAAGTCAAACCGGTCCAGTGCTCTGCCATACCAACAATAAACCGGACAAATAGATATTGAACCATATCCTGGACCAGCGAGCCCTGAGGCGTGATCTGAGCCACCTAATCTTGATCCAACAACCCTCGATTTTCACAAATAAGGTAAATATCTCCCCTCTATTCAAAAATTCATATAAATGTCAAGATCTTGTTTTAATCATATAAAATGCATCCTAGCTCCAAATAATTTGAATAAATAGTCAATCTTGATCAGAAAAATCTAGTCAAATGATTAAAAATACTTTTGAAACCTGATTCTAAACGATGCTCATTGATATCCCTATATGTGATCTCTTGCTTATTTTGTTTATTAAATGGCTCAATAGTGATGATTCTTGAAAAACCTAATATCTGACTCTAATGATTATCCTGAAATGCAGATCCAATCTAGTTGACTTTTGAAAAATGAATCATTAGTGATCTAGATCTAATTACTTAATTAAATCTTGTTTATAATCTTTATGAATAATGAGTAACCTTAATATGGATCTCAAATCTTACAAAACCCTTGATATATTTTGACCCATCAACATGATCTGGAATTCCAATGATGCTAAGTATCATGATGATGATCTAGAAACTTGAATGATGACTCAAATATTGATGATAATAATTAGGGTTAGCAAATATATTCCTAAAATACCTAGGTAGATCATCCATCCTCGAATATGCTTGACACTTGAGTAAATATTGAAATCTTGATATAATGTTGACTATAAATGAATGATCTACCTTAGGGACGAATAGGATTGGAAAACCCTAATCTGGTGTACTTGGTATTGGTGTATAATAGGATCTTCACCGTCGATCCATATTTTGATTGATCTAGGAACTACTTGAGACCATGATCTTCTACTCTTGTTTATTTATACTCAAAATCTTCGGTGAAAGGTACGTTATTTATATAACTCCTCCTTGATTGTATTGAAGATACTTTTATGTATCTCTTGACCGTATGCTTGGCTATTTACTTGGATGAACTACTGTTCCCTATGATTAGTCTTTTGTTTTTCTATACAATATTTTGAAAAACATGAAAACATAAATTGCATGCCCATTATGACTGCCCGTATATTGATAATGATGATGGTATTGATAATGTTGATAATGTTGATATTGAGTGCAACAACCCCCTCATTTGGAGGTGGGACTTGTACATTGGCCTCCTATGTTCCTATGGTGAGAAGGAGCCTAGTGTCCTTCCCCATCGCATTGGGGTAATAGAGTCACACACATTATATAAGCATGCTTCTCGAATTACAACATAATGGGAACTCGTAATAAAATTCGAATTGCTTGAAAAACTTGTCGAATAAATGTTAGTTTTGCAAATTGCTTGTTATTCTTTGAATATAAGTCCTGTCAAGTATACTATATTTCTATAAATCGTTTTACTTGATTTTGATAGCGTACCGTGCAATTGCATGATTGTGTCTCGATTTTCTTGATTTTAGGCAATACAAATGGAATATTGAATAAGATCGCTTCCACACTCATACACTCTGACGACAAAGATAAATTGGATATATCTTCATATTGGGTTAGTTTGTTTATTTATTTATCCAGTTTTTGAGTTATTTATTTCTTATTGTATATGCTAGTGTGATTGATCCTATTGGGCCACTCAGGGATGGGCGCTTCAATCCCTTTATCACTATCTAGGTAGTGCGATTGGGATTGGGGTAAGAACAGTTCCGTGACAATGTCCCTGGAAGAAAATGGCTCATGATGTCAATGCATATTTACTTGTACTGACTGAGGAAGGTGAGGTTGTGGATTTTGTCTCTTCCATTAAACCTTGTATGGCACTGACTCAACTATAAATTCACATAGTGGTCGATTGGATTTGGATGGTACGATTCAGATCTTCAAGGCATAATGAATACGTAATCAGCCGTGTAGTATAGTTGTATAGGATCAAATAAAAAAACATTGGTTGAGGCCTTACTTGATCTTTATACAATGTGGTTGATAGAGAATATACATGCTCTTCATATTCCTTTTAAATTATTAAGATGTTTCATAATTCAACAATAGTTGTCCTTCCTATTATTTATGCTGCTGCTCAGTTTATCTTCTCTATGATAATAATTGAGTTGACGAAGAGTTATATCTCTCGCTGGGACTGTGTGTCTCACCCCATTGGTTAACAACCCTTTTAGGTGGACAAGCACAAGGAGGTAGAGATCGTGCAGAGGAGGTTGAGAAGTAGCTAGAGGAACAATAGCTGATTTGGTTGGAAGTGATGCTCAATGTATTTTTTTTGTAGAGTCCTAGAGTCATCCTTGTACAATCGGGTCATTGGGAACGTTTTGTAGATGTTTTGCGAATGTGATATCTTTATGTGCCCTTATATATTAGATATGGTGGAAACATGTATATATATATATATATATATATATATATGTTCTAGAATAGTGTGTTTGTTACAGGTTGACAACATGCCTTGTGATTGCTTTGAGGCATGAAAGTACTCATGTGTAAAGGTTCATGCTTTGTGACTATTCTATGAAAAAGGTTTTATTTTTTAGTGTTTTCTGCTAATAAGTTTGTTAATCTCTCTTTTGCAGTTTTGTTTTGAGTAATCTCATTTTGTTGTGGCATGGGGCGTCACGTTACAGGTTGGTATCAGAGCTTTAGGTTCGTTGAGTCTATAGGGACTTAGGACTAGGGTTGTGTCTATTATAGTGTACTTTTGTTTGTCTTATAGTCACTTCTTCTTATGTAGAATAAGAAGTAAAGCGGAAAGATGTCTAGAGAACACGAAGAACATGCTACTGAGAGAAGTGTTGCTGCACGAAGTGGTGGTGCAAAGAACCAGACACATGAAGATTGGGTGTATGAAGTCCCCTAGTTTGACCCTACCATGATAGATAACCCTTCATTTCAATCACTTTTAGGGCAGTTTATGGAAATAGTGATCATATGGTAGACAAAATGCTTGCACCTTTTCCCCATGTTGAATCCTTGAGTATTGGGAAGTCTTTCGAGTGGCTTCGCCATGTTGGAGTGGTTAAGTACGCTAGAATAGCTGACCCGACGGATGTGAATATGTGGTTGACTGAGCTTGAGAAGGCCTTTATGATCCTAATTACCCCTAAAAGGATAAGGTGAAGCATGCGGTGTACCTTCGGAGAGGGAGTGCTAGCCATTGGTGGGCCATAGAGGAGAAGAAGAGACCTAGTGTGGTGGTTGGTTGGGAGGAGTTTCGATGAGAGTTCATAAGTCGGTACTTCCCACGGATGTATCTGGATGAGAAGATCAGTCAATTTCAGAGGATTCAATAGGGATCCATGAAGATCAATGAGTAGGAGGCAAGGTTTATGGAGTTGTTGAGGTTCTGTCCTCACATGACTGTAATAGAAGATGAGATGATTCATCATTTTGTGAAAGGGTTGAATGTTGAGTTGTCTACCCCAACTGTTGCTTTAGAGAATCGAGAGAGGTTTGTTGTGTTTGTGGAGTACGTTCGAAGGATAGAACGATCTGTGAAGGAGGAGAGAGGGGCGAGTACTAAGAAACAATCTGAACAATTTCAAGGGCAGACGTCTACTGGCTTCAAGAAGATGGGGTTTTCTACACCACCAACATCGCAAAGGTTTGGTGCTTCGACACAGTGGTCACCAAGAAAGGGTAGAGGCCATAGTTTTCCGTCCTCAGGAGCCCAGAGTGTTGCATCAGCATTGGTGACAAGACCATCTAGGCCACAGTATGGGAACTGGGAAATGCCACAAGTGTGGACAGGTAGGACATTTGAGGTGGGAATGTCTGATAAGAGGTGAGAAAGTGACCCAACAACAGGGCTCATAGAGATACAAAATAATGGTGCAGGAGGATGAGGACGTGGCCAAGCGTCCCAAGCTGAATCGTCTGCTCATGGAAGCCGATGAAGAGGAAGACAATATGCAATGAATAGGATCTACACGATGAGTGAGCCGGAGGCAGTAGTCAACCCACGAGTGGTGACAGGTCAGATGGAGTTATTGTTGGTATGTATGCCCTGAGAGAGAATCATGGGATGATTGGTGGGATACATTAAGATTGATTTGATAAGCATCAAAGGTAAGATTCCAATTCTTTGTGGTTCAGTCATATGAGATAATGATAGAACAGATTGAATGTCTAGAGAATGACAATACTCAATGACGTATGCTTTCAGGTTCAAGACCTGAACGATGAGGTCATATGGATGATAAGAGTTTGTACATTCTTATTTATGTCCCTAGTTGGATGTCATTGTGGAAGGTAGATAGACAACAATGACACAGAAGACTAGATTGTGGTGTTGGTTGATGACAAAATCTCATTAGTCATGATATGGAGATATCAAACCAAACACATAGGTACTTGTTAGAAAACAAGTGTACCGGACAGACCCACCGTGAGTTTGACACATGGAACCATGACATGGTAGTCACAGCCAGTTCTCACAGTGATGGTGGTGAATGTGATTCTTTGACCTGAAATCAATACACTCAACACATGTCGTTGGGTACACTTTGACACCATCAAATGCAGTTCTAAAACATGGGTTGTTATAAAGGTGATGATTGGGTGGCTTTGACACATGGGGCTTTTGAGGGGTGAGTGATAGGTATGGGATTTGTCCCTCCTGAGGGAGTTTGATATCCATGGCCACTTGATGAGTAGGATTGAGATAGGCATGCACGCATGTGCAAATTAGTATGTGATATTGATGTCATACATATCTCCTCCAATCTACTGTGAGATCAAGAAAGTGAATGAACATTGAAAGGATGATTTTTCCATGCCTTGAGTTCATTTGGGATATCAGTGACAAAGGAATTATACATTCTCTATAACACCATTCATAGATTGTAGGATTGAAAGTTGTTCTCCAACTTTCCTTTTCACTTGGGTAGCACTGATGTGCGACTAGGCATCGCTCTTTGCTTGTGAAGTCATAAGTGTTATGGACTTTCACTACCAACGTGAAATGGGCCTGTAGGGTCACACACATAGGATTTAACCTGGAAGAGGAGTTTCTCCACAAATGATGTTTAGATTGATTGCTAAAGGAGTTTAGTAGTTCATTTAAACACTCAATTAATTGATAGCTCAAAATCATAGTGTTCAAGGTGTTGGACCAGATGATTAAGAGTATCAAATTGATTGGAACTACAATTGACTGATTTGCATAATTTACTACCCCAACCGATCAGCTCACAGGGTTGAACCGATCGGCTCAGGTTGATGAACCGATCAGCACAAGTGGTGAGTCGATCGACTCATGTGTCAATGAAATGATTGACTCAATTGTTGAACCGATCGATTTGTGTGACCAACTGAGATCATTTGAAAAGACAGAAGACTCTTTTTGCAAATACATATTTGTTTCACTTGTACAAATTTGATTTGGACAAGGACTAATATTTGATTAGTTGGAAACAAACATGAAAAGTCAATTCGAGTTGGACTAGAACCACGAACTGATCGGCTCATGCCTGAACCGATCGACTCAGGTGTCCCAACTGACAGGTTCAAGTGTGAATCGATCGGCTCAGGTCCCCAACTGACCATTTCATGTATGAAATGATCGGTTCAGCTGGCACAGTTGGTTGTTTAGTGGAAAATCTTGAATCCTTCTACTCGTTCTTTAATCCTGTATTGCCTGGGGTAGAGAACCCTATCCCATGACCCTCCTATATATATAGGGGTATTGGGGGCTTCTTAGGTACATCAACTTAGAACACCAATTGCTCTGCAAAGTTGTCATTCTCTCTGGTTGTGGTAACCGAGAGAGCCCGAGCAAGTACTACCCGATAAGGGAGGCACAACAAGGGAAAGACAACTATAGGAAAGCGACTGGTGGAAGGAGAGTGTGTCAGTGACTAGTACGCCGACAGGAGGGTGCTACTCCTTCCAATTCCATGTGGGACAAGGAGATCGGAGTTCTAGGTGGTCCATGTGGACTACTTCAGAGGTGGGAGATTTCTACCTCTTGGAGGACAGCTGTCAATCCCGACAGTCCCGGTGAGACCAGGAGGTGCACAGACACTGTCCAAGACCAGAGGAGATGACAGGGCAAGCCGTGAGGTAACGTCTCTGAGCAATCCTCGGGACAAGGTATGTCTCTACAAACCATCCTTCCTATTTTATAGACGTTGACGCGATTCCTTTATTCTGGGTTTGGGAGGAGAATTTTTTTTGTTTCTGCTGCCTTCTCTGCCTCCTCTAAAACCCAACAGTGGTATCAGAGCCACATCAACTTCTCTATACTTTAGGATTATCGATATGATCGATTTTGGTTTGTCGCCTTTATTTATTGCATACGATGCGGATACAATTGGCTTTTTGCATGTCCAATCCTAAATCCACAAATCTCAATATACATATATGATATGTAATATCAATGCACTCGATACGCATCGCTCTTAAATGAGTTTTGTGGTGGGTGTATAGCGTGATTATGGCCATTAAATCCTATGTATGTGTGCTTGGTTGAATGTGGTTTCTTGCATCTCGATCTACACACCGATTCCCTATCTCTTATTCTTGATATAACTCGAGATAATTCGAGATTTATTTCCTAACTTTTCTCCCCCCAAATGTAACTCAGCGTTTCCCTTTTCAAATGTAAAATAGGATAGATCTTTTATTTCCTGTTATGTCGAAGAACGGCAGACAATCTGACGACAACTGAGATGATCAGTTCAAGGAGTGAACCGATTAGTTGGATATCCAGACGACCGGTTTGAGGAACGAGATGAGCGGGTGGCGGCCCGAAGGAGATGCACGACGACCAGTGAACCAATCAGCTGGAAGTGCTAGTCAATCAGCTAGTGGCATCCAGACGACCGACCATGGCAAGCAGGTCATTCATGTGATGAGTTGATCAACTCATACGGCTATAACACTACATCATGGACATGTTGCATGTGATGTAGACCTAGATGACCGTGATTCCTCTTGGCTCGAGGAATCATATTAGGATGGCCATAATCATCACTTTTATCATTTCACATGTTTTCTGTGGGATATAGCATGTATATGATACGTACTATGTATTGTGGTGATTGGACATGTATATGTACCTATAAAAATCAAATCCCTCATTAAATATTAAAGTTTTAGATGCCTTCCAAATGTGACACATGTGAAAAGCTTGATCGGCCAAGTGTGGGCACGCCCTAGCGTGGTGCACTGTGTATCTCGTGGAAGCGCAAAAGATGAATATGTGGGTCTGTCCTAGTAGGGTGCATATTCATTTTCGGACGTAACAAGGTGACCTAGATAGGATCTAGCACCTTGAGGAATGGATGTGATCATGGCAAGGAGTTGCATATGACATCTTTCAAGAAATGCATATGATGCAATTGGAAAAAGTTTCCTATCTGGAAGATCTAAGTTGTGGGTGACAGCCCAAGCTAGTCCATGACTCAGAGGATTCTAGGATCTTGACCCACTAGAATATTGTACATTGCAATTTTCTAAATTGATGGCGAGGGCCATCAATTTGAACAAAAATAGTGGTAGCGATAATTAATTAAAGTCCTAATTATATTGTCAACCTTTCAAATCAAACAAATAAGTCAAAATTGACTTTTGGACTCAATTGCATATATTTCCTTTTGTAGTGCAAATGACAACAAACAACTATCACTTTTCGTTGCGATCGGTCCTTGAAAAGGACAAGCTGAATGGGACTAACTTCCACAACTGGTTTAGGACATTGAGAATTATTCTCACTCAAGAGCGAAATCTCTATGTCCTGGATACTCCAATTGCAGAGGAACCTGCTCATACTGCAACAAAGGCTGAAAGGGATGCTTACAAGAAGCATTCTGAAGATGCCATTGATGCAAAGTGCTTGATGTTGTGCTCCATGAACCACGAGTTCCAGAGACAACATGAAAACATGGGTGTCATTGAGATGATTCAACAACTCAAGAACATGTATGAAGCTCAAGCACGGCAAGAGAGATATGATGTCTCTAGGGCACTATTCAAGTGTGTCATGACAGAAGGAGATCCAGTTGGTCCTCACACGCTTAAGATGATTGGGTATGTGGAGAACCTGACAAGATTGGAATTTTCCTTGAGCCTAGAGTTGGCTACTGACGTGATACTGCAATTGTTGCCAGAATCCTACAGTTAGTTTGTGATGAACTACAACATGGACAACTTTGACAAGCCGTTGGCAGAGTTGTTAGGCATGTTGAGGACAGCCGAGGCACAGATGAAGAAGGACAAGCCTAAGTCTGTGATGATGATCAACAACAAGAAAGGCAAGTCCAAGCGCAAGGGCAAAGGCAAGGCTAAGAAAGGTTCTGATGCTAGCCAGCAGCCCAAGTCGTCTTCAACTCTCAAGGCCAAGGGAGGCGTGACCAAGAGAGGTAATTGCAACCATTGTAAAAAACCAGGGAATTGGAAAAGGAATTGTCCACTCTATCTAGAAGAACTAAAGAAGAAGGAGGCGATAGATGTCTCAACCTGAAGGTGTCATGAAATAAACTTGTAACACTTTTTGAGGTATATGATACCAAGATATAAAGTGTAAAGCACCCAATAAATGGGGCAAATGTTGCCGCCATAGATAGGAGTACTTTAGTTTATTTTCAGCCTTAAAGGCATGTAATAGAGTTATGAAATGCTATTTCATATTTTCCAATAGATAGAACACATTATTTTTGCATATTGTATGACAATGATGGCAATTAATAAAGTTGATGTTTCAATCTTTGTGGCAATGCCTTTTTTATCTTGTGGTACTTGGTATATGCATAAGATAAAATGATACCTAAAAGTTATTGATAACTCAAACAATCAAATTAACATAAATCATGAGAAATTCATTTTTAGTTTCCATATGATGGATAAGTCTAGACTCTTTTGGTTAGAGAACCAGTAAGAGACATGAATCTCTTAGACATGATTAATCAATCTTCACTAGTGGTAGTGGGAGAATGATTATCCTATTAGGTATAATACATGTGATGTATTTAAATACCTATTAGAGTTAATGCTAGTATTTCAAACAATGTTTATAGAAATACCAATATGAATATCTTGAAGTGTTCAAGAATATCATAGATGAAGTACAAATTTGGTAAAGTGTTAATTCTTGATGAGATCAACGAATGAAATACTTGGACCAAATGTTTGAGAACCTTGTGAGTGATTATGATAGTGTATCATAGTAAACTCATGATTAAGGCACGGTGATGTCTAAATCAAAAACTGTCATACTCTAAGGAGTTAGAGGATGATTATCAAATAATGAATTTCTTCTTAAATAAAGAATACCCCACACTAATAAAGGGCATTAAGAATCACAAGGAGTTATGAGTTCTTATATCTTTGACAGATACACCTCGATTATCTATGTGATGAGTTGGTCATGTGATGAATCAACTATCTAGATGAATATGAGGAACTGGATTTTGAGTTATGGTTTATGACCATTACATCCTAAATGACTTCTATGTGAACCATAAGGTATGACCTTGATGGTAGCACCCATTGGGATGAAATCCATAAGTGCAAATGAGTCTTAAGCGTTAAGACACATGGATAACATTTTGAGAAGGATGATGCTTGTTGATTGTAACTTAATGCCTAAGAGATCTGACATTCATATACTAAAACCACATTTCTATGAGGAATAAAACAAGGAGGTGTATGTGACACAACCTATAAGGTTTATGAATCCTTTAATGCAAATGAAGACTATAAGTTATAATGGACTAATCAATGTGATTGATTGAGTACAAGCAACTCAGAGCTCGGATCTTTACTTTGATAATATAGTCAAAGGGTTTGACTGATATGTCAAAGATAAAGATGGGATCTGTGATTTAGTGGGAGCATATTCACATTCCACATGTTGATGTGAAATGGAAATGTTCTAGAATGGAAATCCAAAGTGGAAATTATCTTTAGGGAAGATAGAGACGTTTCCTATGTAATAGGAATAGAGATCTATAAAGATAGTTCTAGAAAACCTCTTCACCTAAAAAGAGAAAGAATACATTGGCAATCTATACTGAAGGGTTCAGTGTGCATAGATTCAGTGGGAGAAAAGTTGTCCATGTTACATGGAGTTAGTATCCCAAGGCCAAGTGTCCAATTCTTATGAATAATGGGAACACTAAGAATAGATATGGATCTATCATGTATCTAATCATCCCATTATCTTGCATGTATGGACATAGAAAAAATAAAATGCATTCATCATCTTGTATGTAGGACATGACAATATGATGTGCTCATCCTGATAACTCGTATGTGGGACATGAAGACTGGATGTTTGTCTAGTTCCAATAAGGGTTACTGGAATTCCATAAGAACTTGATAAGTACTTGAGAAGTAATAGTTCTATGGAAACAAGGAAGGTTTCACTGTAAAGAGTTGCATTGATGCAAACTTTTGAGAAGGACAGAAAATTAATCAAAAAATATATATGGGTTATATATAATAGTGAATGTTTGTTGATATATGAAAACGTTCCAATAAAGTTGTTTTAAAGGGAAAATATGAGTATCCGTGTGTTAGAGAACAACAGTGGATACTATATGGATCTAGGAGTTCATAGAGATGAACTTATAGTTATTCCAGTCATTAATGACAAGTTAAGAGTTCTATGTCATACAATGTGGCTAAAGGTTAGCAAAGGAATACTAGATCTCATATTACGACAACTTCATCTCATACGTGTGACGTACAACAAAGAGATGAGAGACATGCAGTTAATACTGACTTTTGCAAGGTGTTGCCATAACTCACTGTGTAATCACTAGAGCATAGTAACATGTGGGACATGTTTGAAGATCACTATGAATATGATTCAAGGGTGATTGGCTCACATTGCAAGTGGGAGTCTATTAGTATGTATGCCCTGAGATCCAATCATGGGATGATTTGTGGGATACATTAAGATTGATTTGATAAGCATCAAAGGCAAGCTTCCAATTCTTTCTAGTTCAGTCATATGAGATAATGATAGAACACATTGAATGTCTAGCGAATGACAATACTCAATGACGTATGCTTTCAGGTTCAGGACCTGAACGATGAGGTCATACAGATGATAAGAGTTTGTACATTCTTATTTATGTCCCTAGTCAGATGTCATTATGGAAGGTAGATAGACAATAATGACACACAAGACTAGATTGTGGTGTTGGTTGATGACAGAATCTCATTAGTCATGATATGGAGATATCAAACAAAACACATAGGTACTTGTTAGAGAACAAGTGTACCGGGCAGACCCACCATGAGTTTGACACATGGAACCCTGACATGGTAGTCACAGTCAGTTCTCACAGTGATGGTGGTGAATGTGATTCTTTGACTTGAAATCACTACACTCAACACATGTCGTTAGGTACACTTTGAAATCAACAAACGGAGTTATGAAACATGGGTTGGTATAAAGGTGATGATTGGGTGGCCTTGACACATGGGGCTTTTGACAGGTTAGTGATAGATATGGGATTTGTCCATCCTGAGGGATTTTGATATCTATGGCCACTTCATGAGTAGGATTGAGATAGGCATGCACACATGTGTGAATCAGTATGTGATATTGATGTCATACATATCTCCTCTAATCTCCTCTAAGATCAAGAAAGTGATTGAACGTTGAAAGGATGATTGTTCCATGCCTTGAGTTCATTCGGGATATCAGTGACAAAGGAATTATACATTCGATGTAACACCATTCATGAATTGTAGGATTGAAAGTTGTTCTCCAACTTTCCTTTTAACTTGGGTAGAACTGATGTGCGACTAGGCACCACTCTTTACTTGTGAAGTCATAAGTGTTATGCACTTTCACTGCCAATGTGAAATGGGCCTGCACAGTCACACACATAGGATTTAACCAGGAAGAGGAGTTTATCCACAAATGATGTTTAGATTGATTGCTAAAGGATTTTAGTAGTTCAATTAAACACTCAATTAATTGATAGCTCAAAATCATAGTGTTCAAGGTGTTGGACCAGATGATTAAGAGTATCAGATTGTTTGGAACTTCAATTGACTGATTTGCACCATCTACTGCCCCAACTGATCAGCTCACAGGGTTGAACTGATCGAGTCAGGTTGATGAACCGATTGACTCAAGTGGTGAGTCAATCGGCTCATGTGTCAATGAAATGATCGGCTCAATTGTTGAACCGGTCGATTCGTGTGAGCAATCGAGATTGTTTGGAAAGTCAGAAGATTCTTTTTGCAAATACATATTTGTTTCACTAGTACAAATTTGATTTGGACAAGGACTAATATTTGATTAGTTGGAAACAAACATGAAAAGTCAATTTGAGTTGGACTAGGACCACGAACCGATCGGCTCATGCCTGAACCGATCGGCTCATGCCTGAACCGATCGGCTCAGGTGTCCCAACTGAATGGTTCAAGTGTGAACTGATCGGCTTAGGTCCCCAACCGACCGTTTCATGTATGAAATGATCGATTCAGCTGGCACAGTTGGTTGTTTTGTGGAAAATCTCAAATCCTTCTACTCTTGCTTTAATCCCGCATTGCCCGGGGTAGAGAACCATTTCCCATGACCCTCCTATATATAGGGGTATTGGGGGCTTCTCAGGTACAACAACTTAGAACACCAGTTGCTCTGCAAAGTTGTCATTCTCTCTGGTTGTGGTAACCGAGAGAGCCCGCACAAGTGCTACCCGATAAGGGAGACACAATAAGGGAAAGACAACTGCAGAAAAGTGACTGGTGGCAATAGAGTGTGTCAGTGACTAGTACGTCGACAGGAGGGTGCGACTCCTTCCGATTCCTTGTGGGACAAGGAGATGGAAGTTCCAGGTGGTCCATGTGGACTACTTCAGAGGCAGGAGATTTCTGCCGCTCGGAGGACAACTGTCAATCCCGACAGTCTCGGTGAGACCAAGAGCTGCACAGACACCATCCAAGATCAGAGGTGAAGACCGCGCAAGCCCCGAGGTAACATTGTCGGGCAAGTCTCGGGACAAGGTATGTCTCTACAAACCATCCTTCTTATTGTATAGACGTTGACATGATTCCTTTATTCTAAGGTTTAGGAGGAGAATTTTTTTTCCGCTACCTTCTTTGCCTCCCCTAAAATCCAACAGTTATTGCATTCTTATTTGTCTTCTTCTTGTTATATATTTGTTTTGGTTGATCCAGGTGCTACAGACTCTATTATCGCACCATAAGTGCTTAGTAGTTGTTCCTTACGTGTTAGTCATAGGAAGAATAGCTTGTTTCTAGAAACCCTATTGGTCAGTTCTATAGTGTTGCAGGATGTGTGCCCTTCTTATGTTCTTTCTTTTGCGGGACACAACATTCAAGTGGATCTTATACCACTTGATAGGCATGGATTCAATGTGATCCTTGGAATGAATACCTTGGATAAGTATAGAGTGGTCTTGGATTATAGTTCCAAGCGACGTTTGTAGACTGTAGAGAGATGTAGATATTCCAAGAAGATAGGACGATTCTCACAACATGTCTTGTATCAGCTATAGTGGTGAGGAAACTTTTGAGACAAGGTTGCAAGGCATTTTTGGCACACGTGGTAAATACCGAGGTGAGGAGTCTTAGTATCTAGAAAGTGTTGGTGGTTAGGGAGTTTGAGGATGTGTTCTTTGAAGAGTTTACAGGTGTTCCCCCACCCTGAGAGATTGATTTTGAGATCAATAAGGTTCCTAGTACGCAACCCATATCTCAAACACTATACAGGATGGCACCGACAGAGATCGCGAAGTTAAAGAGACAGTTGCAAGAACTTCTTGACAAAGGTTTGATTAGGCCGAGTATGTCACCTTGGGGCACTCCAGTGTTGCTTGTGAAGAAGAAGGATGGATCTATGAGGTTGTTCATAGATTACAGACAACTGAATAAGGTCACGATAAAGAATAAGTATCCTTTGCCGAGGATAGATGATCTATTTAATTAGTTGTGTGGTGCAAGAATGATCTCGAAGATAGATCTATGGTCAGGATATCATCAGTTAAGGATCAAGGAGAATGACATACCAAAGTTATCTTTTAGGATGAGGTTTGGTCACTACGAGTTTGTGGTTATGCTGTTTGGGCTAACCAATGCACCAACAAAGTTCATGGGTTTGATGAACATGGTGTTTTGACTATTCCTTGACCAGTTTGTGGTTGTCTTCATAGATGACATTTTAATATATAGTCGGGACAGTCAAAAACATGAACAACATCTTCGTTAGGTGTTGACAATGTTGAGACAACACCAGCTCTATGCTAAGTTCAACAAGTGTAAGTTCTAGTTGATGGAGGTAGCTTTCTTGGGGCACATTATATCTGTAGAAGGAGTACACCTGGACCCTAAGAAGGTAGAGTCTGTGACAAAATGGGAGCAACCGAAGACACATACAAAAGTGTGCAGTTTCCTTGGTTTGGTAGGACACTATCAGAGGTTCATTAAAGACTTCAGCGCTATCACTCTACCCCTAACAAGATTGATGTGGAATGATGTGTCGTTTGTTTGGGACAAAAAATGTGAATGAGCTTTTCAGACATTGAAGAAGAAGCTGACAAGTGCACAGATTTTGGTCTTGCCCGAGCAAGGAAAAGAATATATTGTCTTTTGTGATGCATCTAAGAATGGTTTAGGATGCATGTTGATGTAGGACAAGCAAGTAGTTTCTTTTGGTTCTCGATAGTTTAAGAAACATGAGGAGAATTATCCAACCCATGACTTGGAGTTAGCTACAGTAGTACATGCTTTGAGGATTTGTAGGCACTATCTGTATGGCGAGAAGTGTCAGATCTGAACAGATCAGAAGAACCTAAAGTATATCTTTTCACAACAAGAGTTGAATATGAGACAACATTGTTGGATGGAGTTGATCAAAGATTATGACTGCATGATTGATTATCATCAAGGAAAGACAAATGTCATGGCAGACACCTTGAGTAGGAAATCTTCATCTATAGATAGAAGTCAATTAAGTTATTTGATGTGTCACAAGCGAGACATGTTTGTCACCTTGCATCAGATGAATGTTAAGTTGGAAGTATCCTTGTTAGCCGATTCGTTAGCATAGTTACAAGTGAATCCTATGCTGAGACAATTGATCAAAGAAGCTCAACATACAAATATAGTGACACAGTAGATTAGATCAGAGTTCGGTAGTGCGAGGCATGATGGTTTTCACGAGACGAAAGATGGGGTAGTATGTTATCATCATAGGATAGTAGTTCCTAATACGGATAACCTGAAGAATATGGTGTTGGAAGAGGCTCATACATCTATGTATGCTATGCACCCAGGTAGTACTAAGATGTACCACAACCTGGAGGATATGGATTGGTGGCCAGGATTGAAGAAAGATGTAGTTGAGTTCATTGCAAGATGTGTTTCGTGTCAGCAAGTCAAAGATGAGCATTAGAATCCTGTAGGAATGTTACAATTGTTGCCTATACCTCAGTGAAAATGGGACCATGTAACTATGTACTTTGTGGTTGGTCTACCTAGGACAACCAAAGGTTATGATTCCATTTGGGTAATCATTGATAGGTTGACCAGTTTAGCACATTTCCTCCTGGTGAAGACAATGTTCATAGAAGAGAAGCTTGCTCAAGTTTATGTTGATGAGATAGTGTTTTTGCATGATGTCCCAGCTACTATTGTGTCTGATAGAGGTCATCAGTTTACAAGTCGCTTTTGGGAACTGTAATGCCCCTAAACCTGCTTAATGAGTTGAATAAGGTTAATTATCATAATTTAATTCTTATAACCCTAATCTAACATTTTTATCTGCTTTGAAATCATAAGACAAGCTTATGTATCAAATTTGGTCCAATTTGGACACTGGTTGAGCAAGTTATGCAATTTTATGCACATTTTGGACTTTTCTATAATTTACCCAATTGAGAGGTTTTCTTTAAAATTTATCACTTTCATTATGTTCCTTGGATATTCTCTCATCATTATTGATCTTGTTGAGCCATGGGCTCCTATTTAATCCTTAGTTAGAAGGTGTTTTCTTCAAGGGTATTTTATGGTTTACCACTTCATGGATGAACTACCTTTAGTAGCCATCAACTAATGAATGATTTGTTTTGCTTGGAAATTCAAGAAATGAGGGATAAGAATGTCTCTATGGACGGTGGGGGGCTGCTTTTGTGTGTGCTTGTATATTCTTAATAGTTTAAGGCCATGGACACTTGGAAAAATACTAGAACTTCAACTTTTTCTTTTTCTTTATCTTAAAGTTTCATATACTTATCCCTAAGCACCAAAATGAGCCATTTGCTCTACACCACATCCCAGCTTCTATGAACCTCATTCTCCCTCTGTTATACTACAAATTTCCTATCCAAGGAAGAAGAAAGAGGGGATCTTCTTAGAAAAAGAATCTAGGGTTGCAATTGACCTCCTTTTACGGTTTGAAAAGCTTCCTTCAAGTGATCTTGACCTAAAAGAGTAAGAATCCCCTTCTTTCCTCCATTTATTTCTTTTTTATCCTTCCTCCTACCTTTCTCCAGGTGGGAACCTTATTGTTCCATGGTTGAAATTGCTCTAAATCTCTAAAACCCTACCTTTCTTGCTCCTTATGCTTAGGGTTTGCTCATTTGATGAAGAAAGGTGCTAGATGGACGAGTTCATAGCTTATGCTTGGATTTCCTACTCTACCTGCTCATGTTTTCTTCTGTTTGCGAGTTTGTCTTCTAATTAGAGGCAAGTTTTATAACTTGCTCAGCGTTTATGAATTACCATAAGCTTGCTAGCTCATGTTCTTACTTTTAAATGATGATCCCTGCACTAAAAATATATGCTTGACATGGATTTCAATTTAAATAATGTTCCCTATTCTAATTTCAGTTCTAGATGAACCTGTGATCATGTGTACATTATTCCTAAGGTATAATATGACTTGGATCAGGTTGGTTTCACAACCAATGGTGCTAAACACCTATCAACCAATGGTCAATTTTTGGGTTTAAAGTTAATTTCTTCTATAAACACATGACTCAATGGTGGTACCATTGCAACAACCGATGGTATTGTCTTCATGACAACTTATGGTGGTGACCAAGGGTTTCAATTGATTTTCACCACGTAGGTCAGGTTTTGTCCTAATTAGAATCCCAGTGATAAAAAACTAAGTACCCTAATGATGTTATCAATCAATGTTGATATTAGTTTGATATTTGATGTTGATTAATTAATATAGTGTTGATCTAACAAATGATGGTGACTTAATGGCCACTAATGATGGTGGATCAGGTCCCCAAAACCTATGGTGAGTTAATCATATAGTTGTAGCATCAATTAATCCTTAGACCAATGGTTTCTTGGGCCACTTGATGCAATGGTCGAACCTATACTATAATTGATGGTTTTAACATATGAACTTGACCCAATGGTCAAGATCTAATGTTATTTTGCTCCAATAAAGTGGAATGATGGTTAATGTAATATATTGGTCCTAATAATGTGATTTATATGGTTTCCTTTATATGATCAACTTAAGGAACTTACTTGCTGACAATGGATGGCTTTTTTTAAATAATAGTGGATTGTAGGTTTTACCCTACTCTCAATGGAAATTTTTGTGTTGTTAATCAAGGGATGTCTAGGGTTAGATGGTGAATCTTTCTAGAGCACAAATAAAGGACTTCATAGGTGGTTTATCTAAGGTGTTTACTTATGTAAACAACCAATGGTCTTACCTTTTAAACATCCAATGGTTCTGGGTGACATTGTGGTATGGTGATATGGGATGAATGATGATGGAACAAATGGAGGGCTACCCTTAATAAGGTAGTCTTACCTATTCACCTATATGAATAGAATGGATGATAACCATATTGTTTTGATATGTAACCCTAATGAGGTATATTTTTTTATACCTAGCTTTAATATAACTAAATGATGGTAATTGGGTATGAATAGTCCTTGAATGATTAATACAATCATGGAGTACTCTCTTATTGTTGTAGAAACCCTAGTATGCTATAACCCTATGGTTATACCTTGATTTACGTGTGGGTTCATACTTGAGAATAGTATGGAATGTGATGGTGATTCTTCACATTATGCATCCATGATCCAATGGGGATGCTATGAGTTAGGGTTTGGGTATAAGTGTTGATTAGTAACATTGATATAGTTTATCATGTTGAACCTAACTCTAATGAAAATAGATAAAGATGAGTATTCATGTTTAACATTCTTATATGATGGAATGATTGTGTAATAACCTCCTTAACATGATCATAACCTTAATTTGTTAATTGGTTGTTTTCATAGCCACATGGTTGATACTTTCTTATGCTAAACAAGTGCATTATGAATATGATGAGTGTTAATCATATCTAGATTCCTTGCATGTTGATGTAATAAAGGAATGTTCTTAATGTTAATATGACCCTTCTATATTTGTTTATGAATATCTCCTATCTCATTAATGCAATATTGTGTTGACCTAGTGTATTATATGTAAGTGATGTTGTGGAGCCTTGCTATAAGGCATGGAATGATAATGATGATCTCGCAGGGAATAGTATGATGGTCTTGATGACCTTTGGGCATGGTTGAGCCTTGAATGAGGTGTAATCCTCTTGTGTTGAAAAGGGTTGATACCCTGTGATATTGTGAAAAGAATTTATTTATTGTGATAGTATGATGACTAGTGTGGTCTCATGAATGGCAAGTGAATAGTACCATGTGATGATGAGATGAGAAATTATGTTTCACATGCTTTATATCTTTTAAATGTTATGATATTTATATGCTTGTTAGAAGTGAATTAGGGTTTGTATGTCCACTTGTTTGATGCAGCCTTAATTCACCCAATTGGTATAACTAATCAAGTGAAACTCTAATCATGTAGTTCCCTGTACCATTGATTCATCTGAGTGTCGGAACTTTCCAGATGAAGAAATGAGTATTCCTAAGGGAAACTCAGAGCGCATATTGATGAGTATGCAGGGTGCTTGACATTCTAAATTCAAGTGTTTTGGTAGGATGACTGCAGTTAGCAGGAGATGCACGAGCTGAGGAAACAAGGCAAATTCATCCCTGAGGGCACAAGGGATGAATCGACAGTTACTCTGGGTAACCCAGAGCATCCTGGATGTGTTAGGGCTGTAGGCGCTGGTGTGGGCATCAAAGCGTTCTTTGGGCCATCCCAACGCAAACATGTCCCAAAAGTGGGACTTTCACAAGAAGAGGTAACCTATTCTTTCTTTATAATGTTACTGTAAAAGAGAATTCAATAATTAGAAGCTAACGTTTCTTTTATCCATGTATAGGTAGTTAAGATAGTTAATAGGAAACTCGAAGAAGCAATGAGCAAGTGGCAGGCATCTCTGACTACCACTCAACATACAATACCTATGGCATCCTACTCTACTCCTACTATAGAGGTTGGGAGTAATCCTGTAGACGCACCACCTAGCACATCCACTGTAAGTATTTTTATGACATAGTAACTAGTCTTTTCAAGATGATATGATATATATAACATTCTTTACACAAAAATTTGTAGGGGTTGAAGCCATGCCGTTTAAAAAGTAAAGAATTTGTTGTTGCAGAGGTGTCGGCTTACTGATCCCTACCAGGGGAAATGTTTCGTGGGTCTCCATTACCAGCTGGTTGGGTTCGTGTAAGCCCGGTACGTATATTCCCCAATTGGATGGATCTTCCATTGCCATATGCCCACCCAGATTGTGAAACGCTTGGTGAGGCAGAAGGCGGAGTGATATTGTGGCCAAAAACGGATGCCCTCTATACTAAAATTGTATGGCAAATATTGTTGGGTTTTATAGGGAGACAGAGAAGGCAGCGGAAACAAAAAATTTTCTCCCCAACCCATACCGAGGAAACGCGTCAACGTCTATATAACAGGAAAGGATGGTTTGTGGAATCATACCTTGTCCCGAAGCTTGCTCGGCGACAATACCTCGCGCAATGCGCGGTCTTCAACTTTGGTCTTGGACGGTGTCTGTGCAGCTCCTGGTCGCACCGGGACTGACTCCTCCTCCTCCTACCGGACTGTCGGATGACAGTTGTCCTCCTAAGCGGCAGTGTCCTCCCGCCATTGTAGTAGTCCACACGGACCACCTGGAACTCCACTCTCCTTGTCCCACAAGGAAGTGGAAGGAGTCGCACCCTCCTGTTGACGTACTAGTTGCCAACACACTCTCCTGCTACCAGTTGCAACTGTAGTTGTCCTTCCCTTGCTGCACCTCCCTTTGCGGGAAGCACTTGCTCGGGCTCTCTCACGGTTACCAAAACCAGAGAGAACGACAACTTCGCAAAGCAACCGGCTTGCATTGAGTTGTACTTTGAGAAGCCCCCAATACCCCTATATATATAGGCGGGTCATGGGACAGGGTTCTCTGTGCCCGACAATACGGGACTAAAGCAGGAGTAGAAGGGTTCGAGAATTTTTCCACAAAAAGCAACCGGTTCGCAACTTGAAATGATCGGTTCACAACTGAATCGATCGGTTCGGCCATTGAGCCGATTGGTTGGACCTGAGCCGATCGTTTGGGGCACTCCAACCGATCGGTTGGTGCCCTGAACCGATCGGTTCTTGGTCCTAATCCGGCTCAAAAAGACTTTCCTTGTTTTGTTCTAAATTGGTATCGTACACCAATGTTATTCCCAATCGAATTGGGCAATTTGAAACCAAAGGAAAATTCTTGCCGACATGACTTTCCCAACTGGTCGGTTGCACCAGTTGAGTCGATCAGTTCAACTCTTGAACCGGTCGTTTCAACCTGGCATGAGCCGATCGGCCTGGACACTCCAGCCGACCGGTTCAGCACCTCAGCCGACCGGTTCATCACATGAGCCGATCGGTTGGGAGCACAGGTTGGGCAAAATCAGTCAATTGCGATTTCAATCAATCCGATACTCCAATCAATGCGTCCAACACCTTGAACCATGTGATATTGAACTATCGACTGATTGAGTGTTTAATTGAACTACTAAACTCCTTTAGTAATCAATCTAAATGTTGCTTGTGGACAAAACTCCTCTTCCAGGTTAAATCCTAAGTGTGTGACCCTGCAGGTCCATTTCACGTTGGCAGTGAAAGTCCATAACACTTATGACTTCACAAGCAAAGAGAGGTGCCTAGTCACACATCAGTGCTACCCAAGTGAAAGTAGAAAGTTGGAGAACAACTTTCATCCTACAATCCGTGAATGGTGTTACAATGAATGTATAATTCCTTTGTCACTGATATCCTAAATGAACTCAAGGCATGGAACTGTCATCCTGTCAACGTTCATTCACTTTCTTGATCTCAGAGTAGATTGAAGGAGATATGTATGACATCAATATCACATACTGATTCACACATGCCTGCGCATGCCTATCTCAATCCTACTCATCAAGTGGCCTTGGATATCAAACTCCCTTAGGAGGGACAAATCCCATATCTATCACTCACCCCTCAAAAGCCCCATGTGTCAAAGCCACCCAATCATCACCTTTCTAACAACCCATGTTTCAGGACTTCTTTTGATGATGTCAAAGTGTGCCCAACGACATGTGTTGAGTGCAGTGATTTCAGGTCTAAGAATCACACTCACCACCATCACTGTGAGTACTGACTGTGACTACCATCTTATGGTTCCATGTGTCAAACTCACGGTGGGTCTGTCCGGTACACTTGTTCTCTAACAAGTACCTATGTGTTTGGTTTGATATCTCTATATCATGACTAATGAGATTCTGTCATCAACCAACACCACAATCTAGTCTTGTGTGTCATTGCCATCTATCTACCTTCCACAATGACATCCGACTAGGGACATATCAAGAATGTGCAAACTCTTAGCATCCGTATGATCTCATCGTTCAGGTCATGAACCTGAAGGCATACGTCATTGAGTACTGTCATTCTCTAGACATTCAATCTGTTCTATCACTATCTCATATGACTGAACCAGAATGAATTGGAAGCTTGCCTTTGATGTTTATCAAATCAATCTTAATGTATCCCACCAATCATCCCATGATTGGCTCTCAGGGCATACATACCAACAAATATACATTATGTTAAATTGTTAGTGTGTGTATATGATGTCAATTGATCTGAAATTATATATATATACAGGTTAAAAAGAAGATACCCAGACCATCTAGGCCTCCACCTCCACCTCCTACATTACCAAGTTGGGTTCCACAGGATCTACCTGTCCCATTAGGTCCTAATTGTAGGGGTATGGCAATATGGTTAGGAGAACATGATATAATTTTCCCTATAACTATTTCTATAGATGTAGATGCTGCAGGTCAATCATACGAAAGCAAACTATTTATACAAGATATTTTCGAGTTTTTTCAATATGATTGGCTGAATACATTTGTGATAGAGCTATGGATAAGGTGAGATCTTCTTTATACATCCATATACTTTGTGTAGGACCTGGTGATCTGGTTTCTTATTTATTAATGCATACGTAATACATGTTTTGTAGCTACTTAGACAACATATGTGCATATTTTTCATTCGAACATGTAAGATTTTTTATTCCATCTTTGATTAGTCTAGTAGCTAAAGACCCTCCGTCAGTTCAACAATACTACTGTGATGCTTTTACAAATTTTGGTCAAAATAAGAAGACAATGATAATAGCTCCATTCAATGTGGAGTAAGTTTACTTTGCCTATAATTTGGACTTAAGAAAATTACATTTGCATTGTGGATTTTGAGTTATTAATTTTTAACTTTTTTTACCTCTAGTGGTATGCATTGGGAGTTACTAGTTATTGTCCCCGAGATGTTCACTATCTATTATCTAGATCCTAAGGGGACTAAATTGAATTCAAAATATGGACACAAAATGAAAATGGCATTATTCCGATGAGAAATATTTCATTTTCATATCCGTTAACATATGTTAATACAATACTATTTAATTATGCAATGTACTGTGTTACATTAACATGTAGGGGTTTAGATGAGTTCAAAAAGGCTGGAGGAAAGGTCCCCAGGAAAAAGAACCAGCAAATAATTTGGAAAAATGTGGAAGTAAGTTGCCGACTACAATGTATATATTATTTATGTGAACAATGCTTAATTAGTTGTATTTTTTAATATTTTGTATGTTTTAATTTATAGTGTGCTACACAAGACAACGGATGGGCATGTGCATACTATGTGATGTGATTTATGCACATGATTATCAAATATGCCGCAGTGGATATCGATACCATTCTTGAGGTATTATATATAGTATCATTAGATAATATGAAATATATCAATCTTATTTATATATTATTAATTATATATATACATCATTCTCTTTGCAGGTGTTTAAAACTAACCACACTACAGGAAAGGCCTTACCAGATCTACATGCTCCCTATACGACGGAAGAATTAAATGATGTAAGAGAAGAATGGGCAACAACCATACAAGTAGTGGGGGTTTTAACATATAATTGGGATGTTGATAGCGAATAATGACTAAAGAATGATATTTTGTAAGTGAATTTCTGAATTATAATATGTGTGAATGTTTCTACATGTATGAATGTTTCTACATGTGTCTGAATGTTTATACATGTGTGAATGTGAAAATGAATGAAACTGCTGGCTGCTATATGCATGTTTCTACATGTGTGAATGTGAAAATGAATGGAACTGCAAATTGCAACATGAATGTTTCTACATGTGTGAAAATCGACTGGAACTACATGTTGCTAAATGTGTGAAAATTAATGTTGTTAATTTTGCAGGTTTGTGGCCTGTTGTTGGTTGATATCAATGGATGTCGTAAAACCTACAGTTCATAACTAAACTGCAGGTTTCTCATCCTAGGACCAGCCACAGCAGGCCTACAGACTGATAAGAAAAAAAAACATGAAATAGGTGTCGGTTATTTGTTTAAAACCGATGACAAATGATTACACCGTCTGATAAATATAACCGACGCCTAATACATGTGATGTGGTGTCGGTTATCAATAATAAACCGACAAGTATGGTTCTGGTGTCAGTTTCCCTACTAGTAACCGACGTCGATTTCCCTAATGAGGCCAGACACCACGGCCGTGTTGGCCACCTCGGTCATGGCAGCGGCCCAGACACCATGGTCATGCTGGCCAGCACGGCTGTGGCAGTGGGTGAGATGGCGTCAGTTATCACTAATAAACTGACACTGATAATGCCCCAGATGGCACCCTTTCTGTGGTGTGAAGGTTTATGGTGTCACTTTCAAAGCTAATAATCGACGCCTATACCCCCTGCTAGCGCATTTTTGGTGGCACACGAAGGGTTGTGGCATTGGTTTGAGAACTGAGGCCTAACGGTTGGCCTTTTAGCGGCGCCCACATAGGTGTCAAATTAAAACTGACACTAAAGGCCTTAAATAACCGACACTAAAGGCCGGTTATGTACTACTACCCCCATACTTCTCTTTGGCCTTTCTGATGTTGTTAAAGTCGCCTATAACTGTTGGGTTTTAGGGGAGGCAGAGAAGGCAGCGGAAACAAAAATTTTCTCCCCCAAACCCGAAACAAGGAAACGTGTCAACGTCTATATAATAGGAAAGGGATGGTTTGTGGAATCATACCTTGTCCCGAGGCTTGCTCGGCGACAATACCTCGCTCCTTGCGCGGTCTTCAACTCTGGTCTTGGACGATGTCTGTGCAGCTCCTGGTCGCACCGGGACTGACGACTCCTCTCACCGGACTGTCGGGATTGACAGTTGTCCTCCTAAGCGGCAGAAACCTCCCGCCTATGAAGTAGTCCACACGAACCACCTGGAACTCCACAATCCTTGTCCCACAAGGAGTTGGAAGGAGTCACACCCTCCTGTTGACGTACTAGTTGCCAACACACTCTCCTGCCTCCAGTTGCAACTGCAGTTGTCTTTCCCTTGTTGCGCCTCCCTTTGCGGGTAGCACTTGCTCGAGCTCTCTCTCAGTTACCAAAACCAGAGAGAACGACAAATTTCCAGAGCAACTGGTTGCACTGAGATGTTCACTGAGAAGCCCCCAATACCCCTATATATAGGAGGGTCATGGGATAGGGTTCTCTATCCCGAGCAATGCGGGACTAAAAGCAGGAGTAGAAGGGTTCGAGATTTTCCACAAAAGCAACCAACTCGCAACCTGAACCGATTGTTTCACAACTGAAACGGTCGTCTGCACCCTCTAGCTGATCGGTTGGACACTCCAGTAGATCGTTTGGATCCATGAGCCGATCGGTTGGACACTACAGTCGATTGGTTCGTGATCCTGGTTCCACTCAAAATGAATTTCCTTCTTTTGTTTCTAATTGGTATCGAATACCAATCCAATTCCCAATCATATTGGGCAAGTGAAATGAAAGGAAAATTCTCACCAACCTGACTTTCCCAACTTGCTCAATTGCACCAGTTGAACCGATCGGTTCAACACTTGAACCGCTCATTTCACTCTGTACATGAGCTGATCGGCTTAACACTTGAGCCGACCGGTTCAGCAACCTCAGCCGACCGGTTCAGCACATGAACCGATCGGTTGGGAGTGCAGGTTGTGTAGAATCAGTCAATTGTGATTTCAATCAATCTGATACTCTAATCAAGCTGTCCAACACCTTGAACACTATGATTTTGAGCTATCAATTAATTGAGTGTTTAATTGAACTACTAAACTCCTTTAGTAATCAATCTAAACATTAATTGTGGACAAAACTCCTCTTCCATGTTAAATCCTATGTGTGTGACCCTGCAGGTCCATTTCACGTTGGCATTGAAAGTCCATAACACTTATGACTTCACAAGAAAAGAGCGGTGCCTAGTCACACATCAGTGCTACCCAAGTGAAAGTAGAAAGTTGGAGAACAACTTTCAATCCTACAATCCATGAATGGTGTTACAGTGAATGTATAATTCCTTTATCACTGATATCCCAAATGAACTCGAGGCATGGAACAGTCATCCTGTCAACGTTCATTCACTTTCTTGATCTCAAAGCAGATTGAAGGAGATATGTATGACATCAATATCACATATGGATTCACACATGCGTGCACACACCTATCTCAATCCTACTCATCAAGTGGCCTTGGATATCAAACTCCCTCAGGAGGGACAAATCCCATATCTATCAATCACCCCTCAAAAGCCCCATGTGTCAAAGCCACCCAATCATCACCTTTATAACAACCCATGTTTCAGGACTGTGTTTGATGATGTCAAAGTGTGCCCAACGACATGTGTTGAGTGTAGTGATTTCAGGTCAAAGAATCACATTCACCACCATCATTGTGAGTACTGACTGTGACTACCATGTCATGGTTCCATGTGTCAAACTCACAGTGGGTCTGTCCGGTACACTTGTTCTCTAACAAGTACCTATGTGTTTGGTTTGATATCTCTATATCATGACTAATGAAATTCTATCATCAATAAACACCACAATCTAGTCTTGTGTGTCATTGCTGTCTATCTACCTTCCACAATGACATCCGACTAGGGACATAACAAGAATGTACAAACTCTTAGCATCCGCATGATCTCATCATTCAGGTCCTCAACCTGAAAGCATACGTCATTGAGTACTGTCATTCTCTAGACATTCAATCAGTTCTATCGCTATCTCATATGACTAAACCAGAAAGAATCGGAAGCTTGCATTTGATGTTTATCAAATCAATCTTAATGTATCCCACCAATCATCCCATGATTGTCTCTCAGGGCATACATATCAACAGACTCCCACTTGCACTGCGAGCCAATCACCCTTGAATCATATTCATAGTGATCTTCAAACATGTCCCACATGTTATTGTGCTCTAGTGCCAACATAGTGAGTAATGGCAACACCTTGCCAAAGTCAGTGTAAATTGCATGTCTCTCATCTCTTCTCTATACGTCACACGTATGAGATGGAGTTGTCGTAATATGTGATCTAGTATTCCTTTGCTAACCTTTAGCCACATTGCATGATCAAGGATTCCAGACTTGTCATCAATGAGCAGAATATCTATAAGTTCATCCCGTGAACTTCTAGAATCATATAGTATCCATTGATGTTCTCTAACACACGGATACTCGGCATTTTCTTTCAAATGGTTTTATTGGAACACTTCCAATTATCAACAAACTTTCACTTTTATATATCCTATATATATTTTGCGATTATTTTCTGTCCTTTCGGAAGTTCACATCAATGTAACTCTTTACATTGAACTCTTCCATATCTCCATAGAACTAGCACTTCTCAAGTACTTATCAAGTTCTCATGGTGTTCCAGTAACCCTTACTGGAAGTAGACAGACATCTACTCGTCATACGAGTTATCAGGATGCGCACATCATATTGCCATGTCATACATACAAGATGATGAATGCATTTTGTTCTTGCCATGTCGATACATGCAAGATAATGGGATGATTACATACATGATAGATCCATATCTATACTTAGTGTTCCCATTATCCATAAGAATTGGACACTTGGCCTTGGGATACTAACTCCATGTGACATGGACAAGTTTTCTCCCACTGAATCTGTGCATACTGAACTCTTCAGTACAGATTGCCAATGTATGCTTTCTCTTTTCACGTCAAGGGATTTTCGAGAACTATCTCTATAGATCTCTATTCCTATCACATAGGAAACATCTCTATCTTCCTTAAAGATAATTTCCACTTTTTGGATTTCCATTCTAGAACATTTACATTTCACATCAACATGTGGAATGCGAACACGCTCCCACTAAATCACAGATCCCTTCTTTATCTTTAACATATCAGTCAAACCCTTTGACTATATCATCAAAGTAAAGATCCAATTCTGAGTTGCTTGTTCTCAATCAATCACATTGATTAGTTCATTGTAATTTATAGACTTCATTTGCATTAGTGGATTCATAAATCTTATAGGTTGTGTCACTTACACATCCTTGTTTTATTCCTCATAGGAATGTGGTTCTAGTATCCATATGCCAAATGTCTTAGTCATTAAGTTGCAATCAACAAGCATCATCCTTCTCAAAATGTTATCCATGTGTCTTAACACTTAATACTTATTTGCACTTATGGATTTGATCCAATGAGTGCTACCATCAAGGTCATACCTTATGGTTTACATGGATGTCATTTAGGATGTAATGGTCATAAACCATAACTCAAAATTCGGTTCCTCACATTTATGTAGATAGTTGACTCATCATATGAACAACTTATCACATAGATAATTGAGGTGTGTCTGTCAAGGATATAAGAACTCACAACTCTTGTGATTCTTAATTTCTTTTATTAGTGTGGGGTATTCTTTTATTAAGAAGAATTCAGTTATTTGAAAATAATTCTCTAACTCCTTAAAGTATGATTCCTTCTTGATTTAGACATCACCATGCCTTAATCATTAGCTCACTATGATACACTATCATAATCACTCAAAAGGATCTCAAACATTTGGTCCAAGTATTTCATTCATTGATCTCATCAAGAATTAACACTTTACCAAATTTGCACTTCATCTATGATATTCTTGAACACTTCAAGATATTCACATTGGTATTTCTCTAAACACCATTTGAAGTATTAGCATTTACTCTAATAGGTATGTAAATACATCACATGCATTATACCTAATTGGATAATCATTCTCTCACTACCATTAGTGAAGATTGATTAATCATGTCCAAGATATTCATGTCTCTTACTGGTTCTCTAAGCAAAAGAGTGTAGATTTATCCATCACATGGAAACTAGAAATGAATCTCTCATGATTTATGCTAATTTGATTGTTTGAGTTATCTTATTACTTTTAGGTATCATTTTATCTTATGCATATCAAATACCACAAGATAAACAAGGCATTGCCACAAAGATCATATCTTTAAGATTGAAAACTCAACTTTATTAATTGCCATCATTGTCATACAATATGCAAAAATAAAGTGTTTCTATCTATTGGCAAATTGAAATAGCAGTTCATAATTGTATTACATACCTTATAGGCTGAAAATAAACTAAAGTACTCCTATCTATGGCGGCAACACTTTCCCCAATTATGAGTGCTTTACACTTTACATCTTGGTATCATATACCTCAAAAAGTGTTACAAGTTTACTTTCATGACACCTTTATGTGGAGACATCAGTCGCCTCCTTCTTCTTTTGTTCTTCCAGATAGAGAGGACAATTCCTTTTCCAATGTCCTGGCTTTTGACAATGGTGGCAATTTCCTTTCTTGGTCACGCCTCCCTTGGCCTTGAGAGCTGAAGACGTCTTGGGTTCCTGGCTAGCATCAGAACCTTTCTTAGCTTTACCCTTGCCCTTGCGCTTGGACTTGCCTTTCTTCCCATGATCACCATCACAGACTTGGGCTTGTCCTTCTTCATCTGTATCTCGGCTGTCCTCAACATGCCCAACAACTCTGACAGTGGCCTATCAAAGTTGTTCATGTTGTAGTTCATCACAAACTGACTGTAGGATTCTGGCAACGATTGCAGTATCACGTCAGTAGCCAACTCTTGGCTCAGTGGAAATCCCAGTCTCTGCAGGTTCTCCACATACCCAATCATCTTGAGTGTGTGAGGACCAACTGAATCTCCTTCTATCATGACGCACTTGAACAGCACCCTAGAAACATTGTATCTCTCTTGCCATGCCTGATCTTCATAAATGTTCCTGAGATGCTGAATCATCTCAATGACACCCATGTTCTCATGCTATCTCTGCAACTCATGGTTCATAGAACACAACATCAAGCACTTTGCATCAATGGCATCATCAAAATGCTTCTTGTAAGCATCCCTTTCTGCCTTTTGTGCATTAGAAGCGGGTTCCTCTGGAATTGGAGTATCCAAAACATAGAGCTTACACTCTTGAGTGAGAACAATTCTTAATGTTCGATACCAGTCGTGGAAGTTTGTCCCATTTAGCTTGTCCTTGTCAAGGACCGATTGCAAAGAAAAGTGATTGTTGTTTGTTTTCATTTGTGTGACAAAAGGAAAATATGCAATTTTAGTTCAAAAACTCATTTTTGACTTATTTGATTGATTTGAAAATTTGACGATATAATTAGGCCTTTAATTAATTATCGCTCCCGCTATTTTAATTCAAATTGATAGCCCTCACCATCAATTTGGAAGATTGCAGCGTACAACCTTCTAGTGGGCAAGATCCTGAAATCCTCTAAGTCATGGACCAGCTTGGGCTGTCACACACAACTTAGATCTCTCAGGTAGGCAACTCTTGCCAATTGCATCATATGCAACTCTTGATAAGATGTCATATGCAACTCCTTGCCATGATCATCTCCATGCCTCAAGGTGCTAGATCCTATCTAGGTCACCTTGTTAAGTCTGACCCAAAGCAAACACGATGAATATGCACCCTACTTGGGCAGACCCACACATTCATCCTTCACGCTTCTACAAGATAGACGGTGCACCATGCTTGGGCATGCCCACACTTGGTCGATCAAGCTTTTCACGTGTCTCGCATTTGGAAGGCATCTAAAACTTAATATTTTAATGAGGGATTTGGTTTTATATACATATACATATCCAATCACCACAATACATAGTACATATCATATACATGCTATATCCCAAAGAAAACATGCAAAATGATAAAAGTGATGATTATGGCCATCCTAAGGTGATTCCTCGAGCCAAGAGGAATCACGGTCATCTAGGTCTACATCACATGCAACCTGTATAAGATGAACTATGTGCTTTTCCTTTCTGGGTTTGATCAACTCATCACATGAGATGATTGGCTCGCCATCAGACTGGTCGGCTGGGTGCCACCAGCCGATCGGTTGGCTCCTCCAACCGATCGGTTTGCCTGGTCGTCGTGCATCTCCTTCTGGTCGCCACCTGCTCGTCTCACTCCCTGAACTGGTCATCAACCGATCGGCTCACTCCTTGAGCCGATTGTCTGGAACGTCAACCGATCGGTTCATGCCTTGAATTGATCGTCTCAGCTGTCGTCAGGATGTTCGCCGGTCTTCGACATAACAAGAAATAAAATTCTATCCTATTTTACATTATTAAAAGGAGAAACCCCAAGTTACATTCCGGGGGAGCAAAGGTAGGAAAGAATCTCGAATTATTTCGAGTTACATCAGGAATAGGATTAGGAAGATCGGTGCGCAGACCGAGATGCAAGAAACCACATACAACCATACACATATAGGGTTTATTGGCCATAACCACGCTATACATCCACCACAAAACTCGTTTAAGGGCGACGCGTATCAAGTGCATTAATAATACATATCATATATGTAATTGGGATTTGTGGATTTAGGATTGGACATGCATAAAGCCAATTTTATTCGCATCGTATGCAATAAATAAAGGCGACAAACCAAAATCGATCAAAATGATATTCCCAAAATATAGAGCAGTTGACGTGGCTCTGATACCACTGTTGGGTTTTAGGGGAGGTAGAGAAGGCAGCGGAAACAAAAATTTTCTCCCCCAAACCCAGAACAAGGAAACGCGTCAACGTCTATATAATAGGAAAGGGATGGTTTGTGGAATCATACCTTGTCCCGAGGCTTGCTCGGCGACAATACCTCACGCCTTGCGCGGTCTTCAACTCCAGTCTTGGACGGTGTCTGTGCAGCTCCTGGTCGCACCGAGACTGACGACTCCTCCTCTTACTGGACTGTCGGGATTGATAGTTGTCCTCCTGAGCGGCAAAAACCTCCCGCCTCTGAAGTAGTCCACACGAACCACCTGGAACTCCACAATCCTTGTCCCACAAGGAGTTGGAAGGAGTCGCACCCTCTTGTTGACGTACTAGTCACCAACACACTGTCCTGCCTCCAGTTGCAACTGTAGTTGTCTTTCCCTTGTTGCGCCTCCCTTTGCGGGTAGCAATTGCTCGGGCTCTCTCTCGGTTACCAAAACCAGAGAGAACGACAACTTTCTAGAGCAACTGGTTGCACTGAGCTATTCTCTGAGAAGCCCCTAATACCCCTATATATAGGAGGGTCATGGGACAGGGTTCTCTATCCCGGGCAATGCGGGACTAAAAGCAGGAGTAGAAGGGTTCGAGATTTTCCACAAAAGCAACCAACTTGCAACCTAAACCGATCGTTTCACAACTAAAACGGTCGTCTGGACCCTCCAGCCAATCGATTGACACTCCAGCCGATCGTTTGGATCCATGAGCCGATCGGTTGGACACTCCAGTCGATCGGTTCGTGATCCTGGTTCAACTCAAATTGACTTTCCTTCTTTTGTTTCTAATTGGTATCGAATACCAATCCTATTCCCAATCATATTGGGCAATTGAAACGAAAGGAAAATTCTCACCGACCTGACTTTCCCAACTTGCTCGGTTGCACCAGTTGAACCGATCTATTCAACACTTGAACTGCTCGTTTCACTCTGTACATGAGCCGATCGGCTCAACACTTGAGCTGACCGGTTCAGCAACCTCAGCTGACCAGTTCAGCACATGAACCGATCGGTTGGGAGTGCAGGTTGTGCAGAATCAGTCAATTGCGATTTCAATCAATCTGATACTCTAATCAAGCTGTCCAACAACTTGAACACTATGATTTTGAGCTATCAATTAATTGAGTGTTTAATTGAACTACTAAACTCCTTTAGTAATCAATCTAAACATTGCTTGTGGACAAAACTCCTCTTCCAGGTTAAATCCTATGTGTGTGACCCTGTAGGTCCATTTCACGTTGGCAATAAAAGTCCATAACACTTATGACTTCACAAGCAAAGAGCGGTGCCTAGTCACACATCAGTGCTACCCAAGTGAAAGTAGAAAGTTGGAGAACAACTTTCAATCCTACAATCCGTGAATGGTGTTACAGCGAATGTATAATTCCTTTGTCACTGATATCCCGAATGAACTTGAGGCATGGAACAGTCATCCTGTCAACGTTCATTCACTTTCTTGATCTCAGAGCAAATTGAAGGAGATATATATGACATCAATATCACATATTGATTCACGCATGCGTGCGCACGCCTATCTCAATCCTACTCATCAATTGGCCTTGGATATCAAACTCCCTCAGGAGGGACAAATCCCATATCTATCACTCACCCCTCAAAAGCCCCATGTGTCAAAGCCACCCAATCATCACCTTTATAACAACCCATGTTTCAGGACTGCGTTTGATGATGTCAAAGTGTACCCAACGACATGTGTTGAGTGTAGTGATTTCAGGTCAAAGAATCACATTCACCACCATCACTGTGAGTACTGACTGTGACTACCATGTCATGGTTCCATGTGTCAAACTCACGGTGGGTCTGTCCGGTATACTTATTCTCTAACAAGTACCTATGTGTTTTGTTTGATATCTCTATATCATGACTAATGAGATTCTGTCATCAAC
This sequence comes from Alisma plantago-aquatica, assembly GCA_963693085.1. NCBI lineage: Eukaryota > Viridiplantae > Streptophyta > Magnoliopsida > Alismatales > Alismataceae > Alisma > Alisma plantago-aquatica. The sequence continues at coordinate 1,291,567,760 of OY856409.1, forward strand.
CAACACCACAATCTAGTCTTGTGTGTCATTGCTATCTATCTACCTTCCACAATGACATCTGACTAGGGACATAACAAGAATGTACAAACTCTTAGCATCCGCATGATCTCATCGTTCAGGTCCTCAACCTGAAAGCATACGTCATTGAGTACTGTCGTTCTCTAGACATTCAATCTGTTCTATCACTATCTCATATGACTGAACCAAAAATAATCGGAAGCTTGCCTTTGATGTTTATCAAATCAATCTTAATGTATCCCACCAATCATCCCATGATTGGCTCTCATGGCATACATATCAACAATAACTAGCCAAGGCGCCTCTTCTTGGGCTGTGTTGGTTAGTGTATCCCACATATTCTCCCTGTCCTTCTTGAGATTCTCCCCATAAATAGTTGAGGTGATAAAAGACATCCCACCCTTGTTGCAGCAGCTAATCGTGCAGACTTGGTCAGTGAAGCTGATAGCATTAATGTTCCAGGCTCTTGGATCCCAGCCTATTACTATTCTTCCTCCAATCAATGGTGATATTAGTTTGATATTTGATCTTGATTAATGAATATAGTGCTGATCTAACAACCTATGGTGACTTAATGGCCACTAATGATGGTGGATCAGGTCTCCAACACCTATGGTGAGTTAGTCATATAGTTGTAGCATCAATTAAGCTTTAGACCAGTGGTTTCTTGGGTCACTTGATGCAATGGTCAGACCTATACTGTAATTGATGGTTTTAACATATGAACTTGACCCAATGGTCAAGATCTAATGTTTATTCCTCCAATAAAGTGGAATGATGGCTAATGTAATATGTTGATCCTAATAATGTGATTTATATGGTTTCCTTTATATGATCAACTTAAGGATCTTACTTGCTGACAATGGATGCCTTGTTTTAAATGAACAGTTGATTGTGGGTTTTACCCTACTCTTAATGGAAATTTTTGTGTTGTTAGTCAAGGGATATCTAGGGTTATATGGTGAATCTTTCTAGAGCACAAATAAAGGACTTCATAAGTGGTTTATCCAAGGTGTTTACTTATGCAAAAAACCAATGGTCTTACCTTTTAAACATCTAATGGTTCTGGGTGACATTGTGGTATGGTGATATGGGTTGAATGAAGATGGAACAAATGGAGGGTTACCCTAAATAAGGTAGTCTTACCTATTCACTCATATGAATAGAAGGGATAATAACCATATTGTGTTGATATGTAACCCTAATGAGGTATAGTTTGTTAATACCTAGCTTTAATATAACTAAATGATGGTAAATGGGTATGAATAGTCCTTGAATGATTAATACAATCACGAAGTACTCTCTTATTGTTGTAGAAACCCTAGTATGCTATAACCCGATGGTTACACCTTGATTTATGTGTGGTTTCATACTTGAGAATAGTGTGGAATGTGATGGTAATGCTTCACCTTATGCATCCATGATCCAATGGGGATGTCGTGAGTTAGGGTTTGGGTATAAGTGGTGATTAGTAACATTGATATACTTTATCATGGTAAACCTAACTATAATGCAAATAGATAAATATGAGTATTCATGTGTAACATTCTTATATGATGGAATGATGGTGGAATAACCTCCTCAACACGATCATAACCTTAATATGTTAATTAGTGGTTATCACAACTACATGGTTGATACTTTCTTATGCTAAACATGTGCATTATGATTATGATCAGTGTTAATCATATCTAGATTCCTTGCATGTTGATGTAACAAAGGAATGCTCTTAATGTTAATATAACCCTGCTATGATTGTTTATGAATATCTCCTAGATCATTAATGCAATATTGTGCTGATCTGGTGTATTATATGTAAGTGATGTTGTAGAGCCTTGATATAAGGCATTGAATAATAATGATGATCATGTAGGGAATAGTATGATGGTCTTGATGACCTTTGGGCATGGTTGAGCCATGAATGAGGTGTAATCCTCTTGTGTTGATAAGGGTTGATAGCCTATGATATTGTGAAAAGAATTTATATGTTGTGATAGTATGATGACTAGTGTGGTCTCATGAATAGCAAGTGAATAGTACCATGTGATGATGAGATGAGAGATTATGTTTCGCACGTTTTATATCTTTTAAAAGTTGTGATATTTATATGCTTGTTAGAAGTGAATTAGGGTTTGTATGTCCACTTGGTTGATGCAGCCTTAATTCACCCAATTGGAATAACTAATCAAGTGAAACTCTAATCATGTAGTGCCATGTGCCATAGATCCATTTGAGTGTTAGAACTTGCCTGATGGTGAAATGAGTATTCCTAAGGGAAATTTGGAGTGCATACTGATGAGTATAAAGGGTTCTTGTCATTCTAAATGCATGTGTTTAGGGAGGATGACTGCGGTCGTACCTAGCCCTCAGTTTGAGAACGACTGCGGTCATGCCTCGGTGATTATATATGTGATGAGACTGTGGTCATGCCTCAGTGATTATATCAACCAAGCCGGCAACTGGGATTCGAACCTGAGTCCCTTCTATAGTTATTCTCATGTTGTAAACATGCTTATGTTGTTAAATATACTAACACTGATGGTTAAGATGTTGTTTCTAGCTATGTTTAATATTTCTAGCCATGCCTATGTAATTAGAAATGCTTAAACTCCTAATCATGCCTATGTAGTTCATTGTGTTATGATGTTAGTTCTACTTATGATATAGATCTATGTTCCACTTATTTGAGATGCCAATATTGATAACCATGTTATGTTACTAGACATATTCATGATGTCATGGATGCTTATGCTACTAGATTTCTTATGTTGTTATCAAGGAATATGATGATAGTCCGATTATTGATAGTGATTGTTATGAGATGCAATTTGATGATATTTGAGTGGATATCTATCCAGAGAAATGGATTTATTTGTTACCTATATATGCATTGATGATCATACTTGTTTCTAAGATTATTTGCTTAATTGGTTTAGCATACTTAAACTGTTCAATCTGTTCAATTGATTGTTAAATACTCCAACTACTTAGTTATCTACTATTTAAAATGTTGTAATCAATAAGCATTTTTGGAGGTTATATCTCTTGTTGGGACATGGGTCTCACCCTTCTGGTTTGCCACAACTTTTTAGGTAATCGAAAGTGAAAAAACAAACATGTGTCATCAAAGAGGAGCTATAATATTGAATCTGTGAGAAAGTTGATTAGATGTCTAGTGTGTCCTAGAGTCATCCTTGTACTCTCAGGTCCGGGCAGGAAAAGTTTGTATATGGTGTTACAAATGAATTGGAATTTTTTTAGCATGTTAATGTTTGTCGTGTGGGATATACAAATATTGTTCTCCTATGTATATATGTTGTGGCTAAGGTGCTAGAACAATTGTATCAAATTATTGGCATAATATGTATATAAAAAAGATGTTGGGCTCTTATGCAAATGTTTCTGAAAGGGTGCTGACATTGACATCAATTTTAATTTACCCATATTTTTGGGTAAGTGATTAATTAGTGATCAAGTGTGCTTTATGTTTTGAGTAATCTCGTTTAGTGTAATGGGTTCTCACAAGGAACGACTGCACGCAACTTTAGGAACATAGTTGAAATTTAGTGCTACTTTCCACCCACAGACAGATGGTTAGTCTGAAAGGACCATTTAGATCTTGGAAGATCTATTGAGGGCTTGTGTTCTTCAGTTCTCAGGAAGTTGGGATATACACCTCAGTTTAATAGAGTTCACCTACAACAACATCTATCAGAGAAGTATTGACATGTCAACATATGAGGTGTTGTATGGGAGATGTTGGAGGTCTTCATTGTCTTGGTATGATATAGGGAGTATCAACTTCTGGGTCTTGAGCTTGTGTAATATACAACAGAGAAGATCAAAGTGATATAGAAACAATTGAAAGAAGCACAAGATAGACATAAGTGGTATGTAGACAATCATCGCAGACCCTTGGAGCTCCACGTGGGAGACAAAGTATATTTGAAGGTCTCTCACTGGAAAGGTGTTTTGAGGTTTGGGAAGAAGGGTAAGTTGCCTCCTAGGTTTATGGGACCTTACCCAGTTGTGGAATGTGTTGGGAAGGTGGCCTACAAGTTGGACTTGCCACTTGAGTTTCATAGGTTTCATCTAGTGTTTCATGTCAGTATGCTAAGGAAGTGTCACCCAGATACAGAGGTAGTGTTAGAACCTATGGAGGTGGAGCTTGATGAGGATATGACCTATGTGGAGGGTCTATTATTGATCCTTGATCGGAGGGTGAAGAAGTTGAAGAGGAAATACCTTATGCTTGTGAAAATTCTTTGGCATCATCGTGGCATTGAGGATGCCATGTGGGAGCTTGAAAAGGAGATGAAGAGGAAGTACCCTTCTCTTTTCTCTTAGGATATCAGGGATGAAATCCCTATTGGTATATGGCTTGTAAGGACCCTGACCCATGTTTTGGGCTAACCCTATTTGTTTTTCTTAAGCATGATTTATTAACTCCTTTCTCTAATAATCTAAGATGTAATTAGGGCATGTTGGAGGTATGTGTTCATTGTTTGAGCTTGTTTATGTTTTGTGGAGAGGTTTCGGTGCAAACTACAATTCACCCAGGATAAGGATTGATGTGCAAGTTTGCCACATCTCTCTTGGCATCATATAGAGGAGAGGGAAAGTATTGGGCACCTTGTTTTGGCCTTGGTTGAGAGGTGACATACTTGGTGATGTTTTGGGCACATGTTTGAGGTGTTCTTTGCTCTTAGGAGTGTTATCTCAGGCTTGAGAGCCTTGATGAGAACTTTTATCAATTTGTGGTTGCCTTAAGGAGACTTGGTATCGGTTGAGGGTGTCTTGAGGGACATCCCATCGGTTGGTGGCATCTAAGGGATCACCACATCGGGTAGTGGAGGCTCTAGAGGAGTGCCATATCGATTTGTGACCTAGGGTTTCATCCCTATCGGTTTGTGAAGGAAGGAGGAGGTGTGTATCAACGATGACCTCAGAAGGAGGCCAAGTGGGTGAGACATAGGTCCTATCACCTTTTTTCATGGTGTTACATGTGTTCTTTCTTCTTGGCCATGTGTCTTTTAGGGTTCTAAGGTGGTGACACCTTCCCCTTTCTCTTTCTCTCTCATCAGCTATGTATATATACCCCTTCCTTCTCATGCAAGCGAACCCTTTTAGTGATCATTGCTTTCTCTTCTTGGTGGATGACCTTGAGCTTGAAAAGCACTCTCCCGTGGAGCTTGGTGGGTGAGCCAAGACCTTGTGGTGCTCTCTTTCATCTTCTTCCTTGGTAAGCCATGGTTTTCTGGATTTCCTTCTTTTCTTCTTTCTTTTTCTCATCCATGGACCTTGGTACCTTCTTTTCTCTCTTTTGCTCTTTCTTAACCATGGTTTTATCTTTGTTCTTAGAGGTATTGTGCTTGGATGATCTTGTTCTTCTCCCTTGAGCTCATGAAGCTTGGAGGTTGACCTTTGAGCTTAGAGCTTGGTGGTTGTTCTTAAGGGAGGTTATATGACTCTAAATGTACTTTGTTATTATCACTCTTCTACTTATTACCTTGCTAGTTATCTTTAGCTCATTATCACTTGCTTTCTAGTAGCTTTACTTGGTAGCCTTGTGCTCAATTTTGAGAATAAAACTTTTTTAATTTTCTCCTTTCCTTTTCCTTGTTAGTGTTGTCATCTTGAGGTAGAAGATAACTAAACCGATATGATGTGCTAATCCTATATACATATAAATTGATATGCTAAACCGATATGATATGCTAGACCGATATGCCTCTTATGTTGTGGCTTGTTATGATCTGGTGATGCCTTGATAGGAAGAGTGTTGAGTCTCCATGCTTCTAGTTGAGTGTGGAAGTCGACATGGCTAACCCTAATCTGATACATGTGTAATCTGGAACACCTTGCAAAGAAATGCACCCTAAACTGATACACCTAGAGTTGGTGAGGGAAACATCTCCCTAGAGGTTCAACCGATACAACCAACCCTATGGCTGATACCCAAATTGGTGGGTAGGCTGATACCCTAAGGGATGGTGAGGCTGATACCCTAGTTAGGTTGATATCCTAGTTGATGGGAACGACGATACCCTAAGGAATGGTGAGGCTGATACCCTAGTTGGTGGGTAGATAGATACCCTAGTTGGTGGGTTAGGCCAGTACCCTAGATGGATGGTGAGGTCGATTCCTTATGAGGTGATGTGATTGATATCCTTTCTTATTCCCCTTTGGATCGATATCCTTTATTGTTCCTTGGCCGACACACTCTCATTAAGGTTTTGAGATGATACCAAGAGGTGTTTAGCCAATACCAAGTGATGTTGAGCCGATACCAAGTGATGATAAACTAATACTCATCCTTGAGTTGGTAGGCTGATACCCTATCTAGAGTGGTTGCATGATATCTAAGATAAACTGATACCCTGCCTTAGTATAGTGGTTGATACCCTACTTTAGTTTAGTGGCCAATACCCTACTATAGTGTGGTGGCTGATACACTAACCCTAATTGAAATCTTGTGATGTGTAGTGATGCATCTAGTGGATGCTAGGGTTACATGGTGTGATGTGATACCTTATAGTGTAATAATGTGTGTGATGTTGAGAGTTATACCTCTTTACATGTTTCATAATAATGATAAGTATATGTTTCAACATCTCTAAATATACTTCATAACAATGAAGGAAGTGATGATCTAAAGATGGTTGATGATCCAACCCTGTAAACCCTAATCAAGTAAAGTGAAACCTTAGTTGCTATGATGTAAATGTATGATGTGAATGTATAGCATGAGTTCTTTGAGATGATGATGCTTTGCCTTCTTGCTATCAGTTTCTAACCATGCAAGTGATACTTAATGATGTACATAGCCAGGTATGAGGTATGGTAGTTATGATGTGATGGACATGTGGTCCTTGTGATGGACACATGTGGTCCTTGAGAAGGACATTGGCCCTTGTGATGGACGTTGGTCCTTGAGATGGATATATAATGAATAGTAGGCATAAAGTGATGATGTGATTCAATATGTTCGGGTGATGAGTTATGACCTATTTTTGTAGATCTTGTTTAAAGGTTATACATTGTAACTTGATTGATGTTTAAAGATCAAGTGAAATGTAGTAGTGTAGTTTGCCCCGAGCCATAGATCCATTCAGTGTCAATTTTTTTGAATGGTGAAACGAGTTTAACTTGGAACACATATTGTTGAATATGCAGAGTGCAAGTTGGAACACCACCTTATATCCAAAACATATATGTATCGTAGGATTGACTGTAAGTCATACCTGGAATTTGTATCACATGATTGACTGTATGGCATACCTGGAATTTGTATCATGATTGACATATGTCATACTTGAAATTTGTATCACAGGATTGACTATAAGTCCAATCCTGGAAGAGCATTGTTATAAGTTGTAGCTCAATTTCACTAGCGTTGCAACTTGTACCAAGGTGGGATAAATCTACATAGCAAGAATAAAATGACCCTGGAAGTAGATGACTCATGATGTCACTGCATATTTACTCGTACTGACTGAGTAAGGTGAGGTTGTGGATTCCAACTCTTCCATTAGACCTTGTATGGCACTAACTCGACTATATATTCACATAGTGGTCGGTTGGATTTGGATGGTACGATTCAAATCCTCAGGGCAGAATGAATACATAATCAACCGTGTAGTAGTATATATAGGATCAATTATAAAAACATTGGTTGAGGCCTTGCTTGATCTTTATACAATGTGGTTGATAGAGAATATATTCTTCATATTCCTTTTGAATTATTAAGATGTTTCATAATTAAATAGTAGTTGTTCTTCCTGTTATTTATATTGTTGCTCAGTTTATCTTATTTGTAATAATAATAGAGTTGGAAGGGAGTTATATCTCTCACTGGGACTGTGTGTCTCACCCCATTGGTTAACAACCTTTTTAGGTGGACAAGCACGAGGAGGTAGAGATAGTGCATAGGAGGTTGAGAAACAGCAAGAGGAACAGTAGCTGATAAGGTCAGAAGTGTTGCTGGATGTCTTTTGTTGGTAGAGTCCTAGAGTCGTCCCTGTACACTCGGGTCTTTGGGAATGTTCTGTAGATTTTTTACGAATGTGATATCTTTATGTGCCCTTGTATATCAGATATGGTGGAATCAGGTATATATATAAGTTCTGGAATAGTTCTTTCATTATAGGTTGATAGCATGCCTTGTGAATGCTCTGAGGAATAAAAATACTCATGTGTAAAGGTTCTTGATTTGTGGTTGTTCTATGAAAAAGGTTTTAATTTTTATTGTTTTAAGCTAATAAGTTTGTTAATCTCTCTTTCATGGTTTTGTTTTGAGTAATCTCATTTCTCTATGGTGCAGGGCATCACGTTACACTCTCAACCTAAGGAATACCACCTTGCCAAACCAATGCACTATAAATGTACTCAGACCAAAATATGTGGACTATTCATAGTCTTACTATCACCATTTGAGGTCCAACCTTTGGTTAGTGGCAATGCCTTGTTGGTTTCAAGCCCTCTAATGAAATTACTCTAATTACACATGTTCCTATTATTGACAACCTAAAACGGCCTTATCAGACATGAGGATTTTGTCATTTTTCGAAGTTGTTTTCTATTATTTAGGTTGATAAAATACCTGAGTTTCCATTCATAAATTATGTGCGCTCATACAGTTCAAAGAAATTTATGCTCATCTCAAATCTATTTTGTAACACATCATAATTGTTGTGACATTTTTTACTTACTTACTATGAATCCAATCTATTTCGAATTCCATCACAAATTTTATTAGTTTTATTTATGCTTATCTTACATTCATTTTATACAGTCTCTGAAGCACACAAACAATACTTATTGTGGGTATTTTGTGATGACGTACTTGAGAGACATTGATGAGACAAGAAATACAAATATTCCTAAAAACGTAAGTTAGTTATTATATTCTTTTAGTTTGTTCAAACTTCTAAATACATAGAATAATTTACAATATACTAACACAGTTGACATATGATTACAATATTATTTGAAGTATATTGGTCATCTCTTGAACCAATAAGAGATCTATGAGGTCCAAAATTAATGGGAAATGTGTGTTCTTGAGCAAACCCAAAATTATCTCACATGAGAGGGCGACGTCTGTTCTTCAACATATGACAAATATGTGAAACTTTTGTATCTATGTTACTATTCAAATCTAGGTGTATACACACCGTTTTATGTAGCTACATAACACGTGTTTGTATTATTGAATCTTTGCATGGATGATTGATTATTTATAAAAAAATTTGCGAGCTATTTGTAAGTTTTGATATCGATTGTGTTTAATAATGTGCTTATTTATAAAATTTAAAAATAACAATTTCATATTTATTATTAAATATTTGAAACTATTGTAATTGACCAATAAAATTGGTTTGATTGAAGTACACAAACTCTAATAAAATACAACAGTTAATGATATATTGTAAAAAGTATGGTATTACAACAAACAACACACGTTGTGTAACCCACTCATATTACAACAAGTGTGTCTGGAAAACATACCGCTACTATAATGAGTGTATTTAGTAAAAGACAACATGCTTCATCTATTTAAGCATATATATATATGTGTGTATATATGTATATATATGTATTACAACAAATGCATCACATGTTGTAACATACACCCCTATTAGAACGGGTGTGTTCCATTGTATAAACATATATATTACAACAACCCCACCACATGTTATAAAGAACACCCCTATAACAATAGGTGTGTTTCATGAAAGACAACATGCTTCAACTGATGTATAAATATATGTATTACAATAGGTGCACCACATGTTATAAGAAATATCCCTAATACAATAGGTGTGTTTAGTGAAAGATAATATGCTTCAACTATTGTATGAAATACATGCACTACAACATGTGGAACACCTGTTGTATAAAACACCCCCATCGGATGACATGATCTAATGCAAAGTTTGACACCCATTGTATAAAAGACCCCCATAAGACCACGTGATATAGTTCAAAGGTTGAAACCTATTGTAAAATAAAAAATTAATTTTTTCTAGATAGCATTTTATGTAGTAGTACACAACAAATGTCAATCTACGACTTCACCACATCGTTATGCAAGGTAAGAAGTAATATTCGACTTCACCACATGTCAACACACCATGTTTGAAGTCCCACATACTGTGTTTAGTGCAATCAGTAGTCAACATCTCAAATGGAGTAAGAAATGAAGTGTCAACCATATCCATATTAGCTTCTAGTCCATAATTTTTTCATCACTTCTAACAAGTTAAATAGGCACAACTTCAATCAATGGAGTCACAAAGTGACAATATGGTTTACAGGTCAAGGGAAAGGAAAACATCTAAGACAGTACCTCCAAGTGATGACCCCTTTTCCTAATGGAAACAACATTCGTGGTGCCACTATCCTCTTTGATCTATGAATGTATATGGAGCCCCAGATCGCCTAAATCATAGGTCATAAATCTAGTTGTAAGGCTATTTTGGATTACATTAAACTCATGTATTCTAACAACAACTCAAGGATGTATGACATGACAATAAGGATGCATATTATGCACCTAGAGGAGTAGACAATATTTCAAGGATGTCACTCACGTCAAGGAAGAACCAAATGTCCAACTTTTGATCTCTATTGAACCTATCCAACTTCAAATGAATTATTATTAGTCTAAGCATGGAATTTAAAGGAGCAAAAGTCTGATACTATCAAAAAATAATTTTCCTATTGGATCTGTGGGGTCTAGAGGGGTGTTAATAGAACTAAAACTACTTAAAAAATTCAATAGACCTTCAAGATATTTGCTAAAAGATAATGCTAGTATGGAAAGCAAGGAAGAGAGTGAATGAGAAAACACCAAAGAAGACTAAGACTTATAGTGGTTCCTACCTCAAAACTAGGAGATATACATCTACTACCTAGAGGGGTCAATCTCTAGATTTTTGAATATTATCACACTATCTATATTCCAAAGAGAGAGTTAGAACAAGAGACCACCCTTTTCAAGAACAAGGGATAAACTAGCATTCTTTTTCGGATCATGGGGCCAAAATCTATTACAAATATTTTACCTATATACCTACAAAGAATTTTCTACCTTCTTTAAGGACTTACCAGTTCTTGTAGAAAATTTTCAGCCTTTGATTCACCACCTCCTTCTTTAAGGAAGTCACTTTCAAATCACCAATTTAAGATGGATATATAAGGTAGGAGTGTGGAGACATTTATTAATGGTACAACAAAGTAGCTCTCTAATAAAGATCCTAACTCATTCATATTGGATGTAGAGATGTAATTAAGATTGAGGGAGATTGGATGCTCTTAGAGGCACAATCACTCGACTATAGCAATGGAGCATAGAAGGAAAACTTGGAATGAAATGCCCCTTTTATAGTAGACGTTACCTACTAATTAATAGAGACACTTGGATTGAATCCTAGCCATTATGGGGGGTTGCAACATATCTATTTTTGAATTTTACAACACAAATACAACTTTTAGCACATTCCAGGATGACGATCTAGTTACCTTTCAGATAACTCGATCGGTAAGGCTCATTGTCTCACAAATGAGAGTTGTCATTCAAGTTTTTAACTGATAAGAAACTCGGTCAATGGCTGTATTTTCCTTTCCAATGATATTTGTTGGTCGACTTATACTAGCAAAAACTCGGCCAACAAGAGGTTCTGTAAAAATCCCAAAATGGTTGTTGATCCAATAACTGAGAAAGAAACTCAGCCGACCATCCACCCTATAATTCCTTATGATATTTACCTCAAAGTGTATAAATATTCAAGTTTAGTATTGTGAGTTTCTATTAAGTTTGATTACAATTCATACATTCAATATGAATGATTTACATCATGTTTCTAATAGAGATACTTTGTATTCTTCATTTTTTGTATTTGTGTACATGAACAATGATTTAGACAAAAAGAAATCAAGTCCATAAGAAAAATTAAAACAACAAATAATGACATAAATAAGTAGTAGCCTTACATATAGGTTTCCTATGCAATAGATGCTAAGTTCACAAAATACAAGTACATGGACACTCTAAGACCTTAGAACTAATCATCTAGATATGGATCATCCTGATCTAGATCACAATCCTCATCACTAATAGGCTCTAGTCTTGGGGAAGTAGATGCAGCAACAACCTCATCATCATCTCATCCTCATAATCATTCTCTCCATAATCATCCTCAACATACTCTTGCTCCTCCATAATAAAATCCTAAGAAGGAGAAAAAAAATGAGTATCTGATGATCTGGTGTTGAGCTCATGTTAGTCCATCTGTCCATTGGTGACAAACACATTTTCTTATGGAAAAGTAGGAGTAGAAACCCCATCGAATTTGTCAAGAACAACAAGTGGGCTAGGAGGAAGAACTAGAAGTTTCTTTAGGCTTGGAGATGGGTGAGATGAGACATGTGTAGGTCCAACAATGAGAGTAGAAGTGGGTAGTGAAAGAAGTATGTTGATGTGCTCAATGGAACTGATCATATGCATAGGAGCATAATTAGTGGCATAAAAGGACGATCAATATGGTAGACAAGGAGATGTGCATGATAAGTTCATGTTGGACATCATATGAACCAAGTATTGGTGGATATGTTCTTAAACCTACTGATAATAGGCATTCTAGTACATCATGTACCCCATGAGGGAATCATTGGATACTAGAGAATGAAGTCCTAGAAGGTCTAGTGGAGCAGTAGGGGGCTAGGTACGCAGACGAGTCTGAGAAGAGGAAGCACTAGGAGTGGAAGAGATAGGGAAGGACATTTTCCCTAAGGTTTCACTAATTGAGACATACACATTTACTACTAATAAGATAGCCAAGATCAATTACGCAAGATTTATCAAGTTAGGGTATGGAGGGTGAGATTCTTTGATGTTTTTCCCTGAGTCAAAATAGTCATTTATTGGATGATGTAACGAGCCCAATTGACTTTGATCTTCTTGAGAAATCATTACATGATCATAGTTGTGTTTTCTACAATATCTATTCGATTCTTTTTGGGATGGACATTGCAATTGACAACTAGGGATATGATGCATGTCATTGTGTCAAGACCTTTGGAGGGTAGGGTTGTCTTCTTCCTAAATGGGATCTCAGGTTTCTTCAAAAACTTGTGAATGTTAGAAATTTATAGGTCAAGATCAAAGTTTTTGTAGAATTTTCCAGGGTAAAGCAAGTCCACATGATTGGGATAGGTGTTTTTTTCAATGATTGGATGGAAGGGAACCTATGGGATAGGAATTCAGAGTATCCATAGTGATTTGGATCCCAATTCAAATGATCATGGAGGAAAGGGTAATCACAATGTCCGATGAAGGCATAAGTGTTGTGTCATTACATGTGAAATTCATATAGAAATTATGTATGAATTTCACAATAGAGAAAGATTTGAAGAAGGAAATTCGTTCAATACATAGTGGTCCAAGACATATATAAGGAAAGACATCCTTGATCCCAGATGCCCTATCATAGATTCTACAAAGGGTGAAAAAGGGAACAGAGACCGAGGAAGTTGTTCTTTGTAACTAGCAATGATTTGTGGGTTCATAAAATGAGTACCTTCATGGAGAAAATACTTCTTGGATGAAGGAGTAGGGGATTGCATGAGGAAGTAGAAGAGGAGATTATTTTCCTCCTATTGTATGCCATAGAGGGCGGAGTTTGTGGAGAGGAGGAGCTACAAATCCAGAAACACAAAGAAAGGTCAACATGAGGCTGTATAGAGGGTTAAGGTTAGAGAAAGGGAGAGATTTAGGCCTGAATCGACTAGGGTTAGGCCTGGAGAAGGTTTAAGGTCAAAGAACAAGTAGGAAAGAAGAGTTGTTGGTTGAGTTTTTTGAGAGAAGAACTCAACAAGTTGAACATTTTTATCAGTCGCGCTACTACTTTGTCGGTCAATTTGCTAGTTGGGTGACTCGGCTGACACTAGCTCGTGTTTAGTTCTATGGTAGGCTTTTTGGTCGAGTTACCCCAAGGAAACCATAGTCGATAGTAGGTGTTGCCTCAAACCTAGAAAATGTGGTCTAAAGTCCTACAACCTTATGTAAATGCATCAAAAAACCTATCAAGTATATAAGAACATATAGGGACATGTTTTTATCATCATGGAATACTATCTTGTAATAGTATGAAGTTCAAATAACAAGTATGACAAGACAATTTAAACATGGCAGTTTTAAGCAAATCATTACTACATGATTTTCAATTTAGATCAAGCAGAGGCATATGAGAATGCTTTATCTAGGAGACATGGAAGTATCATTAATAGTAGTTACAAGCAACTTTGATCTAATAAAATTGAATTTCTCTCTAGATAGGGGTTAAGTGAAAATATCCGCAAGTTGATTTTCCGTGTCCACATGAGTGATATAGATGTTTCGCTTTACAATGTGGGTATGAAAAAAATGATGACAAACCTATATGTGCTTTGCTCTACTATGCAATTTAGTATTATAAGACAAATTTTAATTACACTAGTATCAACACATAATATAGGAGAAGCATCATAAAAAATAGTAAAGTCTTAGAGCTTTGCTTCATCCATAGGACTTGGGCACAACAATTACCATAAGCTATGTATTCATTTTCAATATATGAAAGAGCCATTGTGTTTTTCTTTCTTATCAAACCAAGAAACTAAATAAGATCCTACGAGGAAGAAAGTGCCACTTGTGTACTTTCTATAAACTAAGCACCCAACATAATCTATATCTCTATGGGGTGTAAGAGTAAACTCCCTTGACTTTGGATACCATAATCCAAACTTTGGATTTTGTCTAGGTACCTCAAAATCCTCTTAACAGTTACAAGATGGGATTTTCTAGGACATAATTGAAATTCAGCACACAAGTTAACAATAAACATGATATCCAGTCTAGAGGTTGTTTGATATTATATGCTACTAATCAGACCTCTAAAGAGATTCTCATCTACCTTTTTATCTTCTTCATCATAGTCAAGTTTGGCGGTGTTTGACAGGGTAGTATCATTCACTTTGTATTCCCCATCCCAAAGCATTATAGGAGTTTACATGTGTAATTTCTTTGGTTGATGAAGTTCACCTCTTGTGTTGGCTTGATTTTGAACCCAAGGAAGAAATTTCGCCCCCCCATCATGCTTATTTGAAATTCACTCTGCATAAGGGAATGAAAGTCCTTGCAACGATCAATGTTAGTATTACTAAGATAATATCATTAACATAAATTTGAATAATTAAAAAATTGTTAAAAATATGTTTCAAATAGAGTAGATTCAACCTTTCCTATGACATACACATTATCAATTAGAAAGTTCCTTAATTTGTCATATCAATATCTAGGGGTTTGTTTGAGTTCATATAGGGCCTTTTATAATAGATATACATGATTAACATGCTTGTCATGTTCAAATCAAGGAGGTTGAACCACATAGACCTCCTCCTCTAGATCTCCATTCAAAAATGTACTTTTAACATTCATTTGATTAAACAAGAAATTTTTATAACTAGCAAAGGCAAGTATCATTCTTATAGATTCAAGTCTAGCAACATGTGCATAAGTTTCATTAGAATAAATACCTTCCTTTTTTTGTAACCTTGAGATACTAACCTTCCTTGTTCCTTACCACCTTGACAATTTTATCAAGATTGTTACCCAATTTGTGCCAATGAATTTTGGTCATTTGGTCTTGGAACTAGAGTAAACACCTTGTTCTTTTCAAATTGCTTGAGTTTTTCTTGCATGGATAGGATCCAAGCGTCACTCTAAAGAGATCATTTGACATTCTTTGGTTGAACATGTGAGATGAAGGGGATATTGACTTGTTCTTTGTTGAAGGAAGCCCACATATTCACTATTTGAAAGGCATTTTCTATGATGATCTCTTCTAGATGATCTTTTACAAAGTAGGGATAGGGATCCTTCTTGTCATCCTTTTTTTTGAGAACTCAACTTTAGCCACCTATTTACCTTTGTTGTTTACGTCTAGTTGTTTTAATTTGGAAATCACTTCATCTAGAACATCATCATTAATATCATTCTTGGAAACATAGGGGTTAGCTTCAAAAATTTTATCATTGATAGATTATTATATCAACAATCCATTTTTCTTTTATCTACATGAAAAGGAGTGTTTGGTGCCCAATTCAAAATTTGAGATGCGGGGTTATATTGGGGAACCATTTCATGTTTGGGTCGGTCCCCTTCTTCTTATCTATACTAGTATAAAAAAGGGTGTTTTCCTTCAAATTACATTTATTCCATTTTTAGTCTTAGAAAAAAAAATAGCCAATAAGAAATCAACATTTTGAAATGCGGCTTCCTTGTTGTTCTGAACTCTTCTCACATTTTTTCTACAATTTTTTTATATTTTGTTAATTCTTTTAGAAACAAAGCCTACTCAAACTCCCCATCCCACCTGCAAAAATTGACCACGCCCTCAACTCCTACAAACCTACAAATGTCCATGTCCTCACTCCTCCCCATGTATTCATAATCAAGAGCATTCACAACTTCCCTGCAATTCAAATAGAAGCGTCCCCGACTCACCTCACCCTAAAATTGACCATGTCCTCAGCATTAACTAACTCCCCTCACCCAATGATTTACCATGTTATCACTATATCCCATTCAATTAGCAACTATGTATATACAACTACTCTTATCACTCAAGCAAATAAAAAAAGAGATAATTTAAAAACAAAATAAATGTACAATTGAATTCTCTTTCATCTCCACTTTCAAAGGGAAATTCAAATTACAAACACAAACATTTACACAAACTACATCTAGTAACCACGTATTGCAACCCATGTCATTAGTGTTCACCTCACCTAAACCACTACCACTAGCAAAAACTACTCGAAAAGACCCCATTCTCACTGCCATTGCTATTATCCTCGTTATGGTTTTCTCAACTGCTCATGGAAAAGTAGACTTGTCATCTTAAACTCATATGTGATACATTTCCATATCTCATTGTCTCTACCATCTTTTGCATGATGGTTTTCTTTGGTGCTCATGGAAGTGAAGACCGACATGCAAGATAAACTCATATTTAGTGCATCTATTTGATAATTCTATTCTTGCCTCATTAATGCCTAACCGCAGAAAACTAATGTCAAAGTTGTGATTATCTTGAGTATGGGAACATCGAACCGAAATCAATTGTTACTATCCAGGAAGTCAGTAGGCTTTGGTTTACTACTGCTAATGATAGTACTTCTCGTTTCTATCAAGGACCACCTACTACTATAAAGGAGTCTTACTAATTGGTCTATGATTCAATGCTTTGAGAAGAAAACACCCCAGGTAACATATATAACATTTATAATTTTATATGCAAGTGATATCAATATTCCCACCTCTTGAAATAAAAATGTAATATGTTTTGTTTAGGAAAGGATATTCCTTATTAATCCACTATAAGAATTAGGTAGATCACATTTTAAGTAGAATATTTATGTGCTTAAATAAGGAAATATTTGAGAACACTTGCTTTTAATAGGCCATTCATATAAGCTCATATAAAATCTATGAAAAAAGTCATTACTAAACTGACCTCGTATGATTGTAAGATAAACTCATATTTTGTGCATCTATTTAATGCCACTATTATAACCTCTTTTATGCCTCAATGCGATAAACTAATCACAAAGTTGTGAACATCTTGAGTCTGGGAACATTAAGAGACTGATATCAGTTGTTGCCATCTAGGAGGCATGTAGGCTTTGCTTTGCTGGTGCTACAAGACAACACTGCCTTATGCTATCAAGGAGTCTTATTGACTGGGTTGTGCTTCACTACAACTAAAAGACATTGCACCAGGTAACATATATATATATGTATAACATTCACAATAAGAAATGCATGTAATACAAGTATTCTCAACTCCTAAAATACACACACCAAGATTTTTTAGTAGAAGATATTACATGTTAATTCATTTTAAAAATTAGGTAGATAACATCTTAAATAGAACGTTTATGTGCATATACAAGGAATATTTGATAATTCTTGCATTTAATAGACCATTATATAAGTTTGGTTGAAAACCATGGCAAGAGTGCTTTACCAAACTTACTTGGTCTGATCGGACCTAATTTGACCAATCTAATCTAAATTGGGCCTCGTTTGCCCTAAACTAGTTTGGTACACTTTAAGTTAGGTTTGAATAATTAGATAGATCACAACATATTAAGTAAAACATTTATGTGAATATATAAGGGGGATTTTAGAATGTTTGCAATTTCTAGGCCATTCATCGTATAAAAAACTTAATTAGCCAGCTAAGTTCAGATAAAAACCATGGAAATAGTGTTTGACTTCACAGATCTCGTTAGATTGGAGCCGATTCAACCTAATCTAATCTAAATCAGTCATGATTTAAGAATTAAGTTTGAAAACCAAAATCTCTGATGATTGGTCAAATGCAACCAAAACACATTTTTAGATTTACAAAGATTCCAAACATGCTAAGTAGAACATAATATACTAGCATAATCATTAGAAGGGATTTTAAATGAAGGAAGACTTGCTTATTTAAGTCAATGAGTGTACATTTGCCATTAAAATGTAATTATTAAAATCTGGAGCCAAAAATATGGGACTAAACATAAAACATGTATTGATTAAATTTCAAGATGGGAAATTCATTTAAGCTACAAAGTCCACTCATCCTATCAATCAACCTAATCAGGCAACAAAGTTTAAATAAAACCATGGGAAGAGTGTTTGATCAAACTTACCAGGTCTAATTGAACATGATTTGGTAAGAACTAGATTTGAACACCAATTACTAGAGCCACAAGCACAAACCTAGAAATAATAAATTTATCAATTATTGAAAACTAAAAAATTAACATAAGCTACTAATGATAAAAAATACTAAAACTTATTATTAAAGAACGAATATATAATCATCTGTAAATGTTTTCTAATTTTAAAAACAATACAACTCAGTCCTGCCAATCAAAAATCAGTTTTAGATTTACAAAGATGCCACACATGCTATGTAGAACACGAAAAGCAAGTACAATATATAGCCACAAGTTTGTAGAGATTTGAGATGGAGGAAGACTTTCTTGTCTTAGTCAAGTAGAGAGTAGCGTACACCATAAGCTCTAGGTATTAGAACCATCTGTTGGATCTAGAAGAATGAACTTACAAAAAATGGATTTATCAATTAACTTCAAAACTAAAAATTCATATAAACTCTTTATGATAAAAAAGCTAATTCTTATGATAAAAAAACTGAGACAAAATTGTCTCTCAATGTACTCTAATTTTTAAGACAAAGCAGTCAGTCCTAATAAAATCTCACATTGATTTGGCATATTATTGTCTAGTATAAATAAGATTGGTCAAGTACAACAAAAAACAATTTCAAATGCTTACAAAGATCATGCACATGTTGAGTTTTGAAAACACTTTCCATTTATCTTATAAAATGACTACAACAATAGTATTTGACCAGACTGACAATTATATGCTTACAAAAATTACGGTTAATTATTTGTAGCATCTCATCCATTTGAACACACAAGTCAAAAATAAAACAAAACATGAGAAAAGGCCAAAGATCACATGACATTATTAATTATAATGGTCAAGTAGATCAAATCTTAAGTAGGACACATCAACATATATATACATATTTGTATATTTATATATATACATATATATACATACAAACATATATATATATAATTGTGTGTGTGGAGAGTGTATGGTGAATTAGATCACATGGCAAGCATTTGAAATAAAGGAATACTTAACTGCCTTACTAAATCAAAGTGTTATATACTAAAAACTATATAGAATTTGTCTTAGAGGTTGGGCTTCCTTTTAAAGTTTTAAGAGAGAATATATGGAGAGTGTATCGTGACTAATGCAAGAAAGAAATATACACATGTATCAAGTTTAGACTTGAATAAAACACTTGAACATTATCATATTAGCTAAATCCATAGTAAATCAGACGTCCAACTTCAATTTAGATGATGGCATCTTAGATATAGAAAGTGTAAGGTCCATATGAGATTTTCAATGGGATCTAACAAAAAATGACCAGACTGACAATTATAATTGACCAGATGACAATTATATGCTTACAAAAATATATAATTGACCAGACTGACAATTATATGCTTACAAAAATTACGGTTAATTATTTGTAGCATCTCATCCATTTGAACACACAAGTCAAACATAAAACAAAACATGAGAAAAGGCCAAAGATCACATGACATTATTAATTATAATGGTCAAGTAGATCAAATCTTAAGTAGGACACATCAGCATATATATACATATATATATATATATATTTATATATTTATATATATATATTCATATATATATATTTGTATATTTATATATATACATATATATACATACAAACATATATATATAATTGTGTGTGTGGAGAGTGTATGGTGAATTAGATCACATGGCAAGCATTTGAAATAAAGGAATACTTAACTGCCTTACTAAATCAAAGTGTTATATACTAAAAACTATATAGAATTTGTCTTAGAGGTTGGGCTTCCTTTTAAAGTTTTAAGAGAGAATATATGGAGAGTGTATCGTGACTAATGCAAGAAAGCAATATACACATGTATCAAGTTTAGACTTGAATAAAACACTTGAACATTATCATATTAGCTAAATCCATAGTAAATCAGACGTCCAACTTCAATTTAGATGATGGCATCTTAGATATAGAAAGTGTAAGGTCCATATGAGATTTTCAATGGCATCTAACAAAAAATGTGCCACATATGTAAGCCTTAGTAAACATATAGAAGTAGTGTTAATAGGAATGAAGGTTCAATCCACCAACAATCACCTAAGCTAGCCCAAATTGACCATAATTTGACCTAACTTGGTCTAACCCAGATGTCTGTTGACCACACATGTAGCTATATCTATACTAAATTAGGCTTCCATCTTCAATTCAGATGGTGGTGTCTTATATAGAAGTCATATAAGATACAAATCCCATGTCATTTGAAGGTAACAAAAGTACCACAGATGTAAGCCCCAGTAAACATATAGAAGTAGTGACAATAGAAATGAAGGTTTAGTCTAATTTCCAAGTTGACAAAAGATTACATCCAAATTGACAAACATAAACAGTCCATGATCAATTCTTAAGTCCAAATAAAAACATAATGCCTACTAATCACTCATTAGGAACTATATATATTCTAAGCACAAGGTTTAATCATAAAGATAAAAATATGATAATTGGTCTAGCTCAACCAAACATACATTTCATATACTTACAAAGAATACTATCAATTACGTGTAACATCTCATCCATTTATTCAAAAGGGTCAAACATAAAAAAACATGAGTAATGGCAATAGACCGCATTGCATTATTAAATCATAATGTTCAAGTAGATCACATCTTAAGTGGTTCGTGTTGGCATATAAATATATGGAGACTGTATGGTGAAGTAGATCACATGGCAAGGATTTTAGATGAAAGAAGACTACTTACCTGCCTCAGTCAATCAAAGTGTTATATACTGAAAACTTCATAGAAGTTGTCTTAGAGGTGGGATGCCTTTTAAGAGAGAATATGTGTAGGGTATATGGTGAAAATTGTAAGATAATGGTACACACCACCCACATAAGTTTAGAATTGAATCAGATCCTTGAACATTAGCACATTGATCACATATTTAGCCATATCCAAAGTAAATTAGATTTACAACTTCAATTTACATTGTGTTGTGCTGGATAAGAGCAAAATAAAGTCCATATAAGATTTATGAGGACTTTTATCATCATCCATTAGGATTTTTATTACAGTTAAAGGACACATCTCTTCCAAAAATAGATTCTCATATGCTTATAAAACACATCCTATGTAGAACATAGAAGTGATGGAAACATATTTCTAATCAGCCTTGCATATTATAGACTAGGTATAACTCATGATCATGCACATGTTATTCAAAAAGATCTTACACAAACTTTGGTGACATATTTTCATGGATTCTAAATAAGATCTAAGAACATAAGTAACCACCAATTTCTATGAAAAGTATTTCAAATTCTTACAAATATTTCACATAAGAATTAGATCATAGACATATTATATAGTTCATCTTTCTAATGATGAGATCAAACAATATAAAAATCCACTTAAAACATATCAAAAAGATGCATGAGTTATAGATTAAGCAACCCATACCTGCATCAATATCTCAAGAGAGTGATATACACTACAACCATAATTCTCACATGTAACAACACATAGAAGTACATACATTTATTTCCAAACATAATTGCATGTTATAGGTTGAGATACAAAAGCATAACAACTCATAGTTTCATACACCATATTAAGTCTAGAATAAAAATTAACCCATGAAATTAGGATGTTGACCATATATATAGACAAATAAATATAAATAATGGCATGCAACTTCATTTTTAGATGGTGATGTCTTGGGTAGTAGCAATATGAGGTCCATATAGGATTTCCCATGGAATCATAAATATAGCTACTATTGAGAATTAAACATAAGAAGAAAAACATGTTAAATGGCCAAGTTCAACCAAACAATGATTTCATATGGTTACAAAATTTACAATCAATTATGTGTAGCATCTCATATATATCAACACAAGTTTCAAACAAAAATATTGCTACTGTTGAGGTCCATTTAGGATTTCCCAAGGAATAAAAAATATAGCTATTGTTTAAGAAGTAGAACATGTTTATTGGCCAGGTTTAACCAAAAAATGATTTTAGATGGTTACAAAATTACAGTCAATTATGTGTATTGTCTCATAAATATCAACACAAGGTTTTGATCATAAGGAAAAAAACATGACGAATATCCAAAGAGTAGAAATCAGTGCAATCTAATCCTTCATATGATACAAAGGTATTTGGATAGCAAGCATTTTCATCAAAAAGACTTCCAATAAGAATAATGATAATGTAGTTATCATACATTGTAGTTCATGGTTATCAAATATAATTAGTACTTTGGTAGATGGCAAATCACCTAGAAAGTAAATGAAATAGGGAGTGTAACGACCCTGCCTCCTAGTAACCCCCCAATTAAGGGAGACCAAAAGGTCAGAGTCATTAGCCCAATTTTCCGGAGCAATGGTTCGACAAGTAATCAATTATAATTACAAAATTCTACCAAAACTATATTCAAAAGCTAGAAAAAAATAAAACTTTGCATACCTTTTTAAAATCTTGGATTTCTAAACTACTATCCACAACTGGAGTCTATTCTAACTAATCCTCTGTGTAATTTAATTCATATCTTCACATTTTATCAATTTACTGTTTGTCCTTTTCCATTTTGTACCTAAAATGCCGACAAATAAAATGTCGGTCAACATAAATGAATATGTCAGTATGTGGGGGAAATAATAATTGTGCAATTAACTATAACAACATATTGCAATCAATTATGGTTTAGCAAGAAAACTTTACACTTCAAACATAACTACTCAATCCATACATACCCTAACCTTTGCGTTGTACCTGCACTGGACATGGATGCTACCTCTCATATGGTAGATCCCAACTGACCCCCATTATCCTACCTAATAGGTAGATCAATACCTAGGGTTGAAGAGTCACATGGAACTACCCATAGGTAGCCCAATCACTAACTCGTGATATGCTAAAGAGTCGCATGGCACTACCCATAGGTAGCCCAATTCCTAACTCATGATATGTTGAAGAGTCGCATGGCACTACCCATAGGTAGCCCAATCCCTGACTCATGATAACCTAATGGTCCTACCTAATAGGTAGACCATGTACTAGGTCATCCTTTTCATCATTAGCAAAGCCACAGAGGAGGACCAGGTCTGAGCTAGTTATGTACACATATTTATAGTGATAGTCATAGTCACTTTATAGTTGCATGAAATAAAAGTCATCCAAGAAGTTATTTTCAGGCAACTGATAAAACATTTGGGAATCGTCATGAAACTAAAGCAATTTAACCATAAGCGTAACCACATACCTAATCCAGAGTAACTTGATGTCCAAGCAAGAATAACCAAGAACATTCAATCAAGCAATCAACAATATCTTGCAAATAATGCATAACATCCAAGTGTCACTTTTTTATCCATAACATTTTCAAGATTGACTTGGATTCCACCTTAGGATTTCTAGGCTAACTTTAGGGTTTTATTATGGTTTTAGCCTCAATAATGATTTTATCACATTTAATGCTCTTTTAGTCCACAAACCCTAATTTCAACATCATAGGCATACTAGAATGTCAATTAATTCTAATATATCTCTTTTACCATCTTTATCCTTCTACGTTATGTCACGACCATTAAGGTCAATTATCATCTTCGGTTTCTTTTGAATTGACAACTCATATTTCATTATAGTCCAATTCACATATGAACTCTATTTATCACTAATTCCACATTTATCCATTAGAAAACCCTAATTACCAAATTAAGGGTATTTATCCACAATTAGAATCTTTTATACTCAAAATAGCTTAGAACCATCATATCTCAGCTTTATTCATGGATTTGAACAATTGAAGCCATTAAGAGTCATAATTACCAAAATTAGAGTTTCAAGGCCCATTAAAGCATATTCATGTATATGGAACCCTACATTAATCAAACTATGCATAAAGATCATCCTTTTGGATCTAATGTGTCCTTTTTATAATAAACAAGTTAATATTGATTAAAAACACCCATAATACCTTTCTCAATCTTATTAACATCAATATTAGGGTTTCTTAATCATTAATGCATTAAAGTTGACAACTTTAACTACTTTTTGAATTGTAAGAAGAATAATGCTCTAAAACTATTTTTAATGGATTCCTCATATTTTTCTGAGCAAATTTCATATATTCCTTGCTACCATCGGAGTTACAAATAATTAATTACAAATATTCAAGATTCACTTACTTGGACCATTGGGATGCTGACACGTCTGCCATCCCATGCATCATGTAATTCGGTCGAAACATAATGGAATGACCCTTTCGCCCCCTTGTAAATATCCAGCTCTTCATACCCAGGAGGGGTAAATTCATCCAATGCGGTTCGGTCATCCCTTTCCTCGCGAACCCTATCATTGCCGTCGGGTGTGGCTGGTCGTGGGGCTACATCCCCCCCTCTAGAGCTCGATGATCGCCCAGAGAGATCCCACTACCTCTGCCACCCTCTGCCTCACTCAGAAAGTCTGCCAACCATGAGTGAATCGGCTGGGGTCAGGAGCATCAGGTCCGTGAACCTCGACGCTCTACAAACGAGTTGTAGGTGACCAAGGCGAGGGTTCCTCACAAATTGGCAACCCCATAGTCGTGCATATTTGAAGGGGGTGTCTAGACTTCCTCCAAACTCCTTCTGTTGCTCCACGACTTGCACTACTCCCCTAGGTTAGGGTTTGTGTGGATGTAAGAGGAAGAAGAGAGTGGGGTGCCCAAGATTCTCTTAGACTCGAGGCTATGGGTCCAACCCTTATATAGGGGAGGGTAGCCACACCCTAACATGCTTTCCCATGAAGAAAACAAGGCCTTTCTTTATTAGGAAATCTACTTTCCTTAATTAAGAATAAATTCTCTCTTTTAAAATACTCCTTGTTTATCCATGATCCTTGGTTATTAAGGAATCAGAATTTTATCTCTTTTATCTTCTTCGTGTTTGGCTTTTAATCCATTGGCCATGAAATTTTACTTCCTTAAAGCAAATAGTATCTCTTTTTGATAACACCAAAAGTCATTATCTATATAGCACATTATTCACATATTATGACTTTTGTATTATTTGTATTTTTTCTTTCTTCCTCTCCATTGGGACTCCTTGGACCCAAAGAAATCCTAAGATTTCAAAATCCTTTTTGAAGGATACTTATTATCCTTCTACATGCATCTACATCCATTATTTCTGATTATCTTACTTATTTCTTTATTAAAAGATTTCTTTTCAAGGATTTCTCTTTATCATTTATTTCCTTTTTCTTATTTTCCTATTTCTTCCATTAGAAATCATATGTAAACGAAATTCATTCAATTGTGGCCATCAATGCCACTTTCTAGAGATTTCTATGTATTTCTCATAAATATATTGCTTAATATCCATTATCTTTTATCTTTATCTATTGTTTGGACTTTTCCTCTTTTCTTCTCTTTTATATCCATTATTAGATTAACATAATAGTAGGAATCACAAAATTCCTATTAAAGAGAGATTTGCAAAGAAATCCATCCTTTGGAGCAAAGCATACAACCTTCTCAATTCAAGTCCATATTCATAAAATCATTACATTTCAATTTTGAAAACAAATGTAAATTGAGGTTGTAACATCCTTCCCCTCTTATAGGATTTTTTCCCTCTAAGTTCCACTAAACATATAAACAATTCAGGATAAGACTTTTCCATATCTGTCATTGGCTCCCATGTGGCTTCATCCTCTCCATGGTGCTTCCAAAGAACCTTTATCATCTTATATTCTTTACTCCTAAGCTCTCTCTCACCTTGGTATCTCGTACCCTTATAGGTGACTTAGGGTAAGTTAGCCTCCCTTAGGAGCTCACTAGGTTCATTGCTCAGCCCATGGCTTGGGTCCCACACATAGTGCTCTAGATCGGACTTGTGGAACACATCATACATCACGTTATCCTGAGGGGTAAGACTACACACAAGCATCTCCACCAATCCATCTCAAATGGACCCATGTATCGGGGACTCAACTTTCTCAGTTATAGCTCAGAGGGGTCAGATTTTCATATCACATATTCTCCCACAGTGAACTGCATGTCAGTCTTCTTTGCATCAGCTCATGACTCATGTCGCCCCTGGGCTCTCTTTCAGCCATCTCATAATCAAAGCGACTTCTTTTGCACACACTGTGGTCTTTTTCTGACCTTCGTGAGGTCCGTTCACCAACATCATCTTAATGAAGCGGTGACTGACACAACCTCCCTTACAGAGCTTCTTACATCCCAATATTGGCTATGGTGGCTATCATCACATCTTACATAGGACAGGAACTGTCTCCATATATCACCCTAAATAAGCACACACACTCTCATTAGACCCTCTTGTCTGGATCATGCTAACCATTAGTTAGGGGTGATAAGTTGTACTCGCATTGAGTTCTTCATGTACCTACTTCCACCACATGGAAGTGAATCTTTAGGTCGTACTCAAGAACCTTTAAACTTGCATCATGGGTTAGTTGAACCATCTCTTTCTCTTACATGTAGTTCAACCAGATCTGACCCTTGACAGTACTCTCTCTTTCTCTTACCTGTCATCTCGGTAAGGTGATCTACCATAATCCATGTTGCATCTTGACCTCCCTTGGTCTATGGGAGACCTACCACAACATCCATAATGATGAACTCCCATTCCCCCTCGGGGACTCTTTACCCTCTATATCAACTCACTGGGTTACTGGTGTTCTTCCTTCACCTCCTGGCATGCATGGTGACATGCCACATGCAACTTCATCTTAGACATCCAAAGTACTACTGCCACTTACTATCTCAGTAGTATCATGGAGTATCATGATCTCTTATATGTCATGATTCCTCAAGGTTGATTCCTCAGAAACCCTAAAACACTCTAGTCATGGGTTTCATCGCCTTCTCTTCCAGAGAAGTGTATTTGAGGTTCTACAATTATCTTTCTATCACAACAAGCCCTTGGATGGCTAACCAAGAAACCACTAACTGGATCAACGAATCTCGTTACATCCGAGTGTTAGCCAAACATATCTCACAACTTAGGGTTCACATAGCCACCTCTTCCAGCCTTTCCACTAGCTAAACTAGGCAGCTGCATCTCAACAAGAGCATCCATCACCACATTTCATCTTTATGTGCTAGGTAACAGTGGAGACATACATCTCCATGTAATCCACTTATCATCTCATCTCAAACTTTAGGTCTATCTTCATCAGGAAAACTCAGAGGTCATCCTCTTGGTTATCAAACTCTAACTTATTTAACTCGTAAATTCCATATAGCTCATGAAAAGAACATCCTTATAAGATGAATACCTTAGTCCTCTTGATTTTGGTAAACCATCCACACAATACTCCATAAGGGCATGCTATTATCATAGTAATGTTTCTACTCTCATCATCTTTATCCTTGGTGTATGGCATGCATATTGCCCTATCTCTCACCTTCATGACAATAGGAAATAAGCATTTGGCTCCAGTCCAAATACAGAGTTCTTCCTATTCTAAGAGTAGAGATGGTGCACCCTACATCATCAGTACACCTTCCAATCTAAGTTGAAACGTGCATCACATGTCTCCACATCATGAACATTTTGATATCAGGTTTTCTTTCATGGAGAATTGGTCTCAAACACACTTGGGTCACCACACGATCCTTAGTCATATCCTCTATGTCTATAGGGTGCCAACACTTTTGGGGTCATCCCTCTTCCCTTATGCATCCAGAGAGTGCCCTCTTCATCTGCCCTTTAGGTCCCATGAGTTCATGAAGGTGATCAATCTCCTAACCCATGGCCCTCAGACAATGATAGTTGTTAACTCCCGACCCTATGGTCATGTGCAACTAGGGAATTAGGCAACTCCTACTCCCATCGGTCTTATCCCTACCTGACCCTAGGATAGACTTAGGATTCTCACATAGAACATATCCAAATTGAATCCTTACCCAAGTTTCCATCATCTCTCTTGGCATTCGTGGTCTGACTTACATCCTTTCATAGGGATCATGGCGACCTACCTACCTTGGTCAGGCCCCATCTACATGCACTTAGAGATGGTTATCTATGGGTTTGTAGGTTCATTCTCATACTATGTACTCTCCATTTAGCTTCTCAAGACCCTATGAGACCTATTTAGGTTATCTCAAACCCAACAAAAGCTGGTACATACGATATAGAAAGGTCCCTCTCCCAATATGGGAGGAAACTATATCCTGATAGTAGCAAGGGTCACAAATGTACCTATGTCTAGGGTTTACATCCACATTAGCACGTGTAGCCCTAGCAAGCTACTAAGGCACGTAGCTAACAAGCTGAACACCTACTAAACCATGCTAGGTATCCATGATAAGTCATACTTGTTTCTATTCCTTCACATAGAACCATCATCATACATACATATGTCACCAACCTATAAGTAGGTGTTCATCAAACATACACATTAATCCAAGGGGTTTCCCTTTCCTCTAACCATGAGGAGTGCCATGCTCGAATCTATAGATATTCAAATCTCAACATGAGCATCAGGTGCACTAGGTACTACTACTTCCCCTCTTATAGTTCTAGGAACCCTAGGTTCACTTTTTCTGAAAAAGTTGTCCATCTGCATACTCAACATTCTAACAACGAACCAATCATGTATGAGGTACATCATGCACTTCTTATTATCCTTCCACAACACCTCAGAGTTGAGCCTTTGTCAAGGACAAACATCTAGGTATGAGGCCTCACAACATGACACTATACCTCCTCAGGGTCTAAGGAACTCCTCTTCCTATCCCTAGAAGGTAATGTGGGAACCTATAACGTCCGTAGCTCGGTTCAAGAAGCCTCTTTCCTTCTCTAGGGTTTGGTTCCTCTAAAGGAAACCCAGATACCACAAGCCTCCAAGGATCATGCACAAGGCAACCACAACCATCCACTTAGGTCATAACATGCCCAACTTATCAGGGTTCCTTATATCCCGGAATCTAAGCTTCCAACCTTCTTGCTCAGTTCTTGCTCTCTCTCTCTAGAGCTAACCCTACAAACAACCTTACTACTAGAGGTTCTCTCTCTAAAAAGGTGGATCAAGCTCACATGTATACCCCTACATGGGTGAAACCTACGTTCGCTCAAGATCATCCATAGCTCTTTATGCTTATCTCATAAGCTATCCAACATGCCCTCCTATCCTGGGTTTTAACCTACTGCCATCACTATGACGTACTCTAGGTGCATACATTGCCATGCTCATATAAGCCCATAGGGTTTCTATATGGTCATCACTAACCTCATTGATGAAGGGGTCATCCTTCACCCTAACATGCACGACCCTTCACAGGTTGGGTCGCCCAGACGGCACTAAGTCAACCAGCCTCACATAGCTCATACTTCTCATAGGTATTCAAAACTAAAAGCAAGTCAACTCACACACATGGTTGACCATGATATATAACTCATCATGCCATCTCTCTCTAACCACCACTTAGGGTTAGGGTTAGCATCATCCTCAGAGGATGTGCCAAATCTCTACCTTTAATGGAGGTCTTTGTCTCTAAGACCAACTCTCTACTCATCCTCCTGACTAGAAGGTCTAACCTCGGGTCTCTCCTAAGGGTATGACAACACATGTCATACAACCTAAGCATGCAACTAATCTTTAGTCTATGCTTAAACTATTAAGCTTATGTCCATGACATCTTGTTTACATGTTTTTCATTAATTTGGTGGAGGATTCTTTAACCTTATCATACATACCCTATCCTCAAGATGGTGAGAAAGAGAGAGAGAAAACTCTAAACCTTAGAATCTTAATTGAATTAGGGTTGAGAAGGGACAAAAATAGATGAGAGGGTCCTAAAGGTATCTTATTTTGAGTCAGAACCTCAGACATTGGCTAAGAAATCACACTGCATCCGGAAGTCCTCGTGACCGACTAGCGGGGCAAAGGAAAATATTTCCAGCCCCCGGACCATGATCCTTTTCTAGACACCTCCGTCATCGGAAAATCCTCTAATAACTCCCTTGGGTTCTAAAGAGTTTGTAAAATTTAATAATTATTAGAGATTAAATTGGGAACCAATGCTCTTATACCAAATGTAATGACCCCGCCTCCCGGTAACCCCCCAATTAAGGGAGACCAAAAGTTCAGAGCCATTATCCCAATTTTCCAGATCAATGGTTAGATAAGTAATCAATAATAATTACTAAATTCTACCAAAACTATACTGAAAAGCTGGAATAAAATAAAACTTTGCATACCTTTTTAAAGTCTTGGAATTCTATACTACTACCCACAACTAGAGTCTATTCTAACTAATCCTCTATGTACTTTAATTCATATCTTCACATTGTATCAATTTACTATTTGTCCTTTTCCATTTCATATCTAAAACGCTGACAAACAAAATGTCGGTCAGCATAAATGAATATGCTGGTATGTGGGGGAAACAATAATCATGCAATTAAATGTAACAACATATTGCAATCAATTATGGTTTAGCAAGAAAAATGTACACTTTAAACATAACTACTCAATCCATACATACCCTAACCTCTGTGCTATCCCTATAGTGGACATGGATGCTACGTCTCATATGGTAGATCCCAACTGACCCCCATGATCCTACCTAACCTATAGATCAATACCTAGGGTCAAAGAGTCGCATAGCACTACACATAGGTAGCCCAATCACTAACTCATGATATGCTAAAGAGTCGCATGGCACTACCCATAGGTAGCCCATTCCCAAACTCATGATATGATGAAGAGTCGCATGGCACTACACATTGGTACCCCAATCCCTGATTCATGATAACCTAATGGTCCTACCTAACAGGTAGACCATGTACTAGGTCATCCTTTTCATCATTAGCAAAGTCACTGAGATGGACCAGGATCTGAGCTAATTATGTACACATATTTATGGTGATAGTCATAGTCACTTTGTAGTTGCATGAAATAAAAGTCATCCAAGCAGTTATTTTCAGGAAACCGATAAAACATTCGGGAATCTCCGTGAAACTAAAGTGATTTAACCATAAGCATAACCACATACCTGATCCAGAGTAACTTGATGTCCAAGCAAGAATAACTGAGAACATTCAATCAAGCAATCAACACTATCTTGAAATTAATGCATAACATCCAAGTGTCACTATTTTATCCATAATATTCTCAAGATTGACTTGGATTCCACCTTAGGATTTCTAGCCCAACTTTAGGGTTTTATCAGGGTTTTAGCCTTCATAATGCTTCATCATGTTTAATGCTCTTTTAGTCCACAAACCCTAATTTCAACATCATAGGCATACTAGAATGTCAATTAAGTTTAATATATCTCTTTTACGATCTTTATCCTTTTAAGTTATGTCACGATCATTAAGGAAAATTATCATCTTCAGTTTCTTTCAAATTGACAACTCATATTTCATTATAGTCCAATTCACATATGAACTCTATTAATCACTAATTCCACATTTATCCATTAGAAAACCCTAATTACCAAATTAAGGGTATTTATCCACAATTAGAATCTTTTATACCCAAAATAGCTTAGAATCATCATATCTTAGCTTTATTCATGGATTTGAACAATTGAATCCATTAAGAGTCATAATTACCAAAATAAGGGTTTCAAGGCCCATTAAAGCATATTCATGTATATGGAACCCTACATTAATCAAACTATGCATAAAGATCATCCTTTTGGATCTAATGTGTCCTTTTTATAATCAATAGGTTAATATTGATTAAAAACACCCATAATACCTTTCTCAATCTTATTAACATCACTATTAGGGTTTCTTAATCATTAATGCATTAAAGTTGACAACTTTAACTACCTTTCAAATTATAAGAGGAATTAGGCTCTAAAACTATTTTTAATGATTCCTCGTATTTTTCTGAGCAAATTTCATATATTATTTGCTACCATCAGAGTTACGAATAATTAATTACAAATATTATAAGATTCACTTACTTGGACAAATGGGATGTTGACACATCACCCATCCCATGCTTCACGTAACTCAACTGAAACATAACAGAATGACCATTTTGCCCCCACATAAATATCTGGCTCTGTATACCTAGGAGGGCTAAATCCATCCAATGTAGCCCGGTCATCCCTTTCCTCACGAACCCTATCGCTGTCGTCGGGTGTGGCTGGTCGTGGGTCTGCCTCCCCCTCCAGAGCTCAATGATTGCCCATCGAGATCCCACTACCTCTGCCACCCTCCGTCGCACTCAGAAAGGCCTCCATCCATGAGTGAATCGGATGGGGTCAGGAGCATCCGGTCTGCGAACCTCGGCCCTTGGCAGATGAGTTGCAGGTGACCAGGGTGAGGGTTCCTCATGAATTGGCAACCCTGTAGTCGTGCAGATTTGAAGGGGGTGTCTAGACTTCCTCCAAACTCCTTATGTTAATCTAGGGGTTGCACTACTCCCCTTGGTTAAGGTTTGTGCGGATGCAAGAGGAAGAAGAGAGTGGGGTTCCCGAGATCCTCTTGGACTCGAGGCTAGAGGAGGGTAGACATCCCTAAAATGCTTGCCGACAAAGAAAACAAGGCCTTTCCTTATTAGGAAATATACTTTCCTTAAACCTTGGTTATTAAGGAATCCGAATTTTATCTCTTTTATCTTCTTTGTGTTTGTCTTTTAATCCATTGGCCATGAAATTCTACTTCCTTAAAGCAAATAGTATCTCATTTTGATAACACCAAAAGTCATTATTTATATAGCACATTATTCACATATTATGACTTTTGGATTATTTGTATTTTCTCTTTCTTCCTCTCTATTGGGACTCCTTGGACCCCAAGAAATCCTAAGATTTCGAAATCCTTTTTGAAGGATACTTATTATCCTTCTAGATGCATCTACAGTCATTATTTCTCATTATCTTACTTATTTCTTTATTAAAAGATTTCTTTTCAAGGATTTCTCTTTATCCTTTTTTTCCTTTTTCTTCTTTTCCAATTTCTTCCATTACAAATCATATGTAAATGAAATTCATTCAATTGTGGCCATCAATGCCACTTTGTAGAGATTTCTATGTATTTCTCATAAAATTGATTGCTTAATATCCATTATCTTTTATGTATTTTTATTTTTTGGACATTTCCTCTTTTCTTCTCTTTTATATCCATTATTAGATTAAGATAATAGTAGGAATCACAAAATTCCTATTAAAGGGAGATTTCCAAAGAAATCCATCGAGCAAAGCATACAAACGTCTCAATTCAAGTCCATATTCATAAAATCATTACATTTCTTTTTTGAAAACGCATGTAAAATTGAGGTTGTACCTGGGAAAGGACACATTTTTCAATATCACCCATTTTCTTTTGCAAAATAGTATTGTTGGTTCCTTGAAAAAAACAAGAAATTTAGATCTTTTATAAGATCAATTATGTATAGCAATCAGACATAAGCTTATATTCTAAGTAGTCTATGGATTCTATATTTGCAATACAATGTAGCATCCAGTCATAAGGCATACATTCTAAGTAGTTTATGTTTGTTTTACATACTGGCATGGATCAGAAAATGAGATTAAATACATAGATGGAGAACTATCCAAAACCAAATTGATGCCCCTACCTCCTTTATCCTACCATTTAAGAAATTTTCATTGATCCCAATTTCTTAGATTAGATGGAAATGTTAAGGTGAACCATTAAGTATCACGTTATGGCCTTCTAATTGTATTCAAGATCTTGTAAGTACAGTATATCACCAGTTGTATAATACAAAGCTCTTAAATATAGATTAGAAAATTTCACATATCCTAAGGAAGACAAAAAAAGAATTAAATAGTAATGAATGAATTAGTCGTTAATGTGATGACAATGAAAATAAGAAAAATCTACATAAGAGTGGACATATAGTATTTAGGAGGTTAGAGATGTAGATTTAAAATGATAAAGGTGATACCATATTAGGTCGCAAGATACCTACAATAGGAAGGACATCTCATGTTAAGTAGATCACCTATCACAAGTTTCTATGGCTGGGTTAATGCCTCTCCTTCTAGCTAAGAAATTTTCATTGATCTCAATATCTTAGCTGAGATGGAAAGGTTGAGGAACAATTAAGTATCATGTTAAAGCCTTCTAAATATATTCAATATCATGTAAGCAGAGGATATCACCAGTTTACAATAGAAAGATCTTAAAGTTGGATTAGACAATTTCCCATAGTTCCTAAGGCAGACAAAAAAAGAATTAAATAGTAATGAACATATTTGTCATTAATGTGATGACCATGAAAAGAAGAAAAACCTACAGAAGACTGGCCAGATAGTATTAGTAGGTCATATATGTAGATTTAAAATGATAAATGTGGTACCATAGTAGGATGCAAGATACCTACAATAGGAAGGGCATCTCATATTAAGAAGCTCAACTGTCACAGGTTACTATGGATGGGTTAATGATTCATTGGATCAAAGAAGGATGGCTACAAGAATTCCATCCCCAGTCCCATGTGTAGAAGGGCGCCATTGCATTGATGTTGAAAAGGTAAAGATGGCATTTTGTTGAAGTCTGAGGAGAATTGGAGACAATTCCCAAGAAACATGCACATTTTAGTTAGATCCTATGAATGTGATGAGATAAGTTAATATCTTATTTTAGATAAGGGGTAGAACAAACATTATAAATAATATGTGCACAACTCAGATTCTGGGTCTGTTGTTATAAGATTGGGCTGACTAAATGACAATTGTAGGAGGATTAGGAACAACAGGACATCCCGACAACAATGTCCAAGGCAAAGAGCAAAATCAAAGGTGAAGAGTGTAATCAGAGGAAAAGGTGAGAGTTAGAGTCAAAAGATGGACTTAACATCAGAGTTAGAAGGAGTTGCCAATTGAATCTTAGTAGGCAACATCAGGCACGACTAGAAGCTAACACTTTCAGATATGAACAGTCGCAGAGGGCATGAACAGTGGGAGACAATTGTGGCTAAAAAAACTAAGAATGAGGTATTAGGAGGGGTTGTCGATTCCCTAATTTGGTCATATTGGAACTAGATCTAACGGCCAAAGACATATCAATCAGATTGATAAAGAGAATATTGTTGCTTTCAGCCTTTTTTCTTTGACAAGGGCCTCCATTCACATAAAACTTTTATTTTGTTTATGAAAATAGTGAGTTGAAGTCATCCTAAAGCTTAAATATCTTCTTATTAAAAGAAAAAGAGTCATGGTTCACCTATATTAGTCATTAATCTATTACAAGTATGAAATTAAAAGTAATAAAAAATGCTTGATATTTTGAGCATGAACAAGTGTTGTTGCGATGATACTAAAAATACGAATATAATATGTTTTTCAAATTTTTTCATCATCTTTTATTTTTTATTGTCCATTACTATTTTCCAATACATTTATATTTTTCAATTTATTTGAAAATATGCCCCTCATAGCACATGCAAACTAGTGTCAAATCATAAAAAGTCAGTTATCAAATGAATATGTAGTTTCATAGTTTTCAAAATAAAATTTCTATGTATAACATCGATTTATGAATTCAACTTGTTTTTCTTAATATTCACATTGTATTTTTTCTACTATAATTCCAACAAATATTACATGACATGTGCATGTGCACGTGTGCATTTACTAGTAAGGACAAAAAGTAGAGCAATGATGATCACATTTACAACGAGCACAAACCTTTGATGTCTTAGAGTTGGAAGTCTCTCCATGGTATATTGGAGGTCCCTTGCTCTTTTTCTTACCCTTTTCCTTGATCTTTGGTCCTCCTCAAATCACCCACTTGTCAAGGAAAGTATTTGAGGACTTCATTTAGGGATTTCTCCCCTTTGAGGAATTTTGGCAAAGAAGCTCTATGCATATCGTTATCATTACTAAGTGTAATAAAAATAGAAGAGAGACTAGAAAAATCATCTTGATAATGCAATAAGTCAGCCTCAAAATAGAAAGATTTAGTTTGATAGGAATCTTTTTTCAAGAGTAGTACAAGCTACTTCTTTACTAGGAAAATTAGGTTTAGATTCTAGATCATTAACTTTTGCAAGAAGTCTAGCATTTTAGTTCTAAGGAATACTAGATCGTCAATATAAGTTTAGTTTTCATCTTTTAGACCATCAATTTTCTTAAAATAAACACCATTCTCAATTTCTACACCATTATTGTAACACCCAGACTCACTACCTAAGGATCTGGTAGAGTTTTAGGAATGACGACTAGCCCCACAGAACACCACTATCTTTAGTTGTGTGCTTTGTCCTCACTCACGTGCAAGATGGGGTCAACATCCTGACTGGTCACCAATCTTTGTACTACTCCAAGTTGAGCACGCTTAACTATGGAGTTCTTTAGTGATGGGCTCCTGGAAAAGGAGATGCACCTTGGTGATTTGGGTAGTCCAATCATTCCTTATAAGATCATTTTATCCAAGGCCTCAAATCTAGGGACGTTACAATCTCCCCAACTTAGACTCTTGATGTCCTCATCAATTCTCAACTATATGGCCTCATAATCTATCCCCATTTCAGTGCAGACCCAAATTGCCCATGGAAACCCAACTCCTGATCACAGAATACCAGTGTAAGGGTGGCTACATCACCATGGACAACCCTTTCCAACATGCCTAAATTTTACGGCTCAAGA
The DNA here is from genome assembly GCA_963693085.1 of Alisma plantago-aquatica. Lineage (NCBI taxonomy): Eukaryota > Viridiplantae > Streptophyta > Magnoliopsida > Alismatales > Alismataceae > Alisma > Alisma plantago-aquatica. The sequence goes on from OY856409.1 coordinate 1,291,605,124, forward strand.
CTAGCATGCCACATGCCCATGTGGGCCCCACCTACTAGAGGGGTTATGGCTCTGATACCAACTATGACGACCCCAATTTCTATATACTTTCCTTAGTGAAATTCTCAAATATGCATGCACTCATATCTAAAGATGTCAAAAGGGAAAATATAAGAGATTGTGATTGTCAGCTATTTATAAAAAGAAGCCAGGTCATGTTCACAATCATCATTGACTACCCACAAAAACATCATTCATTGTAGATAATAAAAGTCATACATATTATTTAGGAAAAGGACGAAATAGTTCTTAAGGAATGAAAAATACATAGGATATGGAGAATCCTATACAACATCTAGTAGAAAAAGCAACTATCTAACTAAAAAAGAGATAAGAAATGGAAATCTAGCTAGTTTATCCTCCATGCTCATTTATTTGGTAGCTTTCAGTACTTTGAGGTGCATTATTTGTTCCTTGTACCTAGAAAATATGAGAAACAAAATCATCAACATAAGTTGGTACGTGGCTCAAAATACACTACTATGATTGCATTATTTAAATACTTGAGGAAACAAAAGAAAGAAAAGAAAACCATTGTATAAAGCAGAAAACTAGGTAAACACATCTTTTGGACATATCATTAGATGCAATTGTACTACAAATTCTATAAGCACTTATCATACATCCAGTATGGGAAATTTACTTTACCATACATCTAGAATGGGAAATTTGTCATACATCCATGCGAGGCAATATATCATGCATCCATACTGGGCCATTCTGCACTAGTAGCTACAACTCATAAACAATTCATTTATGTTCCATTTAGATTTGGCGAAGCTATAATACTAGTAATCATCCAAAAAAGTATAGAAATTAAGTCACCCAAGGTACATCATATATTATGCAACCATGAAAACTAGTTTTATACTTAATAAATGCCATGTACATGTTTGATCAGATCTGGAATCCAAGAGTCTAGAGGAACAATAAATAGATCACCATGAAAGGAAATCAAGGGTGTTTGTTACTATAGATCCACATGATCCATGACTAAGGTTTGTTCTGTTAATTATGATTAATATCATATTTTCTTGATTGGATTAGGAATTATTCATGACTTCCATCATGTTTTGGAGCCTCAACATCAGATCTTGAATCCAGGTTTCATCTAAGCAATGATGCCTCTTATTATCCAAACAAAGGAAGCATCTATTATTAGGGTTTTTTTTTGTTATAATTTAGATTATTAATGGTTTCTTTATAGGACTCACATGATCTAAGGGTTCAAGGTTAGATTTAGGGTTTTAGGTACAACATTAGGGTTTAGGGTCAGTAATGATCATATTGGTTCATTAAGTGGTCATATAATTATATAGAGTATACTTATAAAGAGGGAGAAACTAGATTCTACGGTTTTCTATTATCTAGTAGGTTATTTAAGACTACTTGGTTAGGGTTTAAAACCATATATGGATAGGTCACTATTAGGGTTTAGGCTTCTCAAGGGATCATATGTCATCAAATAATAACCATTATTACTTGATTAATTTATATAAGTATAAAAATTATGCCCTAAGCTAGTACTTTTGGAAAAGGAGTCAGATTTAGGGCATGGGGGTATTTTATTTGAAAATATCACATTTTTTTATGAAAATGGCATATAATATCAATATTTTTGGAGTTACAATGGATTTTCTATGATTTAAGATATGGGTATTTAACTGATTATTCATGAGAGAGGGTCAGAAATACCTTGATAGCAAAATATTATGGATCGTTGATGCTTTGATGGATGATCACAATTGGTCTTAAGATGAGGCATGACTTGTTGATCTCGGGTCAGTTCAATCCTTGGGTTGGCTCGGTCTTGGACCCAGTTCTCCTCTCTGGACCAGTGGTCAAGGCTTCCCTTTCTAGTTCTGACCCTCACACGAGGTCAGGAACTTGTGGCAGAGAAGCTCACCAGTGCCAACATGGATTAGGGGTTGGGGCTTTGGATCCATCAATGAGGGTGTCGCCCAAGATCACCATGTCTTCATGGTGTGATAACAGATGGCTATTTGGAGGAAGAAGTCGATGAGAGGGAACACACAAGATGGGCTATGCGGCGGTGCCACAGGTTAAGCAACCGACCATGAAGGCCAATTGGGGGCTTTAAGGTCATGAGCAGGCTCGAGATTATGGGTTGAAGGTAGGGGGGTGGCGACCCTTTGGAGGTTTTACATAGACCCTCGGGGTAAGTTTAGGGCTAGGTCAAGTTTGAGGTTCAATGGCCGCCGCCGGAGTGAGAACGGAGAGGATAAGGAAGTCGGTTCTCCCTACTCCTAGGGTAAGGGGGCTTGAGATAGGGTTTGTTTGAGTTTGTTTTCATGAGATAGCATTATCAAGTCAGAAGAATCTTCAAGATTTGAAGTGAGGTGGCTGCTAGCTGGATCTCGGGTCTGACCTCACCTCCCTGCCCTTTGCGGGAGGTAGGTAGGTGACAAGTCCTAGGTCGTTGGATCCTCACACAATCCATGATCAAAGGGATCAGACAGTTGGAAGATAGGGTCAAAACTAAGGCCCGCACCCAGGGGTGCGTGACCTCAATTTTTTATCAATTAACCTGAAAATTAGGTCCTAGGGTCAAAAATAAATGAAATATGTACATAAACTTCATTTTCTCATATCTCCTATTTGATTAATCCCATTGGAGTGAAATTTTAGTTGTAGCTTTATAATGTCATCATGTAGTTGTGGTATAAAGTTAGGATTGAAATTCAAATATTGATCATTATTATTGATTAAATACATTAATACCTATAATTCACCTTCATATGATACTAGGGTTTGCATTATTTTGAAATTTGTGACTCCTTTCTATTCAACTTTGTTAGGGAGGTATTTGAGGAAATTTTGGTCAACAAAAAGCTATAAGATGGAGGAAATAATATGAAAAACTCACTCTGTCACATTTTCCCGTCCTTTTAAGAATTTTGTCCCCAAAATTCAAGCAGCTTCAAATAGATGTGGGTATTTCTGCTCGACCTCAGATTTGAGCTCCCATGTGGCATCAGTCTGATCATGGTGGCTCCAAAGAACTTTCACCATGTCGATATGTTGATTACTGCAAAGCTCCTTTGTCTTGAAATCAAGAATTTTGACTGGGGACTCAGCATAAGATAGGTCATATTTCAACTCAAGAGGCTCATCATTCAAAATGTGACTGGGATCTTTGACATAAGGCTTCAAATTCGATACATGAAAGACATTATGCATGGCACTATACTGAGGTGGCAAAGAAAGATGATAGGCACATTCACCAACACTTTCTAGGATCTCAAAGGGTCCCACATAGCAAGGACTGAGCTTCCCTTTGTTCTTGGCCAAAGCTTTGATAGGTCAGATTTTCAAAAAGACATGATCACCTTCTTTGAATTGACATTCATGTCAGTGAGCATCTTCATAGGATTTATGTCGATCTTGTGCCCGCTTCATTCTTCTCCTAATCAATGCAACTTTGTCTGTATATAGTTGCATTTCCTCAAACTACATCAAGGTATGTTCCCCAGCGTCATCCCAGTATAGCGGAGATGAAAACTACTAGAGGGGGGGTGAATAGAGTTTTATAAATATTTTAATAATAATTTAAACTCAAACAACCACAATGAAGATATTGGACAAGGAGACACAGGGTTTAGAGTGGTTCCAACTATAGCAAATACTATAGCCGTCAGTCCACTACCCGGTTGCTTACCCAACCGGGATTTGAAAAGAAATTTATTTTATTACCTCGCAAGAACTTTACATAATATACAATTTCTTTTCCCAAACCCTTCAAGCAGCCTTCACCTAGAAGTAATCGCCCAACCTTGAAGCAGCCTTCCCTTGAAGTAGATGCACCAACTCCCATTGCACCAGCCTTCTGAAGTAGCTTCCCTTGTGATAGCCTTCTTGAAGTAGCTTGAAGTCCCCTTCTCCACCTGAGAAGTCAACCCTCTCCGATCCGTAGCCTCCAACCCTAGGAGTAGCAAGGAGAGTACAAATAATAAAAAGGAACAAGAAAGGAAATAGAAATTACAACTTATCCTTTTAAGCACAAGGCTTGATTTGCCTATATCAAGCGTATTGATCTCCTAACCAATGAGTGTAGAAGTGTAAGTGCTGTAGTAAGGAGATGCTAGCCTATAGGACACGAATTTGAGCTAAGGGGAAAGTAGGCCAATGATCACAGTGCTCAAATTTGCTTGCAACAGATTGCTCAAGTATGCTCAAGTATTTTCTCAAGTGTAGCAAGTGTGAAAACAAGCAAGTTTAGGTGTCCTATGGCTTGTCCTATTTATAGGAATGGCCTAAGGATGCTTAAGGACGTTCTAGACAACTTCTAGGGGTTTCTAAGTGCTTAACTAGCCGTTAGGTACAAAGTTGTTGCTTTAATAACGACTAATTAATTAATTCTGCAGTTGCTGTCAGAGACCATCTCGGTCGACAAATGGTCAACCGAGATACCTACTCGGTCGAACTTTTGTCGACCGACAGGCTCTCTGGAACAAGTGATTTGCAACGTCTTTCATCAACTGCCAACTAACTTTTCTGTTGTGTCTAACGGCTACTTTGGATCTTTCTCGGTCGAGAAGATTGTCGACTGAGAGTGTCTCGGTCGAGGAGTTTGTCGACCGAGATTGATCTTGTTTCAAGGTTTCAATTTAGGCACTAATTATGTATGTGAGTGTGCATAAGTAATCCTATTTGAATGGGATGACTTGTCTAACTGTGGTGTTTAGCTAGGGAGAATCTAACGCTTGATTTACATACAATTCTAAGTACTTGTACATTATATTTTTGTACAAGTTTTTACAACAGTGATTACATTGCATGAAAAATATAAATATGTAAGCTTGTAGATTTTCCCTTGTTGCTTTGTCATCCTGCACACTCAAGTAGCTCGTTAGATTAATAAGAATGAAATGTTTGTCATAATCAAAACAAAGGGATTTATAGATGTCCATTTAGCCAACAATCTCCCCCTTTTTGAAGATGACAAACATTTCCAAAATATAAATAAAGGAAATATAAAACATATGAGTTTCATACCTTTAGATTACCTTTTGTAGCTTTTTCTCTTGTGTATAAAATGTGTGCTTATTATTCCCCATGAATTATGGAACATGAAATCCAGATCATTTGGGAATATAGCAACTTTCAATGTAAAGCCAAGAGTTTATTTATGAAACTCATTAATTGAGGTTTACATAATTTCTAAATTTTAGTTTTATAATGTATCTCTCCCCCTTTGTCATTTCAAAAAGATAACCGTTAAGAATAAAAACTCCCCCCTTAATTAGATATCCCATTAAATCTAATGAAAAAGATGTCCATTTAAAAGCCAAAAATGTAAACAAGAGTTTTTGTTTAAGTAGCACAAATATCAAAGAAAACATCCTCTAAAGGAGTGATAAGCAATTGCTTCCTAATGTTGTTAAATTGATCTAGTGGAAGTGGTTTTGTAAAAATATCAGCCAATTGATCTTCCGTATCAACATGATGAAGGGAAACATGATTTTTTGAGATGTGATCCCTTAAAAAATGATGACGGATTTCAATATGTTTAGCTCGGCTGTGTAAAATAGGATTGTGTGCTAAGTTAATGGCGCTCGTGTTGTCACAAAAAATAGGTGTAGATGACAGATTAAAACCATAATCGCTTAACACCTGTTGCATATAAAGCACTAGAGAGAGCCTATGGAAGCAAGAGTATGCAAGTGTGAGGAAGTGACCCGTTTTTGGTTCCTTTTATAACATTCCAGCGACCTGGTCGGTCGACGACTCGTCGACAGAGCATCCGCAATGGTCATGTTGCAGACGCGCCACTTGGCTCCCCAACGGTCATATAATGGTCATAAACAGTCATAACGGTCGGTTTACAACGGTTATATCCAACGGCTATTTCTCGGTCGAACAATTGTCGACCGACATTGTCTCGGTCGAACATTTGTCGACCGAAAATGTGTCTGATACTAAATCTGTATAAATTCTATCGGTCGAGAGAGAGGGACTGACCGAGAGGTTTTCGGTCGAAGAGTTCGTCGACCGAGAGACTTACTGAGTACGAATTTGAAGCTGATTTTTAAGACTATTTTTGTAGAGCACACATATATAGATTTTCCAAGGGATTAATATTGTGTTTATTATTGACAGTATTGGGACAAGTTGTGATCATAAATTAATTTCTTTTAACCATAAAAGGATATCCAAAATAGTTATTATGTCAAACTTATTTTAGGTCGGATTTGACTACGACCATAGCGCCCCTTAGTCAAATTTTATTTTGACCAAGAGGCATATTTTGCAGATTTTTCAGATTGAATATATTGAGTATAATATCTGCATAAAATTTAATTTAAATATCAAGTTGAAGCATACTACTTAATTGGAGGCACAATTAATTATTTCAAAGATACTGAGTTAGAGATTTTGTTGCAAGCAATAACATATAACTTAATAAATTATTTTGCTTGCTTATATATTTTCATGGATCCATGCATACAATTATCTATGCGCACCCAATGATGAAAGCATGGTATAATGGTAATAACAGCATACAATGATAATTCCATTTTATGATTAGTATATGAATAGACCAGAAAATACTTTTACGAAAAATCATATGAAAATAGGAATTTTCTTTTCATTTGACTTAAACTTTAAATCATCTAGGGAACAAACTAATATTAATTTCATTTACATTTGTAATTATGTAGAGTTGAGATAGACATAGAAATATGCAACTAATGTCTTTGGTCATATCTCAACTTGATTTTGTTCATTTAGTTTGGAGGTTTTGGAACCCAAACTAACTCTACATCTTTTCTCTTATAAGGACATGAAAAAGAGTAATGTCCAAGATGTGAGCAATAATGGCAACATATAGAATCAACCTCAAGTTGTTTTCTATGGTTTTGTTCTAGGTTGTTCTTTGGTAAAAATGTATTTGTTCCTTTCGGTACATATATAGATTGATGGGTTTGTGACTTTTTCCAACTAGCTTGATAGGGCTTCCCTTTAGGCTTATAACCTAGTCCTCTTCTCCCAATCTGATGATAGGAATTATCTAAGATTTGATCAAGAATGCCATTATTATTTAAATTACTGACGTTTTGTTGTAACTTGGTAATCTCTTCCATTCTCTTCTTAATATCTAGTTTTGCTTGGTCTAGACTAGATGTCAATACATTTCTTTCTTTAACAATAGTGTCATAATCTATATGGGTGCACAATAATGGTTGTTTTTGAAGATCGTTTACTTGAGTCTGTAAGTTTGAATTTTCAACAGAAAGGAGCTTGCAATCGGCTTCCATAGATTTTAACTTAAGATCAGAAAATTTATTTCCCTCTTTGAGATCCTCATTTTCAGATGCAAGAGCAAGAAGTTTAACATTTAGATCATCATTTTCCTTATTTGATTTCTTTAATTTCTTTTTGCACTCAACATATTTATTATGTGTCTCTTCAATAATAGCAACTAATTCTTCCTTAGATAAATCAAAAAGACTTACCTCTTCTTCTTCTTCACTAGTTGTAGCAATAAGACATTCTTTGTGCTCTTCCTTTGATCTCCATGGGCATCCGGTTGTTTTGTGGCTTGTTCCTAAACACCAATTGCAGCATGTTGTGGTTTTGTCCAAACAGCACCTTTCACCATTTCCCTCCATTCTTCAAGACCTGGTTAGGGTTCCTTGAAGCCCGCTCTGATACCAATTGAAAACTACTAGAGGGGGGGGTGAATAGAGTTTTATAAAGATTTTAATAATAATTTAAACTCAAACAACCACAATGAAGATATTGGACAAGGAGACACAGGGTTTAGAGTGGTTCCAACTATAGCAAATACTATAGCCGTCAGTCCACTACCCGGTTGCTTACCCAACCGGGATTTGAAAAGAAATTTATTTTATTACCTCGCAAGGAATTTACATAAAATACAATTTCTTTTCCCAAACCCTTCAAGCAGCCTTCACCTAGAAGTAATCGCCCAACCTTGAAGCAGCCTTCCCTTGAAGTAGATGCACCAACTCCCGTTGCACCAGCCTTCTAAAGTAGCTTCCCTTGCGATAGCCTTCTTGAAGTAGCTTGAAGTCCCCTTCTCCACCTGAGAAGTCAACCCTCTCCGATCCACAGCCTCCAACCCTAGGAGTAGCAAGGAGAGTACAAATAATAAAAAGGAACAAGAAAGGAAATAGAAATTACAACTTATCCTTTTAAGCACAAGGCTTGATTTGCCTATATCAAGCGTATTGATCTCCTAACCAATGAGTGTAGAAGTGTAAGTGTTGTAGTAAGGAGATGCTAGCCTATAGGACACAAATTTGAGCTAAGGGGAAAGTAGGCCAATGATCACAGTGCTCAAATTTGCTTGCAACAGATTGCTCAAGTATGCTCAAGTATTTTCTCAAGTGTAGCAAGTGTGAAAACAAGTAAGTTTAGGTGTCCTATGGCTTGTCCTATTTATAGGAATGGCCTAAGGATGCTTAAGGACGTTCTAGACAACTTCTAGGGGTTTCTAAGTGCTTAACTAGCCGTTAGGTACAAAGTTGTTGCTTTAATAACGGCTAATTAATTAATTCTGCAGTTGCTGTCAGAGACCATCTCGGTCGACAAATGGTCGAGCGAGATACCTACTCGGTCGAACTTTTGTCGACCGACAGGCTCTCTGGAATAAGTGATTTGCAACGTCTTTCATCAACTGCCAACTAACTTTTCTGTTGTGTCTAACGGCTACTTTGGATCTTTCTCGGTCGAGAAGATTGTCGACCGAGAGTGTCTCGGTCGAGGAGTTTGTCAACCGAGATTGATCTTGTTTCAAGGTTTCAATTTAGGCACTAATTATGTGTGTGAGTGTGCATAAGTAATCCTATTTGAATGGGATGACTTGTCTAACTGTGGTGTTTAGCTAGGGAGAATCTAACACTTGATTTACATGCAATTCTAAGTACTTGTACATTATATTTTTGTACAAGTTTTTACAACAGTGATTACATTGCATGAAAAATATAAATATGTAAGCTTGTAGATTTTCCCTTGTTGCTTTGTCATCCTGCACACTCAAGTAGCTCGTTAGATTAATAAGAATGAAATGTTTGTCATAATCAAAACAAAGGGATTTATAGATGTCCATTTAGCCAACAGGAGACGTGTCGGGATAGCCGTATAGAGCTTCATAGGGAGGCATCCCAATACTCACCTGATAGCTATTATTATATACAAACTTAACTAAAGGCAGGTAATGGCCCCACAAGCCTTCCCAATCAAGTACACAAGCTTGTAGAAGGTCCTCTAGAATCTGCAGTGTACGTTCTAACTACCAGTATGTCTGTGGATGGTATTCACTGAAGTTCAACTTGGTGCCTAGTTCTTCTTCAACCTTCTTCCACAGCATTGAAGTGAACTTTGGGTCCCAGTCCGAGACAATGGACACTGGAACTCCATGCAGATGTACTATTTCTCATATATAGAGGTCGTCTAGCTTAGAAACTTTATAGGAAATGTTTATACTTATGTAAATTAATCAAGTAATAATGGTTATTATTTGATGAAATTTGATCCCTTGAGAAACCTAAACCCTAATAGTTCCATATCATTATATGGTTCGAAACCCTAATCACATAGGGTTAACTAACCTACTAGATTATAGAAAACCCTAGAATCTAGTATCTCCCTCTTCACGAGTATATTCTATATATAATTATATGATCACTTAATGAACCCCCATGTGGGATATCCTTGGGGATTGTCCATGGGCTCTACCCTTATATAGGGGAGGGTAACGAAGCCCTAGGATGTCTATCCACGAGTTAACCAGTCCCTTTCCCAATAGGAACTCGAGTTACTTCATTAGGAAGCAAACTTCTCTCTCTTAACTATCTTCTTAAAAAACATGTTTACTAGATATTTAAGAATTTGAAAATTCTCTCTCTTATTCTCTTTATGCTTGTCTTTTAATCCATTGGCACAAATTTACACTTTCTTTTAGAAAACAATACCTGTTTTTGATAATATCAAAAAGTCATTAATTATGTATCACATTATCCTCTTATTTTGTATTATTTGTATTTTCTCTTTCTTTTTCTCCTTTGGGGCTCCTTGGACCCTAAGAAACTCTAATATTTCGAAATCCATTTTAGTGGATACTTATTATCCTTTTAGATGCATCTATATCCATAATTTCTCATTATCTTACTATTTCTTTATTAAGATATTCTTTTGCAAAAATTTCTCATTATATTTCATCTCCTTTTCCCTATTTTCATATTTTTTTATTAGGAATCATATGTAAACGAATTTTACTCAATTGTGGCCATTAATGCCACTTTCTAGATATTTCCAAGTATTTCTCATAAATACTTTGCTTAGTATCCATTATCATGTATCTTTTTTCCATTACTTGGACTTTTCTTCTTTTCTTCTCTTTTATATCCATTATTGGATTAATATAATAATAGGAACCACGAAATTCCTAATGCAAGGGAGATTTGCAAAGAAATCCCTTCTTTGAAGAAAAGCGTACAACCTTTTCAATTAAGTCCAAAAATTCACAAAATCATTATATTTTAATTATGAAAACACATGCAAAATTGGGTTTGTAACACTATGACTAGTCGATCAAGATTTTCATGTGTGTTTCTTATAGAAAGCACTGAAGCCTTAATATTTGATTGAGGGGCTTTATTTATAAATACATATACATACCAATCACCACATACTTATAATATGTATCATGTGCATAATTCATCCATGATTGAAACATGTAATAATAAACATACGAGTGATGGTTATGGCCATACTAATGCAACATTTTGGTGACACAAAGAATTGGTGTCCACCTAAGGTCATACATCACATGTAGCAACATGTACTAGAAAAATTATGTTAGAAATAAGTTGGTCGGTCGATTGGACTCTTTTTATTAATCATTTTGACCTCCTGTCAGTCAACTAGTTTACACTGGTTGGTTGAGTGGCTCCTGGATCAAGTGGTTGGCTAGACTCCTCCAATCATTTGGTTGGACCTCTAATCAGTTAGTTGTCTTATGTTCAAGTTGATTAGTTGGGGTCTTCATTCGATTGACTGGCACCTCTACTTGCCTGGCTCCTTGAATCCTCCAATCGGTCGACCTGACTTCTAGTCGGTTGAGTGGCCAGATTAAAATGCCTTCTCTTGCATAAAGGAAACTAATACTAATCCATTTCATTTATTACATTGTGAAAAGTGAATACCTTGAGTTCATTCGAGGGGAATATAGGGGGTTAAGCATTAATTTTATTTGGAAAAGAAGGAAGAAGTTTCAGTATGCCATAACCATGCATACATCCACTGTTAAAACTCATTTTAGGGTGACACGCATGAGTTGCATATATATCATATCATATATATAGAGAGGATTGAAGGGACATTCCCTAACATATGTAGTATTTAATTAGGTAGGTACATTAACCATTTAATGTTTGCATAGTATGCAATAATATAAATAATAAAATAGAAGTTGATCATATCGATTCAAATCATGATACACCATAAATTGACAAGTATCTGATACCAATGTTGGAAATACAGAGACAAAGTAGGAAACAAAAATGAAAATTTTCTATCCATATTTCCTAACTAGTAGATCACATCAAGGGCAACGTATTAGGAAAGAGGATGCAAGATGTACCTTTCCATGGAGCAAATTCATAGACTATCATTAGACAAAGATGTGCTTCCTTATCAAGAAGCACATAGATGGTGGATGATGTCCTCCTAGTGTAGTAGTCATGAACGGAGACTAGCAGCGTCCTCCTAGAATGGTAGAAAAACCTTCCACAGCATTATGTAGTTCACGCAGACCACTGGGAAATCTAGCTTTGTGCTTCCGCAACTAACAAGAACGAGTTGCCCTTCATTTTTCAACATTCTAGCATCAACTTCCTTCTCCCTTGATGTCTCTCCCTTTCACATGTAAGGTGGCTTGGGCTCTCACGCTACTACAATTGTGAGAAGACAAGTCTCTATTGTAAAGTGTGTATAGTGCCCTCGCCATCCCCTTCTATATAGGAGTGACTCGGCTAGGGTTTTTGAAACACTAGGGAGACAAAGGGTCAGATCTCATGGCTAGGCAAAAACCACACACGATAAGTCGATTGACTAGACAGTCCAGTTGGTTGAGTTTCTTTCATCGTTTAGGTCAATATTAAATTGTTTGAGTCATTCAAACTTGTTGATTCTACCCAGCCGGTCAATTGGACACTCGAATCGATCAATATGCTAATATAAATATTTGTTGGCAACATTGATCAATTGATCGATTGAACATTTCAATCATTTGAATGGTTGGTTCCATCGGCCAGAGTCAGCATAGTCTAGTCGGTCAACTAAACACTCCAGTCGGTCAAATGACATCACCAGACGGTCAAATAACACTTCACTCAGTCGATTAATAACTAGTATTATTCATTTTGATTACTTAAATAGTTTAGCAACCAAATTGAATTTTGTCCATGATTAAAATCCTCTTTCAAATGCATCCTATGTGTTTAATCCTATAAGTCCCAAATTACATTGGGAGTGAATGTCCATAATTGTATATGATATCACAAGTAATGACTGATATCTAGCAACACATCATTGCTACCCAACTAAATAGAAAGTTGAAGAACAACTTAAACCTACATCTGTGATTAGTGTTATCATAATCATATATTTCTTTTTTCACAAATATCTAGATTGAATGTGAGGCATGGAGTCATCATCCTCTTAATACTAAACATAAGATGGTTGAACTAGAACAAATTGTTGAGATATATGTGAGCTCAATATCACAAATTGAATCACATGAGCATGACCATACATTTCTCAGTCTCGCTTACCAAATAGCCAGGATATCAAATCTGGTAGGAGGGACAAATCCCATCTACATCACTCACAACCTATCACGATGTGTCAAAATGTACCCGAACACCATCAGCATAGCAACCCTTATTCAAGGTCATGTTGAATGATGTCAAATTTCATCAAACATGTAATGAATGTAGCAACTTCAGGTCTAAGAACCACAATCGCTATCACTTTGTGAGATAATTTTGACTAACATTCAATGGTTGCATATATCACTCTCAAGGTGAGTCTGTCCAGTACACTATTGTCTAATAAGTGCCTTTATGTTAGACTTTATATTCAATATCATGACTAATGATCATCAGTCAACACACATTCTAGTCTTATGTATTATTGTCATTTATTTTTCCGCCATGAAAATATTTGGCTACAGACATAACAAGAATACATATACTCTTATCATACATATGATCTCACTATTCATGTCCTGTCATTGTTTAGGTCCTCAACCTGAAAACATATGGCATCGAATAACATCATCCATTAGACATCTATCATGTTAAAAAATCATCTCATAATTGAACAATCATAATAGATGGAATTGCCTCCTTTATTAATCAAATTGAGTACATGATGCCACACTACAATCATCATATGACTGGCTCTCACGCCTTACATACCAACAAGGGTAAGAAAGTATCATCCTATAATGAACTGTGTCCAGAAGAAATGATCTGGACTAGATTACATCCTAAGGACTAATTTTTTGATGGATAGGGTGACCCACATAAATGAAAGAAAGGCCCCAAATCACTTAATGAGTTTGAGTAAGCAATGATTTAAGGGGTAAAGATTCCAAATTTAAGATGTAAAATGATAATCATGTGATATGTAGTATGTGATAAATGTTATAGTTGGCGTATGACCCAGCCATGGAGAATGGTGTGGGAATGAGGAGGTATAGATGTTATACGTTCCTACATAGTCATGCAATAGATCTTGAGTGAGTTACTTCTCTTAATGTGTTCAATTAAACCATGTGGCATGAATGGTGAGTGGTATATGTGAGAAGTATGTAGCAATTTATACTTGGCTAGGTGTAAGTGAATTATTTTAGGGATAATAATAAAAATGGAAAAGTTTATAGCCATATTAATTGGTTGTTATTATTATTCTTGATTTCAAACAATATACCTTCATTATTGTCAAGTATTATGCTATACCTAAATCTCTAACATGCTTAATGATTATATGGATTCATATATTCTATGTTAATAAGTGAAGATTACATTTTTTTGTTATTTTTTCTTATGTCTTATCTATTAACTTAAGGATAGGCTAATCAGTCTATGAACAATGTGGTAGGCCTGGAAGTAGAATCATCCACTCCTTCGCTTGAAAATAGAACTAAGGGATTTCACAACTATGTGAAGTCATGTTGTCCAATTTTGTATATAGATGTTCTAATATTGTAGTCTATGGGAATGCTTTTAGGTGTACATTTTTCTGAATGAATGTTTATCAGACGAAATTCTAACTTATGTATAATTTTGGAAACATTTAAAATATATTTGCTAGAGGATTTAAATAGCGTATGTGATATCCTTGAAAACCCAGAGTTTGAATGATTTTTTGTTTTATTTGTGATTTTATGTTAACTATTCTGACACCATTTTTTATCATTTAAGATGATTTTTTGGGATATATCCTTACCAACCTAGTGACCGTCCCTAATCATTTGGTTTAGATGTATTTTTAGGACCAATTCTAGAAACATGATTATGTTGACTCCTTCATAATTGGTTTTGCACACAAGTAATCGAGCACATATAGTTATGATATACATGTATTAGTGAAACTTAAGATTTTGAAATGAAACTTACATATACCATTGTTTGAACTAGTTCAATCCAAATAATATTTGTTGAAAACCAATGTCAATAATAAAAAATTCGTTAGATCCATGCCCTATTAGAACAACAACAAATTAAGTGTAGTTAACTATACACTCAAAAGGAAAGTATACACTATCATAGTAATATATGCCTATGTGGCCCGGATGTCGAATACAGGGAAATGTAACTTTAGAAACTAGTACATATTGTAGTACGTTCAACTTTGGCAAAAGAAAACTTGAGTGATTGGTTTGGTTATCTGAACAGAAAAGAAATCTAAATTACGGTTGTTGTTCTCAGTCTTCGTGAATTTCGTAGGATATTGATTTAACTACGACTAACATTGCACTTAAGTCCTAATACATTAATAAAAATCTCTCCTAAATCTGAATTAAGAGTCTTTAGCAAGAATCACCTGCTCTCATAGTGTTATTCACTACCTAACCTAATACTTACCCCACTCTCGTATCAATTATGTTATTAGATAGGTGCTTTATTGGATACTCTGGGCTCCTCATGTTGTTAACGCACCTTTCCCAAAGGATTTTATGAAATGTATATTTCTATAGAGTTTCAACTATTAATCTTCCTTTTTCAAGAAATTAGTATTATAAATATTATCTATGGTGATCAAGCACAAATAGTTCATTCTTTCACATAGAAATAAATCTAGAGAATTAAAAGAAATTAATGAATTAATGCATAAGAATCAAATACAATGCATAAATAGGCTATTCTTGGGTCCTAAGGAACGTGGGGATTAGTCCCTCATGGTTTCCATAGTCAAAAAATCAAAGGAGAAAGGGAAAATATGGATAACATGAAGAACCCCTGGGTTAGACGGTTCAAACAATCCCTTGTCGCATACGTGCCAATTTTCTACCCTCTGAATGTAATTCCATCCGTAAGAAGTGCCCGAATCATTTGGTTTTGCTCCTTCTTCTCTATCTCCTCCTCTTGCTCTCAGTTGTCACACAGTAGAAAAAGATAAGATAATTAGGTATGGATGCAACTCCCTTAGTCATATACATGACTTTTTGCAAGTTAAAACCTTAGCTGTCGGATTAAACAAAGCCTTCAAATCTACTTGATCCCAATCTGTCTATACTACTGTCTAGATATCGGTACTATCGACTCCTCTAAGTTCATGGCCAACTATCAAGTTGTCAGTACTATGGACAGTTCATTAGTAGGTACCGAGTTGCATCGATAACTTTCTGACAAAATGTTGTGACATCGTCAATACTATCGACAGTCTTGTCAGTACTACTGAGTCTTTTTGACTCATTTCCTCTCTTATAATGTGCATGTGTTGGTACCACCGACTCCATAGTTGGTAGTACCGAGCTATGTAGATTCTTATATCGTCCTGAAATGCATAAAATTCAAACATAAGCTTTGGAAAATTACTAAATCACTTGGAAACATTAAAATTATGCATATTTGATGCAAATGTGTATCACAGGTTAATGAAGTAAATTATACACAATTAATATGAGATTTTACTAGAAAGTGCACAAAAATCAATACAAAATAGCCTGTGAAAATGACAAATAAACAGTGCATCAAACTCCTCTAAGCTTAAATGTAGCTTGTCCTCGAGCAACACACTCTTGGATCTATTTGAGACAAGTCAGCAAAAGGATAAAGTAATATGAATATCAATTCTCAACTATCCCCACTTGGTGGTCCCGAACCATCTCTCATTAATAATTGAACAATTAAATGCTCTTTAGCCACCAAAAACATCCATAAAAGATATCCACCCATAAAAGATATCCACCCTTAGATCAATGAACACTATCAAAAGAGCAGTTAACATCATACTAGGTCAGGCATTTTCTTGGTGTATTATGTAATCCCCTATGCCACATTGCTCTTCCTAACTACCAATCTACTTGGAAACAATTCACCATATGAACATTAATGAGGATAAAAATCATATAAGTGCTCTACCAATAAGAGATATGGATAGCATCATTGGCGTTATGCTTGGGCTTTTACTACATATAAAGAGGTGGAGGTATATCCCTGACATCAACTTTATAAAAAGAGACTAATATCCACCTGATAAACAAAAACAAATGCTATTGAATGCATGTAATCTATATGAAATTATTTATGCAACTAAAATGGTATGCACAAAAATTGTTGATGCATACATGTGTGTTTTTCTTTTTCTTTTTTAATGCGATAAAAGTAAGCTAACTATCATGTAACCTATAATGCCATGCAATGAAACAAGGGAAAATAAATTGGAGTACCTTGTTCATCTTACGGTGGTGATTCAATAATGAGTGAAGGATGGGTGGAATCACATAATTAAGAGACAAATCCTTTCCTAAAAATATGATATGTCCCTCTCTAATGACATGTGACAGGGTAACCTTAAGATTTCTTTCTTAAATTTCAATCTAAGGTCCCATTAACTATTTGATAAAATTGAGCTCAAGCCCCATATTCATCCCCATTTCATGAATATCTAAGACGTGCATTCATATTAAATGTCCTTAAGCTGAATAACCCAAACACTTCCTCTAAGTGCTGCAACTCAAGAAAACTTGCCACTAAGCCAAAATTTTCATTTAATTAATTTCCATTGCACAAGACTGAGGACATATGATATGACCATGAATTAAACTCCATGATTACACTAGATATATGTGGATCCTACAACTTTAAAAGATAAAATTAAAAAGCAAAAACAAATAAAAAATAAAGAAAATAAAGCTAAAGGTAGAAATTGTTGCATCTACCCCCCTGAGCTTAAACTTGAATATGACCACATAGTCAAAGTTCTAACTTTAGAGATGGAATAGTGGTATCGGATCACATGGGTGGTGGTGGTGGATGAGGCATGGTGGGATCATATGGTGGAACAATCCGTTGAAAACTGTGTTGATGTGGTGGCATGGGTGGAGGTTGTAAATAGCCACTAAAATAATCCTGGTTGTAGTAATGATCAAAGAATGGTTTCTAGTACCCCTCCATCCACTACAGGTGCATATGCATGTTCTCTTGGTTGGCCAAGAGAAGTTGCTCATACTAGAAAATTGCCTATTGGTTTTCATACAACCATCCATGCACATCATGGATACCTGTCAATGTAGTTGAATGCTTCTGTTGTCCCTACTGGATCTCCTGCAGCATGCCATACATTCCCACTATAGAGTATTGATCATATTCTTGTGATAGTAGGGGAGCAGAGGAAGTGGAGGTTGCATAATGTCATGTATGCTTGTGTGGAATTGACCTTCTTGTAGCTGGTTTTGTTGGCTCCACTTCCTCCTCTTCTCCTTCTTCTTCATCGTGGTTCTATGGCTGGTCTCCTGCCCCAGCTGTCACTTCTTCCTCCTCATCTGATGAATTGACAATAGGCCACCACATGAGATGGATTCCCTACAGGTCGAAGATGACATCTGGAAGCACCCTCTCATTATATTGAGTGCCTACTGTACAACATGCGTATACAATACTCAGATGAGTGTTGATTAGATGGACTTCTTGAAATGCTTGAGATCAAGCTTTTGGCTAGCCTTCAGTGGTTTGGCGGTGGAGAGGTCAAGGTGAGGTGAAGAGAAATTGGAGTGATCAACTTGGTAAAATGAATTGGAGGTTTCCTCCCCACCTGGCGCTTGACTCCCATCGCGTGTAGTACAAAGAAGGCACCAAAGTCCAAACTTCTAATCCTTAGCTCTAGTGCCAAGTACAAAAAGTAGAGTTCAACCCACTGGGTTTTCCCCTGCCCTTGATTGGATCTAGCAAAGATGGTGTTGGTGATGAGGTGATGGAGAATGAGAGCAAAGAGATATTCTATGTCATTGATAGATGTGGTATGCCAACTATTGTGTTGGCCCTCTAGTAGCTCAGACACTAACTCCCTTTCCTCTGGAAACTTGAAATTGTCACAGTAGTAGTGGCCCCCCTCATAAGGTCATCCATATATGGCATTGAATCGCTTCAGCGTTAGGGTGTAGTCGGTGTTGTAGAGATGGAATTTGATGATGTGACCCCTCAATCCATCCCCATTCTCAGGGATGATGCACACCTCTAATGATCCTAGGAACTCACAGACGAGGTATGGGTATGTCAGCTAGTCGCTAAAGAAAGGATGGTCGCCTACTAGCCCTTGTCTCTCACAGACCATGTGTATGCTTTCTGTGAAGTCAATGGAGGTGATGAACTCATGGTCACCATACAGTGTCGCTCGGATCTCCCACTTTTGCAACTCCTAATAAATTTTCTTGATGTCAGTGTTGGGATGAGCTATTCAGCCAGGTTTAGGAACTAGGTTCAGGACCCCCACCGATGAGGAAGCTTCGCAACTTGGTGTCATCTCTAAGGAAAAAGGTTAAGAAAATGGAGCTCGGTGGAGAGTCTAGACTCTCAGAGATGCTCGTGGATTCTTGCTTAAGGGAGGAGAAGAGAAGGTGTGAAGAAAATGGATTCACACCACTCCCTTTTATTGTTGCGCCTGCTGAACCTATGATTGCATTAGTAGTACTGACTTTTGGATGAGAATTTGCATGCTTGGTGCTACCTGACGGTCTCGATGCTCTGATTACAGTTGTGTGGATTGATGTGCATCGATAGTACCAATGGGACATCAGTAGTACCGACATGTCCCATATATCAGTGCTACCAAACATTAGATGTAGTTGATCTCGATCGCTCATTGATTCTGCCATGGATTGTTGACATCAGGTGTTGGTAGTATCGATAGGGTGTCAGTAGTACTGACCCATTCAAATTTGTCGATGCTTCTAAGCGGGAGCTCGGTGTCTTGAACCTTGCCCAAATTTTCATTGATACTATCGATGATGTGTTGGTAGTACCGAGTCCTTATTAGGTATTTGGCCCTGTTCTCTGCAAAAAGTTGGTGCTACCAACATAGGGGTTTATAATACTGATATGTAATGCTCAATTTTGCAAATTCCATGTAACCTCGTTGGTAGTATCGAGATTGGGCTCGGTAGTACCAACTTTTGCAGTTGATTGCATCTTTTTCTCTGTGACCTAGTCGATAATATTGAGATTCGACCCTATAGTACTGACTTTTTCAGCCTGCACACCACATAAAATGCATCAAGGTACCTTTTTTATATCAAACTAACTAAAAATATAAAATCCAACTGCAAAACTACAAATTTGGAATGCAAAGAACATAATAGATGGTTGGGTTGCCTCCCAATAAGCACCCTTGTTTTATGTCATAGGCTTGATGATCCTAAACTCAATGGATTACTGAATCTCAATGAGCTTCAAGTCATCCTCCTTCATCATCACATCTCCCCAAAAGTAATGCTTGAGATGTTGGACATCGACTAGGAATGGCTCAGCCCCATTGCTAATCTCCACAAATCCATGGGGGAAGGCCTTAATCTCCTCAAAGGGTCCACTCCATCTAAACCTCAACTTACCAGGATGTAGTTTCAATTTAGAATTTAATAGAAGGACCTTCTATCCTAGATTGAATGTCCTATTCAAAATACGATGATCATGAAATTACTTAGTCTTCTCCTTATAAATTCTTGAACTCTCATATGCATCAAATCTAAGCTCATCCAATTCATTCAACTCTAAACAATCTCTTTTTCCTGCATTGTACAAATTGTAATTAAGTTTTCTTAGATCACACTTAGCCTTGTACTCCTGCTCTACAGGTTGATGACAAGCCCTCCCATAAACCAACCTAAATGGAGTAGTACATATAGGTGTTTTATAGGCAGTCCTATACGCCCATAGAGCAACATTGAGCAACATGCTCCAGTTGGTCATGTTGGTCGAAGCTGTCTTTTCCAAAATCATCATGATCTCCCTATTTGACACTTTAACTTTTCCTAGAGTTTGGGGATGACATGGGGTACCTACTCTATGTTTCAACACATACCTACTCAAAAGTGCCCCAAACTTCCTATTGGTGAAATGAGAACCACCATCACTAATCATTATCATGGGCACTCCAAACCTACAAAAAGTGTGTTCCTTCACAAATCTACGTACCACCTATGCGTCATTGGTGTGGGTTGGAATTCCTTTCACCCACTTAGATACATAGTCCACAACAAGTAATATATAGAGATTATAATTCAAAAACATGAAAGGGCACATGAAGTCTATGCCCCATAGGTCAAATACCTCAATTTCCTAGAAAAATGTTCAGGTGCATTTCGTCTCTCTTTCAAATATTACATGCATGTTGACATGCATCACACTAATGAACATAGTTGTATGCATCTTTAAAAATTGTCGGCCAATAAAAACAAAATTCTAAGACTTTATTTGTTGTCTTAGAACTAGCATGATGACCTCCTGTAGGTAAAGAATGACATGTGCCAAAATACTCTGGAACTCACAATTCGGCACACAGTTCCTCAAAATACCATCCCTATACTGCCTAATCAGAATGGATTCATTCTATATATAGTACCTCAAGGAGTGGAAGAATATTTTCTTCTCCTAATATCCCCAATCTCCTACCAACTTTGCACATGCCAAATAGTTTGCAATGTTTGCGAACAATGGGTCTTTGCTTCTCATAGAAAAGAGCTTCTCAATAGGTAACTCTTCCACAATAGGTATACTAATATCCTTTTCATCAACCAGATCAAGCCTAGAAATATGATCCACCACCACATTCTTGGTGACAACTTTATCCTTGATCTCTATATCAAATTCCTACAATAACAAAATCCAACTGTTCAACCTAGGCTTTGCATATTTTTTCCGCAATAGGTATTTTATAGATGCATGATCTGTCCATACCACAACCTTAACCCCAATCAAATATTGACTAAATCTCTAAAAAGAAAAAAGAAACACAACAATTCCTTTTTAGTTGTTGTATAATTCAATTGGGCATCATTTAAAGTTTTGGACGCATAATAGATGACAACATGGGCTTTATCCTAGTGTTGACCTAGAATAGCCCCTATTGCATAATTTGATGTGTCACACATCATCTCAAAAGGTTGACTCCAATATGGATCATGGACAATGGGTGGAGATACCAACTTATCCTTCAACACCTCAAAGATCTCAAACATCGCTCATCAAATTTAAAGTCAACATCCTTTTCTAATAATTCAGAGAGTAGATAGCAATCTTAGAAAAATCCTTGATAAAGCAACGGTAAAATGCGGCGTGTCCTAAAAAGCTCCTTACTCCCTTCACTGATGATAGTGGAGGTAGTTTAGAGATCACTGTCCATTCCTCCATTGGACACCTTGTGTCCCAAGACAATTCCTTCACTCACCATAATGTGACACTTTTCCCAATTCAAAACAAGGTGAGTGTCCTCGTATATTTGCAAAACTTTATCTAGATTGTCAAGAAAATCTTCAAATGACTCCCCATACACCAACAACTCATCCATAAACACTTCCAGATATTGATTTACCATATCAAAAAATGGCAAGCTTGCATCGCTTGAAAGTGGTTGATGCTTTACAAAGACCAAACGACATGGCAAATGCAAATGTGCCGTAAGTACAAGTCAAGGTTGACTTCATTTGATCTTGTAGCTCGGTGGAAATATGATTGTATCTCGAATAACCATCAAGGAAACAAAAACGAGAGCGATCGGAAAGCCTCTCTAAAATTTGGTCGATAAATGGGAGAAAAAAATGATCTTTGAGTGTTGTGGCGTTCAAACATCTATAGTCTATGCATTGTATATATCACCTTTTACAGAAAATGAAAAAAGCAAGACGAGTTTATCCGCCCAAAAAAAAAACATCTATAGTTTATGCAAACACGCCACCCAGTCACTAGTCTAGTAGAAATTAGCTCATCCTTACAATTAGTGGTGACCATTATACCTCCCTTTTTAGGAACTACTTGGGTAGGACTAACCCAGTTTGAATCAGAGATAGCATATATAATGTTTGCAGATTAAAGTTTCACTACCTCTTTTTTCACTATCTCAGTAATGATGAGGTTGAGTCACCGTTGAGGTTGCACTATAGCTTTGGCTCCTTCTTCCAATCTGATCTTGTATTGACAAAAAGAAGGGGAGAACCCCTTTATGTCTTCCATGGACCAACCGAATGCACCATGATGGTTCTTTAAAACCCCAAAGCAGTTGCTTCTCTTCTTGCACACTTAGTGAAGATGAAATTATAACTAGAAGTTTCTCCTATGCCACCAAAAAATGTATTTCAAATGAGGTAGCAATGGCTTCAGCTCCAACTTTAGATGAAAAGTAGCGACACATTTTTGTGGACCTACTGCAACATATGACATTGTGCTTTAGCTTTTACAATCTATGTAGGCTCAGGCATTAAGATTTCAAATCACTCCTCCATGTTTCCCAATGTCAGTCTTCTTCTGCCCATCTCTAGAATCATACCAGTTGTGCCTTGGAATGGCCTCCTTAGCAAGATCTCATTACCTTGACCATCCTTAATATCCATGCCAACAAAGTCTATTGGAAATAAAAACTTGTCCACCTTGACAAGAACATCTGCACAAATACCATAAGGCTGTACCATAGAATTGTCCACCAGCTAAATAGTCATATTGCTCTTTCTGGACTACTATATACCTAGCTTCTTGAAGGTGGTCAAGTTCATGATATTGATGCTAGCTCCTGAGTCACACAAGGCCTCTCCAAATTTCATCTTTCCAATAAAATAAGATATATTGAAATAGCTCAGGTCATGTCTTTTCAGTGGCAATGTACCCATAATGAATGCACCAACTTGCTCTTTCAGAACTACCACACCTCAGAATCATCTATCCTCCTTTTCTTATTGATCAGATATTTTAGAAATTTTCCATAGGAATGGATCTTCTCAATTGCATCAATCAAAGGGATATTGACATGCAATTTTATGAACTTGTCTAACAATTTTTGAAATTGTTGATCAGTCTTCGTTGCTTTCAAACTCTTAGGAAAGGGTACTGAATTTACCACTTTCCTTTGTTGAGTTGGGGTATATGCCTTTTTTCTTGTTTCCTTTGTATCATCAACCTCTTACTCATCTATCCTTTAATCTGCTACACTATCTGGTTCCCTTGTATCAGCCTTCACTTCTTTGTCTTTAGTATTTTTGGTCTCTCCAGCATCTAAACTTGATAGTGTATCATTCAGATTTTTTCTGCCATTGCAGAGTAAAACTGCCTTGACCTATTGATTTCCAGAAGGTACACTTAGTATTGGTTGGGAACCCATGCTAACTTGGCTTCTTTAAGGAATTCAGTTCTACTTCTATTTGAGAAATATGTGTTTCTATACTTCAAACTTTTCCTCCTAGGTTTTGAACTTCTCTTTGGTTCTGGGCGATAAGCACTTCATTTTGGCTCACTAGCTTTTCAAGCATCTCTTCAATGTGGTCTATTTTATTGGGACCCCTATCTTATTATTGACCACCAACCTATTGTGACTTATTATGTTGTTCCTGAGATAGGTCTTACTAAAAATTATTAGGGTCCTTCTAGGAGAATTTAGGATCCTTCCTCTGAGAGTAGTCATTATTCATGTATTGTTGTTGTGCTCGTGCAAACATGCACTCCTCATCTTCCCTTTCTAAAGAATTTCCATCTTTTGCACACAACTTCTTAGCAACGAAGTCCAACTTCTCATTTAAGGCTGAAATAACCTTAGACTCTGACACTTTTAAGGGTTGTGGGGTGCTCTCTCTTCTCCCCATTTCAGGTTCTTAGACATGTTCTTCAAGATTGTATGATAGTGGGCTAGCTTGTTGTTGAGGAAGAAGCCCACTCCTGCTCTATCAAGTGTAGTCCTTTCTCCCTTATGCATACCATAGTAGAAAATCTTTGCCTGCCCTAGCAAATCGATGTCATGGTGAGGGACCTTTCGCAACATGTTCTAGAATCTCTCCCATGCCTCAAAATATGACTCATCAACTTATTGTCTAAAGTTGTGGATTTTCTTGACTAGGTCATTCATCCTTTGGGGTGGTAAGTACCTCTCAAAGAAAGCATTAATCATTTTTTCCCAAGTTTCAATGCACTCATCATCCAAGTTATGAAACCAATACTTAGCATTGTCTGCCAATGATGATGTGAATAACTTCAAGTATATGATAGTCTCTGACACCGTATCTATCTTGATCACATCATAGCTTTTGACAAAGTTGTTGATATGCGTCATTGGATCTTTCGAGTTGTGGACATGGAAGGCCAATGATTTGACTAATGACACCAATCTTCGATCAATCTTGTAGTTGCTAATATTGATGGCTTATCTCTTGATTGGCCATTTTTAACAATAGAAGAGGATGCCTTAATTATTTCCCAAATCATCTGTTTTTATGCTTGGTCACCCATTTATGTTGGCTCAGGTTCCTCAGGTGTCTCTTGTCCTTCTGGAGGAGGTGTAGGTGGTGGAGTTCAGTTAAATATATCCACTGATTTTCTGTACTTGCGTTCTCTGTGAAGGAGCTCTACTTGACCTAAGCATGATGGGGATGACTCTCCATAGTCGTGGGCTCAGGTATGCACCATGAACTAGTACCTACAAATTACAAAAATGGTTGTGAGAACACATCACTAAAGGTAGAAACAATAAAGAAATAACAATTTAGCTTTTAATGAATAAAAGAAAAATAAAAGGGTTGCTTTGAATGACTGACTACATCACACGTAGTGATGAAGTTACCATTTCCCTGACAACAGTGTGAAAAACTTGATAGGTATTTTCTATACGCTCAAAATGCAAGTATACACCATATTAGTAATATAGGAGTATGCAGCCTAGATGTTGAACATAGGGACACATAACTTTAGAAACTAGTAGTAACTGTAGTACGATCAGCTTTGGCTGAAGAAAACTTGAGTGATTGGTTTGGTTATCTGAATAGAAAAGAAATCTAAATTATGGTTGTTGTTCTCAGTCTTAGTGAATTCCTTAGGATAATGGTTTCACCACGGCTAACATTGCACTTAAGTCCTAATACATTAATAAAAATCTCTCCTAATTCTAGATTAAGAGTTTGTAGCAAGAATTTCCCTCTCTCACAGTGTAATTCACTACCTAACCTTATACCAACCCCTCTCTCATATCGATTATGTTATTAGATAGGTGCTTTATTGAATACTCTGGGTAGTCTCCTCACGTTGTTAAACTACCTTTCCCAAAGGGTTTTATGAAATATGTATTTCTATGAAGTTCTGACTATCAATCTTCCTTTTTCAAGCAATTAACTATCCAAATACTATCCGTGATCAATCACAAATAGTTTGTTCATTCACATAGAAATAAATCCAAAATTAAGAGAAATTGATGAATTAAGACATAAGAGTCAAATACAACACATAACCAGGCTACTCCCGGGTCCTAAGGAATGTGGTGCTTAGCTCCTCATGGTTTCCATATTCAAAAACATCAAAGGAGACATGAAAACATGGAGAACATGAAGAACCACAAAGGTAGATGGTTCAAATGATCTCTTCTCGTACACGTGCCGATTTGCTACCTTCTGACTACAATTTCGTCTGCTAGTGTTTCCGGATCGTTCAGTTTGCCTCCTCCTTCTCTATATCGTCATCTTGCTCTTGATTGTTGCACAATACAAAAAGATGAGATAATTAGGTCTGGCCACAACTCCCCTTAGTCATAGGCATGACTTTTTGTGAGTTAAAACCTCAACCATAGAATTAAACCAAGCCTTTGGATTTTCCTGATCTCGATCTATTAGTACTACCAACTAGATGTCAATACTACTGACTCCTCTAAATTCGTGGTCACCTATCAAGTTGTCGGCACTACACATAATTCATCAGTAGGTACTGAGTTGCATCGATAACTTTCTGACAAAATGTTGTACATCATCAGTAGTATCGACAGTCCCGTTGGTAATATCGACAATCCCATCGGTACTAGTGAGTCTTTTCAATTCATTTCCTCTCTAATACTGCGTAAGTATCGGTACCACCGACTCCATAGTTGGTAGTACCAAGCTTTGTAGATTTTTGTATCCTCTTGAAATACATAAATTCGAACATAAGCTCTAGAAAATTACTAAATCACTTGGAAACATTAAAATTATGCATATTTGTTGCAAATGAGGACAAATAAATAATGCATCAAACACCCCTAAGCTTAAATGTTTCTCGTCCTTGAACAACACACTCTTGGATCTATTTGAGACAAGTCAGCAAAAGGATAGAGTAATATGAATATCAATTCTCAACTATCCCCACTTGGCGGTCCCAAACCGGCTCTCATTAATCACTGAACAATTAACTACTCTTTGGCACCCAAAAAATCCATACAAGAATCCACCCTAATATCAATGAACACTATCAAAAGAGAAGTTAACATCATATGCAGTAAAGGCATTTCCTTGTTGCATTATGTGATTCCCTATTCTACATTGCTCTTCCTAACTACCAATCTACTTGGAAGCAGTTCTCCATTTGAACATTAATGAGGAGAAAAATCATATAAGTGGCCTACCAATAAGAGATATGGCTAGTATGAGATGGGTGGCAATTGAAGAATCACAAGTACATCCAAATCATTTATGCTGGAATAAAACATGATCAACCTATATGGTGAAAAGAATAATAAAAAATGTATGAGTCCAAATGCCTAATTTTTCCTGAATAAAATGATGCATGAAACAAGCAATCTCGTCAACTAAATGAGAATTAAGGAAGAAAGTAAAGTAATGTGTCATGTGGATTTCTTCATCTCTTTAAGAAGAGTTAAGAGCATACCTTTCTCCCTCATAACTTTGAAACATGAACAAACTTTTTTTCATTTATTAGCCCATGAATTTAGCATAATTGATGTTATGTTTGGGTTTTTACTACATATCATTTTTTAAAGAGGTGGAGGTATATCTCTACACTCAACTTTATTGAAAGAGACTAATATTCATCTAATAAACAAAAATGAGTGCTATGGAATGCATGTAATCTATACAAAATTGTTTATGCAAATAAAATGGTATGCACAAAAATTGTTGATGCATACATGTGTGTTTTTCTTTTTTTTTCGAATGTGATAAAAGTAATCTAACTATCATGTAACCTATTATTCCATGCAATTAAATAAGAGAAAATAAACTCAAATACTTATTCATCTTAAGGTGGTGATTTAGTAATGAGTGGAGGATGGGTGGAATCACATAATTAAGAGACAAAACCTTTCCTAAAAATATGATATGTACCTCTCTAATGACCTCTGACAGCGTAACCTTTGGATTTCTTTCTTAGATTTCAATTTAAGGTCCCATTAATTGTTTGATCAAATTGAACTCAAACCCCATCTTCATCCACATTTCATGAATATCTAAGACGTCCATTCATATTAAATGTCTTTAAGTTGACTACCCCAAACACTTCCTCAAAGTAGTGCAACTCAAGAAAATTTTTAACTAAGCAAACTTTTTCATTTAATTAATTTCAATTGCATAAAACTAAGAACATATGACATGACCATGAATTAAGCTCCACGATTATACTAGATATATGTGGATCCTACAAATTGAAAAGATAAAACTAAAAAGCAAAAACAAATAAAATTAAAGAAAATAAAGCTGAAGATAGAAAATGTTCCATCTATCCCCCTAAGCTTGAACTTGAATATGATCACATAGTTAAAATTCTAACTTTAGAGGTGGAATAGTGGCATCGGGTCACACGGGTGGTGGTGGTGGATGAGGCATGGTGGGATCATATGGTGGAAAAATCCACTAAAAACTTGGTTGTTGTGGTGGCATGGGTGGAGGTTGTGGATAGCCACTAAAATATCCCTGGTTCCAGTAATGATCAAAGAATGGCTACTTGTACCCCTCCATCCATTGTGGGCACATATGTATGCTCTCTTGGTTGGCTAGGAGAAGTTGCTCGTTTTGGAAAATTGCCTACTAGTTTTCATGCAACCGTGTTTGCATATCATGGATACCTAACAATGTAGCCGACTGTTATTGTTATCCCTATTGAATCTCCTACAACATGCCATTCATTCCCACCATAGAGGATGGATCATCTTCTTGTGATGGCGGGGGAGCAAAAGAAGTAGAGGATGCATAATGTCTTGGACGCTTATATGGAACCGACCTTCTTGTGATTGGGATTGTTGGCTCCACTTCCTCCTCTTTTCCTTCTTCTTCATCATGGTCATGCAGCTGGTCTTTTGCTCTAGCTTCCTCTTCTTCCTCCTCATCTAATGAACTGATCATAGGCCACCACATGAGGTGGATTCCCTACAGGTTGAAGATGGCATCTGGAAGCACCCTCTCCTTATACTGAGTACCTACTATACAACATGCGTATACAATACTCAGATGAGTGTTGATGAGGTCAGACTTCTTAAAATGCTTGAGATCAAGCTTTTGGTCAGTCTTAGAGAACATATTATGAATATCATGTCATTAATATTTAAGGTGCATAGGATTGGAACAACATCCATTATTATGAACACAACCATGATCATATCATCTTACTTTATCAGCAACCTTAATTAACCAGGATATCACATCATCATAGATAAGGATTCAAGACAACAAGTTTCACCAACTTAGGGTTTCCGAGTTAGGTGCATCCCTCACCAGAGGTCTCGCCTACCCTCACTAAAGAGATATCGGGTAGAACACTATCTCTCACCCAAACGGTATTGGTCACCACCAAAACCCTAGGGCGTCAAGCCAGCATATCGTGTAACCATGCACATCATTGACGGTTTGGTATGTTGACAAATGTGTTGGCCCTCTGGTAGCTTGGACAATAACTCGCTGTGATGGAGTGAGTTTTTACTTTATTTTCTCTCTCTTGTTATTTCTTTTCTCAAGTTATTGTTGACAAAACTACCTTCAATTTAATCATTGCATGACTAAGCTTAAAATAACACTTGTGGCAAAAAGAAAGCAAACCCTAGTTTACTTGATAACCTAAACTAATGATTGAGACAAATGCTCAATTTAACTATCTACAGATCGATTTTTGCTACCAAATTTGTACACAAGGTACACTTTGACCTCACTAGCAAGCACCTAAAATTTGGTAACAATTGGGTCAACCAATTGGGAGTTATGCCCATTTTAATTTCGTGTATTATTCTCTTAATCATAAAGACTTGGACCAAGTTCGTATCATTTTAATTCAATTTAATCTGTCACGCTGGCTTCTAGGCTACCTTGGACGTGGCCCACTCATTGGGATTTAATCCCAGCCGCCCGATTTAGGTGCACGCTGATCCATCCTTGATCCGAGGGCGAAGACCTCGTCTTCTACCTCCGAAAACCCGCTCTCCGCCTAACGCTGAACAACCGATCTTCCAACCTCGCCGGCGGTGGAGCTCTTGGAGCTTGGTTGCTCGGCTTGTCGACCCGAGGCTCTGGGCCTTCGCGACACCAACTGGGGGTGGCGTTTGACTCGTCAGGATCCCGAGATGGTTTGATCGTCCTCGATTGAACGGAGGAATCCACCAGAGTGAGAGGGAGGTCGGGAAGCAGGTGAGTAGGGGTGCTCGAGGTGAGGGAGATAGGGGTGATCTCGGTTGCAACTGAGGTACTAGTGCGACTAAAGGAAAGGTGGCGGAGCTATTGGGCTCTTTATATAGGCGTGGGGGGTGCTAGGAAGGGGAGCCCTAAATTGGTTGACGCCGCCAGTGGGAGGTGCGGGAAAGTGGGGAACCGTTCTCCCTGATCCGGGGGAGTTAGGTGACGTGGTCACCACCGTTGAGCTCGCCCGGGTGAGAGGGAGACTTCCTCCAAATATCTCGTGAGGAGGAGGTGGGGTTCGGGCGCGAGGATCGTTGGAAGATCGGTTGTTCAGCGTTAGGCGGAGAGCGGGTCTTTCGGAGGTAGAAGACGAGGTCTTCGCCCTCGGATCAAGGATGGATCAGCGTGCACCTAAATCGGGCAGCTGGGATTAAATCCCAGTGAGTGGGATGCGTTCAAGGTAGCCTAGAAGCCAGCGTGACAGATTAAATTGAATTAAAATGATACGAACTTGGTCCAAGTCTTTATGATTAAGAGAATAATACACGAAATTAAAATGGGCATAACTCCCAATTGGTTGACCCAATTGTTACCAAAATTTAGGTGCTTGCTAGTGAGGTCAAAGTGTACCTTGTGTACAAATTTGGTAGCAAAAATCGATCTGTAGATAGTTAAATTGAGCATTTGTCTCAATCATTAGTTTAGGTTATCAAGTAAACTAGGGTTTGCTTTCTTTTTGCCACAAGTGTTATTTTAAGCTTAGTCATGCAATGATTAAATTGAGGGTAGTTTTGTCAACAATAACTTGAGAAAAGAAATAACAAGAGAGAGAAAATAAAGTAAAAACTCACTCCATCACAGCGAGTTATTGTCCAAGCTACCAGAGGGCCAACACATTTGTCAACATACCAAACCGTCAATGATGTGCATGGTTACACGATATGCTGGCTTGGTGCCCTAGGGTTTTTACACGATAAAGTAAAAACTCACTCCATCACATTCTCCCCTCCTTAAAAAGAATTTTGTCCTCAAAATTCAAGAAGCCTGAAAGAGATGAGGATACTTCCGCTCGACTTCAGACTTGAGCTCCCATGTAGCATCGGTTGGATCATGGTGGCTCCAGAGAACTTTCACCATATCTATACTCCGATTGATGTGAAGCTCCTTTGTCTTTAGATCGAGAATTCTGACTGGTGACTCAGCATATGACAGATCATCCTCCATGTACATCACCTCCTTCCTCTTCCTTTCAGCTATGGGCATGAAACGGTCGGTGAATAGGGTTTTGAAGGCTTCCCAACCCATGGCGTCCACCTCTCCTCCCCTATTCCCACCACAATTCTCCCACCATATCCTAGCCCCTCCCTTAAGCATATGAGCTGCAAAGGTGACCTTCTTCTCTTCAGGGACTCCTAGGGTACGGAATCCGTTTTCCATGGACAGAAGCCAGGCTTCGGCCTTGTCCATCACTTCGGGTTGGTCTTCCCCCCAAAAGGAATCATGGTTTAACTTGATGAAATCTAGCACTTTTACTTCTCTCACCCTAGGGTTACTGGGTCCTGGGGTGGCTCGGTTGACTGCTACTGGCTCGCGGGTTGAGGAGAGGATCCCCGTAGCCGGATCCCTCTTCTGATCCGCGAGACCAGCGACCCTTTTTCTTTTTTTATTTTCATTTTATTTCCTAGAAATTCCCTGATTGGTCGATTTTCAATTAATTATAGAAAATAGTAGGATCATCAGAAAATAGCAAAACTATATATCTTTTTGACCAGAAAAACGAGACCTATTCATATAAAATACGATCAGACCCTGTTGATCATTCCTGTTCGAAAATGTAATCTAAACCCATTTTAATCAATGTTATATGATTATCTTTAGGATGATCTTAATCAAATATTGATATCTTTTATCCTGACATGAGTTAAATAACCCTGAATCTCGAAACCTTAATCCCATATGATCAATCTTCAAGAATCATATCTAGACTCTTGCATATGACTTTCGTATTTCAATACTTGTTGAAAACATCATATCAAACCCTAATCTTCTAAGATCTCTTTAAGAACCTAATTAATCAATCTCCTTTGGTCAACTCTGATCTCAAGGATCAGGAGTACCCTAATGATGACTCTAATGATCCCAATCCTATGATCTAAATCCTAAGGATCTAAACCCTAATGATCTAAACCCTAAAATTATAAGAAATGATAAAGATATTTTGTAACATAGGGTTACTCATATTTCAGGAGGATCTTCTCTCAACCCTTGATCTAGGAACCTGTGAGAACCTGATCTGCTAGAAGGTACGTGGTTATATGTATATGGCTAGTTTCCCATGGTTGTTAAAGTATTGTACTTAGATGCAACTACTTTATAAATGTGCTTGGATGAAACATTATAGTGTATTTTCCCTTTGCCGACAAAAACTCTAAATATAAGATGAAAGGTTAGATGGATTGTAGCTACATGCACTGCCTAATGTTGGATGTATGTGCCTAACATGGATGTATGTAACCTGGCCCATGTTAGATGAATGTATTCCTCCCTTTTTCTTCCCTATGGCCCACATTAGATGTATGTTGAAAAGGTGCTTGAAGTAGTACAATCGCATCAAATGGCATGTTAAAAGAAATGTTTACGTGATTATCGCTTTGCTTAAAGATATGATTTCTGCTTATCTCGTTTCGATTTCAAAAGCTACTTTTCTTATGCAACCATACTATAGTATCTTTTTCTACCACGTACTCTATTGACTCGTGTTTTGTTTCCCGTATTTTTAGGTACAAAGAACTTGTGAAACTATGGAGTAAAAGAGATGCTCAAAGTACCTGAAGGCATAATAAATGAGCAAGGAGGATATATTAGATAGATTTCTATTCTTCTTATCTACTTCATGATAGATGTAGTTTTTCCCTTTCCAGTACTTGAGGATGATAATATCCTATGTATCACTATTATTTCTTTAGAACTATTTATATCTCTTCTCTCCATTCAAATAAGTTATGTATGACTTTATTTATTCTTAATGAATGGTGGTATTTGTGGCTATTAATTGTTGTTTGTGAACTAGATCTTGGCATATCTCTGGTTTTAGTGACTTCACTAATTTCTTGTATTTTCCCTTTTGACATTTATACGATATGAGTGCACGCATATCTGTTTATGTCATTATGGAAAGTATATAGAAATTGGGGTCGTCACACTCGCTTTCCTTAGGAAACTTGAAATTGTCAGGGTAGTAGTGGTTCCCCTCAGAAGGCCATCCATATATGGCATTTAATTGCTCCAACGTTAGGGTTTAGTTGGTGTTGTAGAGACAGAAATTAATGATGCCACCCCTCCATCCATCCCCATGCTTGGGGATTATGCAAACCTCTAGTGATGCCAAGAACTCACAGATGAGGTCTGGGTATGTCATCCAGTCATTGAAGAAAGGATGGTCACCTACTAGCCCTTGATGCACATAGACCATGTGCATGCTTTCTGTGAAGCCAATGGAGATGATGAACTCACGGTCCCCATACCATGCTGCCCAGATCTCCCACTTTTGCAACTTGTCATATATTTTCTTAATGTCAATGTTGGGATGAGCTATTCATCCTAGTTCGGGAACCAGGTTCAGGACCCCTACTAACAAGGAAGCTTCACACCTTGGTTCCATCTCCAGAGTAAGCGGTGAAGTAAATGGAGGTTGGTGTAGAATCTGGATGCTCAGAGATGCTCACAGCTGCTTGCTTGAGGGAGGAGAAGAGAAGGTGTGAAGAAAATGGATTCACACCCCTCCCTTTTATAGTTGCACCCGCCGACCTACGACCACGTCGGTATTACCAATGAGGCATTCGTAGTACCCACTTTTGTATGAGAATTCACATGCTTGGTGCTACCGACGGTCGCAATGCTCAGATTCCAGTTGTGTGTCGGTAGTACTGACATGTCCCACGGATCGATGCTACCAACCATCAGACAGGGTTGTTATCGATCACTGGTTGATGCTCCCATGGATTGTTGATATCAGGTGTCTGTAGTACCGACAGGGTGTCGGTAGTACCTACCCATTCAAATTCATTGGTGCCTCTGAGTGGGAGCTTGGTGTCTCGAACCTGGCCCAGATTTTTTCCAGTATTACCAACTATTTGTTAGTAGTACTGAGTCCTTATTAGGTATTTGTCCCTCTTCTCTACATAAAGTCGGTACTACTGACATAGGGGTTGATAATACCGAGATGTAGTGCTCAATTTACCAAATTCCTTGTAACCTCGTTGGTAGTACCGAGATTGGGCTCGGTAGTACCGACTTTTGCAGTCAATTGCATCTTTTCCCTTGTAACATTGTCAGTAGTACCAAGATTGGACTCGGTAGTACTGACTTTTTAACCCTGCACACCACACAAAATGCATCAAGGCACCTTTTTTATATCAAACTAAGTAAAAATGGAAAATCCAACTACAAAATTACAAATTTGGAATGCAAAGAACATAAAAGATTGTTGGGTTTCCTCCCAACAAGTGCCCTTATTTTACATCATAGGCTAAACGATCCTAAACTTAATGGATTAGTGAAGCTGGAAGAGCTTCAACTCATCCTCCTTCCTCATCAAATCTCCTCCAAAGTAATGATTGGGATGTTGGCTATTGATAAGGAATGGCTCAGCCCCATTGTTAATCTCCACGGCTCCATGGGGGAAGGCCTTAATCACCTCAACGGGTCCACTCCATCTAGACCTCAACTTACCAGGATGTAGTTTCAATCTAGAATTAATAAGAAGGACCTTGTGTCCTGGATTCAATGTCCTATGAAAAATATGGCGATCATGAAATTGCTTATTCTTCTTCTTATAAATTCTTGAACTCTCATATGCATCCAATCTAAGCTCATCCAATTTATCAACTCTAACAATCTCTTTTTTCTTGCATTGTCCAAACTATAATTATGTTTCCTTAGAGCCCACTTAGCCTTGTGCTCTATCTCTACAGGTAGATGACAAGCCCTCCCATAATACACACTAAAAGTAGTAGTACCTATAGGTCTTTTATAGGTGGTCCTATATTCCCATAGAGCATCATTTGAAAACATGCTCCAGTTGGTCCTGTTGGTTTAAACTGTCTTCTCTAAAATCTTCTTGATCTCTCTATTAGGCCTAGTTTGGGAAGCAAATTTTTGAATGCGACATTTCTATACAGTTATTTTCATAATTTACTATTATATGTGGACTTTATAAGTACATGTATCCATCTTGTGAAGCAATAAACACGGTGATCTAGAATCACGCCAATGTTGACAGAATTTTAAAATGCAGCATGGTTTGCAGTTCTTGTCTTCTGGCCATTCATTCCACACGTACCTACTACAGCGACACCGACTCTAAAAGAAGCTAAATTACCAGAAACAGGTAATGCATGTATAAAATTCTGATACTTGAAAAGTTAGTAGCCGAATACAGTGTTAGACACTTCAACTTGTCCTTGAGTTTGGGGATGATATGGAGTACCTACTCAATGTTTCACCCCATACTTACTCAAAAGTGCCCCAATTTTCCTATTGGTGAAATGAGAAACACCACCACTAATCATTAGCCTAGGCACTCCAAACCTGCAAAAAATATGTTCCTTCACAAATCTACAAACCACATGTGCATCATTGGTGCGGGTTGGAATTTCTCCCTCCCACTTAGATACATAATCTACAACAAGTAATATATAGAGATTAGAATTTGAAGACCTGAAAGGGACCATGAAGTATACACCCCATAGCTTAAACACCTCAATTTCCTTAAAAGTGTTCAGGGGCATTTTATGTCTCATTGAAATATTAGTTGCACGTTGACTTGCATCACACCGACAAACATAGCTGTATGCATCTTCAAAAATCATCGGCCAATAAAAACCACATTCTGAGACTTTAGTCGATGTCCTAGAACTAGCATGATGACCTCCCATAGGTAAAGAATGATAGTGTGCCAAAATACTATGGAATTCACAATCTGGCACACACTTCCTCAGAATACCATCCCTACACTACCCAATCAGAATGGGGTCATCCCATATATAGTACCTCAAGGAGTGGAAAAATCTTTTCTTCTCCTAGTATCCCCAATCTCCTAGCAACTCTCCACATGACAAATAGTTCACAATGTTTGCGAACCACGGATCTTTACTTCTCATAGAAAATAGCTGCTCATCAAGGAACTCTTCCATAATAGGTATCTAATATCCTTTTCATCAACACGTTCAAGCCTAGAAAGATGATCCACCACCACATTCTCGGTGTCAACTTTATCCTTGATCTCTATATCAAATTCATGCAATAACAAAATCCACCTGATCAACCTAGGCTTTGTATCTTTTTTCTGCAATAGGTATTTGATAGCTGCATGATATGTCCATTCCACAACCTTAGCCCCAATCAAATATTAATGAAATTACCAAAAAGAAAAAGCAACCACCAACAATTCCTTTTCAGTTGTTGTATAATACAATTGGGCATCATTTACAGTTTTGGACGCATAATAGATGATTACATGGACTTTATCCCGGCGATGGCCTAGAACAACCCCTACTGCATAATCTGATGTGTCACACATCAACTCAAAAGGTTGACTCCAATCCAGAGCTTGGACAATAGGTGCGGAGACCAACTTCTCCTTCAACACCTCAAAAGATCTCAAACATCGCTCATCAAATTTAAAGTCAACATCCTTTTCTAATAATTTGGAGAGTGGATTAGCAATCTTAGAAAAATCCTTAATAAATTAGCAATAAAATTTGGCGTGTCCTAAAAAGCTCCTTACTCCCTTCAACGATGATGGTGGAAGTAGTTTAGAGATCACCTCTTTTTTTAGTGGGTCTACCTCCTCTATTAGACACCTTGCGTCCCAAGACAATTCCTTCACTCACCATCATGTGACACTTTTCCCAATTCAAAACAAGGTGAGTGTCCTCGCATCTTTAGAAAACTTTATCTAGATTGTCAAGGCAATATTGAATGACTCCCTATACACTAAAAAAGCATCCATAAACACTTCTAGATATTAATCTAGAATATTAAAAAAATGTCAAGCATGCATCGCTAGAAAGTGGTTGATGCTTTGTAAAGACCAAACGGCATACGGTGATAAGCAAATGTGCCACAAGGACAAGTGATGGTCGAATTCTCTTGATCTTGTGACTCGATGGAAATATGATTGTATCATGAATAACCATCAAGAAAACAAAAATGAGAGTGGTCGGCAAGCCTCTCTAAAATCTGTTCGATAAATGGGAGCGGAAAATGATCTTTCCGCGTTGGGTGTTCAAGTGTCTATAGTCTATGCAAACATGCCACCCACTCACTAGTCTAGTAGAAAGCAGCTCATCATTAGAATTAGTGGTGATCATTATTCCTCCCTTATTAGGAACAACCTGGGTTGGACTAACCCAGTTTTAATCAAAGATATCATATATAATGCTTGTAGATAAAAGTTTCACTACCTCTTTTTTCACTACCTCAGTCATGATGGGGTTGAGTCATCATTGAGGTTGGACTGTAGCTTTGGCTGCTTCCTCCAATATGATCTTGTGTTGACAAAAAGAAAGGGACATTCCCTTTATGTCTTCCACAGACCAACTTAATGCAGCACAATGGTTCTTTATAACCCCAAGTAGTTGCTCCTCTTCTCGCACACTTAGTGAAGCCAAAATTATGATTGGAAGCTTCTCCGCTGCCTCCAAGAAAATGTATTTCAAATGAGGTGGCAATGGCTTCAGCTCAAACTCTGGGGGACTCGGTAAAGAAGGAATCAATGGTGGTAGGGGTGGTCCTGAATCCTCAAAATGTCTTTTATAGTAGCATGACAAGATCTTGAGAAGCAACACACTCCCTCAAAGAAAAATGACTGGTATAATCACCTATCAGATTCATGAGACATGCCTCTAAACGTAGTTGTAGGTATGCCTAAACAAGTGTGGTAGAGGTTGCCTCCTCCATTACTGCTGGGAAAAAGTCCTATGATGTATCATCAGGATGTTGAACCTCCTTTATTAAAGATATGTCCTTTGTGTTTTCCAAGATTTCCATCTCTAGTTTGCCTTTGTGGACATGCGTCATCACATGTGCCATCGCAAGAAGTGTCTTTCCCAAAAAAAGTGACGATATGACATTGTGTTATAGCTTTTGCATTCTGTGTACGCTCGGGCATTAAGATTTCAAATTGTTCATCTCTGTTACCCAATGTCAGTCTTCTTCTTCTCGTCTCCAGAATCATATCAATTTGGTCTTGGAATGGCCTCCCCAGTAAGAGCTCGTTGCCTTGCCCATCCTGCATCTCCATGACAACAAAGTCCGCTAGAAATACAAACCTTTCCACGTTGACAAGAACATCCTCACAAATACCATAAGGCCTAACCATAGAATTGTTTGCCAGCTGAATAGTCATATTTCTCTTTATGGACTCCTATAGACCTAGCTTCTTGAGGATAGTCAAGGGAATGACATTGATGCTATCCCCTGAGTCACACAAGGTCTCTCCAAATTTCGTCTTCCCAATAAAACAAGATATATTGAAACAGCTCGAGTGCTGTCGTTTTAATGGCAATGTACCTAGGAATGAATGCACTAACTTGGTCTTTTAGACTACCACCTCGGTATCATCTATCCTCCTTTTCTTATTGATAAGATCTTATAGAAATTTACCATAGGAAGGGATCTTCTCAATTGCATCAACCAAAGTGATATTGACATGAAATTTTTTGATGCAGTCTAAATTTTTTTGAAATTGTTGATCAACCTTCATTGCTTTTGGAGTGTTAGGAAAGGGTACCAACTTTACCAATTTCCTTTGATGAGGTGGGATATATGCCTTTTTTCTTGTTTCCTCTATATCATCAACCTCTTCCACAGTTGTCCTTTCCTCTACTATAGTATCTGGTTCCACTGTATCAACTATCACTGCTTTGTCTTTAGCACTTGTTGTCTCTCCTATATCTGAACTTGATAGTGTATCATTCAAAAAATTTCTACCACTACTGAGTAAAATTGCCTTGACCTGTTGATTTCTGGAATGTACATTAGTATTGGTTGGGAACCCTTGCTGACTTAGCTTCTTCAAGGAAGCCACTTCCACTACTATTTGAGAAATTTGTGTTTCCATATTGCGAATTTGTGATCCTCAGTTCTAAAGTTCTCTTTGGTTTTGGCCGATAAGCACTACATTTTGTCTCACTAACTTTTTGAGCATCTCTTCAATGTGGTCTATTTTACTGGGACCCATGTCCTATTGTTGACCACCAACCTATTGTGCTTTATTTTGTTGTGCTTGATACGGGTCTTGCTGAAAATTATTAGGATCCTTCCAGGAGAATTTATGATTCTTCCTCTAAGAGTAGTCACTATTCTTGTACTGTTGTTGTGCTCATGCAAACATGCACTCCTCATCTTCCCCTTCTGAACAATTTCCATCTTTTGCACACAACTTCTTAGCAATCAAGTCCAACTTCTCATTTAAGGCTGAAATAACCTTGGACTCACTGACACTTTTAAGGGTTTCAAGGTGCTCTCTCTTCTCCCCATATCTACTTCTTAGACATGTTCTTCAAGATTTCATGACAGTGGGTTGGCTTGTCGTTGAGGAAGAAGCCCGATCTTGCACTACAAAGCATAGTCATTTCCCCCTTATGCAGACAATAGTAGAAAATCTTCGCCTACCCTAGCAAATCGATGCCATGGTGAGGGACCTTCCGCAACATATTCTGGAATCTCTCCCATGCCTCAAAATATGACTCATCAACTTGTTATTTGAAGTTGTGGATTTTCTTGACCAGGTCATTTGTCTTCTGGGGTGGGAAGCACCTCTCAAAGAAAGCATCAATAATTTGTTCCCAAGTTTCAATGCACTCATCATCCAAGTTATGAAACCAATACTTAGCATTATTCATCAATGATGATGGGAATAGCTTCAAGTATATGATAGTCATTGACACCCTATCTATCTTGATCATATCACAGCTTTTGACAAAGTTGTTGATTTGTGTCATTGGATCATCTGAGTTGTGGCCATGGAAGTCCTATGATTTGATTAATGACACCAAACATGGATCGATCTTGTAGCTACTGACATTGATCGTTTGTCTCTTGATTGGCCCTTTTTAAAAGTAGAAGAGGATGCCTTGATCCTTTCCCAGATCGTCTATTCTTCTACTTTGTCACCCTTTCTTCTTGCTCAGGTTCCTCATGTGTCCCAGGTCGTTCTGGAAGAAGTGTCGGTGGTAGAGTTCAGTTAAATCTATCCACCGATCTTTCGTACTCCCATTCTTTGTGAAAAGCTTCGCTTGACCTAAGTCTGGTGGGTACGACTCTCCGTAGTCGTGGGCTCAGGTATGGACCATGCACTAGTACCTACAAATAGCAAAAATGGTTGTGAGAACATGGCACTAATGGTAGAAACAATAAAGATATTAAAATTTAGCTTTTAATGAATAAAAAAATAAAAGTGTTGGCCTAGAATGACCGACTACAAAACTTGTAGTGTTGAAGTTACTATTTCCCTGGTAACGACACCGAAAACTTGATAGGTATTTTCTATACGCTCAAAATACAACTATACACTATCATAGTAATATAGGCCTATGAGGCCTGGATGTTGAACACAGGGAAACATAACTTTAGAAACTGGTACTAACTATAGTACGATCAGCTTTGGTCAAAAAAAACTTGAGTGATTGGTTTCATTATCTGAACAGAAAGTAAATCTAAATTATGCTTGTTGTTCTCAGTCTTAGTGAATTCCTTAGGATATTGGTTTCACCACAGCTAACATTGCACTTAAGTCCTAATACATTAATAAAAATCTCTCCTAACTCAAGATTAAGAGCATGTAATGAGAATTACCCACTCTCATGGCATAATTCACTATCTAACTTTATGCCAACCCTACTCTCATATCGATTGTGTAATTAGATTGGTTCTTTATTGAATACTTTGGGTAGTCTCCGCACATTGTTAAACTACCATTCCGAAAGGATTTTATGAAATGTGTATTTCTACAAAGTTTTGACTATTAATCTTCCTTTTTCAAGTAATTAACAGTCCAAATACTATTTGTGGTAATTAGCAGAAATAGTTTGTTCATTCACATAGAAATAAATCTAGAAATCAAGAGAAATTGATGAATTAAATCATAAGAGTCAAATACAATGCATAACCGGGCTACTCCTGGGTCCTAAGGAATGAGGGATTAGCCATCATGGTTTACATAGTCAAAAACATCAAAGGAGAAAGGAAAAGCATGGAGAACATGAAGAACCCCAGCGGTAGATGGTTCAAATGATCCCTTCTCACGCATGTGCCGATTTGCTACCTTTTAGATGTAATTATGTCCGCTAGAAGTGCCTGAATCATTCAGTTTGCCTCCTTATTATTTGATATGTCCTTATCTTGGTCTCGAATGTCACAGAATAGAAAGGGATGAGATAATTAGGTCTGGCCACCACTCCCCTTAGTCATAAGCATGAATTTTTGCGATTTCAAACCTCATCCGTTGGATTAAACCAAGCCTTCAGATATGTCTGATCCCGATCCGTCAGTACTACCGATTGGATGTCGACACTACCATCTCCTCTAAATTCGTGTCCAGCTATCAAGTTGTCCATACTACTGACATTTCATCGGTAGGTACCGAGTTGCATTGATAATTTTCTACCAAAATGTTGTAACATCGTCAGTAGTATAAGTCCCGTCGGTACTACTGAGTCTTTTTTATTTATTTTCTCTCCAATATTGTGCAAGTTTCGATACCACCTACTCCATAGTCGGTAGTAACGAGTTGTTTAGATTCTTATATCCTCCTGAAATGCTTAAAATTTGAACATAAGCTCTGGAAAATTACTAAATCACTTGGAAACATTAAAATTATGCATATTTGATGCAAATGAGTATCCCATGCTAACAAAGTAAATCTTACATAATTAATATGAAATTTGAACACAAAGTACAAAAATTCAATACAAAATAGCCTATGAAAATGACAAATAAACAATGCATCAGTTAATCATTGGAATCATGGACTAATATCTACAAGAGCATGTGAATACTATGTCAAGAGGGTTCTCAAACCACATAATGAGAATTAAGAGTATTATTTTAAAGTCAATTTGACCTTGTGGTTAGGCTTATGTCTTGGACATTTGTCATATCAGTTGTCTTAATGGGATTTCACTCTATCAACTTGTTCTATCTTAGTTTTATTAGATATTTACTCTTACCTATTCATCTATTTTTCTTAAAGTCTAGTTAACTAGAATTATAATATCTACTAAGCAAAATCAAATCCATATGTGTCCAATTAAATGAATACATTGTCCCTAAAGTACAATTTTGACTTACACACTTGTACTAGAATAATTTATTGCACATCAAGTGGGTCAATAATGAGATGAGTGGTGGGTGAAGGTTATAGTATCATTTTACCTTGTTTCTAAATTATATATTATGATAGATAAGCATCACTTAAAATATTTTATTTTACCTAACTTTAAATTTCAAAAAAATGAAGAATGAACTATTTGAACTATGTTACAAATGTCTTCTTTACCCTTGGACACTTCATAGGTGGTCAAAAAGTATTTAATTCTTTAAAATTCATGAAGCTCAAATTAGTGTAATTTCTATATATATGAAACCAATAGACTTTTACCCATTATCTATTAACTTTTCTAATAACTCTCTTAATGTTTATGTGAAAAAGTCTTGAAATCATATTTTATATGAATGACTTATATGACAAATTCAAAAAAATGGAGCCACTTGGACGTATAAACTTTCTAGACTTCATAATATGTGAAGGGATAGTTTGATGTGAGATGATAATCTGGTAATGTTTTTAATTTATGAAAAAAATAATATGTTTTAATTCCTTTGAAGAATTTCATGATGGATGGCGTCATGAAAAGAACATGTGCAAAATGTCAAAAGGCACCTATGTGGTCACTAGCGGGCAATAAGGAGAGACTAATGTAGCCCATTCATAAGTATTTGCCTCTTTGTTATGCCTTCCTGGTGATGCTAGTTGGCTTTCATTAGACCTTTGGTGCATCTTCAAAAGTTAAATTCTCCTTTCTGAAATCTTAAAAGTCAATTTTTTTTTAACATCCATTTCTATAAAATTATTTGGCATTTTCCTTTCATAAAATCTATATGCCTTCACTTTCATTGTAAAG
Source organism: Alisma plantago-aquatica (assembly GCA_963693085.1). NCBI lineage: Eukaryota > Viridiplantae > Streptophyta > Magnoliopsida > Alismatales > Alismataceae > Alisma > Alisma plantago-aquatica. The sequence continues at coordinate 1,291,648,453 of OY856409.1, forward strand.
TGGGACACCTATCACTCTAATATTTTCTAATTGCTTTCATAGAAATGCCTTTAAGTGTTGTCTAAGAACTAAGTTAATTATAAAACATGATGTAGCTTTAACATTGTAACGACCGAATCGTGAAAACATGATTAACTGATGTGGAAGCGATTAACTAGCAGCGGAATTATTAAAAATCACAAAAATTTAAAACTTTTTTGTAAAGAGATCTACAACTGGTAAATCTCTTTCATAAAGAAACATGATAAGTTATTTACAAATTGATCCATCATTACATCTCTGTAAATCACATCTCGAGTATTACAAATATCAATCACCCTGTTATCTGTACAAGGCAAGATACAAAATCTCAAGGCATTACGCCAAAATATCAGATCTTTTTAAAAGATCTAAAGACTCCTAGGACTTGAGAGTACAGAGACGACACATAGGACACTCTATCTACAAGGCTTGACAAATAGTGTCTCCATCTGAGGATCAATGTTGTCCCGGATGTTGTCGTTGTTGTTGTTGTTGTTGTTCACCCACTGAAGGGTTCCTTCGTCCTCGGCGTCTACCTAAAAAGTCAAATCCCACGAGGGTGAGACAATTGAATAATTGTCCCAACGAGAGTTATAACTCTCCGCCAGAAGCATTGTTATTGCAATAATGTAATAACATTGAGCAGTAGAGCAATAAATGTTCAACAACAGATAAAACATTGAATAAGCTATGTACAACAACATTCTTTTAAGCAATCATTTCAATTATAACTTGATTGAATGACATGACATATATCAATAAGGAATATGAAAAACATGTATACTAGTTATTTAACTAGAGCACTATAAACCATGTATCATCAATCATTGTTTCTCGTAGTTCAACATAAGCAATTATACTATACAGCTGATTACATTTTTCAAACATATTCATGCCCTGACGAGATGAGTTACACCTCTCATACTCCAACCGACCATTACGAAATCACAATCGGTACCATACATAGGTCATTAGAAGAGCCAGAGTCCTATGACCTCATCCTCCTCAGTCAGTATGAGGAACAACATGCAGGACATCTTGTGTCTATGTCATAATAGCTTTCCAGGGTATTCTGGCAACTTCGCTATTAGAGTTACAATGGCATGTTGTACTCTCTTCGCCATCGAGGGATTTCTTGTTTATCTCACGTCGATGCGGCATTAACAACATCATCGGGAGATTAGTGATACATCATCCCGGCATAAACATATAATGAAGGAATGAGAGATTAAATGTACATCTCACATCAATTCCCACATTAGGACGTAAGGATATTCGCGTCCATAACCCCCACATACTCAAAAGTATGCTCTCCAGGAGTTCCCTAAGGAAAACCTTTTTCACCATCATTTTAACTTATGACAATGATGGATCTATGGTCAGGGATCTACATGATATCATTATACTTGATTAATTAAGTACATTATAGCATTCTTTTAGCATCAGGCATGTTTTCAAACATAAACCATTAAATCAACTGCTATAAAGAAAGAGTACTAATTATATCAAGTTCATTTCACATCCAGTTACCATTGGGATATCAATGCCTAACCATCTCATCATTATGATTCAAGAATATGGGTGTTCAAACCCTTAGATTATCAAAACACTTGTTACCAAGTAACATATTTTACCGGCCTAAATCGCACGTCCAAAAGTGGAGGCGGATTAGAGGTAGTCGAGCTTTTACATTTATAAACCTGAATCCTTCTAGGCCCCCGCAACTTTGCTTACGGGGTTGAAGTAGATATACGGGGTCGAACACAGGGACGAGGGTGGTAGTGTTGAGAACCCAGAATCGACATGCTACACTTCGGCATGTATGATGATATAGAAAATTCCCCAAGGGGAAGCAACAGGGTGTCACAAACAAAACCAAGAAACCTATCTCCAAGTGGAGATACGAGAGAGGTTTAAGGTTTTAGTCATTTAGTAGTTTTTAGGGGTTTTCATGCTATAGAAATAGAGAGATAAAACTAGAGCTAGAGCAAGGTACGAAGGATAAAACTTTAGTAAAACAAACGGCAGCAGTAACATCCTGCACCCCTCCTCTCAGAGCGGGTACCTCTAACCAAGCATCAACACCCCTCTCGAGGTTGCTGGACTTAAATTAGAGTGGAATGTTACTGAAACAACTCCGTTCCAGGCACTCTCGTACTCCAGAATCGGACCAAACGCTAGAGCCACAACACAACTCTCGAAGTTGTTGCGACGGGAAAACACGGTTCGGTAGCTTAGCGAAACGTGATCCAACATGCAAGCTAGAGTTCAGATATTAAACATGGCAGTCATCCAACATATTGCACCAAGCATAGAGCAGCAAGCAATTAAGCTTTTCTATTTCCATAAACATTAAAGGTCTTAATTACAGTGTGTAAATAAAGAATTAAATAACATAATTAAAGATAGATGTCGCCTTCTTGATGTAGAAGGTCGACAGGCTACTGCGGCTCTCCGGCCTGATACCGGTCAGGAGCGGAGCCCGATACAGTGGTGTCGGGCGGCACACCCTCTCGGGCGGCACCGTCTGACGGCCGACTGTATCGCTCAAGGACCTGGCCAATACACTCAATTCGGGCGACACACCCTCTCAGGCGGCACGCATGACGGGTGAAGCGTATCGGGTTCGATATCGTGTCGGGCATGGAGCGACGCATTCACTGTGTCGGGCACTTGTGTCGCTCATCATCGTGGCCGATATCGGCCCGCAGTGTCGCCCAGGACGGTTCTAAGTGAACCATCCCCTCCCTCTCAGGATGAGGAAGTGCTCACCTAGTGTCACCCGGCACGAGCACTGGGGTGCGATACACCTGCTCTCGCAGTTTCCTCCGGAGATAGCTCAAGTTCCCACTTGTCTGAATCCTTCAAAGTATTCGAACTTTTCCGAACTGTCTTTTCGGCTCCCTGTAGCTGCTATTTATAGGCAGCGGTTGGGGGAAGTTATGGTGCTCGAAGCACCACTTCCTCCTCATGCGTGGGTCGGTGGACAGCCGATACAGGTATCGCCCGGCACAGGGGTGTCGGCCATCAGTCACGTGACGGGTGGCGCGCCTGCCTGTGGGTGGTTCTGTTGCCTGACAAGCTGGGTTGTCGTGGTGAGCTTGGCTCCCTGTCGGGTAGAAGGTGTATCGTTCGTCAGCTTCTTCTTGTGTGCCATCCCTTTGTCATGCGTCATTGGGTTCCGCCACCCTGTCGGGTAGAGGTGGTTTCGGGCGTCAGGAAGGCTAAAATAGCCTTGGACTTATTTGCTTTTGGGCCGGGACGGCCTTATTGGGTCAAAATGGGAGGAAAATTCTGCAAAGTTGGAAGTATTGGATTAAGAGCATGGCTCGGCCAATTATTGCAAAAGTGCATATAAAAGAGAGTAAAATAGCTTAAAAAGGGTAGTTTTGATAACAGAAAAATAGTCTAAAACATCACAAAAATAGGTGTTATCAACTCCCCCAAACTTAGCTTTTTGATTGTCCTCAATCAATATTTAAACTTTATTTTGTGATGCTTCTTCTTGCTTGGTATGCTTTCAGGCCAAAAGGTACAGCAAGTATAGTAATGCCTTTAGAGATAATGCTGCCTCACTACAAACAAAAGACCATGTGTTCCCTTGCCTTATTATTTCAGTAAAAGTTTTTTCTCTATAGCTTCGGCGAGACTTTGTTGTATGATTCCGAAGTTAGCTTACGCACCAAACAGATTTATTTTAGGGCAGAAAGTTGTGTATAAGGTAGGCTAAGGCTTTTTGGGGTTTTTTTCTTGTCTCCCATTGGTCCATCCAGGTAAGGGTTCGTTAATGGGCAAGTGGTCCCTGTAGTCCAAGCCAGTTGGCTTTAGAGCAGTGATTTCACATCCTACGTACCACTGCCCCAGATCTACCATGCCTAAAGATGGGTACTTTTGGAAGACAAGTGTGTATATATATATATTTTTTCTTTTATTGGGCACAACTCTCATGCTTTTATTCACTCTCATAAAGCTTCTCTCTCTTTTTGGGATTTTTGTTGGGTAAGGGGAAACAAAAAGATTCTTGCTGTTTGGGTAGCTTTTTCCTTCTCCATACTCGTCTCTTAGTTGTTTGCGAGATTATATATTTTTCGAAATTTTTGACATGGAAAAACGTACTTTTTTTTGTTCGTTTGAAGCAGCATTATCAAAAAGATATAACAGAACTTGCATCTCGTTAAGCACATAGAAAACTAACTTTGCAAGAAGTCACAACAGGTTTTTACGATTATAGCAACTTTGTACATATGCATGGGAATAAAAGCAAAATTTTTCAAAATTTTTATATGAGCATGGATATATACACATGATATAGGAGAAGCACAAAATAAATGACATAAGAATTTTTATACCTCCTTCACTGGTACATGGGTACCCCCCCCCAAACTTACTCTGCACTCTGTCCCAGAGTAGCGAAGAATACAGGGTGAGGTCATGTTAGCCCAGTGAAGGTTATCTAGCGGGCTCGCTTGTGCCTTGGAGAAGCTGCAATATGCTTCTTTGCTGCAGCCTCCTTATTTTCTCATTTGGAAACAGCCCGAACAAGTGCAAAGCTCTCAAAATGGAAGCTCGAGAGCTCTTGAAAACACTTGTGGATGCTTCCTCCTTATTAAGAAGAAGGAGCTGGGATGCCCAGGTTCCATCCGGAGGTCACCGACAAAGTACTCGTGCTGTCTCTGTAGGATGTCCTAAACACCACAGAAGACAGACTATAATAAGGAAGTGCTCCTCTTCGGGGTTGTGACGTTTCTGTCCGATAGTTGTTGCTTCAGCTGCGGCCGCAACTCTGATTTTTGTGTGATCCGTACCAGTTATCAAGTTCATTAACCATTTAAATGTTAGGTAGGAAAAGCAAAAGAAACTCGATAAAACTCGACTTATTTCAAAATCAGGGTATCGTCCATCAAAAGAAAGCTCGAGACGATACAAGGTTGGATGATACGAGGAGAGCTACGCCGCACAACACACCGCCCGACACGGATGTATCGGGCGATAAGGTCGCCAAAGATCAACCGCCCGTCAGGGCGTCACAAAAGAAAAATGTGTCGCCCGATATGGCGTATCGGGCAAACACCATCGGCCGTTATTTCGTGCATAACTACGTCGTGCGATACAAAATCGGCTAGTCACGTAACCTAATAAGCAGCGTGCGATAGGAAAACTCGAGTCGGACGATAAGCATGTTGGTCGATGAGCCTGTCGGGCTATACCTTTGCTCATAGGAGCCATCACCCGATACTGAGGTGAAGGCAGGCCTGGCCGATACGGGAGCAAAAGCTGCTTACGGAATAAGACGGGTGGCTAAAAGGAGTGAGTGTGATAGCCCAACACGGTAAATCCACCTTACTATATATAGCAAACTCAGTTGGGGTAAATCGGGCAGTTTTGGGCGCGCATCGGCCGTTCGAGACATGCCGTTCCCGAGACGACGGTCCCGTCAGTCTAATTAAGGGCATTTATTCCCATGCACGATACGGCTGTTGCTCACGAATATCATCTGTCGCGGCTCTTGCGGTGCCCAAGAAACTGCGGCCCGATACAAGCGTGATTGCGTGCCAGCTGAACTGCTGCTCGACACGGCGTAAAAGAAGGCGTGTGAAACTTAAAGCAAGGTGGGGAAAAAGCAAATGACGGGCAAAACATCATCGGTTTAGGGTAGAGCCCCTGACCTTAGACAGAATTACTCCTCAATGCTTCGCAAAATTCAGCGATGACCCACAAAACAGAAGAGTTGGTACGCTCGGTGCGTGCTCTAACTCGGGCCTTATTACAATCCATAAAGTTTGTTTTTACAAGTAATAAGAAAAATGCAACCTATTCTAGGAAAGAAAGAAAAACTCGGGCTTCCTCCCAAGGAGCGCTGAAGTCTGTGTCGCCAGCTCGACCGGTGTAAGATCATCTTGTTCAGCCCTCGATTGTACCCATATCTTGCATACTGGTCTCTGCTCTCCTGATAAATGCCTCATCTTCATAGAACCTTTTCACCCTGTGCCCATTCACTTGAAAGACTTTGGTCGGATCGTCTTTGTCGTAGATCTCCATCATTCTTGATGGGTATATTTTTGACACTGTGAACGGTCCAGACCACCTCGTTTGCAACTTCCCAGGGAAAAGACGAATAGAGGACTTGAATAACAAGACCTTATCCCCTTCGCTTACATCTTTTCTCCTGAGGTGGGCATCATGCCACAACTTTGTCCTCTGTTTGTAGATTTTTGCATTTTCGTAGGCATTCATTCTCAGCTCCTCGAGCTCTTGAAGTTGCAAAAACCTCTTTTCTCCAGCTTTGTCGAGGTCCATATTTAGGAACTTGATTGCCCAAAGGGCCTTGTGTTCCAATTCCAATGGCAGGTGGCAGGACTTTTCGTAGATGAGACGGTAGGGGGTGGTTCCAATGGGTGTTTTGTAAGCAGTGTGGTAGGCTCAAAGTGCGTCGTCAAGCTTCATGGACCAGTCTTTCCTTGTTCGGCTAACAGTTTTCTCCAAGATCAGCTTGATTTGTCTGTTGGAAACCTCTACCGGCCCTAACGTCTGTGGGTGGTAGGGTGTAGCGATCTTGTGCTTCACTCTGTACTTGCGCAGGAGTTCTTCAAACTGTCTTTCTCTAAAGTGCGACCCTCTGTCGCTTATGACCGTGCGCGGTACACCGAAACGAGGAAATATGGTCTTCTCGAAGAGCTTGATAACTGACTTGGCATCGCAGGTTTGGGTGGCTACCACTTCCACCCACTTCGATACATAATCCACTGCCACAAGTATGTATCGATACCCCCGGGATGGGGGAAATGGTCCCATGTAGTCGATTCCCCACATGTCAAATATTTGTACTTCGATCCAGCTTGCCATTGGCATCTCATTCCTCCGCCCTATGTTCCCTGTAAACTGGCACTCTTTGCAAACCTTCACAAATTGTGCAGCATCTCTAAATAAGGAGGGCCAGTAGAAACCTGATTGTAGCACCTTTGCAGCTGTTCTTTCGCTACCCAAGTGACCACCATAGGGGGAGGCGTGGCATTCCTTCAGGATGTCTGCGGTTTCTTCTTCTGGGATGCACTGTTGGCTAAATGGACATCTATAAAATCCCTTTGTTTTGATTATGACAAACATTTCATTCTTATTTATCTAACGAGCTACTTGAGTGTGCAGGAGTATGGTGGATGACGAAGCAACTAGGAAGATCATAAGTTTATAGTTTTATTTTCATGCAATGTAATCACTATTGTAAAAACTTGTACAGTTATATAATGTACAAGTACCTAGATTGCATGTAAATCAAGCAATGGATCTTCCCTAGCTACACACCATAGTTAGACAAGTCATCCCCTCTAATAGGATCACATTATGCACAATCATGTACACACTTAGTATCTTAATTGATAGATTGAAACAGAGTCAATCTCGGTCGACACACTCCTCGACCGAGACACTCTCGGTCGACAACCTTCTCGACCGAGAATTGACCTAAAGTAGCCGTTAGACTTAGCAAATGAGTTAGTTGGCAGTTGGAAGTGAACGTTGCACTCAGAGAGCCTGTCGGTCGAGGAAAGCTCGACCGAGTGGGTGTCTCGGTCGACCATCTGTCGACCGAGACGGTCTCTGACAGAATCTGCAGAGTTAAAGCAATTAGCCGTTGTAAAAACGACCAATCTATTCCTAACGGCTAATTGAGCACTTGGAACCCCCTAGAAACTATCTAGAAGGTCCTTAAGCATACTTAGGCTATCCCTATAAATAGGACAAGCTATAGGACACTAGAATTTACCTTGCTACACTTGAGAATTCTTTCTAAGCACTCTTGAGCAATCTTTTACAAGCAATTGAGCACTGTGATCACTTGGCCATATTCCATCTAGCTCAAGCTCGTCCTATAGGCTAGATTTTCCTAACCCTAGCATCCACAAGTCTATTACCTTGGCTAGGAAAATCCATACGCTTGATATAGGCAATTCAAGCCTTGAGCTTAAAAGGATAAGTTGTACTTTCCTATTTTCTTTCTTGTTCCTTGTAATATTTGTACTCTTCGTTGCTACTCCAGGGAGGAGGCTGCATATAGGAAGAGGGTGAAGCTCTTCGTGTGAAGAGGAGGACTTTGGACTACTTCAGAAGGCTATCTTGACGGGAAGCTACTTCGGGAGGGAGGCTACTTCAAGGGGGAGCTTGAAGTTACTCCAAGGAAGGCTGCTTCAAGGTTGGCAAGATTACTTCTAGGTGAAGGCTGTCCAAAGGGTGTTTAGAGAGTGTTGTAATTTTATGTAACATCCTTGAAAGGTAATAAAATTCAATACTTTCAAAATCCCGGTTGGGTAAGCAACCGGGTAGTGGACTGACTCCTTAGTATTTGCTAAGGTGGAACCACTCTAAACACCTGTGTTCCTCTTCTCAATCTTTTACTTTGGTTGTTTGAGTTTAAATTGTTTTAAATTATCATAAAACTCTATTCACCCCCCCTCTAGAGGTTTTCAATTGGTATCAGAGCAGGCTTCAAGGAGCCCTAACAAGGTCTTGAAGAAATAAAGGGAGGAGGTGACTACAACCACAAGAAAAGGAGCATGGACCAAAGTTCGACAAGTTGCAATTGGTGCTTGGGAACAAAGCACTCTACGTCTAAATGTCCATGGAGGTCAAAGAAAAGAGATGCACATAAAGAATGCTTCGTTGCTACAATAAGTGAGGAAGAAGAAGAAGAGGTAAGTTTGCTTGATTTACCCAAGGAGGAGTTAGTTGCTATTATCGAAGAAACACATAACAAATATGTTGAATACAAAAAGAAATTAAAGAAATCAAATAAAGAAAATGATGATCTAAATGCTAGACTTCTTGAACTTACATCCGAAAATGATGATTTATATGCTAAATTGAATACTCTTGGTTTTGAAAAAGATAGCATTATGACTGACAATCGTACTTTGAAATCATCTCTGAGTAATAGTGAAGTGAAAATTTTCACTCTAGAGACTAACTATGATCTTCTATGTCAAGAAAAGACTGAATTACTTGCAAAATTAAATGATATTCAAAAACAACCTATATTGTGCACCCATGTAGATTATGACAATATAGTGAAAGAAAGAAATATGTTATTATCCAATCTAGATCAAGCAAAGTTAGATATCAAGAAAAGAATGGATGAGATCGTTAAGTTGCAACAACAAGTTAGCAAGTTAAGCAACAATGGAATCCTTGATAATATACTAGAAAATTCCTATCATCAAATAGGAAGAAGAGGACTAGGTTATAAGCCTAAAGAGAAATCCCATCAAACTAGAAGGACACAAGCGAGTCAATTTGCTTATATACCTAAAGGCACAAAAATGTATATACCCAAGGATAACCTAAATCAAAACCATAGAAAAAGGCTTGAGGTTGATACAATTTGTTGTCATTATTGCTCACGCCTTGGACATTATTCTTTCTCGTGCCCATACAAGAAAAAGAATGTCGAGATGGTATGGGTTCCAAAAACCCCAAATTAAAAAGGTTCGACTAAGTTGAGATATGACCATAGACCTCAATTTGCATATTCTTATGTCTTTCTCAAATTAACATTTAGGGATAACAAATCTTTGCATTATATGTGAAAATTATTCTTGAAAGATTTTATTTAATCATTCTTTTCAGAAATTCTTGCAATAAATAAAATGTTTCAAACAAATTTTATGCTTTTACATTTTAGTCTCTCCAAAGAAATCTTAAATTCATAAATGGTTATTATTCTTGAATATGCTTCACCATATTTGATGTCCTTATTTAGCTCTCATAATTTGTACACCTTAATGAGTCTCAAGCTATCTGCAGAACTTATATTTCGCATATAAATGATTCATACTGGAAACCTGCAAAATATGCCTCTTGGTTAAATTAAAATTTGACCAAGGGGCACTATGGTCGTAATCAAGGGCGACCTAAAATAAACTTTGATAAAAACTGTTTATTTGAACATTATTTTATTGAACTTTATCTTAGCATATTTTTAATTAAAACGTCAAATCATTTGTGGTAATCAGAAGCCTTAAATATTATTACTCCCTTGGAATATACATATGCTCTACAAAAATTGTTCCATGATTTGTATTAAGATTCAGCAAAAACAATTGAACTCAGAAAGTTAGTCGGTCGACGAGTGCTCGACCGAGAACCACTCGGTCAGCCCGTCTCACTCGACCGATAAAATCTAAACAGACTCAGTCTCAGACAAACTGTCGGTCGATGAGTGCTCGACCGAGACAATGTCGGTCGACAAGCGCTCGACCGAGAAATAGCCGTTGGATATGACCGTTGCGACCCGACCGTTATGACCGTTTTCTTTACCGTTGGAGGACCAAGTGGCGCGTCTGCAACTCGACCGTTGCGGACGCTCGGTCGACGAGCCGTCGACCGACCGGGTCGCTGGAATTCTATAAATAAGTGTAAAAACGAGCCACTTACTCACACTTGCATTTCCTTGCTTCCATAGTCCATCTCTAGTGCAATTTCGTGCAATCCTTCAGCACTCTTACTCTCAAAACTTCCTTGCTTCTTCTCCACTCTCAAGAAACACAATGGCTTCATCATCAACTGTCCGAGGGAAGAAGAAAGTTGCTGGAAGAAAAAGAAGAGAAGAGAGGGAAGCCACTCCGCCATTGACGATCATCAATGACATAGCTTTCGTCGACGGAGATGCTGGAGACAGATACTTTCGGCTTTCCTCTAAAACCCCTCTTCCCCGACGTCCGGTCGAAGTGATGGACTTCATCAACATTGTAGACCTGGAGCATCTCTTTGGAGTACAAAAGCTGAAGGACTTCATCAATCCATCCTTTCCTTCCTACTCCATTAAGGTAGTAAACGAATTCTATGCCAATCTTATATCTCACACCGAAAATGACACCACTTTCTTCTACACCATGGTCAATGGGCATAGTTTTAAGTTTTCCGAAGGGGATATTCTTGACATGCTTGAAATTGATATAGATGAATATCAAGATTTCCTTGACCTTACCTCCAGCAATCCAATAAATTTATTTTCCGATGATGACCATACCATTAGCTTAAGTGATATCAAAAGAGCCATATTCCAAGCCAATACCACTTGTCATGAAGATAGGGGAACCTATTATGCTATAAACCTAAAACCAGCATGTAGAATAGTAAACCTTATTGTTTCCACCAACATACATCCACGAGCCAATAAATCCGAGGTTCCCATTTTCCGCATGTGTCTCATTTATGCTATCATAAAGGAAATTCCCATCAACTTCATTCGCATAGTACTTAAAAATATGCTTGAGTTCTCTGGCAATCCACCATATGCCGATTTTGTATGCCAGATTACTCAACATTGTCTTAAGGTAAACATTGAAGATATGGGATATATGTGGGAGCGTAGACCACCAAAAATAAGTAAGAACACTGTAGAGAAGATGGGGATTGATTTTGGCCATAAAAAGGCAAGAGTAGAAGGAGAGTCATCACATCAGGATATACCACCCCCTCCTTCTACTAACCTTTCCATTGATCCCATCCAAAATACCCTTACTTATATTGCTGGCTCCCAATACCATCTTAGTAAACAATTAAACTACAATCACCATGCCATGACATATTTGAATCAAAGAATGCAAAACCTTTCTCCTGGCCAAACCGATGAATATCCGCATTCTTTAAACCCTGGCATGCTCGACCCATTTAACCCCTCATACAACTACTATCAACCTCCACCTTCACCATCAATGGATCTTGCACATACTCAATTTTCGTCCATACAATTGCAAGACATAGCTGCTCATTTCCGTTTTGACCGAGTTCCCACTTTCCTGGAAGCATATGCATTGACTACAACTGGTGCTTTGGATTGGAAAACTTTGGTCCAATACTATGGAGCTGAGCCATTTCTTGGGAAAGATCCGGACATTGATGTAATCCTTAAATCTTTCCTGTGAAGCGTTGGTGTTGTAATAGTTGTATTCCATATGATTGTAATCTTCTTCATGTTATTGAATGAAAATTGCTACTCTTTTCACATGATTATTTATTTTGGCATACTTCAAAATATGGATCATTGGTTCATTATTATAGAGCATAACAAATAAGGAAGTAATAACAATTCAAAGGAAAAATATTACTACTATAATTAAATCAACCAATGCAGAAAATTCTGTTCTCCAGAACCTTTCTCGGTCGAACAATGGTCGACCGACCTGGTTCCTGTTTTCAGACTGACATAATAATTGCATATATCTTTGTAAAATCTTTTATATGAACAATAAACACAAATCTGAATGATTACAAATTTTTTCAAATAATGTGCAAACATTATTTTGAAAAGGGCTCTGACCTTAGTATTGTTAAACAAGATTTGTATGATTGAGAGATATTGTGGCTAAATTAGACAAGCATAAAATCAATATTCTTAAAGGAATATCCATTTAAGGGGGAGCAAAATACAAATTTAAGGAGGATGTTTTCTTTGATATCTGCGGCTCTTAAAAACGACTACTTATGCTTTTATGGTTTGTATCAATATTTATATGAACGTTTCAATTGGTAATTTGCAAATTGTTGCATCTTAGCAATTGCCTTACATTTTGGCTATTCAATGGACATCTTTTTCGTTCATTTTTGATGGGATATCTAATGAAGAGGGAGTTTTTAAACAAAATGGTTATCTTTTTGAGATGACAAAGGGGGAGAGATATATAAAACTATAATACTCATGACACACTCAATCAATAAGTTTCTTGGCTTACATTGAAAGTTGCTATATTCCCAAATGAACTAGATTTCATGTTCCTTAATTCAATCTAAAGGTATGGCATTTATATGTTTTATATTTCCTTTATTCATATTCTGGAAATGTTTGTCATCTTCAAAAAGGGGGAGATTGTTGGCTAAATGGACATCTATAAAATCCCTTTGTTTTGATTATGACAAACATTTCATTCTTATTTATCTAACGAGCTACTTGAGTGTGCAGGAGTATGGTGGATGACGAAGCAACTAGGAAGATCATAAGTTTATAGTTTTATTTTCATGCAATGTAATCACTATTGTAAAAACTTGTACAGTTATATAATGTACAAGTACCTAGATTGCATGTAAATCAAGCAATGGATCTTCCCTAGCTACACACCATAGTTAGACAAGTCATCCCCTCTAATAGGATCACATTATGCACAATCATGTACACACTTAGTATCTTAATTGATAGATTGAAACAGAGTCAATCTCGGTCGACACACTCCTCGACCGAGACACTCTCGGTCGACAACCTTCTCGACCGAGAATTGACCTAAAGTAGCCGTTAGACTTAGCAAATGAGTTAGTTGGCAGTTGGAAGTGAACGTTGCACTCAGAGAGCCTGTCGGTCGAGGAAAGCTCGACCGAGTGGGTGTCTCGGTCGACCATCTGTCGACCGAGACGGTCTCTGACAGAATCTGCAGAGTTAAAGCAATTAGCCGTTGTAAAAACGACCAATCTATTCCTAACGGCTAATTGAGCACTTGGAACCCCCTAGAAACTATCTAGAAGGTCCTTAAGCATACTTAGGCTATCCCTATAAATAGGACAAGCTATAGGACACTAGAATTTACCTTGCTACACTTGAGAATTCTTTCTAAGCACTCTTGAGCAATCTTTTACAAGCAATTGAGCACTGTGATCACTTGGCCATATTCCATCTAGCTCAAGCTCGTCCTATAGGCTAGATTTTCCTAACCCTAGCATCCACAAGTCTATTACCTTGGCTAGGAAAATCCATACGCTTGATATAGGCAATTCAAGCCTTGAGCTTAAAAGGATAAGTTGTACTTTCCTATTTTCTTTCTTGTTCCTTGTAATATTTGTACTCTTCGTTGCTACTCCAGGGAGGAGGCTGCATATAGGAAGAGGGTGAAGCTCTTCGTGTGAAGAGGAGGACTTTGGACTACTTCAGAAGGCTATCTTGACGGGAAGCTACTTCGGGAGGGAGGCTACTTCAAGGGGGAGCTTGAAGTTACTCCAAGGAAGGCTGCTTCAAGGTTGGCAAGATTACTTCTAGGTGAAGGCTGTCCAAAGGGTGTTTAGAGAGTGTTGTAATTTTATGTAACATCCTTGAAAGGTAATAAAATTCAATACTTTCAAAATCCCGGTTGGGTAAGCAACCGGGTAGTGGACTGACTCCTTAGTATTTGCTAAGGTGGAACCACTCTAAACACCTGTGTTCCTCTTCTCAATCTTTTACTTTGGTTGTTTGAGTTTAAATTGTTTTAAATTATCATAAAACTCTATTCACCCCCCCTCTAGAGGTTTTCATGCACCTCCTGTATAAGTTGTCGGTGCATTTTCTGAACAGGAGGGGATCATCCCAGTAGTAGCTTTTAGCATCCGCGAATAGCTTCTTTTTCTGATTGTACGTGATGTCAGGAGGCAGTTCTCCGCAAGCAAGGTAATTGCAGATGTCTGCAAACCAGGGTAAGCTTTCTTCTTGAGCTTCGGCCAACATAAGAGCCTCATCGGCATAGTCGTCGTTGATTGGTGGCCCACCCTGTCTCTCAGCCATGATCCTTGATAGGTGGTCAGCGACCACATTTTCCGCACCCTTCTTGTCGATAATCTCGTGGTCGAACTCTTGGAGCAATAAGGCCCACCTCAACAGTCTGGGCTTTGCGTCTTTCTTTTGCATCAAGTATTTTATAGCCCCGTGATATGTGTATACTTTTACCTTAGCTCCGAAGAGATACAACCTGAACTTATCGAACGCGAAGATGATCGCGAGCATCTCCTTCTCAGTTGTTGTGTAGTTTACTTGAGCCTCGTCCAATGTGCGACTAGCATAGCAAATCACATGATGCTTTTTGTCTTTCTTCTGCCCCAGGACTGTTCCAACCGCGTAGTCGCTAGCGTCACACATCAGCTCAAAGGGTAAACCCCATTCTGGCGCTTGAAGGATGGGTGGTGATATTAAAGCGTTTTTCAGGGCCTGAAAAGCACTGAGACAATCGTTCGAGAAAACAAATTCAGCGTCTTTTACCAGAAGATTGGACAGCAGTTTGGAAATCTTTGAGAAGTCCTTGATGAATCTTCGGTAATATCTGGCGTGCCCGAGGAAGCTGCACACCCCAGTCACAGATATGGGTGGAGGAAGCTTGGGTATTGCTTCAACCTTTCTTACGTCCACCTCGATCCCGCGCCTTGAGACCTTATGCCCTAGGACGATGCCCTCTCACACCATGAAATGGCACTTTTCCCAGTTCAGGACTAGGTTGTTCTCCTCGCACCTTTGAAGGACTGATGACAGATTCTTTAGACAGCTATCGAAGTCCTTCCCATAGACTGAAAAGTAGTCCATGAAAACTTCTACGATGTCTTCTAGAAAATCTAAGAACATCGATAGCATGCATCTTTGAAAGGTATCTGGGGTGTTGCAGAGTCTGAAGGGCATCCTTCGAAAGGCATAAGTGTCGTAAAGGCAGGTGAATGTTGTCTTCTCTTGATCGTCGGGTAAGATGGGTACCTGGTAAAAACCTGAAAAGCCATGAAGAAAACAAAAGAAATCGTGATGCGCTAACCTTTCAAGAACTTGGTCAATAAAAGGTAGCGGAAAATGATCCTTCTTTGTAGCCTAATTTCGCTTTCGATAATCAATGCACATCCACCATCCGGTGACGGTCCTAACCGCCACCTCGTCTCCCATCTCTCCCTTAACCACCGTCATCCCTCCTTTTTTGGGCACCACGTGGATCGGACTTACCCAATTGCTATCGCTGATTGGGTAAATGATCCCTGCATCCCTAAGCTTTATTACCTCTTTCTTGATGACCTCCTTGAGCATCTGGTTCAGCTTCCTCTGGGGTTGAGCCAGAGGCTTGGCCGATTCATCTAAGTTGATGTGATGCATGCACAAGGCGGGGCTAAGGCCTTTGATATCATCTACCGAATACCCTATAGCCCTCCTGTGGAGCCTTAACTCCCCAAGGAGTCGGTCTAGCTGATTGCTTGAAAGATCGGCATTTAGGATGACGGGGTTTCTATGCTCTTCATCTAAGAACTCGTACTTCAGGCCTTCAGGCAACGCTTTTAACTCTGGCTTTGGTCTGAGTGCCTTCTCCTGAGGCTCCTCCTCGAGAGAGGCATACATCATAGACTCCACCACCTTATCCTCTCCTTGCAAGTCTTCATCAGAAAGGTTGAAAAGGTTGAGATGCTTCGCGACCTCAGGATCTTTGAGGTCGGGATCTTGACAGTTTATAGCCCTCAAGAGGGGGTCTACTGTCCGGATATCTTCCTCTATTTCCTCATAGAATTTATTGTAGCTATCTGCGAAACATGCTGATTCAGACAGGGATGGGATCTTCATGATCTCTTTCAGCTTGAAGTCTATGTAGTCGTCCCCAACCCTCAAATTGATCATCCCCTTGGAGACATCAATCAACGCTCTCCCTGTTGCCAAGAAGGGGCGCCCAAAGATGACCGGGCAATGGGAGTCTTCAGCTATGTCGATGATGACTATATCGCAAGGGATGAAGAAGTCGCCAACCCTGATCGGTACATCTTCGACAATGCCGACGGGTCTCTTAAAGGTGTGGTTCGCCAGTTCAATCCGCATGTTGGTTTGAACCATGTCGGTCAAACCCACCCTTTGTGTGAAACTTAGGGGCATGACGCTGATGCTTGCCCCCAAGTCTGCTAGACCCTTCCGCTCGACATTGTCCCCGATGGAGAATGGGATTGTGAAAGCTCCGGGGTCCCTCCTCTTATTTGGCAAGTCAGGCTTCACGAAGGAAGAGGAGGCAGAAGCTAGGTGCACTATCTCAATCCTTCCTCCCCTTCTCTTCTTTGTGATAAGGTCCTTGAGGAACTTGGCGTATGTAGGCATCTCCTCCAATGCGTCAAGGAAGGGAACTTCGAGATGCAGCTTCCTGATCGACTCCATGAACTTCTCATGACGCTTCTTCAGATTTGCCTTTATCAGCTTGTACGGGAACGGAATCCTAGGAGCGTAAGCATTCCTTCCTCCAGGTAGCTCTTCAGGGAACCCTTGCGCAGACTCTCGAATGTCTACCTGTCTTTCGTCCTCCTCTGCTGGACCTGCACCCTCAGGCCTTAGCTCGGGCTCAGGCCTGGCTTCATCAGGGCGCTCCAGCGTTCTTCCAGACCTCAGGACTGCCATTACTGTAGTTTCAGGGTATGGGAGTGCTTTTATTGCAGGATTCTCCATCAGAGCAGTCATCTGGGTCGGTCGCTGCTCAATTTCACGCTGGCAAATCTGCATGCTGGCCATATGGCGTTGCATTGAATTCAGAGCCCCAGGGCTAGGGAGCGTGCTTTGCACCAGTTAGCCGATGATGGTATCCTGTCTCTTTATGTAGGCAGAAAGCTGACCAACCAAGTTATGTTGGTTTGATCTCTTGCCTCGGCCCTGACATTCACCCTCAGAAAGTAACCGCTTGCAATGAGACATAGTATCAAAGCTCAGCGGAATAGGTCACAGTTCTTCAGAGTTCCTGAAAAGGCACGAAAATTCGAGTTTATTAAATTGAATTTTTACTTTTAAGCAAAGAATAACAACTAGGAAAAAAAAGTAAAAGAGTGTCATCAAACTCATTTCTAAGCTTGAGGCACAGCAGTGTAGTTAGTGGATTCGGGTTCGTCTACAGTACCGTTTTTTGACCTCGTCCTCGGCAACGGCGCCAAAAAGTTGACCGGCCTAAATTACACGTCCAAAAGTGGAGGCAGATTTGAGGTAGTCGAGCTTTTACATTTATAAACCCGAATCCTTCTAGGACCCCACAACTTTGCTTACGGGGTCGAAGTAGATATATGGGGTTGAACACAGGGACGAGGGTGGTAGTGTTGAGAACCCAGAATCGACATGTTACACTCCGGCAGGTATGAATATATAGTAAATTCCCCAAGGGGAAGCAACAGGGTGTCACAAACAAAACAAAGAAACCTATCTTCAAGTGGAGCTACTAGAGAGGTTTAAGGTTTTAGTCATTTAGTAGTTTTTAGGGGTTTTCATGCTACAGAAACAGAGAGATAAAACTAGAGCTAGAGCAAGGTATGAAGGATAAAACTTTAGTAAAACAAGCGGCGGCAGTAACAACCTGCACCCCTCCTCTCAGAGCGGGTACCTCTAACCAAGCATCAACACCCCTCTCGAGGTTGCTGGACTTAATTAGAGTGGAATGTTATTGAAACAACTCCGTTCCAGGCACTCTCATACTCCAGAATCGGACCAAACGCTAGATCCACAACACAACTCTCGAAGTTGTTGCGACGGGAAAACACGGTTCGGTAGCTAAGCGAAACGCGATCCAACATGCAAGCTAGAGTTCAGATATTAAACATGGCAGTCATCCAACATATTACACCAAGCATAGAGCAGCAAGAAATTAAGCTTTTCTATTTCCATATACATTAAAGGTCTTAATTATAGTGTGTAAATAAAGAATTAAATAACAGAATTAAAGATAGATGTCGCCTTCTTGATGTAGAAGGTCGACAGGCTACTGCGGCTCGCCGGCCCGATACCGGTCAGGAGCGGAGCCCGATACAGTGGTGTCGGGCGGCACACCCTCTCAGGCGGCACCGTCTGACGGCCGACTGTATCGCTCAAGGACCTGGCCGATACGCTCAAGTCGGGCGACACACCCTCTCGGGCGGCACGCATGACGGGCGAAGCGTATCGGGTTCGATATCGTGTCGGGCATGGAGCGACGTGTTCACCGTTTCGGGCACTTGTGTCGCTCATCGTCGTGGCCGATATCGGCCCGCAATGTCACCCGGGACAGTTCTAAGTGAACCATCCCCTCCCTCTCAGGATGAGGAAGGGCTCACCTAGTGTCGCCCGGCACGAGCACTGGGGCGTGATACACCTGCTCTCGCAGTTTCCTCCGGAGATAGATCAAGTTCCCACTTGTCTGAATCCTTCGAAGTATCCGAACTTTTCTGAACTGTCTTTTCGGCTCTCTGTAGCTGCTATTTATAGGCAGTGGTTGGGGGAAGTTATGGTGCTCGAAGCGCCACATCCTCCTCATGCACGGGTCGGTGGACAGCCGATACAGGTATCGCCCGGCGTAGGGGTGTCGGTCATCGGTCACGTGACGGGCGGCGCGCCTACCGGTGAGTGGTTGTGTCACCCGATAAGCTGGGTTGTCGTGGCGAGCTTGGCTCCCTGTCGGGTAGAAGGCGTGCCGTCCGTCAGCTTCTTCTTGCGCGGCATCCCTTTGTCGTGCGTCATTGGGTTCCTCCACCCTATGGGGCAGAGGTGGTGTCGGGCGTCAGGAAGGCTGAAACAGACTTGGACTTATTTGCTTTTGGCTCGGGACGGCCTTATTGGGTCAAAATGGGAGGACAATTCTGCAAAGTTGGAAGTATTGGATTAAGAGCATGGCTCGGCCAATTATTGCAAAAGTGCATATAAAAGAGAGGAAAATAGCTTAAAAAGGGCAGTTTTGATAACAAAAAAATAGTCTAAAACATCACAAAAATAGGTGTTATCAATATTGCCATCAAGTCATTTAACAGTATGAACATGATTGTAGCAATGCAGATATTTCTCATGGCTCATACAGCCTATCAATCTCATATGTTACCTCTCACTAGGCAACATAGCATATCATTACTTTCAAAGCTTATAAAGTGCTTTCAATGAATATGGCATCATAACACTTACCTATCTATGCTCACTTCTTTATAAAGACCTGCATGACTAACACAATTGATAATCTGCACATTATGTCTATATTAGCACAGTACAAATTATTTCCTAATTTAATCATAGAGTTTCATGCTTAAAAGCATAACCCAGAATTAGGGTTTACAGTTCACATCATCACATTACCCTAGATTAGGGTTTACTATTCACATTACATCACATTACCCTAGATTAGGGTTTACTATTCATATTACATCACATTACCCTAGATTAGGGTTTACTATTCACATTACATCACATTACCCTAGATTAGATATATTCATTTATATTGGAGGTTTATCACTTACTTCTTATTCATATAAGGAGTCTTCTCTCTCCTCTTTCTATCAGTTGATGTTTACATCATCCTTGATTAAGCTAAGGCAAATCAACCTTGACATCATGGGTTAAGTCATTACTTATTGTGGTCATTAAGGCTCACTTGATCAAAGGGTATTGATCACTTTATCTCATCAAGGTACCTTTGTAATAATCACCATTGATCATGACACACTTTAATCAACTAATTACTTTGTCCCTTGATCACTTTAGGTATCTATAAGGTTTAGGTTAATCAACCAGTAAACCATCTTGACCACTAAGGCATCAAACGTTCTTAACCTTTTTAGACCTCAAACAGTCTTGCATACTCAACCTCCAAACAGTCTTGGATAGACCTTGAAACCGTTTGGTGTTGTTGACCATTTGGTCTAGTTTGACTTTTGAAACCATTTGATAAAGTGCACACTCAAGACCATATTCCCAAGATGAGGTGAATACCGTTTGGTCATGAAGACCGTTTGGTCTTGTTGACTTTGAAACCACATGGACATAATCGACCTTGAAACCGCATGAGCACCAAACGATTTGGGACCGTTTGGTCCCAAACGGTCTTGAGACCGTTTGGTCCCAAATGGTCTTGAGACCATTTGGACTCAAGTGGTCTTGAGACCGTTTGGACCCAAACGGTCTTGAGACTGTTTGGTCCAAACCACCTCAAAACCGCATGGACCAAAAAGTGTCTCAACCACTTCAATTGAGTTAGGGTTTCCAATGTTGAACCCCTCAATCAACCATGCACTTGTTAGCCACTTATCAATTGAGTCAATTAGGTCAACCCTCAACTGATTTGACACGCGATTGACCCTCAATTGATCATCAATTAGGGCTTGGATCAATTGGATTAGGGTTTGGAAACGATGACTCTTCAACATACATCAACATGAGTCTAATTGATTTGAAACCATTGAACTATCATTCAATTTGGTCATGACCTGACCCCAAACGGTCTTGGGATCTTTTGGATGACCTCCAAACGGTCTTGAGACCGTTTGCTCAAGTCCAAACCAAAAACGAACTCAACCAATTAAGGTTTGGCTCATTAGATTGATCACTAGGTCAATAATTAATTGTACTTCAACTTATTGCCTTTGAATCTTCAACCACTTAACTATCGTCAACCCCAGACCTCCAAATGGTCTTGGGTGACCCCCACACGGTCTTGGGATCATTTGGACAACCTCCAAACAGTCTTGAGACCGTTTTCCCATTATTTCATCAAAAACCAAGTCATTCTCTTAAAGGTTGAACCCTAGATTTTGTCACTAAATCAGCACTTAATTGCTCAACAACTTGATATCATTGGACCCTCAAGTGTCAACCCTACTTAACCCTAGACCTAAAAATGGTCTTGGGTGATCACCAAACGGTCTTGAGACCATTTGGGTGGTCCATAAATGGTTTTAAAACCGTTTGGGCCACTCAACCCAAACTTCAACCTAATTCAATCATTGAAATCAGCAATTAACCCGATTAGGGTTAAGGTGGTTGAGGTGCCTTCAGTGGGTGATTTACTTGGAATTACTTGATGATTTTTGGGGGTGATTAGTCCACATTATTTACAACAGACCTCCAAATGGTCAATGCCTGGTAAACACATCCAAACGGTCTTAAACCGTTTGCTTCTATGCGGTCTAGTGAAACTGTTTGCATTCAAATGGTTTGAAACCGTTTGCTCCCAAACGGTTTGAGAAAGTATTTGAGCAAGGTTAGAGACCGTTTGCTAAAGTTAATTTTTGGATAAACATTGGTTTTAACGTCATCATCTTCTACCTCAAGAACAGGGGCTGTTCTTCATGAAAACACTTCCAAGAACACTCAAAGGTGACTAAAGAAGAAGAATAAGCAACGTTTCTAAGAAAGAAGGATGCAAAAGCAAAGCTTAAGGGTTAGAGTTATAAAACCCGCCTTTAGATCTGATCTAGAGCTCCAAGATTCGTAGCTTTAATGGTGGATGAAGCTCTAGTGGTTGCCCAAGGTCCGTTCTTCAAGTTTTGGATGGAGAAGATGGCTAGAAAGAAGAATTGTGTAAAGAAAACAAATAAACCAACCTTGTTTTATGGTTCCCACCATGAATTCGAGCTAGGTGATGATCAAAGCTTACCCAAACCAGATTGGTCGTCCTTCCTCTGCTCCAGAGCTCCTCTAGGTCGGTCCAAAGAAAGAATATAAGAAAATGACTAAGGGAAATGATCCCTTTCTTGTTGATAAGAATCCTTATATACTTTTGGATATTTTCAAGGAAAAGGAAAAGGTAGTTATCTCTTTTATTTCCTAATCATATCCACCATAGATTACCCCATCCATGGCCACATTTATTCCTCCTAATCACATGCAAGACTCCTCCTTTATCCAAGATTAAAAGGAAAAGAAACCAATTACCTTATTAAGTTATATGTATATATTAAAGGGCCATTTGCTTAAGTCTTGACTATTTTAATATCAAGATTATCTTTCCTCCTTGATCATTCAAATGAGGCGCCCCTATCATTTTCTTTGCTCTACTTGATGCCAAGAAACATGAGAGATACTATAGAGGGTATATTTTACATGTTGCACCCTAAGTTTTTGGTAAATTGCATTTTACACCAAAACTAGGTTTTTAAAGCACAAGGATTGCTCTACAAGCTATATCTTGGTGCTCAAGCGTGTGGAATCCATATCACTACATCATATTCATTCTTATGATGTATGAACATCAGAGGAACATATTAACATGTGCAATTTGCAAGTTAACCCCTTTATTTGGGTAATTTGCACATTAGTCCAAAATTAACAAAACAAAGTTGCAACATTATTCAAAAAGGACCGAAATAGAAATATAAGTTCCTCAAAAGCTTTAGTTACATTTCAAAAGATAACCACAAGCATCTAATCACATATTTTAAGAAAAACACCTAGGGTTAGTTTATAACCCAGGTCAGGGATGTTACAAATTATCCACCCCTTACAAGGATTTCGTCCCCAAAATCAACAAAGTATATCAAGAGAAAAGAGCAGGGTATTTCATTCTGATCTCTTCCTCTAGTTCCCATGTGGCTTCTTCAACACCATGATGATTCCAGAGGACTTTCACAAAACTTATGTCTTTCTTTTTCAGCTTTTTAATTCTCTTGTCAAGTATTGACACAGGTCCTTCCTCATAAGATACATCATCATTCAATTCTACTTCCATAGGTTGCAGAACTGATTATGTATCAGGGTGACATTTCCTAAGAATGGAAATGTGGAACACATGGTGTAACCTTTGTAGCTCTGGTGGTAACTCTAGCTTATAAGCTACCTTCCCAATCCGTTCAATGAATGGATAAGGCCCCATAAACCTAGGAGCTAATTTTCCTTTCCTTCCAAATCTAAGAACTCCTTTCCAGGGTGAGACTCTGAGGTACACTCTGTCTCCAACCTGGAATTCTAAAGGTCTACGACGCTTATCAGCATAAGATTTCTTCCTATCTTGTGTAGTCTTCAACTGTTGTTGTATTATCTTAATCTTCTCGGTGGTTTGCTGCACAAGATCAGGACCTAAAAGTTGATATTCACCGGTTTCATACCAACATAGGGGTGATCTACAATGTTTACCATACAAAGCTTCATAAGGTGCCATGTCAATACTATGTTGATAGCTATTGTTATAGGCAAACTCTATCAAGCTTAGGTGCAAATCCCAACTTCCTGTAAACTAAAGAACACATGCTCTAAGCAAGTCCTCCAAAGTCTGTATAGTCCTTTCTGACTGTCCATCAGTCTGTGGATGAAAGGTTGTACTAAACCTTAACTATGTGCCTAAGTCTTTATGGAGTCGCTCCCAAAAACAACTCGTAAACTGGGGACCTCTGTCAGAAACAATGGTAACCGGAACTCTGTGAAGTCGTACTATCTCATCTACATACAATTGTGCTAGCTTCTCAGTAGAATAGGTTGTTTTGACAGGTAAGAAATGTGTTGTCTTTGTCAACCTATCAAATATTACCCAGATGGAATCATGGCCTTTGGCTGTTCTAGGTAGACCAATCACAAAGTCCATGGTTACATGATCCCACTTCCACTGTGGTATGGGCAAAGGTTGCATTGTCCCTGCAGGCTTCTGGTGTTCAGCTTTAACTTGCTGACACACAGGAAACCGCATAACAAACTCAGCAATGTCTTTCTTCAAACCAGGCCACCAATACATATCTTTCAAATTTCGATACATCTTGGTGCTCCCTGGATGCATAGCATACATTGAAGAATAAGCTTCTTCCAGGACTAACTTCCTTAAGTTATCTACATCAGGAACTATCATCCTACCATGATAACAGGCTACTTGATCATCTGAGTCATGAAAACCATCTCGTTTCTCACTACCATACTCCGATCTAATCAGTTGAACTACAACATCAACTTGTTGTGCTTCCTTGATCTATTGTCTTAGAGTAGGTTTTATATGCATATCAGCTAACAATCCTGATAACAACGATACTCTCAATTGTACATTGTCTTGTCTTAAGGAGATAAGCATATCTCTCCTAGAGCATACCAAAGAATTCAGCTGTGCTCTGGTGTTGCTGATTTCCTACTCAAAGCATCAGCAACTACATTGGCCTTCCATGGATGATAATCAATCGTACAATCGTAGTCCTTGATTAACTCCATCCAGCGGGGTTGCCTCATGTTAAGCTCATGCTGAGAAAAGAAATATTTAAGGTACTTATGGTCTGTGAAAATCTGGAATGTCTCTCCATAAAGATAATGTCTCCAGATTTTCAAGGCATGAACTACAACAGCTAGTTCTAGATCGTGTGTCAGATAATTCTCCTCGTGTTTCTTAAGATGTCGGGAAGCAAAAGAAATCACTTGTTTATCCTGCATTAACACACATCCAAGTCCATTCTTAGAGGCATCACAGAAAACTATATATCCTTTCCCTTGTTCAGGTAACACAAGCACAAGTGCACTTGTCAACCTTTCCTTCAGTAACTGAAATGATTGTTGACACTTATCACTCCAAACAAAAGGAAAATCCTTCCTGGCCAACTAAGTCAAGGGTAAGGCTATAGAACTGAAGTTCTTAATGAACCTCTGATAATAGCCTGCCAACCCTAAGAAACTACGGATCTATGTCGGTGTCTTTGGTTGTTCCCATTGTAGGATAGATTCTACCTTTTTAGGGTCAACACGTATACCTGAAGTAGATATCACGTGTCCAAGAAAAGAAACTTCTTGTAACATCCCTGACCTGGGTTATGAATTAACCCTAGATTGTTTTGCTTAATAAGGTTAAGTAAATTCTTAATCTTATCTTGGGAAAAGTAATTAGGGCTCATGAGAAACTTCTGTTTCAATTTTGGTCCTGTTTGAACAATGTTGAAGCAATGTTTGCTTATTTTGGACTAAAGTGCAAATTACCCAAGTTGAGGGGTTAACTTGCAAATTGCATATGATAAGATGTTCCTCTGATGTTGAGACATCATAAGGATGAATACGATGTAGTAGTATGGTTGCCACAAGCCTGGACACCAAGATAGAGCTTGTAAAGCAATCCTTGTGCATTAAAACCCAGTTTTGGTGTAATGTGCAATTTACCCAAAACCTAGGGTTCAATAAGCAAATTACCACTTCAATAAGGTCCCTAATGTTTCTTGGAATCATGTAGATCAAATAAAATTATATGGGTGCCTCATTTGAATTAAGTTGGAGGAGAGAGAATCTTGATATTAAAATAATCAAGATTAATGCCTAATTGAAACCTTAATTTGATTTAGGGCAAAAATGAATAAAAATAATTGAAGGGCTTTCAACCAAAATGTTTTGGGTTGATTTTGAATAAGGATGGACGTTCCTTTGCCAAGATAAGGAACGAAAATATCCTAAGTAGGTGAAATTCCACTCACCTTATTATAAGAAAAAGAAAACCCACTCACATATGGATATTAATATAATAAGCATTAAGGTGCTTAATTTGATTTTCTTTAAATCAAGGATAATGAAGGAGAATTAAAGGCAAAGGAAGGTGCCTCGTCCTTAAGGGATTTGAGGGGGAAGAGGCGGCCATATTTTTGGAATTTAATGCATTTTTATAAGGTATATTCTCTCTCATCAATTTCCTTATAAAAGTGCCTTTTTCAAGCCAAATGAAAGGCTATTTCGGATTTTCTTCTTTCCCTTGCTTGAAAAACCGACCAAGGAGCTAGGGAGGAGCAGGGAGAACGTCCCCAAACTGTGGGTGAGCCCTTGACCTTCGTTCTCCTTGATTTCATGGTGGAAATCGAAAATAAATTATGGATTCCTTCTTATTTCGATCTCCTCTTCAACCCTAGCCAACTTTTGCAATCAAAAGCTTGAGGACGAGCCTAGGGGGAGTTGCTAGACCTTCATCCACCATTAATGGCGTGAGCTTGGAGCTTTGGAGCTCAATTGGAGGCGGGTTTTATAACTCAAACCCTTAAACATTGCTATTGCATCAATTCTCTATGCTTTGTTGATTGATTTCTTCAATTTGATACACTCTTGTTTCTTTGCTGCAATTTCCATCAAGAACGGTTTCTGTTCTTGGTTGTTCGAAGGAAGGGGATGATGACATCATCCTAGATTCTTATCCAAAGAAAATTACCAAGAAAAACCGTTTTGATAGCTACTCCAAATCGTTTTAATTTGATTGGCTATGCGGTTTCAGCAAACCGTTTAAGGGCAAACGGTTTGAGACCGTTTGGGAGCAAACGGTCTCAAGACCATTTGCGATGGTTGACCAAGTGTTGACCGTTTGGTAATTTTGTTCCTAATTATGTAGGCTGATAACCCTCCAAATTTGAGGGATTAACTCCAAAGGAACCGAGAGTTGAAGGCCAATCAATTAGGCAATCGAATTGAATTATGTGCTGATTTTCAACCTGATTAACTTGACCTGGTTGAGAAAATGGTTTCAAGACCGTTTGGGATGGTTGACCAAGCGTTGACCGTTTGGGATTCCTGTTCATAACTATGTTGTTTAATGACCCTACAAATTTGAGGGGTTAAATCCAAAGGAATCGTGAGTTGAAGCCTAATAAATTAGGGAAACCTAATTGGATTAAGTGCTGATTTTCAATCTGATTTAATTGAACTTTTTGGGCAAACGGTCTCAAGACCGTTTGAGTGCGTTGACCAAGCGTTGACCGTTTGGGATTACTGTTCCTTATGATGTGATCTAATGACTCACCAAATTTTATGGATTAATTCCAAACGAGTCATGAGTGGAAGGCTAATCAATTGGGCTAACCCTAATTGAAATCAGTGCTGAAATCACAATGAGCTAATTTGAGATTTTGGGTTGATTAGCCCAAACGGTCTCAAGACCGTTTGGGGGATCATCCAAACGGTCTCAAGACCTTTTGGGGTCACCTCAAGACCGTTTGGAGGTCTGGGGTCAAGTATAGTTGACCAATTGAAGGTCCAAAGGTACTAATCATATTGCAATGTAGTGCTGATTTGTTGATCAACTTGATAGACCAATCCATGATGATTTTTCACTAGAATCCAAAGGTTGGATGGGCCAAACGGTCTCAAGACCGTTTGGAGCTCATCCAAACGGTCTCAAGACCGTTTGGTGGTCACCCAAGACCGTTTGGAGGTCTAGGGTTGAGTATAGTTCAGTGGTTGAAGGTCTAAAGATATCAAGTTGATCTGCAATAGATTGCTGATTTGGTGAGCACTTCATTGAACCAAACCCTAATTAGATTGCTTGGATTGGAGTGATATGATGGGAAAACGGTCTCAAGACCGTTTGGAGCTCATCCAAACGGTCTCAAGACCGTTTGGTGGTCACCCAAGACCGTTTCTAGGTCTATGGTTGAGTATGGTTAGGTGTTTGAAGGTCTAAAGGTACCAAGCTGTTATACAATGCAATGCTGATTTGGTGATCAATCCAATGATCCAAACCTTAATTGGATGGCTTGGATTTGAGTGATATGATGGAAAAACGGTCTCAAGACCGTTTGGGGGTCATCCAAACGACCTCAAGACCGTTTGGGGTCAGGTCATACCCAACTTGGATGATGGTTCAATGGTTTCAAAGCAACTAGTCTTACATTGATTAGTGTTGTTGAATCATCGATTCCAAACCCTAATTCAATTGAATCAAACCCTAATTGATGACCAATTGAGGGTTAATTAAGGGTCAAATAAGTTGAAGGTTGACCTATTTAAACTCAATTGAAGTATGGGTATAGGTCCAATTGATGATTGGTTCCATGAATTCAATGATTGAAGGAATCAACATTGAAAACCCTAATTCAATTGGATACCTTATGTCATTGAAGGTCCAATGGATCAAACCTTTTTGAAAACCTAATGTGATTAGGTGGGAGATACCTTTAATGGTACTAGTCATTAATTCATAACAAATGCATGGATCCAATACATGATGTAAACCCTAATTGAGGCTGATTTCATGTATAACCCTATTAAGAGGTTGCCTACATGTGAAATCACTAATTAGGATGAATAGTAAACCCTAATTCCTTTAGATACCTTATGTAATGGAGGTCCAATGTGATGATGAATGTACTATTGATTCAATGATGGTTAGTAATGATAACCAATGAAAGAACAAAGGTTAAAACCCTAATAGTACCTAAGTGATTAGTGTCAATTAAGGGACGAACCCTAATTGTTGATAAGATCAATGACTTGGTACACTATGTAAATCATAGTTGTATGTACTTGATTGAAGGGTTGATATGACCTAATCAAGTTGAGATGATGATAGCATGAATTCATATATGAATATGATTCATGTGGTGATTAAGGGCATGATCCTTAAAGTAGAGAGATCATGAAACCCTAATCATGAACATAAACCCTAATCGTCAGGGTTATTGAGTTGAAACCCTAGTTGAGGGTGTATCATTGTAAACCCTGGTTGAGGGTGTATCCTTGTGAAACCCTAGTGGAGGGTGTATCATTGTGAACCCTGGTTGAGGGTGTATCCTTATAAACCCTAGTTGAGGGTGTATCATTGTGATTGTTTATAGGTAACTTTATAATAAAGCCATGCCTTAATCTAAGATAAGTCCATATCATGTGAGATAGCTGGACAATTCGAATGTGTGGCCTATGCATTATATGCTAAGGGTGAGTATTTTGTGATGGAATGTATTAAGAGGGGAAATACCTTAATACAAGACAAAGTTGGTTAACTCAAGAGGGTCTGAATTAATGAGAAATGGGGAACCCTAACCCTAATTTGGGGAAAAGGGAATGATAAGCCCTAATTGATGGTAAACCCTAACCCTGGTAAGGGAATATTGGTGTTACCCTATATTGCATGATGTGTTGTGAACTTGATAAGTATATTATCATGTGTGACAATCATGCAGGTCTCATGAGTTGATGATCATAGCCAGGTATGAGCTATGATGTTTATTTGATAAGAATTGATTGGCCATATGTGCCATTATGTTTTTGTTACTGAGAAAGAAGTAACAAGATGAGTTGGGCTTGTAAGCCTTTGTTTTAAGTTGTTTCCTAGTGAAAGGTGACAATATATACAGTGTTCTGATGATCTATGTGTGATGGAAATCCAAATCCTGGTAAAGGATTAAGGGTAATACCCTTCAATTATTAATACATTGTTTTGCATGGTATTGATAGATAATTGATGTACTACTATTATATGTGCTAACCATGCAAGTATTATGAGATGATGAGCATAGCCAGGTATGAGCTATGATGTATTATTAGTTGAAATTGTTAATTGGGCCTTGTGTGCCATAATATACCTTGTGCCTGGTAAGAGGTGGCAAGAGAGTTAATGTGCATCAAGTGCCATGATGGATGCTTGTATAGCAAGTATCATAATTACCTTGGTCAAATGACCTAAAGGTGTTAGTTACCTGAGAAAGAGGTAACAGTGCTCAAGTGATGAACAAAGGGTTTGAATACCCAAGAATTCATGGTTATGGTATTGAAATTGTGAAAGGATGAGAAAAACCCAGTGATGAAGTGAGGGATTAAGATCCCAACACTTATGAAAAGAGTATGGCTACGGGCCATGACTCCACATTGAAAATTGACGTGTATTTTACTACGCGCTAAAAACGCAAGTGTACGCGTCGAGTAATATAGGCCTTTGTGAGGCCCGAGTCGAACTCAGGGATACGTGAATTATTGGGGACTTTTACTAACTAATCGCAATCAGCTAGACCGATTAACAAAGTAGGGTTTTGTTGTTCAAATTAAAATAATATAAAAATCAAACAAAGAAAACAATCGATTAAAGGTTAATTTAATCAATTAAAAGGGATATCTTTAGGATAGCGGTTTCACCACGGGTCAACATTGTATTAGATTTCATATAATTCCTCACACTTCTCTCTCTATCCGGGTAGTGGCCTGAAATGAGAATTACCCACTGTCGTGGTATAATCCACTACTTAGATTTAGGTTGATTCCACCGTCGTAGTAATCATTCCCCTAAACTAAGTGCATTATAAACGGTCTCTCAGTTCCCACCATTAATTTTACAACTCCTTTGTCAAGGGTTTTATTAATTAATGTAGAATTCGTCTCTTTTCAACCGTTAATCCTTCTGTCGAAGTGATTAAGGGCATTAAGTTATTATTATGGTGATCAAGCATAACAATAGAAATGGAGAAAACAAATTTATACCACGGATATGAGAGAAAAATATGAATTATCAATATAAAATCATCATACAATGTATCCCCGGGCTACTCCCGGTCCTAAAGATTGAGGGTTTTAGCCTCTCATGTTCATCTTACACGAATACATGGTAGAAATTGGGGAATTCATAAGAAAAACGTGAAATAAATGGGAAAACCCCTGAATGGAGAAGAACCGGTGGATCCTTGGCGTAGAACACAAGCTTTCCCCGCCTATCGGTGGTGGAAATCGTCTTCGGCAGCGTCCGAATCACCCGGGATGAGCTTCTCGGCCTCCGTTCTCCTTTCTCTCCTCCTCGGCACTCGTGCAAAAACAAAAAATGAGATTCTCCTCCTTCTGGGCGTCCGTCATTAGGTATAAGTCCCTAATTAGGTCGTCAAATAACAACAGCCATTCGATTGAAATCAAAACAGATCCAACGCATATCTGCCGGCGTCGATACCATCGACCCGGGTCGATGGTATCGACCCAGCGGATTAGCGGCAGCTTTCCTTTCTTTTATTTTGAGCGCCTGTGGTGATCTCGATACCATCGACGTAGGTGTCGATGGTATCGACTCCTTTAGCGTCGTTTGTTGTCGTTTAGCGACGATGTAGCTCTCCTTGTGTCGATGGCATCGACTTGGGTCGATGGTATCGACACTGTATTGCTCTTCTCGGCTGACAACCTGTAGCTTGGTCGATGGTATCGACTTCCGTCGATGGTATCGACGGAAGCAGATACTTGTTCTTCCTGAAATTTCACAACAAGCCAAAGTAAATCCACACAATTTATAATAAGATGATAAATAATGCTCAAAATAGTAAAACGAAGGGGATTTGATATAAAATGATGGCAAAGACCAAATAAAGTGAATTATGCAATAATATCCATGAAAATGAGTAATTAAGGCACAAAACACATATGAAATAGGTCTCTAAATGCGACTCAAAATCATCGCATCAAACTCCCCTAATCTTAAACATTGCTCGCCCTCGAGCAACTAATCCTTAGAATAGAATTGCAGATGTCAATTAACAATCAACACATCACCCCACATCCCACATTACTCCCACTGGACATTCTCAAACCGGCCTTTCCTAATCACAGAACAGTAATTACCCTACAGGCGACAATAATCATCAATAAAAGAAATTATCCTTCAAACCGATGAACACTATCCCATAAGGCAGTTAACATAATAAAATTTGCCGATTCAGCATTAGTGCATCTTGTGATCGCCTACACTACGTTGCTCGCCCTAACTACCATCTACATGGAAGCAGTTCTCCTGATAAACATGAGTGAGGAGAAAATCACGGTGGCCTACCAATCCGAGCAACGGGTGGATGGAATGGGTGGTTCATGGAAGAATTTGGAAGTATTACACAGTTTCAAAATGCATACAACAAAATGCCCTAATTGATGCCAATGCACATTGAAAATGCCCTAATGCTTAAAATTGGGTGGAATGATGCATGCACTAACCTTCCACCTCAAAAAGAGATAGAAATCTAATTAAGCCACATCATGTACTCAGTTTCCTTATTATGCAAGTGATATCATTCCTTTCTCCCTCTTATTCCATTTCCTTCTAAATTCTCTTCTTTTTTTTTTCAGATTTTCAGATTTTTCTTTTTTTTTCCTTTTAGCCCACATATCCATAATTGCTTAGAGATACATGTGTTAGGCTATTTTCTTCATGATTGGAAATCTTTGTACTAATGCGAGGGTATGGAACAATTTAGATCACTTTTCAGGTCAACTGAGGTACATGGTGTACTTATGCATGAAAATCATGAAAGTTATGAGTGCAACTACATGACATGCACCTAAAGGTAATGTGCATGAATCACTATCCATTTTTTTTCATTTTATGCAAAAATATGAAAATAACAATGCAAATCCTATCTACATGCTATGCACGCAAAAGAAGTTAAAACTGTACTTTACTTCCAATTCTTGGGTGGACTATGGAAAAATATGAAGTGGAATGATCACAAGATTAAGTTACTGAACCTTAGAAAAATATCATGTGTCCCTCCTTACTGACATGTGTAGTAGTTCAAAGGGTTCTTTCTCATATATCCAATTAAGGTCTCATTACTATTTGATTAGGTTAGGCTCAAACAACCGTTACTATCCACTTTTCATGAGTCAATGGGGGTGTGAGTATGACATATTGCTTCAAAGTTGACATAATCAATCATTTTCATAGGACAAGTTTCCCAAGGACAACCAAGTTAAGCTATCCAAAAGACCCAGAATTTTTAAATTCCCTTAATTTCCCCATGAAAACAGCAAGATGACAATTTTTAAGATATCCACGATTACACTAGATAGATGTGGATCCTAAATAAAAACTTAAAATTGCAAAAACAAATAACAAAGCAGAAACTAAAAACAACTAAAGAAAAGATAAAAGATAGAGCTGTTCCAGCCACCCCCCTAAGCTTGAATCCGACTATGGCCTCATAGTCAAAGACTAACTTAAGGGCGGAACAGTGATACCCTGATCAATCTTGTGGAGGCGGTGGTGGGTATTGTGGTGCCGTAGGATCCCAAGACGGGTACTCCCCCTGGAAGCTTGGATCATATTGGGTCCTCGGCGGAGGCTGTGGATAGCCTCCAAAGTAGTCTTGACTCCAGTATTGGTCAAAGAAGGGCTCCTGTTGCGTCTCTATCCGCTGCAACCGGATGTGCATTTGCTCTTGGTTGGCGAGGATGAGCCGCTCGTTCTCGAACATAGCCCGTTGGTTGTCAAGTACCCGGCTCGTAGTGTCATGAATACCGGTATACATACCCATGTACTGCAGCTGAGTCTGCTGTATGTCCTGCAGCATGGTGTACATCCCTTGCATGGAGTAGGGATCCGCAGCTGGCTGCTCTTGCTGCGGTGATGGCGGCGGGGGCTGAGATGATGAAGATGCACCCGGGTGCATCCTAGGACGCTTTCGTGGTGCCACACGTGCTCGAAGAGGTGTGAAAGCCTCCTCGTCTTCCTCGGCCTCGCCTTCTTGGTCTTCACCTCTGCCTTCTTCTTCGGAGGACTCGATGGCTATGATGGGCAATCGGAAATGCTGCTTGCCCTCGATGTGGAAGACGTCGTCCGGCAGGGATGCCTCCTGGTAAGCTTGGTTGACGTGGCAATGAGCGTACGCCAACCCGTCCCGGATAAGAATGAGGTTTGAACGGTGCAAGTGTTGCACGTTCACCTTACTCCGCGTAGAAATCGGAGTCATGGACTGAAAGTTCAGCCCCAAGTAAAGTGCCAACTTGGTGACAAGACCAACAAAATGTATTGGAGCCTTCCTTGTGCTCCGCTTCACCGCCATGACGCGCTGTAACCAGAATGCTCCCCAGTTGCACTCTTGACGTTTCAGGAGTGCATCGAGAAAGAACAGGTCACTCTCCTGAAACTTGCTCAAAGCAAGATCGCTCCGAGCGAAGAAGGTCAAGCTCAGCATCCTATGCAAGACCCGGACGAACGGGTGCTCAAAATCCGCTACCGCGGCATTGTGGTAGCTCACGGTCTTCCCTGCCGGCACTGTAACTAGCTCGGCGAAGATTTTGTCGTAGTCGGTGCGGGCGTTGGGGCGTCGGTGATTGTGGCGGCTGTGGTTCCAGTTGAAGATGTCGTTGAACTGCTTCAACGTGATGTTGTAATTGTTGTTGAAGAGTCGGAAGGACACCCTTCCCCGGATCCACGTCTGGTCCGATGGTACCACGTCATTTGGTACGATGCAGATATCAAGAGACGCCATGAACTCGGCCACCAGTTCCTTGTATGTGGGCCATTCGCCGAAAAACGGCTGCCCATCCGAATGACAGTCGATCTCATAAAGGCGATTGGTGTGCCGCGCTTGCCCGGCTAACACATAGGCCAAGTTGGCCTCAAATCCCAGCTCCCTGATCATTCCCCGGTCCACATACCGGGTGGCCTCAAACTTCCGCTTCATTATCTCCTCGTATACCTTCCTTACATCCATGTTGGCATGAATAAGGCGTGGACGAGAGATGGAAGCGGTTGGAGGAGGAACAAACTCCTCGATCTCCATGGGGTGCGCGCTTGATGAAGATGCTCCGCCCGTATGCACCATGATTGCGAGAAGAATGAGATTGGGAGAAAAGAGCTCGGTGAAGATGGAGAGAAATTCTCCGCTCGGTGAAGATATTCGCTCGATGACGCTTCTCCGCAGGTGTAGAGGGCTCGGGGGAGTGCTCGGCGTAATGGGAGATACTTGCTCTGAGGGTGTGATGTCATATGACGTTGCAAGTCCCCTTAAATAGACTTGATCGGCGCCCCTGTTGACCCGTCGATACCATCGACGCGGGTCGATGGTATCGACACGTCTCGTGGGTAGCCGCATCTGTCGCTGGTATCGACGGTTGACGTTTGCTGGATCGAGAAACCCGGATCGCTGACGGGTCGATACCATCGACAGAAGTCGATGGTATCGACGCAGCACCCGGATCGCTGACGTGGTTGTTGCGATCGTCGTCGATGTCTTCATGCAGATCGGTGACAAGTCCTTCGATGCCATCGACGGGTGTCGATGGTATCGACTTGCTTTTATTGCGACACCTCCGTTTATTACATTCAACTTTTGATGATGTCGATACCATCGACGAGGCCGTAGATGGTATCGAGTTGACTGAGCAAAATTCATCTGAATATCTCCAGAGATCTCGATGGTATCGAATGGGGTGTCGATACCATCGGCACTTTTATTGCGACCTGCCTGTGACCATGTCGATGCCATCGACGGGACCGTCGATGGTATCGACGCAGTGCGATTTCTGCTGGTGTCAACCTGAACCCATGTCGATACCATCGACTGATGTGTCGATGGTATCGACCCTGCTTGTTCCTGCACATTCAACAAACGGATCAAGGTATCAGTTTTAAACTAAAAATCAAACGAAATAAAAGCAATCTATGACTAAAATTAAACTATCCTAGTGTACCAATGGTTGGGTTGCCTCCCAACAAGCGCCCTTTTTTAACGTCTTAGGCTAGACGTATGACAGTCATCATCTTTTCACCTTGGGGACCGCACTTAGAGGATCATGCGGTAATTTGAATTCAACACGATCTCCTCCAATGCCCAAAGATAGAGTACCTCTCCCTAAAGCAGTAACAACATCTGCCGTTGCTTGAAACGGTCTTCCTAGGAGAATTTTGCAGCTTTGGAGTGGTGGCATATCCATGACGACAAAGTCCACCGGATATATGAATCTGTCAACTTTGACTAGCACATCTTCACATACTCCATAGGGTCTCACTGTAGACCCATCTGCCAATTCAATTGTCGCAGCTAACTTCTTGATCTCTTTTAACCCTAGCTTATGAAAAGTAGCCAAAGGCATGAGATTTATGCTAGCGCCGGAATCACATTGCGCTTTAGGGAAATGTTGACCACCTATTGAGCATGGAATGTAAAAACCTCCTAGGTCTTTTTTCTTCTTTGGTGAACTCCCATGAATCATCGAGCTCACCGTCTCATTCATCCAATAAATTTCATCTTCTTTTATCCGCCTCTTCTTATTGATGATCTCCTTAATGAACCTCCCATAAGCGGGCACTTTCTCAATCATCTCCACCAATGGAATATTGATGTGGAGTTTCCGGAATATCTCCAAGAATTTCTTAAAGTGACGATGCTCCTTCTTTGACTTAGAATTGACCGGATCTGAAACATCAGCTGCATCAACACGCCTGTGAGGTGGCACATAAGAGCTTTTCAGGGGTACCTCCCCTAAGCTTGCTTCAATGATTCCCTCGGACGTGGGCTTTGGCGAGACATCATCAATAGTAGCAGCTTGTTGTGGTTCCTCTCTCGCCTCAGATGTCTCCACATGTGCACAAACAACCTGCACCTGCTCCTCTTGCCTAGATGGAGATACCATACTCACAACTCTCTCTGATTTTCTGAAGAAATGGTTTCCGCCCGGCAATCTATAGTAAGTGCGTGGATACGGTATCGCCGGTGTTGCATTCACATTGAACGTCATTTTTCTTTCTTCTACAGCTTCTTGCACCTGAGATTCCTCATTTCTTACCACCGACATGTACTTAACCTGATGATGTGCTTGAGCCACGTTCGCATTCTCAGCTGGTTTCTGTTGATTGGCGTGCTTGATGGCCGCCACTTCATTTGAAATCTGTGCTACAGTGGTCTCTAATGCCCGCATCTGTGCTCCATGGCTTTGCAGCGTCTGCCCAAACTTGGTTAGAATGTCACCTTGAGATTGTAATTGTTTACCAAACATGGCCATCATCTCTTGGTTTTGCTGAACCATTTGACTTAGCAATTCAGTGTTCTTTTCCTCGGTTCTTTGTTGTGGTTTGGCATCCGGATCCTGCAGAAAATTATTCGGATCCTTCCATGAAAACTTTTTATCCTTTCTCCATGCATAGTCATTGTTTCTATAGCCCTGTTGTTGCATGAACTTCACTTGGGCTGCCTCATCCTCAGATGCATCTTCCTTAGTTAGCAGCTTCTTGGCTAGAAGATCTAGCTTGTCGTTCAGCTCCCTAACTGTTCTGGATTCGCCGGCAGCCTTGACATGTTCTACTGCACCTCTATCGCCCCATGACTGTTTCCGAGCCATGTTCTTTAATATCTCCCAGCATCTTGTATCAGTGTTATTTAAGAAAAATCCGGAGCCAGCCGAGTCCAAATTGCTTCTATCATGCTCGGAGAGAGCAAAGTAGAAGATCTTCACTTGGGTTTCCTTGTCCAGTCCATGGTGTGGACATCTCCTCAACATGACTTGAAATCGCTCCCAAGTCTCCGAATAAGTTTCGCCCGCCTGTTGGGTGAAATTGTGGATCTTCTGGATCATATCATTGGTCTTCTCAGGAGGAAAGAACCTCTCGAAGAAAACCTCCACCATGTGATCCCATGATTCAACAAACTCGTCGTCGAGGTTATGAAGCCACTCTCTTGCCACTCCAGCCAAGGAACTCAGGAATAACTTGAGATAGAGCACATCCTGCGGAAATCGATCTATCTTCACCATATCGCAGTTCTCCACAAACTGACTAATGTGTGCCATTGGATCTTCATTTTTCAGTCCGTGAAATGCATTGGATTTGACCAAATTAATCAGTGCTGGGTCGATCTTGTATGTAGGTATGTTCAGCCCCTGTTTCTTTATAGGCCCCTTTGATGCCGAGGAAGAAGACGCCCTGATCTTCTCCCATATTGTCTGTGCTTCAGCCATTACTTCTTCTTGTTCTTGCTCAGATTTAGAATGTATATCACTGTGGTGTTCCTCCTCGTAGTAGTCCTCATCCTCTGGTCCCGCAGATGGAACCTCAGGTGTGCGATTCACGTAGTCTCGACTACGTGTGTGCACCATACAAAGTACCTGAAATTTGGAAGTAGTGGTTCAGTACAATGCCTTGAACGAGTCAACACTATTATAGAGAAATAAAGGAATTTTTGAAATTGTTCTAAAATAAAATAAAAAAAAATGTGGCCTAGAATGGCCGCTCTTAGCACTCAAAGTGCCAATAATTCGCCGTATCCCCGACAACGGCGCCAAAAACTTGACGTGTATTTTACTACGCGCTAAAAACGCAAGTGTACGCGTCGAGTAATATAGGCCTTTGTGAGGCCCGAGTCGAACTCAGGGATACGTGAATTATTGGGGACTTTTACTAACTAATCGCAATCAGCTAAACCGATTAACAAAGTAGGGTTTTGTTGTTCAAATTAAAATAAAATAAAAATCAAACAAAGAAAACAATCGATTAAAGGTTAATTTAATCAATTAAAAGGGATATCTTTAGGATAGCGGTTTCACCACGGGTCAACATTGTATTAGATTTCATATAATTCCTCACACTTCTCTCTCTATCTGGGTAGTGGCCTGAAATGAGAATTACCCACTGTCGTGGTATAATCCACTACTTAGATTTAGGTTGATTCCACCGTCGTAGTAATCATTCCCCTAAACTAAGTGCATTATAAACGGTCTCTCAGTTCCCACCATTAATTTTACAACTCCTTTGTCAAGGGTTTTATTAATTAATGTAGAATTCGTCTCTTTTCAACCGTTAATCCTTCTGTCGAAGTGATTAAGGGCATTAAGTTATTATTATGGTGATCAAGCATAACAATAGAAATGGAGAAAACGAATTTATACCATGGATATGAGAGAAAAATATGAATTATCAATATAAAATCATCATACAATGTATCCCCAGGCTACTCCCGGTCCTAAAGATTGAGGGTTTTAGCCTCTCATGTTCATCTTACACGAATACATGGTAGAAATTGGGGAATTCATAAGAAAAACGTGAAATAAATGGGAAAACCCCTGAACGGAGAAGAACCGGTGGATCCTTGGCGTAGAACACAAGCTTTCCCCGCCTATCAGTGGTGGAAATCGTCTTCGGCAGCGTCCGAATCACCCGAGATGAGCTTATTGGCCTCCGTTCTCCTTTCTCTCCTCCTCGGCACTCGTGCAAAAACAAAAAAACGAGATTCTCCTCCTTCTGGGCGGCCGTCATTAGGTATAAGTCCCTAATTAGGTCGTCAAATAACAACAGCCATTCGACTGAAATCAAAACAGATCCAACGCATATCTGCCGGCGTCGATACCATCGACGCGGGTCGATGGTATCGACCCAGCGGATTAGCGGCAGCTTTCCTTTCTTTTATTCTGAGCGCCTGTGGTGATCTCGATACCATCGACGTAGGTGTCGATGGTATCGACTCCTTTAGCGTCGGTTGTTGTCGTTTAGCGACGCTGTAGCTCTCCTTGTGTCGATGGCATCGACTTGGGTCGATGGCATCGACTTGGGTCGATGGTATCGACACTGTATTGCTCTTCTCGGCTGACAACCTGTAGCTTGGTCGATGGTATCGACTTCCGTCGATGGTATCGACGGAAGCAGATACTTGTTCTTCCTGAAATTTCACAACAAGCCAAAGTAAATCCACACAATTTATAATAAGATGATAAATAATGCTCAAAATAGTAAAACGAAGGGGATTTGATATAAAATGATGGCAAAGACCAAATAAAGTGAATTATGCAATAATATCCATGAAAATGAGTAATTAAGGCACAAAACACATATGAAATAGGTCTCTAAATGTGACTCAAAATCATCGCATCAAAAATGCCAGGCTTTAGATATATGATCTAAGCTTGAAGAAAGTTAATGCAGTGGTAATGATTCTGTTGTTTGAATAAATGTTATACATGTTCTTCCTATTCATTAAAGGATAAGTGACATGTTGATTCTATCAAGTTACAGTTGCA
The DNA here is from genome assembly GCA_963693085.1 of Alisma plantago-aquatica. Classification (NCBI taxonomy): domain Eukaryota; kingdom Viridiplantae; phylum Streptophyta; class Magnoliopsida; order Alismatales; family Alismataceae; genus Alisma; species Alisma plantago-aquatica. The sequence continues at coordinate 1,291,688,363 of OY856409.1, forward strand.
ATGCTTTTGATATAGAATAATGATTTAATCTGTTAAACATTAAAATATCTGCTGTCAAATAAATATGATTTCCCTATTCATATTTATCTTATTAAGTTGCGATAATAATGTTTCTGGCGAAGAGTTATATCTCTCACTGGGGCAATTTTTATAATTGTCTCACCCCCGTGGGAACCACATTTTTAGGTGGATGCGGACGAGGAGACAGGAATCCTTCAGGATGTGAAGGACATCAGCAGTAGCAGGGACAACAGTAAAGTCTTAGGTGGAGACATTAACTGTCATGTCATGTTCAGATGTATATAGAAGTCCTATGTGTCGTCTATGTACTCTCAAGTCCTCGGAGTAGTAGTAGTTAGTGATTTAGAGATTTTGGCTTAGTGCCTCGAGGGTTTTATACTACCTGTGTGCAGTTAAGACAGAGTAGTTAATGTTTGTATTCCTCGAGAAGCAAAAGTACATGATATGTATATATATGAACCAGGATGTAAAGTTTTACTTTGGTTCTGAATGAAAGAGTTTTCCTATGAATGGATCCCTTTGCAAAAAGTTTTAATTTTTAGTGATTTTTGCTAATCCGTTGCTTGATGAACGCTTCCGCATTAGTTAATCTTGTTTTCGTGAGACGGTCATCACACTTCTAGTAACTGAAACTCACACTTGCTAAACTTAGCATATAGCTTATGTTCTCTTAGCGAAGTTAGAGTCTGACGAAGATGCTGCTCATGCTGTTGAGCATCTCTACTATAGATCAGGATGTCATCTATAAAGACAACAACACACTAATCGAGAAAAGGTTGGAAGATTCTATTCATGAGTTCCATAAATGCAGCTGGTGCATTAGTTAATCCAAACAACATAACTGTGAACTCATAGTGACCATACCTTGTCCTAAAGGCAGACTTAGGCATGTCACCATCCTTAATACGCAACTGGTGATATCCCGACCTTAAATATATTTTTGAAAAGACGGTTGCACCACGCAACTGATCAAAGAGATCATCAATCCTCAGTAGAGGATATTTATTCTTTATTGTTACTTTATTTAATTGCCTATAATCAATGCACAACCACATTGACCCATCTTTCTTCTTAACAAAGAGGACCAGAGCACCCCAAGGCGAAGTACTCGGTCGGATGAAACCCTTCTCGAGCAACTCTTGTAGCTGTTTCTTGAGTTCTGCCATCTCAGCAGGTGCCATCCTATATGGTGTTTTTGCTATAGGTTGCGTGTCTGTGATTAAATTGATCTCAAAATAAATTTCCCCAAGCGGTGGCACACCTGGAAGTTCTTCAGGAAATACATCTTCAAATTCCCTGACTATAGGAACTTCAGCAGGGTTAGGACTATCCATGATAGTATCTACTACATGGGCCAAGAATGCATAACATCCTTGCCTCATCAGCTTCTCAGCAACCATAGCTGACACAAGACAGGTGGGTAGAATCTTTCTTTCTCCTTGAAAGATCCATGTGTCACTTTCATCAGTGAACACAGCTTGCTTGGACACACAATCCAAGACAACCTTATACCTTTCTAAGGTATCCATCCCTAGGATTACATCAAATCCATGCATTTCAAGTGGTATAAGATCCACTTGAATGTGATGTTCAGAAAAGAAGAGGTTGTAGGGAGAACATACTTCCTGCAACACAGCAGATACCATCAACAGAGTTTCTAGCAACAAACTATCTGCTCTATGACTTGTAGTCAAGTTGCAATCAAGAATCACTCTTCGAGTGATCAAGGAGTGTGTAGCAACCGAATCAATTAAAATAGATACAACACAAGATGTAGACATATCAGAATATAACAATTCCATCTGACCCGCCACAACCCGAGGGTTGATCACTGCATCATGTGGATTTATTGCATAGAATCTCGTTGTTGCCTGTAGTTGATTCGGTGATCGTTGACTGGGTTTCGATGATCCAGCTTGGGATGCTTGTCCACGTCCTCTACCTCCTCCTGGAAACTGTCTTCTTTGAGATCAATGTTGACTCTGCCTCTGAGGTTGAGTCACACTTACTTCTCTGGCTCTGCAATCTTTCATCAGATGTCCCATCATTCCACATATATAACAACTTTTATTCAGTTGTTGTGGTCTGGGTGGTCATGTAACTGACATAGATGCTGAGCTACGAGGTCCTTCTAACGGTAACTTCATCCTCTACCCCTATTTGACGTCCACTGTGTATGATTTTGGGTTTTAGGGGAGGCAGATAAGGCAGCGGAAACAAAAAAAATTTCTCCCCAAACCCGGAACAAGGAAACGCGTCAACGTCTATATAATAGGAAAGGATGGTTTGTGGAATCATACCTTGTCCCAAGGCTTGCTTGGCGACAATACCTCGCGCCTTGCGCAGTCTTCAAATCCGGTCTTCGACGGTGTTTGTGCAGCTCCTGGTCGCATCGGGACTGACGACTCCTCCTCTCACCGGACTGTCAGATGACAGTTGTCCTCTTGAGCGGCAGAAACCTCCAGCCTCTGAAGTAGTCCACACGGACCACCTGGAACTCCACATTCCTTGTCCCACAAGGAAGTGGAAGGAGTCGCACCCTCCTGTTGACATACTAGTCGCCAACACACTCTCCTGCCTCCACTTGCAACTGCAGTTGTCCTTCCCTTGCTGCACCTCCCTTTGCGGGAAGCACTTGCTCGGGCTCTCTCTCGGTTACCAAAACCAGAGAGAACGACAACTTTGTAGAGCAACTGGTTGCACTGAGTTGTTCTTTGAGAAGCCCCCAATACCCCTATATATATAGGAGGGTCATGGGATAGGGTTCTCTATCCCGGGTAATGCGGGACTAAAAGTAGGAGTAGAAGGGTTCGAGATTTTCCACAAAAAGCAACCAACTCGCAACATGAACCGATCGTTTCACAACTGAACCGATCGTTTTGGCCCTTGAGCCGATCGGATGGAACCTGAGCCGATCGTTTGAGGCCCCCAACCGATCGGTTGGTGCCCTGAACCAATCGGTTCACGGTCCTGATCCAACTCAAAATGACTTTCCTTCTTTTGTTTCTAATTGGTATCGAATACCAATCCTATTCCCAATCAAATTGGGCAATTGAAACGAAAGGAAAATTCTCACCGACCTGACTTTCCCAAGTTGCTCGGTTGCACCAGTTGAACCGATCGGTTCAACCCTTGAACCGGTCATTTCACTCTGGACTTGAGCCGATCGGTTGAACAATTGAGCCGACCGATTCACCAAGCTTAGCCGACCGGTTCAACACTTGAACCGATCGGTTGGGAGTGCAGGTTGTACAGAATCAGTCAATTGCGATTTCAATCAATTCGATACTCCAATCAATATGTCCAACACCTTGAACATTATGATATTTAGCTATCAATCAATTGAGTGTTTAATTGAACTACTAAACTCCTTTAGTAATCAATCCAAACATTACTTGTGGACAAGACTCCTCTTCCAGGTTAAATCCTATGTGTGTGACCCTACAAGTCCATTTCACATTGGCAGTGAAAGTCCATAACACTTATGATTTCACAAGCAAAGAGCGGTGCCTAGTCACACATCAGTGCTACCCAAGTGAAAGTAGAAAGTTGGAGAACAACTTTCAATCCTACAATCCGTGAATGGTGTTACAGTGAATGTATAATTCCTTTGTCACTGATATCCCGAATGAACTCAAGGCATGGAACAGTCATCCTGTCAACGTTCATTCACTTTCTTGATCTCAGAGTAGATTGGAAGAGATATGTATGACATCAATATCACATACTGATTCACACATGAGTGCACGCCTTTCTCAATCCTACTCATCAAGTGGCCATGGATATCAAACTCTCTCAGGAGGGACAAATCCCATAACTATCACTCACCCCTCAAAAGCCCCATGTGTCAAAGCCACCCAATCATCACCTTTATAACAACCCATGTTTCAGGACTGCGTTTGATGATGTCAAAGTGTGCCCAACGACATGTGTTGAGTGTAGTGATTTCAGGTCAAAGAATCACACTCACCACCATCACTGTGATTACTGACTGTGACTACCATGTCATGGTTCCATGTGTCAAACTCACGGTGGGTCTGTCCGGTACACTTGTTCTCTAACAAGTACCTATGTGTTTGGTTTGATATCTCTATATCATGACTAATGAGATTCTATCATCAACCAACACCACAATCTAGTCTTGTGTGTCATTGTTGTCTATCTACCTTCCACAATGACATCCGACTAGGGACATAACAAGAATGTACAAACTCTTAGCATCCGTATGATCTCATCGTTCAGGTCATGAACTTGAAGGCATACGTTATTGAGTACTGTCATTCTCTAGACATTCAATCTGTTCTATCACTATCTCATATGACTGGACCAGAAAGAATTGGAAGCTTGCCTTTGATGTTTATCAAATAAATCTTAATGTATCCCACCAATCATCCCATGATTGGCTCTCAGGGCATACATACCAACAGATTCCCACTTGCACTACGAGCCAATCACCATTGAATCATATTCATAGTGATCTTCAAACATGTCTCACATGTTACTGTGCTCTAGTGCCAACATAGTGAGTAATGGCAACACCTTGCCAAAGTCAATTTTAAATTGCTTGTTTCTCATCTCTTCGATGTACGTCACACGTATGAGATGGAGTTGCCGTAATATGCGATCTAGTATTCCATTGCTAACCTTTAGCCACATTGCATGATCAAGGATTCTAGATTTGTCATCAATGAGCGGAATATCTATAAGTCCATCCCATGAACTTTTAGATCCATATAGTATCCATTGTTGTTCTCTAACACATAGATACTCGACATTTCCTTTTAAATGGTTTTATTGGAACACTTCTAATTATCAACAAACTTTCACTTTTATATATATCCTATATATATTTTTTGCGATTAATTTTATGTCCTTTGGAAGTTTGCATCAATGTAACTCTTTACATCGAACTCTTCCTTTGTCTCCATAGAACTAGCACTTCACAAGTACTTATCAAGTTCTTATGGTATTCCAGTAACCCTTAGTGGAAGCAGACATACATCCACTCGTCATGTCCCACATGCGAGTTATCAGGATGAGCACATCATATTGTCATGTCGTACATACAAGATGATGAAAGCATTTTATTCTTGCCATGTCCATACATGCAAGATAATGGGGTGATTACATACATGATAGATCCATATCTATTCTTAGTGTTCCCATTCTTCATAAGAATTGGACACTTGTCCTTGGGATACTAACTCCATTTAGCATGGACAAGTTTTCTCCCACTGAATCTGTGCATACTGAACACTTCAGTACAAATTGCCAATGTATGCTCTCTCTTTTCAGGTCAAGAGATTTTTCGAGAACTATCTCTATAGATCTCTATTCCTATCACATAGGAAAGATCTCTATCTTCCTTAAAGATAATTTCCACTTTTGGATTTCCATTCTAGAACATTTCCATTTCACATCAACATGTGGAATGTGAATACGCTCCCACTAAATCACAGATCCCTTCTTTATCTTTGACATACCAGTCAAACCTTTTGACTATATCATCAAAATAAAGATCCAATTCTTGAGTTTCTTATACTGAATCAATCACATTGATTAGTCCATTGTAACTTATAGACTTCATTTGCATTAGTGTATTCATAAACCTTATAGGTTGTGTCACGTACACATCCTTGTTTTATTCCTCATAGGAATGCATTTTTAGTATCCATATGCCAAATGTCTTAGTCATTAAGTTGCAATCAACGAGCATCATCCTTCTCAAAATGTTATCCATGTATCTTAACACTTAAGATTCATTTGCACTTATGGATTTTATCCAATGGGTGCTACCATCAAGGTCATACCTTATGGTTCATATGGATGTCATTTAGGATGAAATGGTCATAAACCATAACTCAAAATTCGGTTCCTCATATTTATCTAGAAAGTTGACTCATCACATGAACAACATAGATAATTGAGGTGTATCTGTTAAGGTTTTAAGAACACACAACTCCTTGTGATTCTCAATGTCCTTTATTAGTGTGGGGTATTCTTTTATTAAGAAGAATTCAGTTATTCGATAATTATTCTCTAACTCCTTAGAGTATGATTCCTTCTTGATTTAGACATCATCATGCCTTAATCATGAGTTCACTATGATACACTATCATAATCACTCATAAGGATCTCAAACATTTGGTCCAAGTATTTCATTCATTGATCCTATCAAGAATTAACGCTTTACCAAATTTGTACTTCATCTATGATAATCTTGAACACTTCAAGATATTCATGTTGGTATTTCACTAAACACCAATTGAAGTATTAGCATTTGTTCCAATAGGTATGTAAATACATCACATGTATTATACCTAATAGGATAATCATTCTCCCACTACATTTAGTGAAGATTGATTAATCATGTCCAAGATATTCATGTCTCTTATTGGTTCTCTAACCAAAAGAGTCTAGATTTATCCATCATATGGAAACTAGAAATGAATTTCTCATGATTGTTGCTAATTTGGTTGTTTGAGTTATCTATAACTTTTAGGTATCATTTTATCTTATGCATATCAAATACCACAAGATAAATAAGGCATTGCCGCAAAGATCATATCTTTAAGATTGAAAACTCAACTTTATTAATTTCCATCATTGTCATACAATATGCAAAAATAAAGTGTTTCTATCTATTGGCAAAATAGCAGTTCATAATTGTATTACATGCCTTATAGGCTGAAAATAAACTAAAGTACTCCTATCTATGGCGGAAACACTTTCCCCAATTATGAGTGCTTTACACTTTATATCTTGGTATCATATACCTCAAAAAGTGTTACAAGTTTACTTTCATGACACCTTTAAGTAGAGACATCAGTCGCCTCCTTCTTCTTTTGTTCTTCTAGATAGAGAGGACAATTCCTTTTCCAATGTCCTGGCTTTTGACAATGGTGGCAATTTCCTTTCTTGGTCACGCCTCCCTTGGCCTTGAGAGCTGAAGTCGTCTTGGGCTCCTGGCTAGCATCAGAACCTTTCTTTGCTTTGCCCTTGCCCTTGCGCTTGGACTTGCCTTTCTTGCCCGTGATCACCATCACAGACTTAGGCTTGTCCTTCTTCATATGTATCTCGGCTGTCCTCAACATGCCCAACAACTCTGACAGTGGCCTATCAAAGTTGTTCATGTTGTAGTTCATCACAAACTGACTATAAGATTCTGGCAACGATTGTAGTATCACGTCAGTAGCCAACTCTTGGCTCAGTGGAAATCCCAGTCTTTGCAGGTTCTCCACATACCCAATCATCTTGAGTGTGTGAGGACCAACTGGATCTCCTTCTGTCATGACGCACTTGAACAACGCCCTAGAAACATTGTATCTCTCTTGCCGTGCCTGATCTTCATACATGTTCCTGAGATGCTGAATCATCTCAATGACACCCATGTTCTCATGTTGTCTCTGCAACTCATGGTTCATAGAACATAACATCAAGCACTTTGCATCAATGGCATCATCAACATGCTTCTTGTAAGCATCCCTTTCTGCCTTTGGTGCATTAGGAGCGGGTTCCTCTGGAATTGGAGTATCCAGGACATAGAGCTTTCGCTCTTGAGTGAGAACAATTCTCAATGTCCGACATCAGCTGTGGAAGTTTGTCCCATTCAGCTTGTCCTTCTAAGGACCGATCGCAAAGAGAAGTGATTATTGTTTGTCGTCATATGTACTACAAAAGGAAATATGCAATTTTAGTCCAAAAACTCATTTTTGACTTATTTGATTGATTTGAAGAATTTGATGACAAAATTAGGCCTTTAATTAATTATCGCTCCCACTATTTTAGCTCAAATTGATAGCCCTCACCATCAATTCAGAAGATTGCACCGTACAACCTTCTAGTGGGCAAGATCCTAAAATCCTCTAAGCCATGGACCAGCTTGGGTTGTCACCCACAACATAGATCTCTCAGGTAGGCAACTCTTGCCAGTTGCATCATATGCAACTCTTGATAAGATGTCATATGCAACTCCTTGCCATGATCATCTCCATGCCTCAAGGCACTAGATCCTATCTAGGTCACCTTGTTAAGTCTGTCCCAAAGCAAACATGATGAATGTGCACCCTGCTAGGGCAGACCCACACATTCATCCTTCACACTTCCACGAGATAGATGGTGCACCACGCTAGGGCGTGCCCACACTTGGTTGATCAAGCTTTTCACGTGTGTCACATTTGGAAGCATCTAAAACTTAATATTTTAATGAGGGATTTGGTTTTTATATACATATACATATCCAATCATCACAATACATAGTACGTATCATATACATGTTATATCCCACAAAAAACATGCACATACGATAAAAAGCGATAATTATGGCCATCCTAATGTGATTCCTCGAGCCAAGAGGAATCACGGTCATCTAGGTCTACATCACATGCAACCTGTATAAGATGAACATCTGTGCCTTGCCATCCGAGTTGATCAACTCATCATATGAATGATCTGCTCTCTCTGGCCGGTCGTCTGGGTGCCCCCAACCGATCAGTTGGCTCCTCCAACCGATCGATTCACCTGGTCATCGTGCATCTCCTTCTGGCCGCCACCCACTCGTCACAATCCTCGAACCGGTCATCAACCGATCGGTTCACGCCTTGAACCGATTGTCTCAGCTGTCGTCTTGATGTCCTCCGTTCTTTGACATAACAGGAAATAAAATCTATTCTAATATTTACATTGATTTAAAAGGGAAACCCCGAGTTACATTCAGGGGGAGCAAAGGTAGGAAAGAATCTCAAATTATTTCGAGTTACATCAGGAATAGGAGAAGGAAGATCGGTGTGCAGACCGAGATGCAAGCAACCACACACAACCAATTACAGATAGGGTTTATTGGCCATAACCACACTATACATCCACCAAAAAACTCATTTAAGGGCGACGCGTATCGAGTGCATTAATAATACATATCATATATGTAATTTGGGATTTGTGGATTTAGGATTGTACATGCATAAAGCCAATTTTTATTCGCATCGTATGCAATAAATAAAGGCGACAAACCAAAATCGATCATATCGATATTCCCAAAATATAGAACAGTTGACGTGGCTCTGATACCACTGTTGGGTTTTAGGGGAGGCAGATAAGGCAGCGGAAACAAAAACAATTCTCCCCAAACCCGGAACAAGGAAACGTGTCAACGTCTATATAATAGGAAAGGATAATTTGTGGAATCATACCTTGTCCCAAGGCTTGCTTGGCGACAATACCTCACGCCTTGTGCTATCTTCAAATACGATCTTCAACGGCGTCTGTGCAGCTCCTGGTCGCACCGGGACTGACGACTCCTCCTCTCACCGGATTGTTAGATGACAATTGTCCTCCTGAGCGGTAGAAACCTCCCGCCTCTGAAGTAGTCCACACGGACCACCTGGAACTCCACACTCCTTGTCCCACAAGGAAGTGGAAGGAGTCGCACCCTCCTGTTGACGTACTAGTCGCCAACACACTCTCCTGCCTCCACTTGCAACTGCAGTTGTCCTTCCCTTGCTGCACCTCCCTTTGTGGGAAGCACTTGCTCGGGCTCTCTCTCAGTTACCAAAGCTAGAGAGAACGACAACTTTGCAGAGCAACTGGTTGCACTGAGTTGTTCTTTGAGAAGCCCCCAATACCCCTATATATATAGGAGGGTCATGGGATAGGGTTCTCTATCCCGGGCAATGCGGGACTAAAAGCAGGAGTAGAAGGGTTCGAGATTTTCCACAAAAAGCAACCAACTCGCAACTTGAACCCATCGTTTCACAACTGAAATGATCGTTTCGGCCTTGAGCCGATCGGCTGGGACCAGAGCAGATCGTTTGAGGCCCCCAACCGATCGGTTGGTGCCCTGAACCGATCGGTTCACGGTCCTGATCCAACTCAAAATGACTTTCCTTCTTTTGTTTCTAATTGGTATCGAATACCAATCCTATTCCCAATCAAATTGGGCAATTGAAACGAAAGGAAAATTCTCACCGACCTGACTTTCCCAAGTTGCTCGGTTGCACCAGTTGAACCGATCGGTTCAACCCTTGAACCGGTCGTTTCACTCTGGACTTGAGCCGATCGGTTCAACAATTGAGCCGACTGGTTCACCAAGCTTAGCCGACCGGTTCAACACTTGAACCGATTGGTTGGGAGTGTCGGTTGTGCAGAATCAGTCAATTGCGATTTCAATCAATCTGATACTCCAATCTATATGTCCAACACCTTGAGCATTATGATATTGAGCTATCAATCAATTGAGTGTTTAATTGAACTACTAAACTCCTTTAGTAATCAATCTAAACATTGCTTGTGGACAAAACTCCTCTTCTAGGTTAAATCCTATGTGTGTGACCCTAGAGGTCCATTTCACATTGATAGTGAAAGTCCATAACACTTATGATTTCACAAGCAAAGATTGGCGCCTAGTCACACATCAGTGCTACCCAAGTGAAAGTAGAAAGTTGGAGAACAACTTTCAATCCTACAATCCGTGAATGGTGTTAAAGTGAATGTATAATTCCTTTGTCACTGATATCCCGAATGAACTCAAGGCATGGAACAGTCATCCTGTCAACGTTCATTCACTTTCTTGATCTCAGAGTAGATTGGAGGAGATATGTATGACATCAATATCACATACTGATTCACACATGCGTGCACGCCTTTCTCAATCCTACTCATCAAGTGGCCATGGATATCAAACTCCCTCAGGAGGGACAAATCCCATATCTATCACTCACCCCTCAAAAGCCCCATGTGTCAAAGCCACCCAATCATCACCTTTATAACAACCCATGTTTCAGGACTGCGTTTGATGATGTCAAAGTGTGCCCAACGACATGTGTTGAGTGTATTGATTTCAGGTCAAAGAATCACACTCACCACCATCACTGTGAGTACTGACTGTGACTATCATGTCATGGTTCCATGTGTCAAACTCACGGTGGGTCTGTCCGGTACACTTGTTCTCTAACAAGTACCTATGTGTTTGGTTTGATATCTCTATATCATGACTAATGAGATTCTGTCATCAACCAACACCACAATCTAGTCTTGTGTGTCATTGCTGTCTATCTACCTTCCACAATGACATCCGACTAGGTACATAACAAGAATGTACAAACTCTTAGCATCCGTATGATCTCATCGTTCAGGTCATGAACCTGAAGGCATACGTTATTGAGTACTGTCATTCTCTAGACATTCAATCTGTTCTATCACTATCTCATATGACTGGACCAGAAAGAATTGGAAGCTTGCCTTTGATGTTTATTAAATCAATCTTAATGTATCACACCAATCATCCCATGATTGGCTCTCAGGGCATACATACCAACATCTGGGTACTGAATCTAGGTGGTGGTATAGGTGCAGAAAACCTAGGTTTCTTAAAATCTTTAGATAAGGATCCTTGGAACTGGGGATACATTCTCTTGTTCTAGGTCTGTCTCTTTTCTGCCACAGACCTCTATACCCTTCTGACAGATTCCACAAAGGTAGCAAACCTTTCCCTGTTCTCCAGAACAGACACAGGAGTAGTCAACTCAGCATTTAACCCTTTCTCAAAACGCCTAATCCTTTCTTCATCTGTGGCCGCCATCTGCAGACAGAACTGCAAAAGCTCCATGACTTAGCCCCGTACTCGCTAATGTTCATTGGACCTTGCCTTAACCTCTCAAACTGAAAGATCTTCTCATCCAGAAAGGTCTTAGGGAAATATTTGTTGATAAATTCCCATCAAAAAACTCCCCATGCAATCTCCACACCTGGCCTCTTCTGTTCTTCCATGATCCACCAATGACCAGCACTTCCCTTGAGAAGATACACAACATGTCTAACCTTCTCAGCTTCTGGGATGTTCAGGATTCTAAAGGCTTTCTCTAATTCAGTTAACCACAAGTCAGCATCTGTTGGGTCAGCTATTCCAGCATACTCTGTGGCTCCAACTCGGCGAAGTCACTCAAACGTCATGCCGACTCCTTGTCCTTCAGGTTGGGTAGGTGCCCTAGGTGCAGGTATAGGCATCCCCATGTCATGTGTGTCATGGCAGTCATAAACTACCTAAAAAAGGCTTGGACGGCTGGGTTCCCCATGTCAATTGGATTGAAATGGGGTGGTTCAGGCACATGTTCTTCTCTTTCTGGGTTTCTTGCACCTCTTATGGGTGCAACAACACTACTCTCTGCAACGTGTTCCTCGTGTGGTCTAGACATCTTTAGTTTTATCTTCTCCTCCTAAATGAGCAGAAGACACTATCAGACATACTGGAAGACACTAGAACAGACTCAACATCCTAAGTCCTATGTCTCTGTAGACTCAACGAACCTAGAGCTCTGATACCACTAATTGTAACGACCGAATCATGAAAACAGGATTAACTGACGTGGAAGCGATTAACTAGCAGCGGAATTATTAAAAATCACTAAAAATTTAAAACTTTTTGTAAAGAGATCTACAAATGGTAAAACTCTTTCGTAAAGAAACATGATAAGTTATTTACAAACTGATCCATCATTACATTTCTGTAAATCACACCTCGAGTATTACAAATATTAATCGCCCTGTTATCTGTACAAGGCAAGATTCAAAATCTCAAGGCATTACGCCAAAATCTCAGATCTTTTTAAAACATCTAAAGACTCCTAGGACCTGAGAGTACAGAGATGACACATAGGACACTCTATCTACAAGGCTTGACAAACAGTGTCTCCACCTGAGGATCACTGCTATCCCGGATGTTGCTGTTGCTATTGTTGTTGTTGCTCACCCACTGAAGGGTTCCTTTGTCCTCGGCGTCTACCTAAAAAGTCGAATCCCATGGGGGTGAGACAATTGAATAATTGTCCCAGCGAGAGTTATAACTCTCTGCCAGAAGTGTTGTTATTGCAATAATGTAATAACATTGAGCAGTAGAGCAATAAATGTTCAACAACAGATAAAACATTGAATAAGCTATGTACAACAACATTCTTTTAAGCAATCATTTCAATTATAACTTGATTGAATGACATGACATATATCAATAAGGAATATGAAAAACATGTATACTAGTTGTTTAACTAGAGTACTATAAACCATGTATCATCAATCATTATTTCTCGTAGTTCAACCTAAGTAATTATACTATACGATTGATTACATTTTTCAAACATAGTTATGCCCTGAGGAGATGAGTTACACCTCTCATACTCCAACCGACCATTACGAAATCGCAATTGGTACCATACATAGGTCATTAGAAGAGTCGGAGTCCTATGACCTCATCGTCCTCAGTCAGTATGAGGAACAACATGCATGACATCTTGTGTCTCTGTCATAATAGCTTTCCAGGGTATTCTGGCAACTTCACTATTAGAGTTACAGTGGCGTGTTGTACTCTCTTCTCCATCGAGGGATTTCTTGTTTATCTCACGTCGATGCGGCATTAACAACATCATCGGGAGATTAGTGATACATCATCTCAACATAAACATATAATGAAGGAATGAGAGAGTAAATGTACATCTCACATCAATTCCCACATTAGGACGTAAGGATATTTGCGTCCATAACCCCCACATACTCAAAAGTATGCTCTCCAGGAGTTCCCTTAGGAAAACCTGTTTCACCATCATTTTAACTTCTGACAATGATGGATCTATGGTCAGGGCTCTACATGATATCATTATACTTGATTCATTAAGTACAATATAGCATTCTTTTAGCATCAGGCATGTTTTCAAACATAAACCATTTAATCAACTGCTATAAAGAAAGAGTACTAATTATATCAAGTTCATTTCACATCCAGTTAGCATTGGGATATCAATCCCTAACCATCTCATCATTATGATTCAGGAATATGGGTGTTCAAAACCTTAGATCATCAAAACACTTGTTACCAAGTAACATATTGCCATCAAGTCATTTAACAATATGAACATGATTGTAGCAATGCAGATATTTCTCATGGCTCATACAGCCTATCAATCGCATATGTTACCTCTTACTAGGTAACATAGCATATCATTACTTTCAAAGCTTATAAAGTGCTTTCAATGAAAATGGCATCATAACCCTTACCTAGCTATGCTCACTTCTTTATAAAGACCTGCATGACTAACACAATTGATAATATGCACATTATGTCTATATTAGCACAATACAAATTATTTCCTAATTCAATCATAGAGTTTCATGCTTAAAAGCATAACCCAAAATTAGGGTTTACAGTTCACATCATCACATTACCCTAGATTAGGGTTTACTATTCACATTACATCACATTACCCTAGATTAGGGTTTATTATTCATATTACATCATATTACCCTAGATTAGGGTTTACTATTCACATTACATCACATTACCCTAGATTAGATATATTCATTCATATTGGAGGTTTATCACTTAATTCTTATTCATATAAGGAGTCTTCTCTCTCCTCTTTCTATCAGATGATGTTTACATCATCCTTGATTAAGCTAAGGCAAATCAACCTTGACATCATGGGTTATGTCATTACTTATTGTGGTCATTAAGGCTCACTTGATCAAAGGGTATTGATCACTTTATCTCATCAAGGTACCTTTGTAATAATCACCACTGATCATGACACACTTTAATCAACTAATTACTTGGTCCCTTGATCACTTTAGGTATCTATAAGGTTTAGGTTAATCAACCACTAAACCATCCTGACCACTAAGGCATCAAACGTTTTAGGTTAATCAACCACTAAACCATCCTGACCACTAAGGCATCAAACGTTCTTAACCTTTTTAGACCTCAAACGGTCTTGCATACTCAACCTCCAAACGGTCTTGGATAGACCTTGAAACCGTTTGGTGTTGTTGACTATTTGGTATAGTTTGACTTTTGAAACTATTTGATAAAGTGCACACTCAAGACCGTATGCCCAAGATGAGGTGAAGACCATTTGGTCATGAAGACCGTTTGGTCTTGTTGACTTTGAAACTGCATGGACATAATCGACCTTGAAACCGCATGAGCACCAAACGATTTGGGATCGTTTGGTCCCAAACAGTCTTGAGACCATTTGGACCCAAACGGTCTTGAGACTGTTTGGACCCAAACGGTCTTGAGACCGTTTGGTCCAAACCACCTCAAAACCGCATGGACCAAAAAGTGTCTCAACCACTTCAATTGAGTTAGGGTTTCCAATGTTGAACCCCTCAGTCAACCATGCACTTGTTAGCCACTTATCAATTGAGTCAATTAGGTCAACCCTCAACTGATTTGACACTCAATTGACCCTCAATTGATCATCAATTAGGGCTTGGTTCAATTGGATTAGGGTTTGGAAACAATGACTCTTCAACATACATCAACATGAGTCTAATTGATTTGAAACCATTGAACTATCATTCAATTTGGTCATGACCTGACCCCAAACAGTCTTGGGATCGTTTGGATGACCTCCAAACGGTCTTGAGACCGTTTTCTCAAGTCCACACCAAAAACTAACTCAACCAATTAAGGTTTGGCTCATTAGATTGATCTCTAGGTCAATAATTAATTGTTCTTCAACTTATTGCCTTTGAATCTTCAACCACTTAACCATAGTCAACCCTAGACCTCCAAACGGTCTTGGGTGACCCCCAAACGGTCTTGGGATCATTTGGACAACCTCCAAACGGTCTTGAGACCGTTTTCCCATTATGTCATCAAAAACCAAGTCATTCTCTTAAGGGTTGAACCCTAGATTTGGTCACTAAATCAACACTTAATTGCTCAACAACTTGATATCATTGGACCCTCAAGTGGTCAACCCTACTTAAACCTAGACCTCCAAACGGTCTTAGGTGATCACCAAACGGTCTTGAGACCATTTGGGTGGTCCCCAAATGGTTTTGAAACCATTTGGGCCACTCAACCCAAACTTCAACCTAATTCAATCATTGAAATCAGCAATTAACCCGATTAGGGCTTAGGTGGTTGATGTGCCTTCAATTGGTGATTTACTTGGAATTACTTGATGATTTTTGGTGGGTAATTAGTTCACATTATTTACAACAAACATCCAAATGGTCAACGCCTGGTCAACGCGTCCAAATGGTCTTAAACTGTTTGCTTCTATGCGGTCTAGTGAAATTGTTTGCATTCAAACGGTTTGAAACCGTTTGCAATCAAACGGTTTGAAACCGTTTGCTCCCAAATGGTTCGAGAAACCGTTTGAGCAAGGTTAGAGACCATTTGCTAAAGTTACTTTTTGGATAAACATTGGTTTTAACGTCATCATCTTCTACCTCAAGAATAGGGGTTGTTCTTCACGAAAATACTTGCAAGAACACTCAAAGGTGTCTAAAGAAGAAGAATAAGCAACGTTTCTAAGAAAGAAGGATGCAAAAGCAAAGATTAAGGGTTAGAGTTATAAAACACTCCTTTAGATCTGATCTAGAGCTCCAAGCTTCGTAGCTTTAATGGTGGATGAAGCTCCAGTGGTTTCCCAAGGTCCGTTCTTCAAGTTTTGGATGGAGAAGATGGTTAGAAAGAAGAATTGTGTAAAGAAAACCAATAAACCAACCTTGTTTTATGGTTCCCACCATGAATTCGAGCTAGGTGATGATCAAAGCTTACCCAAACCAGCTTGGTCGTCCTTCCTCTGCTCTAGATCTCCTCTAGGTTGGTCCAAAGCAAGAAGATAAGAAAAGGACTAAGGGAAACGATCCCTTGCTTGTTGATAAGAATCCTTATATACTTTTGGATATTTTCAAGGCAAAGGGAAAGGTAGTTATCTCTTTTATTTCCTAATCATATCCACCATAGCTTACCCCATCCATGGCCACGTTTCTTCCTCCTAATCACATGCAAGACTCCTCCTTTATCCAAGATTAAAAGGAAAAGAAACCAATTACCTTATTAAGTTATATATATATATTAAAGGGCCATTTGCTTAAGTCTTGATTATTTTAATATCAAGATTATCTTTCCTCCTTGATCATTCAAATGAGGCACCCCTCTCATTTTCTTTGCTCTAATTTATGCCAAGAAACATGAGAGATACTCTAGAGGGTATATTTTACATGTTGCACCCTAAGTTTTGGGTAAATTGCACTTTACACCAAAACTAGGTTTTCAAAGCACAAGGATTGCTCTACAAGCTATATCTTGGTGCTCAAGCGTGTGGAATCCATATCACTACATCATATTCATTCTTATGATGTCTCAACATCAGAGGAACATCTTAACATGTACAATTTGCAAGTTAACCCCTTTATTTGGGTAATTTGCACATTAGTCCAAAATTAACAAAACAAAGTTGCACATTATTCAAAAAGGACTGAAATAGAAATGTAAGTTCCTCAAAAGCTTTAATTACATTTTAAAAGATAACCACAAGAATCTAATCAGATATTTTAAGCAAAAAACCTAGGGTTAGTTCATAACCCAGGTCAGGGATGTTACAAACATGTTCACTACACCAACAAATATCTTGGACATCCACATATTATTGATAATCCATTAAAATTAGAAAAGCTCCACCAACATCATCAATTTCATATGCTTCCACTTTAAGTAGGTTAGGCCTCATGAATGAGCAAAGGAGAAAGAAGAAATTAGGAAAGGAGAGGGACTATTAGGGTTTTTCATGGATTTCAAAATATTTCAAATGAGTGTGGTGAACTTACAAAAATTGAGAAAATGATAAGGAGAGAGATGGATCTTACCAAGAGTTGTCCTAAATCTAGGTTAACCCTAGATTCAACTCAAAGAGGGAAGAGTCCACCAAAATGGCCTTCATCTCCCTTTCTCTCCTCAATCTCATGCTACTTGAGGTTAGTCATAGTTTATATAAGGCATCATATGAACTTGACATATTTATTTAAAGGCCACTAAACTCTAATTTCCAAAAAATAATTGACATATGGTTTTTCATCTTGAAAACTGACATACCTTGTTTGTGTTTTGGTCAGCCAATACATTATGGATGGTTGTTATGTGGGGAAAATATTAGCCAACCAAAAGAACACCCAAAACTATTTCTAGTTTTCCATTTTTCTCTAAAACAAGACCAAACTACCCTAGGGGATTTATAGAGTCATGTTTATTTGATTAGACATGATTTAGGGTAAATTAAATCTAGGAAAAATCCTAGAACCACAAGTCAACTTGAGGGGCGAATCAAATTTTAATATGTTACAAACGTGATCCCAAGTCATCATATTAGACCTCAATTACATAAAAAGACCCTCAAATTTCTCCAAACTCTGATCTAAGAAGCTAGTGTTTTGTATCACCCTCACTATCTAGTTTTAATCATAATATGAATCAACATATAATAGGTATTAAATTAAATAAATAATATCATCAACAAATTTAGTCAGACTTAGGGTTTTGTTGAATGTTTAACATCCATTTAGCTAGAACAATTCACCCTAAAAGCTTATTCAGTCCAAACTAGGTTTTCAATAGGCAAACCTCTATTTGGTTGCAATGCATGATTAGGACATGTCAACAAGTTTAAGCCATTCATTAAAGTGTTATTCATCATTCATTTATATAGTTACTAAAAAGTAAATCATATAAATAGGAAATTAGACTCCATCTACATAGCTAAGTTGAAATAACATCATTATATTGACACTATCTTTAACTGATAGAAGTAGGGCAACAATTGTTGGGGCCAACTATTATCATAGAATGATTGTGAGATCCATATTCTATTACATGAAATAAGAATTATAAAACTAATTAATCTTAGGGATGATGGATTGATATAAGAGACAAGATGTGAAATGATAGTTAGAGAGGTTTTCCAAATCACACAACATGAAATATGGGTAGTTTTTCATTGTGATGAAACCTGTATACTATAAGATCATCAAATTGGTAGTCTTCTTGGTTTCTTGTATGGACCGTGTCTACTTTTTATATTAATTAACCTATGTCATAATTAATTTTTATAGTAGTTTATTATAATCATAGGACTAATACAAAAAATCCATGTGGATGCATATTGTGGAAGAATAATTTGACCCATACACTTGCACCAAAGAAAATAGGTGTAGCAAAGTCGGTCAAGAAATCAAGTCATTATACTAATACCGAAATCCATGTGGATGCATATTGTGAAAAAAATAATTTGACCCATACACTTACACTAGAGAAAATAGGTGTACGTGAAGTTGATGCAAGAAATCAAGTCACTATACTAACACTATCTTTAATCGGTAGAAGGCAATAATTGTAGTTAATTAAAGTAGTTAATTGTAATCATAGGACTAATATCGAAATCCATGTGGATGCATATTATGGAAAAATAATTTGACCCATACCCTTGCACCATAGCAAATAGGTGTATGTGAAGTGGATGCAAGAAATCCAGTCATTATACTAACACTATCATTAATCGGTAGAAGGCAATAATTGTTGGGGCCAACTATTATAATAGAATGTTTGTGAGATCCATATTCTATTACATGACATAAGAATTATAAAACTAATTAATCTTAGGGATAATGGATTGATATAAGAGAGAGGATGTGAAACGCTAGTTAGAGAGGCTTTCCAAATCACACAAAATGAAATATGGGTAGTTATTCTTTGTGATGAACCTTGTATACTATAACATCTTCAAATTGGTAGTCTTCTTGGTTTTTTGCATGGATCATGTCTACTTTCTATATTAATTAAGCTATATCATAATAAATTTTTATTGTAGTTGATTATTATCGTAGGACTAATACCAAAGTCCATGTGGATGCATATTGTGGAAGAATAATATGACTCGTATACTTGCACCAGAGCAAATAGGTGTATGTGAAGTGGATGCAAGAAATCAAGTCATTATATCGACACTATCTTAACCAGTAGAACTAAGTCAATAATTGTTGGGGCCAACTATTATAATGTTTGTGAGATCCATATTCTATTACATGACATAAGAATTGTAAAACTACTGAATCTTAGGGATCATGGATTGATAAAAGAGAGAGGATGATATACGCTAGTTAGAGAGGTTTTCCAAATCACACAACATGAAATATGGGTAGCCATTCATTGTGATGAACCTTGTATACTATAAGATCATCAAATTGGTAGTCTTTTTGGTTTCTTGCATGGATCATGTCTATTATTTATATTAATTAAGCTATGTCATAATAACTTTTTATAGTAGTTAATTATAATCGTAGGACTAATACCGAAATCTATGTGGATGCATATTGTGGAAGAATAATTTGACCCATACACTTGCACCAAAAGCAAATAGGTGTACGTGAAGTGGGTCAACTATGAGGGATGTGGTGGGTGAAAGTCACTAGAACACCTTATCTTGTTTCTAAATAATATATTGTGAAATATATGCATCATCGCTAAAAAAAAATTGTCTCGGTGTAAATTTTGAAGCAACATGATGCGTATATTTTTTAGCTATGCTTACAAACGAGTGATTTACCCTTGTACAATATATGTTTATCCACTAACAATCTTATTTTCTAATTGAAGAAAGTTTAATCCTACAAGTTCCATAAATTTAGAGATTTTTATGTTATCGAAAAAAAGACAAAATTAAGCTCTTTTACAATTTGGTATAGCGTAGGCGTTGCGAAAAAACCTATGCAAAATGTCTTAGTCACCCGTGTGGGAACTGGAGGATAATATGAAGATATATACTGCTGTGATCCATTCACAGGTTTTGCCCAGTTGACCATCAGGAAAAAGGATGGCGCATGTCTGCTGCCTCCTCGTTGCGTCTTCCTGATGATCTAAGTTATGATTCAATTTAGAACTTTGATGCATCTCTCCTGATTCCCCATCATAGCAGACCCAAAAAGTCAGCTTCACGTCAACATCCATTGTTCTCAGATTATACGGCAATGAAGGACTCCTATTGGCGTTTCCGGAATAAATGGAATTTAACCGTATAAAACGTTTTGTAGACTTCGCTAACGTGAAGAGCTACTTTATTGAGGCGTGATAAATTTGTTCATATTATGTGAACTATATCTTTTTTTTTAGATTCAAAGAAAAAATATAGTTTACTTCCTTTTATGATATCCGGGTGGTAGAATTTCGGAGGAAAATGTATGCAAAATGTCAAAGGCTCCCCGTGTGGGCGCTAGAGGACAATATGGAGATACTGCGGTGATCCATCAAGTACAACTCCTTGCCTCTCCTGCATCTCCGATGATTCGATTCCCCTTCGCAGCTCCTCAGCTAGTCATTTTCACGTCAACATCCTTTCTGTGGGATGATCTGGCCTAATCCCTTTCCGCGGAATCTGTCTACCTTCGATCGCTTTCTTGGTAAAGTGAGAGACCTGGCCGCATCTTATCCAACTGCTCTCTTAGAAATGCGCGTTCACTGATAGCTGAGGTAGCTCAAAAAACTAACCAAACTAACTCAATCCTCCGTTATATAACACATTCTGATTCTCTTATCATTCAAGTAACTTCGCCTCTTATTCTGTCAGAATCCCCTGTTTCGTACTACTGATCCCCGTCTTCTTTTTTCCATTTGTCATGGACGCCAACGACCTCGATGATATAATCTGCCGCCTATGGCAGGCGGGCCAGCAAAAATATAGGAAGAAGTTGCCGCTGACAGAGAATGAAATCCTGGAACTTTGCGTCAACGCGAGGGTCATCTTTCTTGAGCAGCCCAACCTCATCGAGCTAAAGGCACCAATCAAAATATGCGGTATATGTTCGCTCCTTATTCTGGTAGGACTGCGCTTTTCTGGATTTCAGATGGCTTTAAGTCGATCAACATTCTGTGGAAACAACTACCTTAGTCTTCAATTTTCTTGGCGCTCATTTCCCCCCAAAAATATGATTCTTTTTGTTTTCAATGAGTTCTGGCATATCCTATATCAATGACATAAATTACAAGTAGCTTAGTATCTGTTTCTACTGTGAATATGGTTTTCTTGTGTGTTATTTATTTCTGTAAAGGCGTTCGCTGGAGTCTAACGTTAGCTTCATACTCGATTCAAAATCTTATTGATATCTATACTTGTCCATATATGGGACATACATCTTCTTGAACTACTTTAGCAGCACAAAATCCTATCCACAAAACAGCATAAACAAACTAAGCCAAGTTTAGAACAAGGACGAACAGGAGCAAGCAAACCAAAAAGAGTCCAATCAAACCACAAAGAGTCCATAATATACAGCATGGAAAGGTACGTTTGTCTGTGGGAATGTATGAGCTGATATTCGTCACAGAAAGAATGCGCTTACAAGGCAAGGTGAATTGGGATGAGAACGCACAAAATTGAATTCAACCTTGAGAGCACTCTAGAAATGTCCCAAAACAACTAAATAAAGAGCAACAAACGGGTCATTCCAATTAGCATTTACGCCCTTGCTTCCACCCTAAAATAGCTTCTGGGGTTGTTAGCTCTCGGGGAAATCAACTGGCAGTGGGCTACTACAGAGTTTGCTGTCAGAGTGATTAGAACAAGCATAGGAACAGTTCCATTTAACCGCCTATAGTAGTAGCTGATATTGAAAATCTTCTATAACATAGGAACAGTCCCATCATGAGTCTCTAAGATATGAAGGCCCTGCTTAGGCACCCTGGAGCTAGAGGGCTGATCATAATTGAGGCTCGATAAATACCTGGTTAGGTTGTTTAGTTAGGTAGCCAGGCGGCACAGGAGGGCTAAGCATTAGATGGGTACCTAGTATACGGACTAAACATCAGACGGCTAGTTGATACCAAGGTTTCTAACCTAGTCAGAAAGAACCTAATTATGGAGTCTTTGCTCAGTATTGCCTATTCATGTTACCTTTAGGACTATGTGCTGTGTTTGAATTTAAGATAAGGAAACTATTTGTTGTCTATTCTATGCATTCATTTACATCTCTACATATTTATCCATATTTAAGCATTTTACTAAAAATTAAAATGTCCATTAGATGCCACTGCCTGCTTTTTTCGTAAAACTTGGACGCCTGGATGCATAGATCAAGGAGTCAAGCATTGAGTGATGTAGCTGAAAATTCCTACAGTAACCCTATCAGTTATCAGTAGTTTCTACTTATGGGAAAAATGTATTCATTATTTTAAGTGGTTTATGAACTTAGATGATAGGACAACAGTTATTGTTATGATACTAGTTGTTAGCTGTTACTATTAAAATGATAACATTTAATGTGAGCCGTTAAATGTAAAACTAGATAGCTAACAATAATGACCTAACTACTGCCAAAATTGTAGTGTTAAGTTTTTCCACAGGCTATAAAAACCACAATGTAAGACAAACCAGGTGCTTGTGCACTCATATAGTCTCACATATGCATTTACATAACCTGCACACATGGTCAGTTGGTCACAGGCCATAACCTGCACACATGGTCAGTTGGTCACAGGCCACAAGTTAGAGTCATTTCTTATCAGTATTTTAAAAGCTTGGTTGGACCCCTCAAAACCAGTGAAATTGCTGGTACAACTGTTAAACTTGTCACAAGTTTACATTTTGAGGCTAAGATAAATATCGAAGTCTTTCAATAATTTCAGAATCTAGGAGTTGGTGACAGACTGATTTTGGCCTATCAAACCCTTGTATCATGATAGTTATTTGAATTGATTGAAATGGTGGCTAAATGACTTTGCTAAAGGTGCTCAAGGTGAAATAAATGATGTCGCATACTTGACTATTGAATGACATTGTGAATTATATTGTTTTAATAAGTATCACCAGGAATAGAATAGATTACTGTTTTTGAGTTTATAATCTGATCATAGATACTTCCTCTACATATTATATTTCTTAAAGTTTTAGTAACACTAACAAAAGTTGTAACTTCATGACAATACTAATCATTTAACCATAGATACTTCCTGTACATATTAAATCCTTGCTTGACTATCCTACCCCTGGCTTAGTTTCTATAACTTGACTCATTTTCAAGAGTAACCACTTATGATGCCACATAGACCACTTTGTGAAACATTGCCTTGTAAAACTAGTATTTTTGCATGCAATTAATATTTCTACAGTAAAGGTGATAGTTAAATGTATCTTCAAATGCTCCTTTCATTTTATGGTTTGTCTTCTATATTTTTACTTACGGTTTGTCTTCTGATAGTTAAATGTAGCTTATAATACTCTTGTGCTTGAACTTTATGAAATTTTTCATTTCTTTGAAGTGGTCACGTTTGAGCTGATATGAAAGAATTCATGAAAGAAAAAGAAAGATTGTTGGGTTCAAATGTTTTTTCTGCTTTCAACAAACACATTTATTTATTTTTTAATGATCAAGTATTGAGAATTTCCATAGATCTTTCTACTAAGCAGTATTTGTGATTTTTTTTCCCATTTTACGTTATAGTAATCACAGAAATTCGACCCGGAAAATGCTTACTCAAGAAAGCTTGAAACCAAAAAGTTGGCCTACGGTTGTGTTCCTCTAGCTCCTTATGAAACACTTAAACTTGGAATGCAGGTGATATTCATGGTCAGTATCTTGATCTTCTCAGTCTATTTGAGCTTGGTGGCCGACCTCCAGATTCCTGTTATCTCTTCCTTGGTGACTATGTCGATAGAGGCAAACAGAGCTTGGAGACCATATGTTTGCTTTTAGCTTATAAGATAAGATATCCTGACAAAATCACTCTTCTGAGAGGAAATCATGAAACAGCATCAATAAGCCTTTTGTATGGGTTTTTCGATGAGTGTAAGAGAAGATACAATGTTGCCCTCTGGAGACTGTTTACAAATTGTTTCAACTGTATGCCTATAGCTGCTGTTGTTGCTAATAAGATTCTGTGCGTTCATGGTGGCATTTCTCCTGAGCTTACAAACCTAGAACAGATTAAGAATCTGCCACGGCCAACTGATGTGCCAGCTGAAGGTCTGCTCTGTGATCTACTCTGGTCCGATCCAGACAAACACGTTATAGGATGGGGGGGGGAATGTAAGAGGTGTTTCATGTACATTTGGGGTTGATATAGTGTCAGACTTCCTCAACAAACTTGACCTAGATCTTATCTGCCGTGCTCATCAGGTTTAGTTACACCATCTTTAAGCTGATGCTTAATTCCTACTTACCATGTACTAACTGTTAATTTATGAACCCTGACAGGTAGTAGAAGATGGCTATGAATTATTTGCAAATAAAAGGCTCGTGACTATATTTTCTGCTCCGAACTACTGTAAACGATTTGACAATCTGGGGGCGATGTTGACTGTAGAGGACTCCCTCATGTGCTCCTTCGAAACAATAAAAGCAGCACGCCTACATCGATGCAGAGGTTAGTACACTCATTGAAAGGCTACAAGTTTATTTCTTGATCTTAGGAATTTATATCTTCATCTCATACCAGGTTTCTAGATGTAAGCCAATTTGCGATTTGGAAAAAATCTGAAACGTGCGGCCTTTATCCAGCCAGAGCCTGGAAGAATCAAACGGGCCATGGTAGCCATATCCTGAGGCCTAATTTTCATTTGTTAGCGAAATGCATAGCGAAACTGCCATACTAGCACTTGGCAGTAAAAAAAAAAAAATTTTGGAGTGTGATGTGACGGACAGATGGTAGGTGAAGGTCGTGTAATGGACAAATAATTTTATTTCACTTATAACTTTTGAACTATGAGTAACTTTTTGATGAAATAAAAATTATTAGATTCCTTATAAAAATATATTTCAATAAAACTAATATTGATGTATTTTTGAGAAAATTGTGATGAGAGAAAAAAATATTTTGTTCATAATTTCTAAACCGTAATGAATTTTGAATGAAATAAAAACCAGGATGAATTTTTAAACGAAATAAAGTTCATTAAATTTGTGACAAAAAATACATTCAAACAAGAGTAATGTTGATATACTTTTGAGGAAAGAGGTAAAAAAAGATGAGGGGAGTGATGTAGAGAAGCGAGGAGAAAAGTGGTGGGGAAGATGAGGGAAGTGAGAGAAGTATGAGAGCTTCCAAAAAGCATCCAAAATTTAATAAATATGTGCCCAAAAATTAAGTGTTTGAAAATAGTGAATATGCATCCAAAATAGATAAAGGCGCCTAAACATGATTATATAGCACCCAAAAATAACTCTAAGAGTCTAAAACTGATGATATGCCCAAAGATGGCTAAAAACGCCTAAAATGGTCAAATAGCACCTAAAAATGGCTAAATAGAATAGAAAATTTACTAAAATAGCCCTAAAATTTCTAAAAACACCATTTTTATACTTTTGGTTGTCAATAAATTATTTATGGGCGTCAAACAAATCTATTTGGGTGTCATTACCTTGTTATTAGTTGTCAATTACCTTTAGCAGTGATTTAACACATATAATATTTATTTCAGAGTCATTTTTATGATTATGAGTGTCAATGAATCATTTATGTGCGTCAATTAACCATCTTTAATTGTCTATTAGCCATTTTTTGACACTATTTAGT
This sequence comes from Alisma plantago-aquatica, assembly GCA_963693085.1. Classification (NCBI taxonomy): domain Eukaryota; kingdom Viridiplantae; phylum Streptophyta; class Magnoliopsida; order Alismatales; family Alismataceae; genus Alisma; species Alisma plantago-aquatica. Next base: position 1,291,714,713 of record OY856409.1, read on the forward strand.
TTTTTGGGGGGGAAGTTCCCTTGACACCTTATTTAATGTGAAAAACTATATTTTGGTGTCATTAAGTTGTTCTTGGATGTCAAGCAAACCTATTTGGGTGTAATTATGTTGGTTTTAGTTGTCAATTACCAAAGTCATGATTTAACGTGTATGATATTTATTTCGGTGTCATTTTTATACTTCTAGGTGTTAATGAATCATGTGTGGGCACCAATGAACCATCCATGGGTGTCAATTAACCATTTTCGGGCGTCATTGAGTTGTTGTTAGACGTTAAGCATACTTACACCTTATTTAATGTGTATTAACATATTTAAGCATCATTAAGTTGTTCTTAGGTGTCAAATAAACCTATTTGGGCGTCATTACGCTGTTTTTGATTGTCAATTACCTTTGTCGTGATTTAACGCGTATTAATATTTATTGAGGCGTCATTTTTATATTTCTAAGTGTCAATGAACCATTTTCAACATCAATGAACCGTCTTTGAGTGTCAATCAACCATTGGGCACTAATTTAGTATTTGTGGATTTATAAATTGTTTGGGCATCAAACAATCATTTTTTAGCATCATTAAGTTGTTATTGGGTGCCAAACAAACCTATTTGGGCATCATTATGTGGTTTCTAGTTTCCAAATACCTTAATCGTGATTTAACACGTACAATATTTTCTTGAGCTCTATTTTTATACTTACGGGTGTCAAAAAATTCTTTCTGGACGTCAATGAACCATCTATAAGTGTCAGTTAACCATTGGGCGCCAATTCATCCGTAGATTTGTTAATTGTTTCTATTTTTATATTTAGCCAGCAGCTTATCTTTTCTCTCAACCTTAGTCTTGTTTGACTTGTATATTTTTATCATAAATCTAATAATTTTTATTTCATTAAAAAATACTTCATAGTTTAAAACTTATAAACAAAACAATTTTCTCTCTCATTACAATTTTCTCAAAAATATATCAATATTAATCTTGTTGGAATGTATTTTTCATAGAAAATCTAATAAAAATTTCTCACGGCTTATAAGTTATAAGAGAAAAAAAATTATTTATTTGTTAGATAACCTCCTACAACCACCCAATTAGTGTTCGTCAAGTCATCCTTTCAAACCAACATTCTGAACCTCTTTGCAAATCTATTTGAGAAGAGACTGCCACGTATTAGTTGTTGATTAGAGTAGGAAGAAAAGTCGGAGAAGGGGGGATAGCAGTAGCCAAAGGTGATTTTGGACTGCGTGTGACCTGTGCATAAGTGGGCGTGAGTTTGCCTAAATTTTAACATAGCGGAAAACAGACCACTTGTGGGGCAGCTAAGGTAAAGTAGTATGCCGCGAAGGTAGAAATATTGGCAACTATGACATTGCACCGCACAATATCCTCAATATACAATATAGGAACACGACGGATATGATTTGATGCAAAAAGAGACACTTCAGATATGGGATGGACAACATGTTTGCAAAACTACTAATTTATACCAATTTTGTAGTGCTTATATATATATATATATATATATATATATATATATATATATATGTATGTATGTATGTATGTATATATGTATATATATATGAATATATATATATATATATGTATATATATGTATATATATGTATGTATATAGATATGTATATATATATATATATGTATATATATATATATGTATATATATATAGGCTAAAAGAATTGTGTACCCGAGTACATGTATCTTATATGTAGCTACTTTTATTTATGATGGTTGCACAACTCCACACAACAATCTAACCTTAGAGATGTGATGTGTACCCGTTAGATAACATCATATCATCTCAATTCAACATTTCTAGTTCATCTAATGAAAGACGATGTATATTTCCTAATCTGATGGGTCAATCATTTGCTCAATTAGTTCAAACAATGGCAGCTACAAAATTTGTTGTCGGTTCTGCCATTTTTGTTATTATTTTCTGAGTCCGAGGGACTATTATTGTTGAATCTATAAGTTACATTCAACGTTAAATAGATTACTGGAGAATAATCAAAGATCTATTTTCCTTTCATTCTCTTCTTTCAAACTTTGAGGAAGTTTCTAAATGAGATTGAGTTCAACGGATAGGCAATACCGAAAGAAAGTGGTAAGTTGCAAAAATTATAAAAACTATCGGATGATATATTGCTATATCTCATAATACTTGCAAGATATGGTTATAATTTTTTAAACACATATAATCTAAACAATATTGATTCAATCTATATGGTTAGATTTATTTAGTAGATTCTACATATTCCATTTCAATGGGCGGACATTACATATACCGGCCGGTTCAAATCCCATATTATATATATATATATATATAGAGAGAGAGAGAGAGAGAGAGAAATAGAAAGAGAGAGTAAAACTAGAATAGGATTGATTCTATATAGAATAAAATTTTTAGTGCCTATAATTATCAAAATAAATTTTTAATCAGATAGTAAGTCTATATTGTTGATATGTGTTGATCATATAGACACTTCAAAACAATTGAGCTCATTCAGATAAGTATAGTCCTTGCATCTTAACACAGAAAAATTTGATGATCTGAAATTAATTAAAACGTTGAGTTAGACACATTAGATGGGTGATCTGAAAGCATCCAAATGAGTTGAAAATTAGTTTACAACTAATTTGTGAGGTGAACAATAAGATCATGGTTGGATTTTATGTGCAGTCGATCCAAGATGGTAAATTATTGAGTTCCATTTATACCCTATCAGAACTAATTGTAGCCTAATCTGACTCATACATACATACATACATACATACATATATATACATATATATATGTATAAATATATATATATATATGTATAAATATAAATATATATATATATATATGTATATGTGTATATATATATAGACAGATAGACAATGTTGTCAAGATGAGTATATTCATCTACGCTTATAATTTAAGTATGTTTGCCATCCAATGGGATATTGAAATTGTTAATTAAATCCATTCATACATATTAAAATAACTCTGTATAGATTAGATATCATTAATAAATCATGATCATATCTCATATTTATCATGAGATATACTTGAAAAAGTATCAAATGTTATTTGCAAATTGTTTAACTCACTAATTATTAGGAAATATACACCTCTTTTTCTAGAGAATCAAAAAATTATCTTAGATTACATAGGATGAATCTATAATATGTTCTTTTAGTCATACAAATAGATTTAGTAATAATGTTTTTATGTCTATAAATTTAAATTACCGATGTAAAATATACAAAATCATTGTATCACTGTATTTTTTTTACCTGTGTATCATACTATTATGAATTTCTTACCTAATTTTATCTAAATGTCATTTGTAATTCCCTGATGCTAGATTTTTTTTATCTCACCGATTGAGTCTTTGGATTTAGTTAACAAGTTCTAAATGTTATACTTGATGATAGTACATTGATATTACTTGAACCAAGAAATAAAAAACTCCAATATATTTTTTAAAATAGTGTAACCCACTATTATAAAAGTGTTAACCAATTTCAGCTAGTTTCACACATATAATTCCCCAATGCCAAAGAAAATTAGTCTCATTGAATGAGACCTTGAGTCCCTCTGTTATGTATGTGCTGAGATGTCTTTTACGGTCCAAATGCCATAATAACTTATGTCACAATAACAGTACAAAAATATTTGTGTGCAAATACAAGGCTAGATAATAGTCTCTCCCATACTTTGAAGTTATTTCCCTTTGGTCACATTTTACAAGTTTGCCATTTAGGTGAATCAAAAGCAAACACTCTTTCCATGTTTCCATTAATTGAATTAAGTGTAACCGAGTAAAGTTTCTGACTTATGTCATTCTATGTTTTTTCTCCTTTTATTGTGGATCATATGAATAAGAATCAAATTCAAACTAGTATATCTTTGTCTTTGTTCTCAAGTTGAATAAAGTCGGATAATGATAAGGTTAATCAATGTGACTATTTAAACTATAGTTTTGATAACCACTACATGAAACTCTAATAAAATAGAGTGATATGGATTGTCTACATTTATTTATAGATACTTAAATGTGTTATGTTGTTTGTCTAGGTGACAATTGAGTTCATACATACAGTCTAGATATATCTTACCTCAAATGTACAACTACAAGTGCAAATGTTCTCATTGAAGTAGTTCAGTTGTTGGTCCCATTGGTATTAATTTCAGAAAATGATCTATCAACATTTTCCAAAGATCTAGGTTTTGGTTATCGATTTAAGGTCTTATCCTATAATCTTGAATTTGTTGTATATCATGTATATTATATATTTCACAAAGTGCTTTGTGTATATGTATGTGTTCCCCCAAATGTCTAGAATGGCCTAAGTTTTATCCTAACAATACGTGAAGGGCCTTTAAACGTGTTAAATGGGGATAAAAAGTGGATGTGAAGTTATTACTAGAAGTAAAATATTTTGGGCAAGAAAGGTTTTCCTAGATAGTCTAATGTTCCCTATGTCTAAAGGTGGGGTCTTGGTAGGATAGACAAATATATAAACAATTGAAATCGATATGAATCAAGTTATAGGATGTGTGAGTGACCTCTTTGTCAAATTGATGAATGTAGAATATTTCAAAGATCATCTTAAGTTAAATAATTCTAATGTAAATATCACACACTTTAGATGCCTAGTATTGTATTTAAGTTATCAGACTCCTATTATGTTTGTAAATGGGTAGGTATTACCAATTAACCTGATACTCATAACATTTAAAGTCTGGTATTGGAAAACATTATTCCTAGTGATCCATTTACCCAACAACATCTTACACATTACAATAATATCTTGGATATGGAGAAAGGTGTTAATATTACTCATTGTACTCATTTACCTACTATAGTAGGGTTACTTTAGAAAACAACTAGAAACCAAAATATAGCTCTAAAACTGTAAACTAAATTCATATTGTCACTCTTTCTACATGAGATGGCTTCTAATGACTACTTTGTCAAATCTAAATGTAGTTGGAGTATATGGTTTTCATTAGGATTGATCAGTAATAATGCAATACCTTTAACTAATATAACTTACTAAATCTAATTTGTTATGTTTCTTACTTGAAGGTTGGAGCTGCTTATGAAGGGCATGTCGAACACGCATGTAATTATAGTGTTGTTTCAATGTTGAATGTAATGGCAATCAATCTTTTATCAGTGTAGTTACATGGTAATATTGTAAGTATTTTGTTCTTTTACCTATAGAGTTTATTTCTCTAGATAGTATGTTGTTGTTACATAACATTTTTTTCTTGTTTCCCATGTGTAGTCATATCTAATTTTATTTTGAACTTTGATTATCTAGGCCATGATCGTTGATCATAAAGAGGTAGAACATTTGCTATCCACAGGAGAAAGTGTGCTCTAATTGGAGGAAACACAAGACACAAATATACATACTTATACCTCTTTTAAGATGATATTAAAGAATTATATTGATTGTTTATGGTTCGACATGTATGCACAAGTGAACATGGATGATTTCCTTATGTTTGATGAACAATTAAAACTTTGAACAAGTACCCATAATTGCTTGATTTATTGTCATTTTGAATGGTGTTGTGCGGTGAATGAAACACAATATGCAATGGGTGTCAAAATAACATGTTCAATTGTATTTGGAATTATCTATATCATGTTTGTCTACCCTTCTACTTCATGGGTAACTAGATGAGGATAAGGGTAGGGTGAATATTTAGCGAGAGGTCACTTACGCGATTCAACACATGTGAATTTGATGTAGGAAAATGAAATGAATTTTTTTCTTTGCTTTATCCATTTGTAACTCTATTTTTGGGGTAAACTAGAAATCTAAAACTATTATGATTTTTGAAAGCCATCTGGAATTTGAGAAACTTATACTACTTTCAAGAACTAGGAATTTGATTATAATGAGTTCCAAAATCTATAATGGTGTTTGGTCACCTATCTAAGAACTAGAGTTATATGAATGCCAGAGAAAAACTAGACATCAAGTCAAAATAATGACACACGAATCATAAGATAAAATAGAAATAAGATTATAAATATATGCATAGGATTGTGTCCAATCCTACAATAGTAACTTCATTTTTTCATTAAAATTTTTGAGCATGGGAGATGAATAAGTCATCAAATAGGTAAGAGTAACTAGGGAAAAAAGGATATAAAGGATGGAAGTTCTAGTTCGTTAAAATTTCTTCTATTAGGAGTGAGGACTCAAATGATTGGATATCAATCCATTCTTAATTTTAGACCTTAGTATTCTTTGGGATAGATCAAGGATGTCAGAACATGTAAGTATCAATTGCCTATAGAAAGTTTTTCTCATAAATACATATACACATATCATGTTGATATATGGTGTATGAGATGGAAAAAACATAATGAAAGATGTAAACCTAGACCAATATTGTGTCATGTCGATAAAAAAGTGGATTTTTTTGTTTCTTTTTTAAAGTACACGGTAACATTGTCACTCAATGTCCTCATTATACATTTCAAAAGATGTCCATTCCAAGTTCAAAAATTCATGAAACGGAGAAAAAGGAAAAAGTAAGAAAGACAATTTCATTTACGAGACTAGTTTATAATTTCTTAGTGAAAATGAAAAACAAATTTTATTTAACATGTAATCAATATTCCATCAATTCACATAGATTATTATAGAAACTTACAAAATTTTGACTCTAAATGTATTTACATTCAGTTATAAAAACCCATATCCATTTGTAATTCCAAAGTTAAGAAAAATATTATATGGAAAATTTCAATACACACAACTATGAGAAATGCATTTATAAAAGGAACAAAACTAGAAGACTCATAAATCATTGACATCTGCCACACATCAAAAATTCACTAACATTAACGTAGAAGTTCATGATAAATAAACAAAAAAAACTCATCAAATAAAGGTTGATGGAGATGTCAACCAACCATGGATTTTTTTTCATTTGGATCCCATGTTCTCATTGTCATTTGGATACCATCTAACTAGCACATTAGAACCTTCTTCCATCCACTATGTTGGATGTTTTCTTTTGGCCAATGTAGGATTAGTAGGGTCCCATTTTTTATGTAGTTTTCATATATATATATATATAAGTTCTAGAGTTCAAGTGATAGATAGATTCATGATGTTGCAACCCTACCCTAGTTTAAAAGTTTCCTGATTATTATTATAACAATATTTCCTCAAAATGATTAATACATAAATTTCTAAATATAAGTGCATGTTAGATCAATATTTTTAGGTAGGAGCAAGTAAAAAAGGTTAGTGCACATATGTATCATAACTCAATAGTTACCATGAACAAAGTTCTATCTTGATTTTTCCAACTTTAAGGTAATTTTTTGAAAGAAAAATAAACCATCAAAAAGATGGATAAGATGGTGGTGGTGGTGGTCAAAGAAATATGTCAGTGTTAGCATATCATCTTTTTGGGAGGCAAAAATATTCCAATTCCAATAAAACCCATCGATATACATATATATATATATATATATATATATATATATATATATTTCTCCAAGAACGGACAAGGGTAATAGTTCATGTTTTGTCTCATGATTGCATATAACACCCAAGTGTTTCTCAAAGATATAATTTTCGTTGGTATACATCTTTGGTGTTCCTTTTTAAAGAAAATATCATCATGGTTTGTAACTATATGAGGATTAAACAAATCAAATAATAAAAGGATAAATGATTGATGTGTGAATGGAGTCTTCTATCAATAATAAAACCAAAGAAACTCCATATCACCTGCAATAATTTGGGTCATAAGTTGTATAGCATTGGGTCGCGTCCACGGGGAACAACTCAATGACAAAAAGTTCTTGTTAGACATGTAAGTTTATTGAAAAATATGGGTTGGTTGATGATGTCCTAAATTAGTCTAAGATTGTCACACCTTACAATTCAAATGTTCAATTTAGGGAATGCATATGAGCACTTATTTGTCACAAGATGAAAAATTACACAAACAAATTTCAATCTCTCTCTTTTCTGCATCTCACACTAGAATATGATTAATAATTTTCACATATTAATTGCCTAAGTGTCTAGATTACTTTTCTTCCAACTCATAATTCTAGCACCAGATATCAGGACATCTTGGATCATTCCAAAGATAATCCTAACTCCACCTTTTCTAAACAAAAAAGGAGATTATAACATGAAGAAATCTATTTGGAAATTAGAGCTCTAATTTCAATACAGTAAAGTTGTTCCTCTCCCAAGGTACAAATTTGGGGACATAAAAAACTGTTGTCATCAATTTCCTAAGAATTTAACAATAATTAGAGAAAGTTCATAGAAAAATGGTAATATTAAGGACCGGTGTTCCTTACATGTATAATAGGTTCCATTTAGGCACCAAATACAAAGGAGATTAGTCCATTACAAACTAATGTTTCATAAACAAGATTTAACATCATGAAATGAATATATCCGTATAGTAACTTGTAGAAAATAGAAAAGGGGAAGTAAAGAAATGAGATACTAAAGTTGTAGAGGAGTTATCATCTATAGTAAATCTTCTATTGAAGCTTCTTCTAAGGGTTGGAGAGTGATAAATCTACCTCCAAGCTTTCTTTATTATTCCTTTTAGCCACTTCTTGAGTGGAGTCACCTTCCCTTATTTATCCTAAGTTTGTACAAACCAAAGGAAAGATCTCCATCAATAGTCATTCTTCCACTCTTATTGTTTTTTCTACTTACATGTGGTGCACGTCATGCATGAGATTATGCATGTCGCGTACCCTGACAATTGTCGAAGGTTGGTCTCACAACCATTTGGCAAGTCACGAAGGAGGATAATGCATGTCATGCTTGAGGTTGAGAGGAGTGGTTATTGATAAGATTGCATGTGGTGGTGTTGATTAGGGACGTCTTGCATGGGTTTTGTAGCCAAATGAGTTACTAGCGATGTGGCGTGCATCATGATTGCATGGTTCACTATGTGCGCATTGGAGTTGTATGTGCTAGAAAATCTGAGATTGTGCATGTCATGCATGTTATAGTTTATGTCGTGCACAAATCTTAGAGAACCTGTATTGGTTTCTGGATGAGTTCATTTTATGTACCTCAGAGTGCAAGTTGTGCTTCTACATATCAAGGATTGACTCAAATTTCTAGAATTTCCTTATTGATGATGAGGGTTGGAGTGATTCAATATGAACCAAATTGGATGATATCTACATGGAGTTACCCTTAATTAGTTTGAATAACAACAAAATACTACTTAAACTAATTAAGCAATCCAAAAAGAACTAATTAAGCAATTACAAGCTAATTATGTAGCCAAAGCAAGAAAATTAAGTCATTAAATGTATGAAATTGGGGCATTAAAGTAGTATGAACCATGTTCACCAAACATCCCAAGCATAAACCATTACTTTTCCTCAATCAATAAGATCTAAAGCAAGGCCCAAAGAATATATCATGCATTCAAAAGATGAACATTGAAATAGTGGCAATAGAAAATTTTATTTTGTTAATGGATTCCTAACAGGTATGATAATCTTATTATTTATGGTGTTGTTCTTTTCATATGAGATAAAAAACAAAGATTTGTCCCTCCTCAGGAATACACCATTCTGTAAGGTTTACCCCAAACACCAACTAAAAGAATCCTACCTAGGAACTCTTCATCTTAGCTCAGATTTTCTCATTTGTTTCCATATGAGAAAATTATAGAATTTCACATTCGGGGCACATTGGCAGCCTTTTCTTAATTAATCTTAAGGTACCTAACATCGAGACCAGATTGGTGTTTTACATTATTTTGTGATATCAAGTGGGTAGTTTGCGTCTTTTCCATGTTTAAAAGATTTATATTTTAGTATAGAGTGCACAAAGCACCTAACAATCATAACCATATTGGTATTTGAAGATGGTTTAGCATACTAAGCCTCCTCACCAATTAAATGAAAACAATTAATGGTTAAAGCAATAGAGAAGTTTATCTATGTGGTTACAGTCCTCAAATTTTGTAATGAAGCACTCTTGATTAGTTGGTTCAAGATGATAACCAGGAGGGTTGACTCCTTACTCAAGAGAAAAGATTGATAAATTTAGTTTTCCTCAATTGCAATAGTCATTTTCATCATTCATGTCTTTGAATCAATTCCAATAATACAACAATTTTAGGATGACATTTTTAACTTTTATTGCATTTATAGGAGTGTAGGATGAATGTCTTATCACTATCTTAGAAAAATATAGGACAATTGTGTTGCATATGCAATGGATTAAGATGATGAAAAAGTTCAACACAAAAAATCATATGCCCAATTTATGATATATTTCTAGAAATTTACAAGATTTCTGGCATTTTGGCTAACAAACTAACTTGTTATTTCCTACTTGAAAACAAATAATTAACAAGATTTAACTAAATGCAAAAAAGAACAAAAAAAAAAACTACAAGATGGAAAAGTCCAATCATGATGAAAACATGAACAAGGAGAAATGATGCTATATAAAATAGTAGGTAGGCATGGGGATACAAAGATGTTGAAAAATAGATTGCAAACAACAAAAAGAAGATTCAAGTTCCCACCCCTACCCTACCTAGGCTTATTCATAACAATGTCCAAAATGCAAGAATAAGCTTGTGCAAGGAACAATTGGTCACTCACTATGGGGTGTATGGGTCAAAGGACTGGGGTTACTATTCTATTCAGGTGGACCAAGTGTAGATTATCTCATAGTTGAGGCCGAGTGGAGGATCATATGGGTTAGGGTAGTGTATGGCTGATGGGGAAAGCTTCCATCCGACCAAGGACCAAGGACATGTTATGGTACTAGTCGTGCAAGGCACATATGTTTGTGTCATTGTGATCCAACTTTGCTGATTAATGTTGGAAATATGATGACATGAATGTGTACATCTATTTCCAGTCTGGAGTGGACCAAGTATACCCTATCTTGGTCCCAATGAAACGTAGTGATGGTAATGCAAGCGGTAACAAAGAAGGACAAACCTTTGCACCCTGTTGTTGGTGCAGTTTCCACTTGATGTACCTTGGGTCAGACAATGCGACCCAATTTGGACAATGCTAGGAGAAATATGCATTTGAAATAAGATGTACAACAATGTAATGTTTGTGGTTCCCTATATTAAACCTAAGAATAGTGAATTTCACCAAGATGTGGGTGTATATCTAGCCATTTCCCTCAAGGAAAGGAGTTTGGGAAAGCATCCCAAGCTTGTCAGCTAGCTTGGAGATCAAACCTTCAATAAGGATGTCTCCATCTAACCTTTTCAAGAGGACACCCTTGCCAATTTTTCCAAAAAGAATGTCCCTACATTGATATTGTGCTTGTAGAGTATGCACCATAAACAATAAAACTCATAACTAGAAACTACATGTTGTGTCTCTTTTCCCCCAAAAAATAGTGTTTAATAAAACACTATAGAGGATATGACAGACTACACTTTGGACGGTGGGTTTACCTAGATCTATTGGGCTCATATCATAGTTCATTAGTAATTTTAGTCCAAAAGATTTGGTGGTTGAAGTCTGCATTTTCCTGAGTTGACCTAGACTCATTATCACCCATAGATTTAGTAGAATTCATAAATACCTTATAATGTAACTAAAAGTTAATTAAGGTAGTCATGTATTGATTATGTCTAGTTTTGAGAGAGGTAAGGAATTGTAAAGTAAGACTAGCGTCAGTTTTTTGGTGTTAAGCTTGGAGACTACCTAAAAGAAGGATATATTCCTAAGCATGGGCTTGACCTCATTGGTTAACTCAAAGTCCTATAGTGTCTCCTCACACAAAATACATATCACGTGGATGCAGTGAGCCACAAGATTTTGGAAACACATGAGCTTCTCCTCTTCTTATTAATCACACACCACCTCCTCCACTTCGGGTTTAAGATCAAATTCTTGGGGGGCGAGAAGGTTCCATTCATGACCTCTTGTCTCCTCCTATGCTCCAAACCATGGTAAAAAATGGAGCTGGAAAGATGTAGGAGCTCAAAATGTAGAGGTTGTGGATTTTATGTATTGGTGCACAATGTCCATCAATTGATGCATGTCGTGCTCAAACATTAGTGGTGTTGTGTTCTTCACACCATGCATGGTCATTGGTGGTTGCATGTCATGCGTTGTGACGTTAAGGTTGAGGAAGGTGATGAATGCATCTTTTTAGGTGTGTAAAGTGTGTCGAATGGATGCACTGATGTTGAGAGTTAGAGAGTGGGCATTTGTGCTGCTCTTATTGTAGTTTAGAGTTGCTAATCCTCTTATTTTTTCATGACTATGATCAAGGAGGCTCCATCAAGGAAATTGGAAACTTGTTGTGGTTAATGTGGCACTAGAGGTGGCTTGTTGAGCTTGAAGAGGTTGGAGTGGTTGGACTAGGGCACGGTGTGCACTAGGTTCAAAACTTGTCTGCTTTTATTTTTCAATTATCTTCCCTCATCTATGTCATTCGGGGTTCTGTGAAAATCGTGCATGGATCCAGACTTCCCCCTTTTTGGCAAACATCATGACACGTTGTGTGCAAAGCTAGTGTCATCAGTTTTTTGGTCCACAATTTGGATTCTGTGCTAGAATTTGAGAATGCCATACCCTTCTTAGTATGACATGTTTTTTTGAAGATGATGGTGCATATTATGCCATATGATTGCAATGTCGTGCACGATTACTTCAAAACACTCCTTTCCTTTTTACCCTTTTTACATATGTGTACAACCTGAATGATGAATTGGACAACATGAACTTAGTAATTCTGACATGTACTTTGTAATATCACATGTAGTAGATTGTTAACACCTGAATGATAATTATTAAGAACAAACACTATGCAAGGCTTTGTAAAACATATATGTACATGCATAAAATGGAATATTTAACCAAAAACAAATTTTAAATATCAATATCTCATGCAATATATGGGTTGCCTCCCATAGGCACTTGGGTTTAACCTCTCATTCGAACAAAGTCCTTATTGTTATTGAACTTGGTTCAAATGAATGTCTTGATCCATGAGTTCTTTGTACATGTTACCCACTTCTCTTCCCACTTTATTCTCTAGTGTTGAACCACCTGGGTTTGGAGGCTTCAAAGAAAAGGTAATAACCTTCTAACAAATTTCATTGTCATTTCACCTTGGTCAATATCAATAAATGACTTCAAATTTGGTAGGAATGGACATAATATAATAATGTCTTATGGGTTCCACCTTTGTCTTCCTAAATCACAAAGTCCTTTAGTACATATAAACATTCAACCTTCATCAACACATTTTTTACCACCGTCATTGATATTGACCTAGAATGATTGCACATCTAACATTTTACTTTCATTTTCTTGGGTACGTCTAAACCAAACTGTTAAGATATGGTCAGTGTCATAATATTCAATTTATCTCCTTGATCGCATAACACAGTAGAAAAGTGTCTTACGCACATCACCTAAGATGTAGAAATCTCAGGATCCTACTTATTGAGAGGAAGATTGGCTAATTTTGTGGCACTTGGATTGGCTGCAAGAACAACATATTCAAGTTCATTCTCTCTCCTTTATCAGTTGGAATCCCTTGAATACAAAATTTTGGAATAGATTGATCTTCCATCCCCTCCTCAAAGTGATGATAGAACTAGGTTATGAAATTGGATGCACCATCTTGTTCTTTTGATGAGGTGGCACATATGGGGTTGTGATCTTCTCTTCTAGCTTATTTTTAGTGGAAATCATCTTTCATTGTTCAACTTATGGGTTAGTGAGCTTTGGGAATAGCTTGTTGAACACCTATAGCATTATCACTTGAATGTGCTCTTTCTTTGTTTACCATCCTTGTCAACTTGCTTCAAGTGGTTGACATGCATTAAATTCACATGATCCCCAGGGTTCACCTTAATGTTGCCAAAATACCTATGTCATTGTCTTTGAGTCTACTAATGGCTAAAGCTAGCTCCATTAGATGTTCTAGCCCTTTAATTAAGGCTTCTTGGTTTTACATCAATGCAGATGCCTCATTCATGCACTTGGAAAGAATGCCTTCAAGCCATTCATTCTTTTATATTCATTGATGGTGGTTGTCCTGGCATTGTAGATGTTGGTCATTGTCCTTCTAGCTGAAGTTTTAGCAGTTTATTCACCCTATATTGTAGGAGTTTGAGAAAGAATTATTTCTTGGGTTATGTCAGATGATATTCACATGCTCCTCTCTGCATCCTAATGCAGAGCCAACACAATATACATTGCAGTGTGAACCATTACAAAAGTCACACATCATCTTGGTGTACCCAATTGACAATTATGACATCAAGTTGCATTATGAGCTTGTCTATATATGTACTGTGAGTTTTAATTACCTTAGTATCATTACTATTGCTTCCATTCTCCATTCCCCTTGAATATTTCTTCATAGAAATGATCTCAATCATCTTTTTGTCTTCACTGACATTCTTAGTCAAGAAACTCCCTCCAAAGGTTGCACAAATAGTTGATGTCGTATCTCAGGATAGAACTTCATATAAAGTGCTCAAATGTGTCCACTTCGGAAGGTTGTGGTGGGGACACTGACAAAGCAGCTCCATGTACCTATTTTCTCCATTAAGCAATATCTCTCCAGGTTGTTACTTAAATATAGAGATCTTCTATAGGATCTCACTCATCTTGTTGGGAGGGAAGGATTTCTGCAAAAAGATGTTATTAAGGCATTCTAGGTCTGGATAGACCCTTTCTCCATACCTCGACCCCATTTTTTTGTCTTGAGCTCATAGTGTAAAGGGGAAGAGTTAGAGATATGGACCATCATCCATCATCATGTTGATCTTCACAATGTTGCATGGATCAAGCAAATTTGCACATGAAGATTTAGATCTGCCAAACAAATTGGTTATGTTACATAATGCTTACTAGACTCAATTATAACTTCAAAATGTGGAATCTACTTCTGGTCTCGTGGTTGTTGAACTCAATGCCTCCTTAGGATGAGGTAGATGTAGTCAATCAATTCCTTCTCAACCACCATGGTTGTTGAGGAACTAATAGTTGCTTTAAGTTTATTGCATCTTTTTCCTTCTTGCTCGTGGTCGCCTACTGGTTGCACTATCTTAGGGTCCTAAAGATCTCTATGAAAGAGTCTCGACTAAACTAGGTGTGTAGCATGCATGGTCCCATTGAACAAAGGATAAAGAGTTTAGTTCCACAACTATTGGTGAAACATTAGAACTAAACAATGGAGGAGTTCGATCATACTAGTTTATAGAATCAACTCATATTCAAATAATTTGTAATAGAAAAGAAATTTGGCACCCCAACAACAACATCAAGAACTGATGTGTGTACATAGTGTGATACAAATAACAAGTCATTGAAACTCCTTGCTACCCACAATAATTCAGGTCACAAATAGTAGAATGTTTGGTCAAATTCACAAATAACCAATGTAGTTCAGCACAAAACATTTATTATAAAACATGAAATTTAGTAAAGAAATGACTGTCTGGTAGATTATGTCCTAAATTAATCTATGATTCTCACATGTTATCTTTTAAATGATTAATTCAAGGAGTGCATTTGGTACCTAAGCACCTATTAATGACATGATGAATGACTATACAACCATAATTCATTCTCTCTCTTGTCTTATCTCATATTATAGTATGATCGATGATTTTGACATATTACTCTCCTAGGTGTCTAGATTACTCACCTATTAAAAAATAATTCTATTACTAAAGATTAGTCTTTCTTAGGTTTCTCCAAAGAGAATCATGACTCCACCTTCATTGAACAAACAAGAAGATTATAACATGTAGGAATTGTTATCTACTTTCATACAATAGAAATTAGAGCTCTAAGTGCCCTTCACTAAACCCATACCTCTCTCAAGGTACAAATTTAGTTGCATAGAAAATAATGGCCATTGATTTTCTTGAGAATTCAACAAAAATTAAAGAAATAAGAGAGGAAATCTATGACATTAAAGATTGACATTCATCACTTGACTAATAGGTGTCATTTAGACACCATATAAAAAGGGGATTACTCCATAATGAATGGTAATGCACTAACAAGGTTGTACATCAAGAAACTAATAATAGACATGAAGTACCTACATAGAAAACATAGCACAAGAAGGAAAGAAATGAGATACAATAATTACAAAGGAGTTATCCTCTATAGTAAAATTTCTCTTGAAACTTCCAAGGGTTAGAGAGAGAGAGACATATGTATCCATGCCTTCTTTCTTGTAACTTTAAACCTCTTCTTGAGTGAAGTTGCCTTCCCTCATTTCTCCCAAGTTTGGACAGACCAAAGGAAAGATCGCAATCTGTGACCATCCTCTAGTTGTTTATATTTTTTCAAGTTATGTGGTGCACATTGTGCACCCTAGTATTTACCAAATTTTAGGCTCAAAACTTCCTGGCACATTGTGCATGAGGAGTCATGCACCGTGCTTGAGGTCATTTGGAGAATTTGTAAATAAAATTACATGTCACGTCCTTGATCGGGCATGTCATGCTTGGGGCGATCACCAAAGGTGTTGCTACTCATGTGGTGCACGTTGTGCTTGAATGGTACATGACGTGCACATTGGAGTTGTGTGTTATAGAGATTTTTAGGATCGTGCATGTGAGCTTGGAAATCATGCAAAAACTTGGGAGAACTCATTGTGGCTTCTGGATGGGTGCACACCATGCTTCTTCATATCTAGGCTTGACTAAAAATTCTAGAATTCCTTTGTTGATGATGAGGGTTGAATTGGTTTCAAATGAACTAAACTCCATGATATTTGCATGAAATTAACCTCAATTTGTAAAAATGAGAGCAAAAGAGTATTAACCCATTTAAGCAATTACATGCTAATAATGTGCTCAAAGCATGAAATGTAAGTCATAATTTTCATGTAACTGAGGCATAAACAGTAATATGAAGTACTTTATAAATGCAAAATCAAGAGATAGGTTAAACTAAAGAAGTTTTATGCCACAAAAAGACACCTATTAGTTTAAAGTTTACCAAAACTAGAAAAGAAATTAGAATTGTTAGAATGGTAGTTTACCCATGAATGTGGAACAACTGAAAAGCATGGATCTGACTTGGACTATCAATACTAAGGAAAGTAAGAAATTATCCATGCCAAACTCACAAGTGTAAATTAGAGGGACAATTTGAAAATAAAAATATAGTGTTTCAACTATTGACATTACCACCACCTTTAAATTGAGAATAAATGTAAAGGTCAAACTTGTCATTAGACTGAAATTTCTAAATAAAGATTCTGCAAGTTCTAGATCAATATATTTGTTTTTCATCTCTTGTTTTGGAATCACAAGATTGGGTGAGGATTTGGTGTATGAACAAGGTTGTCTATTCATAGATAAGGGTCCCAATCTTGGAGGAAATATTACAGTGAGAGTCTCATATTATATTCACTTACACTTATTAATTGTCATTTAAAGTGTGGCAAAGTTGATGGAAGATGACTCTTTGAGATTTTGATTATGTTGCAATGACGTCCTTCAACAATTTTTTGTCTGAAAATTAATGTAGTTGACTAGGATAACACCAATCGAAGGAACAAATAATGTTGGATGATTATGTGTCATCGTCTAGATAGGTCAAAAAGTGAGTTGAACATGTATTCTTTATCCTTTAAGCATCACTTGGTTAAATGTGACTTGTGCACAATACATATAATAAGAATAAACAAATAGATATGGCATGAGTATTTAAGGTTTTTAACATGAAAATTCATGCATCCACCCAATTTCCTAATGGATTTGCAAATATATTAGTATTTACCTACTAAGGAAATATTAAGTGCAATTTGGATGCTCCACTTGTTTACTAGGTTGAAAGAAAGAACCTACAAGAAGAGTGTATTATTTTTCTTATATAAGCATAAAAATACCTTACTTCAAGAAGCAATCCCAAGAACAAAAACATATTAAGTACGATATGGGAGAAAGGAAGTTACACCACAATCATTGATTTAAAAACAATCCTAATGATTATATTTACATAATTTCTGCTAGAAATAGGAAAGGTTGAACGAGTGGGATGGGACATTTAATATGATATCATACTCATGGATAACATGAAGAAAGTAGTTAAGGGAGTTATTAATTCTAGGCTCAATAGCATGAAAAAAGTATAACACACTCAATTATTTAATCTTCTTCTAAGTAGTTCCTATTTAAACAAAATGATTTGGTATCACTAAGATACTTTTTAGGATGATGAGATAAGTATTTAGTGTTCCACTAGTCAATATTCATGAGTTACTGGAGTAAATATATATAATTGTTCACTGAATAAAAATTCTACATACATATATTTGGTCAAATATAGTTTGATAAGACCAGCATCAAGTCAATTTATTCTTTGATTAAGAAACTAACTCTAGCTAATAAGGTGTAATGTCTATGACTTAGTTGAACTATATTTTGAGTGTGGAGGAAGGGTATGAATGTGGTGGGAAAGAACATAGGTAGGTGGTCAAAGTTCCCCAGAGTTTCAAGTGGAGTGGCTCATCAAATGCTCCAAGGGGGGTTTTATAAGATCAGAGGAATAGTGGTTTGAAGTTATGGAGTCTTTGAGAAGATTTGGACGATGTCAATTCCAAACTAGGTGTTGTGATGCTCTCTTGAGCTCCTCATAGACAATTCATGCCTGAGAAGGCATCAACTAGATTGTTTCTTCTAGGGTGAATCTGAAAGGTTAAGAGATGGTCTGTTGGGTACAACAAAGGACTATGAAGCCAAAGGGACACAGATGGAGGGCCGCGGTGGATGGAGTATAGAGAAATTCTTCATCATTGGGGAGCCCAACTACCTTTGGGTTCATGTAAGATGACCCAGTGCACGGGTCTCCTTCCATGTGGATGGCCATGGTAGGTCTGGTCAACATAATTAACAGCTAATAGATGTTCTTGTTATTTTTATTAGTTAATTTCTATAAGTAAAAAATAATTCCCAATCAGTCTCATACTTTATATATAGCTTTTGGTTTATATCTAAAATTATATAGAAATGTAAACTCATATAATTGGCTCTCCAAATGTAATTTGTAATAATAAAAAATGCATTATAATTTGATTCTAAGGCCAGTGATTATCAATTAGTCTAGGCTTACCAAGAGTAGGTTTTGATCTAATTGGATGGAACTATATCATCAAGAATATTATTTTGTCTACAAAGTTCAACAATATTCAAGTGGAATTCAAAAAAATATATAACAAAATGTAAAATAGGATTTTCAAGCATATATCTCAAGATTATAACTAGGGCCAAATTTCAGTGTGTTAAAGTCAAATGGGTATTTTAAAGATTCAATGTGAGCATATATGAATTGATAACCATATAAAACTTTATGGATAATAAGAGGGTGTTATGGAGGTCAAGTTTTGACTTTATAGGGTGAGGTTAAGAAGTCATCCAAACATTGAGTCAAAAGCAAGTCCATTTACCATATTGGATAGTCTTGTGGCTTAATTGGGCCAAAAAGTTAGGAATCTGTCATAAGTTAGATTTATGCATGGGTAGTGAATATAATTTCGTTGGTTGTGACCCCAAAGTGATTATTTTTTCCCCCAATCAACCCTAAAAGTGAGACTGAGTACCCAAAAAGTAGGCTGACTTTTAGTTTTTATAAACAGAAAAATAGAAACATAAATTAATGAAAAATAGAACGCACACAAACACACATATAATACCCTACTTTAATGCATGTGGACCCCATAACATCCCCAACACCATACTTTGCCATGTTTCACCCTCTCCACAAATGTTACCCAAGAACAAGGATGTGTGGTGGATTTATTTTCTTTTGGAGAGGATTCAAGCTAGAATTAACCTAAGAACTTGTAAGAGGTGGTATTACATGTTTTTTTTGTTTATGTCTTCTTCTCTTCCCCTTTCTCCTCTCATCTACCCTTTAAAATGTTCTTTCCTAAAAGTGGAACAAGAAATCAAGATCCTTCATCCTTTTCATCTTAAATATCTTCCATTAGAAAAACTAGATAACCTAACGGTGGAACCAATTCTTTGTTGGTGGATTAGGTAGTCCTTTTTTATCCCAAAGGGGGGAGTGTGAAATTCTACAACTTCATGTATCTAAGGTGAGTGAAGATGATATATTAAGTAGAATTCTTGAGGAATTCATCCTAGTTTCTTAATTAACTTACATTGTAATAGATTTACCAAGGATGTGTAAATGAACCAAAATGGAATAAACTATAAAATTGCCTTCATTTCTCTACAACATTGTTCTATGATGATATGCTTTCATTATTAAATATGAATATCCTAATATCTTATGATCAGACTGTGAATAAGAAAGAATATCTAGTAAGTAGCCACCATCATATAGTCATTTGTATATATGGACACGTTGTTATAAATATTTAAATATTAAGGATTAGTGGAAAGAGATGTAAATAGATATGTGGTGACGCAATAAAGCACAATACAACTAAATTCTTGTGAGGAGTATTAATCATAAACTTATGGCACGTGTATGTGTTACTCAAAAATTATGTTCGACTTGAGATGGTACCTAATTATTAGGAAAGAAAATATTTTGGATACAATTTTTAAGATTGGGAAAGATTTTAATAGTTGATTAAGGAGTATGAACAAAATTTCTATGTGATGAAACCAGATGATATAATTGTGTATAGTGAAGTTTGTAATATATATGTTGTTGTAAGACATAGGTTCGCATATCACATGTGTTTTGTTATTGTTCATTGGTTGTAATATAGTTTGCGGCGACAGACTTCACTTAATGTCTTAAGATATGTCAAGTGTGTTTAAGCTCCTAAAGAGGATAGAATTAGTTAAGTAATTAAGTGATAATCGTATGTATCAAGACCCCATGAATTGTAAGCATGTCACAGTATATGATAATATGATAGATTGGCCTTCCTTGTAGTGGATAGAGAGCCATGATAAGGATCTCGAAGGCATATTAGATACTAAGGTGTAATATGTACACGCCCATAGAAGTGGGGTATATGAACAAATATCTTAAATAAGAGATGTGAAAAGGATTCAAAGTACCAACATAGGTGGGATAGAGGTCCCAATAATTAGATATGTGAAACCAATGAATCTATGGAAGAAATGTAGTACAACCCATAATTTTATCTAGTAGTAATAATTAGAGGTGAGGATGCTATACATGCAACCTAGCCCTATGGAATATCTTCGCTATGTTATTGCCTTCGGGTGACCAGTTATACCCGAAGGTATGGACAGTCAGTCCAACACATGCTCATACCATGACGACTTTTACTTGGTTAATTACATGCAAAGTACTTTTAGGGGATAATTGAAAACATACAAAATATCTTGATGCTATTAGGAATGTGTGCTTAAATGTGATGTGTAACACAATGTAAACAGTTACGGACATCTAAATGAATGTATATATTGAAACTATGAGACAAGTCCACATTTAGATACATATGTATGAAAAGTAAATTGAGATGGACATTTGGTGCTAAGATCTTAAATTTTGAAATATATACTTGTGTTATTTTAGGCATATAATCAACAATGCTTGTTGCTTCCTTTACCTAAATATCCCAGGAAAGTAGTATCAATTTATAGTGGTGTGTAAGACAATGTAAATGGTTATGGACATCTAAATGAATGTATATATTGAAATAATGAGAATAAGTCCAAACTTATGTACAGATGAACGAAAGTAAAAGAGATGGACAATTTGTGATAAGATCAGAAATTTGAAATATGTATATGTGTTGCTTTTAGTATATAATCAATAATGCTTGTTGCTTCCTTTACTTGAATATACCAAGAAACTAGTATTAACTATTAAGTTCTTTTATCTCTTCATTTAACGGTTGAGTTGGAAGGGAACCTTATTAAAATTCTAGCATACTTCATTAGACATGTTCTATGATTAGATATAAAAATTTAGCATTCAATTAAAAAAATTTCAGATGGTTGCAGTGTAGATCCAAAGTGGCATGTTTTTTTATGAGAAATTTTTGGTATGTATGCCCAGAGAGCCAATCATATGATGATTGCAATGGGGCACTAAGTACCTGATTTAGTAACAATAAAGGTAATTGTATCTATTATGTTTGTCTCAACATGAGACGATGGCATAGACATAGTAGATTTCTAAAGAATGATGTTACTCAATGGAGTATGTCTTCAAGTGCATTACTTAAACAATGAGATCATATGGATGTTAAGAGTATATTCATTCTTGTTATGTATCTAGTTGTATATTATTGTGGAAGAAAAATAGACAATAGTAATACATAAGCCTAGTGTGTGTTGATTGATGACAGTGTATCATTAGTCATGACATGTGATATCAAGTTAAGCACACATGTACATGTTAGAGAATAGTGTATCGGATAGACCCACCATGAGAGTGATACATGGAGGCCATAGAATGGTAGTAAGAATCATCTCTCATAGTGATAGTTGTGATTGTGATTCTTAGACCTGAAATCATTACATTCATCACATGTCATTCATGTATTTGACATCATCCACCATGATCCTAAATATGGGTTTCCATGAAGGTGGTGCTTAGGTGCACTGTGACACATGGGGATAGAATGTGAGTGATGTAAATGGGATTTGTCCCTCCTACATGAGATTGATATCTAGGGCCTCTTGATAAGTGAGATTGAGAAAGGTATGGCCATACTCATGTGAATCAGTATGTGGTATTTGACCTCAAGAGCATCTCATACAGTCTGCTCTAATTCAAGGAACATGGATTGAATGTTGCGAGGATGACAATTCCATGCCTCGAGTTCAATCCAGATATCAAAGACAAAGGAACCATATGATCACAACAACACTAATTAAAATTTGTAGGTTGAAGTTTTTCTCGAACTTTATGAGTTATGTCATGGAACCGGAATCCCAGTCCCATGAACCAAACGGATACCAAAGGCGACATGCGGAAGCATAAATCTTAGCACACATGAACAGACAACAAGATAAAGGCACCAACACAGTCTCAACATTCAACAAGTATAAATTATACAAAATGCATTATATTCATGAATTCAATTACATATTTCCATAGTCAAGGTACAAGTCATTCATGTGCACTAAATCTGGATCTTACAACAAGTACACCTAGCATAGCTCACCAAGCCCATCAACCTTCTAGCCATCTCTGAACCTAAAAACAACATACGAGAAATGGGTCAACACACGAGGTGTTGAGTATGGGGCATAAAGATACACATATATATAAGCTTTGCGTAATTTTGAAAATATTTCAAGACGAAATGAACAAGAATAAACATTTAATTGTTTAACAAATGCGAAACCATATTTTATGTCATTTCACTCCATTATACCAACAATATCAAGCATGTTTAAGGCCTTTGACCATCTTCCCGTCAGAAGGGTCTGTAAGGGTGCTCAAGCTTAGCTAACCCTTTTATATAAGAGGGACCTCAAGGACGTAACCAAGAGTTAACCCTTTATAAACAATATTATAATGGAGTCCTATATATATGTGTTCAAGTTATAAAACTGACGAGGCAAACATCGAGTAAGACATAGCAATACTACATTGCAATATTTGAGAAAAATAGACAAACAAGCATACAGTATGTGTCTTTTCAAGAAAGAAAGCGGTAGTCATATAACTAGATAAGGCCCATACCTAATTCAGAGATTCATAACCTAACTTATCCTTCACGATCTAGCCACATGTCAAACCTGATTAACAACAAGAGTACATATATGCATTAGATTCTCATCATTAACCCTAATTAGATGCATTTTAGGGTTTTGGCCAAGGTGGGTTACAAGTTGCTTATTGGTTCATTATATGATATTGTACTGATCTAGAGGTCATCATGATGGTGTGGTTCTAGTTTCATATCATTCTAAGGTTCCACGGATTACATATGACCATTTCAAGGTTCAAGTTCCTTAGTACATTAAAGGATCAAAGACTCATAATAGAGTAATCAAGGTCAAAGATTATCAATGAATAAGAGCCAAGCATAAAGGATGGTTTAGATCAGCAACATAAGGTCATAAGAAACATATAACAAGATTAGGTGGGTGTCCATTAGAAGCAAGATATAGATACATGAATCATATTCAAGAAACATAGAAACTTTGATCAATATCGTACATTAAAGTCCAAGGACAGGTCACATAGTGCAAACGGGAGTAATTATTAAACAATAGGGGTGATAATGACCTTCCTATAGACCAAAGATGTACTAAAGATTCTGATTTCATGATTAGGAATATAGATGATCATTAAAGGTTCAAGTTTTATCACCTAGATGCATTGAAAGTATAGAACATGGATAAAGTTAGCATTTTCCCGAAATCAAGGGAGTAAACATTAGAATTAGGACCTGGAACCATGCCCAATTGGTAGGTCTCGTCGAGCTGATCAATTTGGTATATTTATTTGTCTAATTTGGCCTTAGGAGTTGGAAGATATCATTTTTACAATGTTTACATTGAAAACTATAGTGGATATCATAGAGGGCGTTACCATTTATTTCTTTGTCATCCTGGGCCCTTGATGGGCGAATGGATGGCTCCAGTATGTGCACCAATCTCGGGCCCCAGGTGTTTGGGCCTCGACCAGGCCGGTTTTCCCCGATCCAGCAGCCTCCCATCCCAAACGAACCGTCCGCTCTCCCTTCTCGCGATTCCCCTGTTCGCTGTGTTGGAACAGGGGAGGAACAGGGGAAGAAGCCCCGCCCTTCCTTCTCCGGCTGCCCACAGGCTGCAACACCACCCGTAGGATCTCGGGGTAGTGCTAAGGGGGTCAGTGCAACACACACTACCATCATCTGCCACCCTCATCTCTCACGCTGGCCGAATGGGAGGTGGTGTATGGGCGAGCTTGCTATCCTCCCCAGGTCCATGGTTGGCGGAAACTAGGTAGAAGAAGAGGGGAAAGAAGAAGGAAAGTGGCCGGAGCAAGGTGACGGCTGGAGATGGCTAGGGAAAAAGCAAACAGAGGCAGACAAGGGGGTTATAAATAAAGCCAGACATCTAGGGTTTGAAACCCAAGACGCTGTGAGCGTTACTCCATTGCCCGATCTGGCAAGAAGTTAGAGAAGAATTTTCCAACCTGTGATTTTTTTACAAAATAGAAGGGGGGAGAGGGCAAGCAACTGGGCCCTGATTGTATATTTGGGGCCCACTAAGGGTCAAATTGAAGCTAAAACAACTAATTCAAGTGAGAAACTAGTCATTTTTGAAAAGGCACAACTTGCGCTACAAATGTCCGAATAGGGTGAATTTTGCACTACTGGACTCGTTGTTGAAAACTCTACATCATGATTTATATTGGAAAGAATAAAGATTATTGAAATGAGGATCAACATATATATTAAGATGGTGACATATTGAAGTTTGGAACTTAGCTCAAAAAGGCAAATTAACGTCAAACATCTCAACTAATCATTGGTGTGACTAACAGGAAGTATAACCACACTCACACTATGCAATTGATATTCAATTGAGTATAAGTCACTGGATGAGAGAGAAACCATACAATAAAAGAGATAGAAAATCAAGGTTGTCACAAGTTACTTGGGTAGAAATGATGTGTTGATTGATACCACTCATTGCTTGTGATGTCATAATTGGTTATGGACATTCAGTGCCAATGTAATTTTAGACCTATAGGGTCACACATGCAGGATATACTTAGATTCGAAGATTATATTCATGAAAGATGTTTAGATTTATTACTAAAGATGTTTCGGTATTCAATTTAACAACTGAGGTTTAAATTTGATTGGCTGGACTCGTAACCCACCGGTTGAAGTGTTGAACTGATCGGTTGGAGTGTCAAGTCAATTGGGATCAACATTGGCTGGTGAATGGATGAACCAGGGAGTGAAATGACTGGTTCACAGGTCCCAACTAAATTGTACATGGGATGAACTTCCTGGGTAAATGGTCAATTTGATTGGATCAAGGATTGGTGTTGACGTCATGTCATGCATTAATCCTACATTGAATATCAATGTGATTCAGAATAAGAAACTACATGAACTAACCAGTTCATGTCACAAACCGACTAGTTCACGCATGAACTGACCGGTTAGGTATGTGAACTGACCAATTCGTCATGCAAAAGTTATAGAAAATTCATGAATTTGACCCTTTCAACTCCTGTACAGACTGCGAACTCTGACCCTAGCCTTTTCTATAAATAGAGGAGTACTATGGGCTTCTAATAACACAACTATTGCTCGGACAATTGTTGTCCTCTCTGGTTATGGTAACCAATTGAAATCCCAAACAAGTCCTACTAATAAATGGAGGGATAGAAAGGGATAGACAATTGTGGGAAAGGGTTTCAACTCTAGTAGATTGACGTTCGAAAGGGACAACTCCTTTCTATTGGCTCAGGTAGCACAACATGGAGCTCTCGGTGGTCTGTGTGGACTATTCTAGAGGTGGGAGTCCTTTGTATTTTGCTAGGAGGACACTGTCAACCATTGTCCTGGTGATGCACCAGGAGGCCCATGGAGATGTTATTCGAGTGTTGTTGCTGAAGAAGGAGCGAGTTGTTTCCTAAAGAAGAAGCATGATGCTACTACAAGCGTAATTTCGATGGACTTGCTCCAGGACCAGGTATAACCTTGCAACCTTTCCTTCCTAGATGCATTGTTGTTTATGTGTTCTTGTTGTTAAGGAGAATTGGGATTTATATTTTTGTTTCTGCTTCCTTATTTGTTGCCTCGATTTCCCTATAGTGGTACCATAGCCACGTCAATTTACAATATATATCAATTTAAATCAATATGATCAGATTTATTTTTATTGCATATGATGTGAATATTAAACTGGTTAATGTGCATATCTGATTAAATACCACATAAACATTACAAACTGATATATATATGATATGATATAAATGCAATTCACACGTTCACCCTAAAAGTTGGTTTTGACGGTGGATGTGAAGCATGGTTGTGGCCAATAACCCGAGATCTATATGTGTATAGTTGTGTTTGTTTATTCCTATTTATATCTCAGTTTGCATACCGGGCCTCTCTCTCCTTTCCAAATATAAATTAATGATCTTCTTCCTATTTCTCCTTCAATGTAACTCGAGGTTTTCCCTTATACCATGTAATAAGAAATATGATATTTTTAATTTATGTTTCGTCATAAGAAGACGTTATGCACAAGATGACCAGCTAGTTCGGGAGACAAATCAATCGACTGGAGGACAAACAACAGGAGGATGAACCGTTCGATTGGTGGCCCAAATGACTAGTTGGAGGAGTTTAGACATTGCTTGAACCTGAAGACCAGATGACTATTTCAAGAATCCATCCAAGCAACCAGAAGGTGAGGTGACTGGTTCAAGACTTGAACCGATAAACTTGGATTGGATAAACTTGGTTCAAGAATTCATCAACAATAGGTTACATATGATGTGGACCTTAGGTGGTGGTAATTCCTTGTGGCTTCAAGAAATTACAATAGTATGGCCATAACCATCGCTTGTGTGTGTTATATTGCATGGCTTTGGTTTGGTTATTGCATGTATATGATACATACTATTAGTATGTGGTGATTGGATATGTATATGTATTTATATATAAAATCCTTCAATACAATAATATGTATTGGATTCTTTCCATTAGCAACACACATGAAAAGCTTGATCTAATAATCATGGGCACACCAAGGGTGGCGCATTATCCATATCGTGGAAGTGTGATGGTATTCATGTGGGTCTTCCAAATGAGGTGCATTATTATTATGTTGGCTTTTAGGCCAGGTATACTGTGTCTCCTAAACTGGATTAACCGCTAGAAGCATGAAGATGACTATGTCAAGGAGTTGTGCATATCATCTATCCAAGAATTGCATATGATGCAATTGGCAAAAATTTCCTCCTTAACAACTGACTAGGGAGACTGGCGTTGGCAATGTAATAGTTGAATTGTTTTACATCTTAGCTCACTAGAAGATTGTATGATGTAATCTTCGGAATTAATACATCAGGGTTACCAATTCGAAAAAAACAATAGTAGAAATAGTTAATTAAAGTCCTAATTAATATTGTTAACATATAAAATTAAAAAAATAAAAAATGTTTTGAAAAGTTCCAATATTTCTTTGTAGAATTTAATAATAAGCACAATTGTGATCAGTCCTTGAGAAGGACAAAACTAAACAGGATTAACTTCCACATATGGTTTAGGATTTGAGAAGCGTTCTCATAAATGAGTGAAAGTACGATGTCCTTACAAGACCATAGCCAGAGGAACCCACTCCAAATGTGCCTAAGCTTGAAATAGATGCTTACTGGAAGCATGCCAATGATGCCATAGACATTTGAGTACCTTATGCTATGTCATATGAACTATGAGTTGCATGAGTAGTATGAAAAACATGGACATTTTTGAGATGGTAACACATCTTAAGAACCATGTAATGAAAGAAAGGTATAATGTCTTCAAAGCATTGTTTGAGTGCAAACTTACAGAGGGAGATCTAGTAGAGCCCCATATGTTCAATGAGATTGGTCATGTGCAACATCTAAAGTGACTGGGATTGATATGGGATCTATAATCGTTGTATGGATCATATAAAGCAAGCTTATCAAGTGATATTAGTTGAGTAACTTGGCTAAACCTCTGTCATAAATACTTGGCATGTTGATGCCAAAGAAAGAATGAAGTAAGGACAAGTCTTTGATAATGATCAGTAAAAGTGAGTCCAAAGGTATAGGCAAGGCCAAGAAGAGTTCTGAGGCTAACATGAAGTCCAATTCTTCTACACTCAAGATAAAGAGAAGGGTAAGTGAAAAAGGAATTTTTCATTTTCACTTAAAGGAACAAACAAAGAAGGAAGTTATAGAGATATCTCCTTCATGACCTGATAAGAAATAAGCTAGAACTATACAGAGCTAGAGTTGCTACCATGACAGTTGGAAGTTGTCATTCATGGGTATGTAAAAGAATTGGTGAATTTCTATTATATACTTGTCATTGATCAAAATATCATGTATCTTGTATGGATAATAATTTATGTTTCATGGCAATGCCCTATGTCCCACAAACTATACTTGATAGTTCTAAAGACAAATATGTGTATGACACGTGTACTAAATGAATTGATGACTCAAAGAATAACTAACTATAGCATTGCCATCTAAAGCACATAAATGAAAACTACATTTCTAGAATCCATAATGATGGTTATCTATACTCTTTTGGTTATTGAACCAATAGAGACATGCAAGTCTTATTTATTGTGCAATATGACAAATGCTTCTTCACTAGATGTAGTGGGAGAGTCACTATTCATACATACTAATGTATATATACCGTTTAGAATAAATGCTAAAGGTAGTTACAAATACCTAATTATATTTACCAATTCTATCAGTAGATATGGAAGTTTGTATTTAATGAAATACAAGCAAAAGATCTATTAAAGTGTTCGAGGAGATTATGAGTGAAGTATGTAACTGACTTGGTAAAACTATTAAGATACTTCCATGTGTTCAATGTTGAAATATCTTAAAATAAGATTTTGAGAATGTTCTGGGAGATAATGATAATGTATGATGATGAACTCCACCTAAAACACAATGATAGTGTATCAGAAAGAAGGAATCACACCTTGTTAAGTCATGATGTGATTATCAATAAAATCTAGTTGATCTTCCAATTTCCTTTTTGGCACATGCTTTACACTAAAATTGTGTACCTTCTAAAATGGTTTAAAAGACACCATATGAGATATGGCATGGGAGGTGTCCCAATGTGTCTTTTATAGTGATTAGGGATGAATTCTTATATATGAATATAGTTTCTTGAAAATATTTGTCTACAAATCACATAAATGTAATTTTGTTAAAATACTACTCTTATCCTAATTCAACAACAAAGTTGTTTATTAATCTGGATGGTGGTATTCCTGAAGAGGAACTTCGTTCAAAAGTAATATGTGGAAGTAAAAGTAGAACTCAAAATGTTCGAGACAAATAGAAAACATGTAAACCTAAAGATGTACAATAGGAACATAGATAATCACAAGATGTTGTGGAATCTCAAATTCCTTATGTAACACACAAGACTAGTAGTTCTAGTAGAACATTTATCTTCAAGAAGGCATTGTTGGTAATATATAATGAGTCAACTACCTACCTACAAGCTATTGAGGAATCAAAATCTGAATTATGGCTTGAGGCCATGAGATCTAAAGATGGACTCAATGTACACCAAAAAGGTATGACCTTGGTGGATCCACCTAAAGGGGTAAAACCCATAGGGTGCAATTGGGTCTTTAAGAAATGACCAATATGTAAGGTAGATTGGTTGCAAAAAGTTTCAAACTAGTTCACAGTGTGGAAAAGGACGAAATATTTTTACCAGTTATCATGGTTAAATCCATCATGATCATGCTTGAAGTTGAATCTTATTATGACTATAAGATTTGGCATATGGATGTCAAAACTGCATTCCTTAATTTGAATAATTATGAGAATGTGTATGTGACATGGTCTAAAGGTTTTATAAATCCAATAATGCAAACAAATTTGATAAGCTACAAAAGTCAATCTGATGATTGAAGCAAGCATCTACAAACTAGAATATTTAATTTGACAAGATACTTAAAGAGTTTTGACTTGAGTTAGAATGAAGAAATCTATGATTACAAAAAATTAGTGGGAGCATATGTATATCTCACATAATGATGGGTAATAACGTCCTTATCCTAAAAATATTAAAACATGGCAAGGAAAGTACCTTTCTATGAATAATTTAGGTGAAGCGCCGATGTGATAGGAGTTGAGATCTATAGACATAGATCTCAAAAGATTCTTTACCTAAGAAAGAGAACATACATGACCGGCCTAAATCGCACGTCCGAAAAGTGGAGGCGGATTTGAAGTAGTCGGACTTTTTAAATTTATAACCCGAACCCTTCTAGGCCCCCACAACTTTGTTTACGGGGTCGAAGTAGATATATGGGGTCGAACACAGGGACAAGGGTGGTAGTGTTGGCAATGCGGAATCGACACTTTACACTCCGATAAGGGTAAGGAGATGATAAAATTCCTCAAGG
Organism: Alisma plantago-aquatica; assembly: GCA_963693085.1. NCBI lineage: Eukaryota > Viridiplantae > Streptophyta > Magnoliopsida > Alismatales > Alismataceae > Alisma > Alisma plantago-aquatica. The sequence goes on from OY856409.1 coordinate 1,291,745,788, forward strand.
GAACAACAGGCTAAGATTGACAAAATAAAAGATAACTATCTCCAAATGGAGCTACGAGGAAAAATTAAGGTTTTAAAGGTTTATTAGTTTTTAGGGTTTTCACGCAACAGAAACAAAGAGGATAAAACTATTGCATTAGCAAGGAATGAAGGAGAAAGCTTCAGCAAAACAAGCGGCAGTAGAGACATCATGTGCCCCTCCTCTCGACGTGGGTACCTCTAACTAAGTATCAACACCTCTCTCAAGGCCATTGATCTTTGGTTAGAGAGGAAAGGTCACTAAAGCAACTTCGATCCTGGGCATTCTCGTACTCCCGTATCGGACCAAACACTAGAGCCACAACACCTCTCTCGAGGCTGTTGCAACGGGAAACATGATTCGATAGATAATCCAAACATGATCCAAGCGTACAAGCTAGAGTTCGGATGTCAAACAAAACAATCGTCCATTAAAAGGTACCAAGCATAGGGCAGCAGATAATTAAAGCTCTTCTAATTCCATTAGCATATAAGGGTCTGATTACATTGCACAAGTAAAGAAAGTAATTGACTGAAATAAGTAAAGATAGATATCGCCTTCTTGATTTAGAAGGACGACAGGCATCAGCAGGCCCTCCAACCCGATACCGAGCAGGAGCCTTGCCCGATACACCCGTGTCGGGTGACACACCCTCTCGAGCGACACGCTCTTGACAGGCGGAAGTATTGTGCGGGGCGCCCATGCCTGATACGACTGTGTCGGGCGGCACCCTCTCAGGCGACACACCGTGACAGGCGATGCGTATCGGGCTTAGTACCGTGTCGGGCCAGAGTGTTGCTTCCAGTATCGGGTACTCCTATCGGGCGTCCTTCATGCCCGATATCGGCCTACAGCAGTGCCTGGGGCTGACCCTAAGTGAACTGTTCCCTCCCTGTCGGGATGGGGAAGTGCTCACCTAGAATCACCTAGTACACCCTGAGGCACGACACGTGAGCTCCAGATGCTTATCCTTAGCTTCTTTTCGAGAGGTTCTGACCCGTCCCATCAGAGTCCTGTAGCTGCTATTTATAGCTAGCGGTTGGAGGAAGTTACGGTGCTCCGGACGCCACGTGCCCTCCTTCAGCTCCATTATTGCGGCTTTAGGCATGCCCGATATGCATGTTGTCCGACACAAGGATGTCGGGAAGTCGGTCATCGTGACGAGTGGCGCCTGCCGGTGGGTGGCCTGTATCGCCCGACACACTTCGGAAGTCGTGGCGGGTTCGGCTCCCTATTGGGTAAACGGCGTATCGCTCGTCCGCTTCCTCTTGCACGACATCCTCTTGGGCGATAGTGTATCGGGTTGCCCTGTGCCGGGCAGCGAGCATATCGACCGGGATGGGTCTTTTTGTTGATAAAAGAGTCGAAAAGCAAGGAAAACTCTGCAAAATATGATAAAATTGAGTTTAGAGCATAACAAAGCCTGTTTATTCAAAAACATGACAAAAAGGAGAGGAAAACAGTTAAAAAGGGCAGATTTGATAACGAAATAAGGGCCAAAAACATCACAAAATTTGGTGTTATCAACTCCCCCAAACTTAGCATTTTGATTGTCCTCAATCAATCCTTATACTTTGTTTTGTGATGCTTCTTCTTGACCGGTATAGTTTTCAGACCATGGGGTTTAGCGAGCATTGAGATGTCTTTAAAGAGAAAACTGCCCGACCACAAACAACAAACTTTGCCTTTCCTGCCTTATTTAAGCAAAATTGTTCTCCATAGCTTCGGCGAGACTTGGGTGCATGATTTCGAAGTTAGCTTTCACACCAAACATCTTTTTGGGAGCAGAAAGTTGTGTGTTGGGTAGGCTAAGGCTTTTTGGGTTTTTCTTGTTTCCCATCAGTCCATCCAGGTACAGGTCCGTTAGCGGGCGAGTGGTCCCTGCAGTCCAAGCCAGTTGGCTTTAGAGCACTGATTTCACATCCTACGTACCACTACCCCAGATCTACCATGCCTAAAGATGGGTACTTTTGAAAAACAAGTGTGTATATATATATTTTTTTTTCATTTGGCACAACTCTCATGCTTTTTTCACTCTCATAAGGATGTTCTCTCTTTTTGGGAATTTTGTTGGGTAAGGGAAAACAAGAGGAATTTTTGTTGTTGTTTGGGCAGCTTTTTCCTTCTGCATACACGTCTCTTGGCTGTTGCAAGATTATTTTTTTTGCAATTTTTGGCGTGGAAAGTCATCGTCTTTTGTTGTTTAAGGCTGCATTATCAGAAAGACATAACAAAACTTGCAAGTCCTTAGGCACATAGAAAATAAACTGGCAAGATGTCGTATCAGGTTTTTACTATACATCGTCTTTGTACAAGAGTATGGAGACAAAATAAGCAAAAATTTTCAAAATTTTTAGCAAAATTTTTGTATGTACATATGTTTAAGAAAAAAGAACAAGAAGAACAAAAAGGTGAAGAAATTTTTGTACCTCCCTCACTGATACATACTATCCCCCCAAACTTACTCCACACACTGTCCCAGAGTCGTGAAGTAGATAAGGTAGGGTAATGTTAACTCAATGAGGGATTTAACTGGTGAGCATGCCTTTGCCAAATAAAAGCTCTCACACATATTCCCCTCTTTTGCTGTGGTAGGCGATGTGATGGATTTAGTCAGGCATCTCTTTATTTGATATCCATTCTAGGATGAAGATGTTGTAGTCAGTTGCACCAAAAAGCAATAGAGGGTTCAGAATTGCAAGATTCAATGAGATCAGTCACGTGCTGAGGAAGAAAGTTCCAAAACTATTAGGCATTCCCTTAAACCCGGTAGACTTATTGTGAACATGAACAAAAGGACTGATCATCAATTTCATTTTCTTTAAACTTTCATCATCTATTGAGCTAGTCCGAGAAGTCCACTTATCTCTTCCAATACTTTTTCTTGATTTGGTAGCCCCCAAGAGAGGTCCATTTCCTTATCATAGTGTGTCTTCTACGGTGGTTTAGGACCATCTCCAAAAGAGAAGATCAGTGGAAGTTTTTATCTAGTGGCTTCTGGATTGAATGTGGGTATTTTGGGTTCATCAGCCATGAAGCCACCCTCTTCCTGGGAGGGCACCTTCTTTGGATATAGTATCCAAAAGTGTTTTCAAGAGCTTTCTGTCTACCATAGGCCAGTTATCATCATCATAATCTGCACAAGCCTTGTGTTTCCTTCTTGAGAGCCTTGCACTTGTTCTGGCTGCATCCTCTGGGAAAGAAAATGGATTCGTTACTTCTTCCGTCCTTGCTCTCTTCTCACCGGTTGATGGCCCAGCTGCTTCGGGATTCGGGCATTTCTTCCCGTCCATTGTTGCTTCAGCTGCGGTCTCAGTGTCGATTCTTCTGCCGTGTTTGTCAATTCGAATGGCGGTTTGTTTTATACAGGCCATATCTATTTATCATTGAACATTGATCATTTAAATGTTAGGTAGGCAAGACTTTAAAATTGATACCGGCGTTTAAGAGAAAAACTGATAGCACGATAAAAAGGTGCGCGTCAAACACGTTGACCGACATGGCTGTGTCGGGCAATACGGTTGCTAAGAACAAAGTGCCCGATAGGGACTTCCCGCTAGAAAAACGTGTCGCCTGAAAACCAGAACAAGCGAGGCAGCACAAGGATGGGCGACACGGTTATCGCCCTATATGACATATCGGGCAAATGCGAGCGAAAGCCGTGTCGCACGACACACGTGTCGAGCGACATAAGGGAAATCAACTAAATTTGTCAACCCGATACGCTGCGTGCAATATGAAGCTCGTGTCGGGCTATACCTTTACTATCTGAAGTTCTTGCGCGACACGAGAGCAAAAGCTAGCTGGCCAACACACGAGTAAGGGGATAAAATACCGCATGATACGGGTAGCAAAAGGAGTAAAAGAAGTAGCCCGACACGGTAAAACCTCCGTAATATATATAGCAATCCCAGCCGGGGGTAAAACGGGTAAATCTGGGGTACGTGTCGGCCGTTGGGACTAGCCATTCCCGAGACGAGCGGTCCCATCCATCTAATCAAGGGTAATTACTCATCTGGCCTGATACGGGCGCTCGCCGCCGGGGTTGTCATCCGTCACAGTTTATGCAATCCCTGATATACTGTTGCCCGATACGAGCGCGTTCTGTGCGCCGGCTGGGTTGCCGCCCGATACGATCAGAAAAAGGAGATACCTACTCGATACGCGGTTTTTAGGACAATATCTAGATGAAAAACTAAAAATAGAGCGGAGGAAAAAGAGATTGATGGGTAAAACATCATTGGCCTAAGGTTAAGTTCCCGACCTCAGATAGTATTACCCCTCAATGCTTCATAAAACTGAGCGGTGGCCCATAAAACAGAAGAGTCAGCGCATGTGGCTCACGCGCTGACTCAGGCCTTATTACAATCCAAATGTTCATAGTGTTCTTTATGCAAGAAAGTAAATAACATCCTATTCTAGGGAAAGTAAAGGCTCGGGTTGCCTCCCGAGGAGCGCTGTGGTTTGCGTCGGCAACTCGATCGATCAAGGTCCTTTAATTTTCATCTTCAACAACATCCATGTCATGCAAGTTGATCTCTGCCCTCCTAAAAAAAGCTTCATCTTCATAGTACCTTTTTACCCCGTGCCCGTTCACTTGAAAAAATTTGGTCGGATCATCTTTGTCATATAGCTCCATCATTCCGGATGGGTATATCTTTGACACAGTGAACGGTCCAGACCATCTCATTTGTAACTTTCCTGGAAAAAGACGAATGGAAGACTTAAATAATAGAACTTTATCACCTTCACTTACATCCTTCCTCCTTAGGTGGGCATCATGCCACACCTTCGTCCTCTGTTTATAGATCTTTGCATTCTCATAAGCATGCATCTGTAATTCTTCAACTTCTTGCAACTGCAAATATCTCTTTTCTCCCGTTTTCTCTAGATCCATATTCAAGAATTTAATTGCCGAAAGGGCCTTGTGTTCCAGTTCAAGGGGTAGATGACAGGATTTTCCGTAGATCAACTTATAGGAGGTGGTTCCAATGGGCGTTTTATAGGCAATTCTGTAGGCCCAAAGTGCGTCGTCAAGCTTCATTGACCAATCCTTCCTCATCCGGTTGACAGTCTTTTCCAGGATCTGCTAGATTTGTCTATTCGAAACCTCTACCTGCCCGGAAGTCTGTGGGTGGTAGGGTGTAGCGATCTTGTGCTTAACTCCATACTTTTGTAGGAGCACTTCAAACTGTCTTTCTCTAAAATGCGACCCACCGTCGCTTATTACAGTACGTGGTACACCGAACTAAGGGAAAATCGTCTTCTCGAACAACTTGATCACTGACTTAGTGTCGCACGTTTGAGTTGCAACAGCTTCTACCCATTTTGATACATAATCTACTACCACTAGAATGTATTGATACCCCCTTGATGGGGGAAATGGTCCCATGTAATCAATCCCCCATACATCAAAAATCTCTACTTCAATCCAATTTGTCATTGGCATCTCGTTCCTTCGCCTAATATTGCCCGTCGATTGGCACTCTTTACAGACCCTTACAAACTGTGCAACATCTTTGAATAAAGAGGGCCAGTAAAAACCTGATTGTAGCACTTTGGTAGCAGTCCTTTCGCTGCCCAGATGTCCTCCATAAGGGGAGGCATGCCACTCTTTCAGAATGTTTGGGGTTTCTTCTTCTGGAACACATCTCCGGTACAAGTTATCAACACATCTTCTGAAAAGGAGAGGATCGTCCCAATAATTTTTCACATCCGCGAACAGCTTCTTCTTTTGGTTATAGGTGATGTCAGGGGGTAGCTCTCCACAGGAAAGATAGTTACAGATGTCTGCGAACCAGGGTAAGTTCTCTTCCTTGTTTTTGATCATCATTAAAGCTTCTTCGGCATAATTGTCATTAATGGCCGGTTCGCTCTATCCTTCTGCAATGATCCTTGATAAGTGGTCAGCGACCACATTTTCTGTGCCCTTCTTATCGACTATTTCATGGTCGAATTCTTGTAACAACAAGGCCCACCTCAATAGTCTGGGCTTTGTATCTTTGTTTTGCATGAGGTATCTTATAGCCCCATGATCTGTGCATACCTTGACCTTTGCCCCGATGAAGTATGATCTGAACTTATCAAAAGCGAAGATGATTGCGAGCATCTCTTTTTCCGTAGTTGTATAATTTACCTGAGCTTCATCCAACATGCGACTAGCGTAGCAGATCACGTGGTGCTTTTTATCCTTTTTCTGCCCCAGGACAGCTCCTACGGCATAGTCGCTGGCGTCGCACATATGCTCGAAAGGTAAATCCCAATATGGAGCTTGGAGGATGGGTGGTGAGACAAGAGCATTCTTCAATGCCTGAAAATCCATTAGACAATCATCAGAGAAAACAAATTCAACATCTTTTACCAGCAGATTGGAAAATGGTTTTGAAATCTTTGAGAAGTCCTTTATGAATCTTCGGTAATAGTCGGCGTGCCCGAGGAAGCTCCTCACTCCTGTCACGGACTTTGGTGGAGGAAGCTTGGATATTGCTTCAACCTTGCTGACGTCCACCTCGATGCCACGCCTTGAGACTTCATGTCCCATCACGATGCCTTCTTGTACCATAAAATGGCATTTTTCCCAATTTAAAACCAAACTCTTCTCCTCGCATCATTGCACAACTAAAGAGAGGTTTTCCATGCAGGTATCAAAGTCTTTTCCATAGACAGAAAAATCGTCCATGAAAACTTCCACGATATCCTCCAGAAAATCCAAGAACATTGATATCATGCAGCGTTGAAACGTAGCGGGAGCGTTGCAGAGGCCGAAGGGCATCCTTCTGAAGGCGTAGGTGCCATAGAGGTAGGTAAAGGTTGTCTTCTCTTGGTCATCTGGCCGGATGGGGACCTGATAGAAACCTAAAAAACTATCCAAGAAACAGAAAAAGTCATGATGCACTAATCTTTCAAGAACTTGATCAATAAAAGGTAGCGGGAAATGATCTTTTTTTGTAGCTTGGTTTAGCTTCCTATAGTCAATGCACATTCTCCTACCTGTGACGATCCTAACCTCCACCTCATCACCTTTATCTCCCTGTACCACTGTTATACCGCCTTGATTAGGTACTACGTGGATCGGGCTTACCCAATTACTTTTGCTGATTAGGTAAATGATCCCAGCATCCCTCAACTTGATTACCTCTTTCTTGACGACTTCTTTCAGCATCTGATTCAACTTTCTCTGGGGTTGAGCCAGAGGTTTGGCGGATTCCTCCAAATTGATACGATGCATACGCAAAGCAAGGCTAAGACCTTTGATATCTTCTACTGAGTATCCTATAGCCTTCCTGTGGTGTCGTAACTCCTCAAGAAGCCTGTCCAACTGATCTCTTGCAAGATTGGCATTGACGATGACAGGGTTCCTTTCCTCTTGATCTAGGAATTCATATTTCAACCCTTCTGGTAACGGCTTCAACTCAGGCTTGGCCTTGGGTGACCTTTCTTGAGGCGCCTCCTCGAGAGAAGCAAACTTAAGAGATTCCACCACCTCATCCTCGTTGCTCAAGTCTTCATCAGGCCGGTTAAGAAAGTTGAGAAACTCCACAACTTCTGGACTTTTAAAGTTAGAATCTTGACTGCTTATCGCCCTCATGCGAGGATCCACCATCAGGATGTCTTCCTCTCCCTCTTCGCAGAACTGGTTGTAGCTTTCCGCAAAGCAAGCGGACTCCGACAGGGATGGTCCTCTCATCGCATCCTTTACTTTAAAGTCTAAGTGGTCATTTCCGACCCTTAGAGTGATTGTTCCCTCAGAAACATCGATCAACGCCCATCCTGTAGCCAGGAAAGGACGTCTAAAGATAATAGGACAGCGGGGTCCTCCGCGGTATCAATGCCAACTATATCGCACGGGATGAAGAAACTTCCTACCCGGATTGGCACATCTTCAACAACGCCAACAGGCCTTTTAAAGTTTTGATCTGCTAATTCAATTCTCATATTGGTTCTGACCATATCAGTCAAACCTAACCTCTGCGCGAAGCTTAGGGGAATAAGGCTAATACTAGCTCCTAAATCGGCAAGACCCTTTCGTTCGACATTACATCTGATGGCGAAAGGAATTGTGAACGCCCCAGGATCTTTCTTTTTGTTGGGAAAATCTGGTTTTACGAAAGCAGAGGACACACTTGCTAGATGCACAGTTTCAACTCTTCCTCCTCTCCTCTTCTTAGTAACCAGATCTTTGAGAAACTTGGCATAAGTTGGCATCTCTTCTAAGGCGTCCAAAAAGGGAACTTCAAGATAAAGTTTCTTGATTGATTCCATAAACTTCTCGTGGCGCTTCTTCAGGTTTGCCTTTATCAGCTTGTATGGGAAAGGTAGCCTTGGAGCGTAAGGGTTTCTTCCACCAGGTAGCTCCTCCAAGGATCTCTGTTTGGGCTCTCTGGAATCAACTTGTCGATTTTCATCTTCTGCGGGATTCACACCCATCATCCTTGATTCAGGTTCTGGTCTGGCCTCCTCATGACGCTCCACTATCCTCCCAGATCTCAGTAGTGCCATTCTGGTGGATTCGGGGCTGGAGAGTATCTTTCTCGAAGGGTTCTTTATCAAATCGGCCATCTGGGCCAACCGTTGATCGATTTGTTGTTGGCGCGTCTGCATATCTGCCATCTGGAACTGCATTGAGTTAAAAACTCCTGGACTGGAAAGCGCACTCTGTGCCAGCTGGTTAATGATTGTATCTTGTCTCTTTACAAAATCAAATAACTGTCCAACCAAGTCTGGTTGGTTCGAAACTTTGTCTTGTCCCTGACTGGTATTCGTCGCTCGATGACCTTTGTACTGTTCTTGATTATTGTAATTCCTCCTATGCATGTGGTGATGATGGCATCTATCACGGCGATGGTCGTCCTCGAACTACTCCATTTCTGGATCTTCAGGCTGATCATTGCCGTCATAGTCGTCGTTATCTTCAGGCAGAGGCGAGAGAGGTCTAGCTCTCCCTTGGCGTTCACCTTCTGAAAGAGGCTGCTCAACACGAGGTGGCATGTTTGATGATGTTGGTGCTCAGTTGAGCGGGATGCCTTCCTTCTGAGTAGCTGAATAGCATGAAAAATCAAGTTAGAAAATAAGAATTACTCATTTTAGTTAAAGATCTAAATAATAATAAAAAAGGGAAAAAGCGAGTGATGTCAAGCTTATTTCTAAGCTTGAGGCACTGGAGTGTAGTTAGTGGATTTGGGTTCGCCAACAGTACCATTTTGCCTTGTCCCCGGCAACGGCGCCAAAAAGTTGACCGGCCTAAATCGCACGTCTAAAAAGTGGAGGCGGATTTGAAGTAGTCGGACTTTTTAAATTTATAACCCGAACCCTTCTAGGCCCCCACAACTTTGTTTACGGGGTCGAAGTAGATATATGGGGTCGAATACAGGGACAAGGGTGGTAGTGTTGGGAACGCGGAATCGACACTTTACACTCCGATAAGGGTAAGGAGATGATAAAATTCCTCAAGGGAACAATAGGCTAAGATCGACAAAATAAAAGATAACTATCTCCAAATGGAGCTACGAGGAAAAATTAAGGTTTTAAAGGTTTATTAGTTTTTAGGGTTTTTGCGCAACGGAAACAAAGAGGATAAAACTATTGCATTAGCAAGGAACGAAGGAGAAAGCTTCGGCAAAACAAGCGGCAGTAGAGACATCATGTACCCCTCCTCTCGAAGCGGGTACCGCTAACTAAGTATCAACACCTCTCTCAAGGCCGTTGATCTTTGGTTAGAGCGAAAAGGTCACTAAAGCAACTCCGATCCTGGGCACTCTCGTACTCCCGTATCGGACCAAACACTAGAGCCACAACACCTCTCTTGAGGCTGTTGCAACGGGAAACACGATTCGGTAGCTAATCGAAACATGATCCAAGCGTACAAGCTAGAGTTCGGATGTTAAACAAAACAATCGTCCATCAAAAGGTACCAAACATAGGGCAACAGATAATTAAAGCTCTTCTAATTCCATTAGCATATAAGGGTCTGATTACATTGCACAGGTAAAGAAACTAAATGACTCAAATAAGTAAAGATAGACGTCACCTTCTTGATTTGAAAGGACGACATGCATCAGCAGGCCCTCCAGCCTGATACCGGGCATGAGCCTTGCCCGATACACCCGTGTCGGGCGGCACACCCTCTCGATCGACACACTCTTGACGGGCGGAAGTATCGTGTGGGGCGCCCATGCCTGATATGACTGTGTCGGGCGGCACCCTCTCGGGTGACACGCCGTGACGGGTGATGCGTATCGGGCTTAATATCGTGTCGGGCCAGAGTGTTGCTTCCAGTATCGGGTACTCCTATCAGGCGTCCTTGATGCCCGATATCAGCCTGCAGTGGTGCCTGGGGCTGACCCTAAGTGAACTATTCCCTCCCTCTCGGGATGGGGAAGTGCTCACCTAGAATCGCCCGGTACACCCTAAGGCACGACACACGAGCTCCAGATGCTTATCCTTAGCTGCTTTTCGAGAGGTTCCGACCCGTCCCATCGGAGTCCTATAGCTGCTATTTATAGCCAGCGGTTGGAGGAAGTTATGGTGCTCCGAACGCCACGTGCCCTCCTTCAGCTCCATTATTGTGGCTTCAGGGATGCCCGATATGCATGTCGTCTGGCACAAGGATGTCGGGCAGTCGGTCATCGTGACGAGTGGCGCCTGCCGGTGGGTGGCCCGTATCGCCCGACACACTTCGGCAGTCGTGGCGGGTTCGGCTCCCTGTCGGGTAAACGGCATATCGCTCGTCCGCTTCCTCTTGCACGACATCCTCTCGGGCGATAGTGTATCGGGTTGCCCTGTGCCGGGCAGCGAGCATATCGGCCGGGATGAGTCTTTTTGTTGATAAAAGAGTCGAAAAGCGAGGAAAACTCTACAAAAGATGATAAAATTGAGTTTAGAGCATAGGGAAGCCTGTTTATTCAAAAAGATGACTAAAAGGAGAGGAAAATAGTTAAAAAGGGCAGATTTGATAACGAAATAAGGGCCAAAAACATCACAAAATTTGGTGTTATCAATACATTGGCAAGACGTTGAAGGGGTTCAGCATGCATGGCTCAATGAAAGAGAACTTGTCCATGTTCTGCGGAGATAGTCTCTCAAGAGCCTAATGACCCAGTTCTTATGGAGAACAACAACACGTGAATAGATGCCACATGCATTTGCAATTGGATCTATCATGTATGTACTCATCCCATTTTCTTATATGTAATGGACATGATGAGAGGATATATATACTTATCTAGCAATCTCATATTTATTGGACATGATGAGAGAGAGTATCTATCAGATTCTAGTGAAAGTTACTAGAATGTCATAAGAACATCCTTAAGTACTTGAGAAGAACTAAAAGGATAGGTTCCTAGGTTATGGTAATAAGGAAGAGTTGGCTGTAAAAGTTACACCGATGCAAGCTTCCAAAACGAAAAATAAAATTAATGATCGCAATCTAATTTCATGTTTGACCTTAAAATAAAACTATAAGAGGGAAGAGTTCCGAGCAAGAGACAATTGTTAAAATCTATAATAGAAGCTAAATATCTTGGTGTTACATGAGCAGTCGAAGATACTATATGGATCTAGAAGTTCATAAAGATGAACTTATGGGAGGTTCCAACCATTGATGACATAGTACAACTACTAATGGCAACAATGGTATAACTACTAATGACAATAATGGAACAACATGTTAGGTAAGGAATCTTAGGTAGCATACTACATCACTTCTATATCAAGCAAAAAGTCGCTTAGTGAAGAGATGTGAAACTTGAAAAACATCGACTTGAAGTAAATGTTGCTAAAATCGCTCTAAAATCACTTACGCTGCATAAACATGATACATGTTAAGATCACTTGGAATATGATTCATGGGTGATTGGCTCTAAGTGCAAGTGGGAGTCTATTGGTATGTATTCCCAGAGAGCCAATCATATGATGATTGCAATGGGGCATTAAATACCTGATTTGATAATAATAAAGTTAATTTTGTCTATTATGTTTGTCTTAGCATGAGATGATGATGCAAACATAGTAGATGTCTAAAGAATGATGTTACTCAATGTCTAAAGAATGATGTTACTTGATGATGTATGTCTTCAAGTACGTGACTTGAACAATGAGATCATATAGATGTTAAGAGTATATACATTCTTGTTATATCCCTATTAAGATATGACTATGAAAGCAAAATAGACAATAGTAACACATAAGACTAGAGTGTATGTTGATTGATGATAGTGTCTCATTAGTCATGATATGTAGTATATGTTAGAGAACATTGTATTGGAAAGACTCACTATGGTAATGATACATGGAGACCATGGAATGGTAGTCAGAATCAACTCTCATATTGATAGTGGTGATTGTGGTTCTTAGACCTGAAGTCACTACATTCATCACATGTCAATCATGTACTTTGACATCATCCACCGTGATCCTGAGTAAGGGTTGTCATAAAGGTAGTGCTTGGGTGCACCGTGACACATGGGGATAGAATGTGAGCGATGTAGATGGGATTTGTCCCTTCTATAGGATATTGATATCTAGGGCCTCTTGATAAGCGAGACTGAGAAATGTATGGCCATACTCCTATGACTCAACTTGTGATATGTGAGCTCACATGGATCTCATACAATTTGCTATAGTTCAAGGAACATGGATTGAACATTGATAGGATGACGATTCCATACCTCGAGTTCAATCTGAATATCAGATACAATGGAACTATACGATCAGAGTAACACTGATAACAGATTGTAGGTTGAAGTTGTTCTCCAACTTTCTAAATTACTTGGGTGGCAATGATATGATGTCATAATTGGTTATGGACATTCATTGTTGATGTAATTCTAGATCTATATGGTCACACACATAGGATACACTTGGATTAAAGGAGTACATTCATGAATGATGTTTAGATTGATTATAAAGGTGTTTGGGTATTCAATTAAACAACTGAGGTTAAAAATTGACTGACTAGGCTCTGAATTGACCGATTCAAGTGTAGAATTGATCGGTTCACGTGTTGAACCAACTGATTGAAGTGTCAGGTCAATTGGAATCAACATTGGTTGATCAATGGTTGAACCAGGGAGTGAAACAATCAGTTCACATAGTGAACTGATAGGTTCACAAGTCTCAACTGTCTAGTTCATGGGATGAACCTCCCGATTCAATGGTTGATTTGATTGGATCAAGGGTTGGTATTGAGGTCATGTTGTGCATTAATCTTACATTTAATACTAATGTGAACCAGAATATGCTGCAAAAACTGACCAGTTTGTGGCATGAACTGACCAGTTTGGTATGTGAACCGACCAATTCTCTATGTATAGGTTCTAGAAAATTTGTAAGTTCGACCCTTTAACTCCCGCATAGACTAGGAACCTTGACCCTAGCCTATCCTATAAATAGAGGGGTACTGGGGGCTTTTCAAAACATAATAGTTGCTCTGAAAATTGTTGTCCTCTCTAGATGTGGTAACCAATAGAGATCTTGGGTAAGTCCTACCCGATAAAGGAAGGGACAGTAATGAAGAGACAATTGTGGGAGAGTGTATCAACTCTAGCAGATTAACATTCGAAAAGGACAACTCCTTCTTGTTGTCTCTGGTAGTGCAACGTGGAGTTCCCGATGGGCTGCATAGACTACTCTAGAGGCAAGAAGCCTTTGTATGCTGCTAGGAGGACACCTTCAACTGCTATCCATGGTGCTGCACCAGGAGGCCAATCGATACAATGTTTGAGTGTTGCTGCTGAAGAACGAGCGAGTTGCTACCTGAAGAAGAAGCATGATGCTACTACAAGGGTAATGTCACTGGACTTGCTCCAAGACCATGTATAACCTTGCAACCTTTCCTCCCTAGATACATTGTTGTTGACGCAATCTTTCTGTTAAGGAGAATCAAGCTTTAAATTTTTATTTTCGCTGCCTTATTTGTTGCCCCAATTTCCCTATAGAAATAACAAAGAGAGTTATAATAATCATTCCTATATTGAGAGGTTTTGGAAGAAAGGAGAACTTTTGATTTTTTTGCATTACTTCCATATATAATTATAAATCATTAAAATGTGTATTCCCTGCAAGTATGTATGTATCTTCATTAGATTATGTACTATTTTCCAATGACAAACTAACCTAGCATGGTTTTTCATTTATTGAAAATATAGTATATGTTAAAAGTTTAAGTCTTGATATTTTGTTTTAAATATATCTTTCCCTAGATTTACTCCTAATAACCTAGTCAATGAGGAGCATTGGGAGTAGGGTCATGACACATAAGCAATTTGATGGAATCCTAAAACTTTATGGAAAAATGAGTGTGAAACAACATGTTTTGTGAAGAGAAAAAAAACCTCTACTAATAGGTAAAAGTTTATAATTCAACATAAGATCTTAATAGAACTATATATTTAAAATGATATGCTTAAAACTACATAAGCAGTTCAGGCATATATATATATATATATATATATATATATATATATATATATATATATATATATATATATATATATATATATATATATATAAGGAAAAAGCTACACTGGTCACTATTCATGTTATGATTATGCCACATTTTACTTACAATGTATTGTCCAAATTACAACTAATTATTAGAGATTTGCTAGCCCAGTGTTGATCTTAGGATCATTAATCCCATGAAGATCTTTCTAAGACTTTGTTTGTGTAAGTATCAAATGCATAGGATCTCTATAGTCTATGACCGATATAATACATCTATGTCTATAATGGGAAGTAATGAAACCTCATTGTAGTGCATGTTATCATTATAGATCATTGGCATTCATCACATAACAAGATTATTTTATCACAGTTGAATATATAGTCTTTACCACACTCATATAAATGGGTGATCTCGTAGTGACTAGGGGACAAAACCTCATGCAAGTACTCAGTTTCTCATGTATATTGAAGAATGTGTGACTCACAACAACTATGATGATCTATTAATCACTAAAAGTAACCCATATTGCTCCTCTAAATTCAGATCAATAGGGAAATCTCATAGTCAAACAGGCCCCTAACTACAGTTGATTAGGGTTTCTTTGTTATTCAGTCTACAACTCAACATTCAAAGATAAATATTTTATTTATTTATTCCTTTAAGGACATTAATAAATGAAACTATAAAAAAGCATGGAGTCCTAATTTATCCTCCGTTCAATCTGCAATCCATCATATCATCATATATGTCTAGTTACCCAGTAAGAAAGTCATATATGTGCTTTTAGCTCAAAATCCATATCTCAAAATATGATTATCAAGTTAGAACATTCTAGAAGATATATAGGAACCTTTGCAATAATCCATTAATTGATTTCAATGTGATCCAATTTTGCAATCAGCCATAACTTGGAATATGGAGATATTTTCACCAAAAATTATGAAATTGCAAGTCATGAATATGGGAATATTATCATTTTTGGAAATATAACTTCAAGTTAATTTAGAAAAGAAAAAAAGTTGAACTTCTGTACATTACATCTCACAACCACCCTAGTATATGCCATATATCATGTAAATTCAACTTTTAAGGCGATTTAGATAGAAAAACTATCAAATATTCTATAACACAACCTCAACATACAACTAGTCAATAAAACTATCTAGTCATTGGTAGAGTATATTATTCTCAACAAGATGGAAGATTTAGTTATATGAATGACAACCATATGGACTTCAAGAAATAATCATATCATTAATATTGGTAAAGTGAATCTCACGAGCATGATATAGGGTTTCCAATGTTCAAAATACAAACAAAAAAACTAATACCATCATGTTATTGATAAAAAACAAGATGCTCAACTCATATCATGGATGGAACCATGCAAATATGGGGTAAACATATATCATGAAGTCATTGTGAAAAAGAAAAGAGGAGTGGTACTAGGATCATCTCCAAGAAACCAAAAGGGAAAGCTAAAGGTGGACGTTATGCAAGGTATACGTGTGAATTTCAGACTTGAAAATGTAGAAGCCTGAGTTGTACTATTGGTAGTTCAAATGAAAAGGAACTTAAATTTCAACAATGTTACAAATGAATCTAGTTTATGTATACTAATAAAGACCATAAACCCCGGCCAGTGTGGCTTAGGTGGTTCGGTCCGGCTTGTCCTCCCTGGGGGACCCAGGTTCGAATCTCCCTGAGCGCACTGTATTTACCAACTCCTTGGGTCATCCGGGCTCTGGCACCTATTTGAGGAGGAGGGGGAGCGGGGTCTCCCTAAGACTCAAAAAAAAAAGACCATAAAAAATCTAGAATAAATATGTTACTACTTAAGTCTTCTATCTTAAGACATTATCAATTATGTCAACTCTTTTATCTCTTGTCAATTTTTTCATATTAGTATGTCTGCAATATGGATTCCCATTTCATAGCACAACTTTCTCTTCATGTAATTACTATGAGTCATCTTTAGAATAAGTTTACTTCTTAACTAAACTTAGTAATAAGCTCAAATTTTCATGAAGGAATGAAACAGTAATCGTTCACCTTGAAAAAGATAGAAAATGCATCACAATAGCCTCTAGAACAAAATTTTAAATCACGGTATTATGTGTAGAAGGATGTTCTAAAGATAGAAGCACACAAGATCACATACCTCAGGTCAGAGTTCTTTAAAGGTGACTGCTTACATCAAGCCAACATGAAATAACCCAATCTAGGTCAAAGAAGAGAAAAGGAGATATTTGTAACTTATATTTACACTAAGGCTCTAAAGAATTGCCCAAAAGGGTAGGGAAAAGAGAAAGAATAGATTTGATGGTGAAATCCTAAATGTTTGTTAATATTAGGTACAATAATATGGGTTCGAACTCAAATCCTGGATTTAATGTTGCAAGAACCACCTAGAAGAAGTCATGTTCTTGATTTTCAAGAGTTTGAGTGACAATCAACCCTAGGACCAGCAGAAAAGCATGCCTCAAGGTGGAGTATGCCACATTCTAAGAAGAAAACCCAAATTCAAAAGGCAACACAAGTTTCAATTATCATCATGCAACAACTCATGCAAGAATATTGTCAAGTGAAATTACAACAAGATTCCCATATATTAATATAAATAAAGTCCCACATTTTCATATGTCATTAGATAATTGCATATTGTTCATCATATGTGACCAAGTTCACAACCTCTTTATACAATATATATGCATCTTCATTGAGTTAATATGTGCATAATATACAAGACATGCAACTAAAAATTGAGTTGAGATACATCATCCTATAAAACACCCTACCTGACACCTAAGTGTATATGGATGGTTGTAGATACCACAAAGAAGATACTCCCACCTTCATCTCATTTGTATCTAGTGTAAGGAAGGTCCTCAGTGGCAAACCATTGGGTCATATGATGACAATCTAAGAAAGATGGAAAACCATGAAAGTGACACCAAACTCCCACCAAGAGATTAAGCATCTACATAGTAATCAAATCATGCAAGTTGTATTGTATATGCTAAATTTTCAAGGTTAATGTTTAAGGCAAACTTTTTAAAAAAACATATATGAGCTTAATGGTAATACAGAACTGGTCTCCTCTTGAAAGGCTAGAACAAAAGTTCTATCGTGAAGCGGTTGAGATTGTGAAGCCATATGCAGCTGACCCTGTAGTAACTTGGCATGATCATCGATTCTGTCACTGTAGTTCACAACCAATTCCTCTATCCAATGACTGCAACATCTTCATACTGTATTGGATATACTATGTTGCTATTTTAAAATAGCGTCCCAAATACTACCATGACATCAATTATCATAGCCTGTGTGGACAATAGGTCATGGAGCTACTCTCTTATGATGGGGCAAAGAAAAACAACCCTCACTGAGCTATACTGACCCTTTCTCTTATCCCCACACCACTCTGATGTAGAGATTGGAGTAAGTTTGGGGGGATGGTCCCTATAGTATCACTGAGGGAGGTATTCCTACAACTCTTTTCTTTTACATGTCTAAAACTCTGTACAAAAAAAATGTTGGATAGTAATTGAACAGAAACGCTTACCCAATCTGCCACCTATAAATTGTAAGAATTGCACATTTATTTGAAATGCATAGTTTAACCTTCGCTTTGTCTCTCTGCTCTTAAAACTTGTGAATATTTTGATTTGTTCTCTTGAGAATGAAAAGATAAACCACAAGAACTTAAATTTGCCCTTTTTGTACAAAGAAAAATTAATCTAGCAGTCTGAGACATGCATCTATGAAGAAAAGAGCTACCTAAACAGTAACTATCCCACCTTTTATAGTTCTTTCAACAGAAATCATTTTTAGGTATGGAAAATCTGAGGTAATAGTACATAAGATGTTAAATTACTGCTCTAAAGTCATCTGGCTTGGACTGCAGGGACCATCTTACCTATTAGCAGACCCATACTTGAATGACCCAATGAAGATCAAGAAATATCCAGAAAGCCTTAAGCCTATTTCCTTTCCAAAAAAAAGGGTTCCCACTTCCTTTTTCTCTTACCCATGATGTAAAATTTGGTGTGAAAACTAGCTTCATTCGACATGCACAAAATTCTCACAGAAAGATTAATTTTGCTTAGTCAAAAAGTAAAGAAAAGAAAAGTCAATACACTTGTGGCCTAACTTAATTCTTTTTAGACTTTAAAAAATTCGACACATATTTTTCACACCTGTCTGGAAAATTTTGAAACTTAGCTTTTAACTTGAGGACAAGATAACTGTTAAGTTTGGGGGGTTGATAACACCCATTTTATGGATGTTAGAACCTATTCTATATATCAAAAACTATCTCAAATTTTCACTTCCTCCTAATTTTTGCTCAAATATTAGGTCAAATATGCTTTCTTTACCTTCTGATCACTGTACTTATCTTTTGAATGACTTTTTCGACACTTTATGGCAAAAAGTACGCCCATCTACTTGATGACTTTATATACAAACAAATATATTGGGTTCATTTCCAACAACCCAATATTCTTTAAGAAGACCGACAGATAACATGTCGACACCAATATGCTCCCCCTGATATACAAACAAAGAACGACCGCATCAGTTGTTGATCGCAAACTGACATGGCATTAACCCGTCACACAACAACAAGTGAAGACCTAGGATGAGCTATGAGCCGATACATTTAGAGACCATGACGAGTAGAAATTTGAGACCATCGCCTGCCACGGGTACCACAATGGAGATACCAGACACGTGGACCAATCGGATGAAGGCATCATAAATAACTCGAGTACTGCACTGTACCAAGGGTTGGAAAATAGAGGATTTTAACCTGAGAAGCGGAGACACTGCCAAGTAAGGTCCTGAGTGTCCACCTAGTGATCATTTAAGTGAGCATGCTCTTATTCTGAGAAGGATGGAGATCTCATCCAGGAGTCACTACCATAGTAGGAGGTAGAAAAGAGAGATATTGGTTCTTTATTTTGAAGCTTTCCCGTGTGTGTCGGGTTCCATTCTGACCACTAAACCCGAGAGGGTGGTCCAGATGGATTAGCCCAACACGGGGATGAAAAGAACTAGGACAGTGTTGGTCCCAAAACGGGCATTACCCGACATGGTGGTTTCCCGATACGGTCGTACCCCGACATTATCACAGCTCGACATGGTCTTTACTCGACACAGTTGTCGCCCGACATAATTCATGACCCGACACAATTTGGACGTTCATTTGTCCCCGTTATCAGTCTAACTCAGTCCTGGGTATCAACGATTATGCCTATCAGTTTCCCAAATCAAGGAGTCTGATATCTCTCTTCCCTTTTCTTCATTTTTCCTTTAATATACCATGCATTGTAATCAAATCATTACATTTCATATTAATGCAAGTCAATGATTGTTTCCTATCATGTTCACCATCATGACTTTATTCATATGATTGATTTCTCTTACACCCGAGTTATCTATTCTACTTGTCTACACGTTCTTGTTTAGCTACCAAAAATGCATTTTATGACCTGAACAACTTTGAGAGGAGGTCACGTACAAATAGAATTTGGGATAACCCTGACCTATGAGAATACCCAGGTTTAGATCTTTCTATGATTTTTCTTTGCATGAAAATCTTGGTTTTAAGAATCATTGAGAGAGGATTCTGTGATTTGGTTTTCCCTTAGCACAATTTTTGAAAGAGAATGGTGGGAGAAATGAATCCTCAAAAGATTGTAAGACTGTTATCTTTCTTTGTGTTATACTGAAAACATGAGAATTAATCCTTTAGTTCCATTTATTAAAAACATAAAATTGTACTAAAAATTAGTAAAACCCCCAAAAAGGTATCCTAATCCTTTACTTTACTAGTAAACTCCTTCTTGGAGGTTGATTTTGTTTCATTATTTATTATTTTAGTGATAAGTGTATGTTTCATAACATACTTTCCCCCTCTATCGAGTTTTTGATGACTTTGACAAGCCAAACTTAGTTTCCAGAATGTTTACTCTCCTCATCCTTGTGTTTGACCCTGAACTACTTCTTTGACCCCATACTAGTTGCGGACGTCATTAAACATTCATGTTTTATAATTTGTAAAAGACTGATTACATAGAACCATTTCCCTTTTTGGACCCGCGTTTGAGGATGATCACAGAGTTGTTGGGCATGTTGAGAATAGTTGAGGCAAAAATTAAGAAAGACAAACCCAAGTTTGTGATTGTGATCAATAAGAAAAAGGGGAATTCTAAAGGCAAAGGCAAAGCTAAGAAAAATTTTAAAGCTGGCCAGAAGCCCAAGTGTTCAGATCTTAAGGCAAAGGGAGGAGTAACGAAAATAGGAAATTCTCACCATTGTCACCAGTCTGGACATTGGAAAAGAAATTGCCCACTCTGGTTAGATGAATTAAAGAAAAAGAAGGTGATGAGGCCTCCATTTTAGGTATAAATGTTATGAGATAAATTTTATTACTTCTTCATCTTGGTATGTGATACCATATAAATATATGACATATGTGATATGTGGGATCTGACAAGAAGTAAAGCCTTCATGAAAGGACATAGACGGACAAGGAAGAGCAAGAGTTGCTAAAGATTTAGTGTATATTTAAAATTATCTTAGCCCAATGGGCAGGTAATAGAGTTAGTTGAATGTTATTTCATTATGCTAATAAATAGAAGGATTATACTACACATCTTGTATGAAAAGGATGATAAATCAATAAAGCGAGTTGTTAATGTTTTTGTTTCAAAAGATGTGATCTTGTATGGCAACGCCCAACCATGTAATGGTCTTTGTATGAAAGAATCTTAAGATGAATGTTTATAACATAAATACCAAAGGACTATAATAGATAACTCAAATAGTCTTTAGCATATTCATCTAATTCACATATGAAAGAAGTTCATTACTAGAATCCATATCGATGGTTATCTAGACTCTTTTGCTTATTGAACCAATAAGAGACATGTAAATCTTAAATATGAGCAATATGACACAACATGACCACACCCTTCACTAGAGGTAGTGGGAGGATTAGCATTCTATTTGATCTTACACATATTGATGTATGAAGATCTTACAGAATAAAAGCTAAAGGTGGCAGGTAATACTTCATTATATTAACTGATAATCTCAGTTGATATGTGGGTTTGTGTTTGCTGAATTACAAACATAAATCTCTTGAAGTATTCAAGAAGATTATAAATGAAGTATAACTTTGATAAAAGTATTAAGAAAGTTTGATATGATCAAATGTTGAAATTCTTTACATCAATAGTTTGAGGACCTTCTGGAAAGGACTATGATAATATATCACAAAGTCAAATCCATCTGAACATGATGACGTGTTAGGATGATGGAATTACATCATGATGTGTTATGATATGATTGTCATAATAATCTAATATTCTAATTTCCTCATAGATGTATACTCTGCACTAAAATAATGTACCATAAAAATGGTTTAAAAGACATCATATATGATATGATATGGGAATGTGCCAATATGTCTTAAGGATAGAAACCTATATAAATAAAGTAGTTTCTTGAAAAGGTTTTTCCACAAACCATAATTGTTGAAAACTACTATGAATCCCAATCCAACAAAAAAGTGTTTGTTTCTAGGATAACTAAATTCTAAAAGAATCACTGGGAGCAAAAGTAGAACTCAAAAAATTTGAGATCAATATTGGGTGCAATGATAACTAAGAGAATCACAAGTTGTTATGGAATCTCAAGTTCATCATGTAACATAGAACCTCACAATTCTAGTAGAACACATATGAAATTGGAGGATTGTGAATCCAACAACTCAGATCAGTTGGTCATAAGATGATGAGCCAACAAATCAACTAGAAGCTATTGAGAAGGGTTGGTCATAAGATGATGAGCCAAAAAATCAAATAGAAACTATTGAGAACCATAATCTGAGAAATGGTTTAATACCATTATGGAGTCCATGTACACTAACAAGGTATGACCTTGCTAGTAATACCTATAGGGGTGATACCCAAAGGGTGTTGAAGGGTTTTGTTGAAAAAGACCCACATGGATAACATGAGAGGACAAATTGGTTTGAAAGGTCTTCAAATTAGTCCAAGTTGTTGAACCTGAAAGAACTCCTTTACCAATAGTCATGCCTATTGATGCAACTAAAATAGACTATGATATTTCGTATATGAAGAATAAAATCGGATTCCTTAAAGGAATATGTGAGATGATGTGTACGTGACACAACCTAAAGGTTTTATAACTTCATGAATGCAAATAAAGTCTATAAGCTATAACATTCAAGCACATAAAAAATAGGATATTTTCTTTACAAGACAGTCATGGACTTTGACTTGAATCAAAATAAAAGATGAATTCTATATTTATAAAATATTTAGTGGGAGCATATATAAATATTCTACATGCAATGGGGAATAACATCTCAATATTGTGAGCATTGGGAACGGGCATGGAAAACATCTTTATCAAGGAAGGACTAGGTGAAACATCCTGTAGGATAGAAAATGAGATCTATGAGATAGGTCTGAAAGTTTCATGACCTAAATGTGAGCACACATGATAGGAAGATGCTGAAAGAGTTCTATAAGAAAGATTCATTGAGAGAGAATTCGAATTAGTCTCTCATGAACCCTATATTCTACTTCTTGTGAAGTATGGAAATGACATGAGTGAGATGCCATGTGTTATAACAATGGATCTATCATGAATGTTATAAATATACTTATCCCATATAATCTTGTATGTATTGGGCATGACAAGATGATATTAATTTCCAATAAGGGTAATTGGAATGTCATTTATAGACATCCATTAGTACTTGTGAAGTACTTATGGATAAGTTTCTAGTTAATAGAGACAAGAAAGTGTTGGTTGGAAAGGGTTACACTGATGCAAGCTTCCAAAATGATAAAAATGATCACAATAAAATGTTAAAGAAAAGTGTTGGAAGGGTTCCGAATTAATAGCCATTAATTCTATTCTATAATAGAATCTGAGTATCCCAGTGTTGTCAACACAAGATTGGATACTCTATGGATCTAGAAGTTCATATAGATGAACTTAAAGATGTTCCAAATCATTGATGACTCAATAGAAATAATGTGACAACAATGGAGTTACTTGTTAGGCAAGGAATATCAGATACCATATTATGATAGTTTCATCTCACACGAAGAGATAAGAAACATGCAATATACCAACTAATAGTAAAATGTTCCTAACCCACTGGATTAGAACTTGCACAGTGCAATACAAGCCGACCCAATTTTTGGTTGTAGGATGGTGATGTAAGTTGTTGTGATTGTCATGGCAAGATATCCACTGGTCTTTACCATGTCTCTAAGATCGTCTGTAGGAACTACTACAGAGTCCTTATCATATATTACATCTATAGTGTTGGAATCAGCAAGATGTATCCAAATATGGTTGACCTACTCTTGAGATAAAGTATTGCAAGTAGCACGGTCAAAGTTTTGGATTGTGATTTTAGATATGCAAGCAGTGGGTTGTATGTTGGGAATTACTATGGAAGGGGGAGTGGCCTCCTGAATGAGAGGATTTGGTATGTCCCTTAGCTACTTTCTGGGTCTATTTTTGTGCGGAAGTGAAGGGTCATTAGTACCTAACTCCAACAGGTTATCTGGGAGTTATAGGTCATGGAAGAAACATTCGTCTTTTATCAACATCGTGACGTAGAGTCCCCTGAGCCAGAAGATATTTGTGTCCGGGAGATGCATTATATATCATGAGTTGTTGAGGAGCTCAATGGCATGTAGGATGATAAAAACACTACTGTCGCTACCCGGGTTTCTCTAGATACAAAAGTTATATATCGAGGAAAAAAGACATTTCGTTATGTTTTCAAATCCACTGAGCAACGTTGCATTAATGAGGCGATGTGGCATCTTCTGATTGGTCCAAAAAGGAAATTCTTGCAAAATTCATATCTGATTAACGGTAGATCAGATGGATACACATAATATATGAATTTTGCTCAAAAAAACTCAAGGAATGCAATAAAAATATAATTGATGCCTTTTTCTGCTTGCTATTTGAAAAGTAGTGTAAGTTATCAACTTTAATGAATTAAAGATTAGGAAACCCTATTTTGAGATGATTAATGTGTTTAGTAGGGTTTAATGGATGATAAAAGTTGATATTAACCTGTTAATTGCAAAAAGGTACATTAAGAACAAAAAGGATGAACTTTCCATGTAATTGGTTAATTTAAAAGTTCATGTGCATAAATATGCTTTAATGGGCCTTGAAACCCTAATATTAGTAAATGTGACTCTTAATCGTTTTAAATATTCAAAATCGTGAATAAAGCTAAGATATGATGATTCTAAGCTATTTTGAGTATAAAGGTTCCTAATTGTGGATAAATAACCTTAATGTAGTAATTAGGGTTTTCTAATGAACAAAGGTAGAATTAATGACAAATAGAGTTCATATGTGAATTGGACCACAATGAACTATGAATTGATGATAAATGAGCATAATGAACTTGTCATGGATTAAAAGGATAAAAATGGTAGATTTAATGTAAAAGAGGCTTAATGGATTTAATTGATGGTTAATTGTGCTTTTTCTAAAATTAGGGTTAAATGTTGTTAAAGGATAACCTTAATATCCTTTGTGAAGAATAGATGAGATAATTAGGGTTTGTGGTAATTGTGTAAAATTAGGGTTTAAATAGTAAAAGATGAAGGGAAACCCTAATTGCAATGGAAACCCTAAAAGTGGATTAGAAACCCTAGGAAGCGAGCTATGTTTAATAGATCTTGATGGTATGATTAATAATAGGAAATTGTATGCATATTTTAGGATCTCATTATGTGCTTGCTTGCCTATTTTGAATTCTTAATTGATTGGATTATTCTGTCTCAAATCAACCTGACAGGTATGTGGTTATGCTTATGGTTAATTGCTTTAGTTTCACGGCGATTCACGGTTGTTTTATCGGTTGTCTGAAAATAACTGCTTGGATGACTTTTATTTCATGCAACTATAAAGTGACTATGATTATCACCATAAGTATGTATACATGACTGGCTCAGATCCTGGTCCTCCTCTGTGTCTTTGCTAATGATGAAAAGGGTATCCTGGTAAAGGGTCTACTTGTTAAGTGGGACCATCAAGTTATTAAGAGTTAGGGATTGGGCTACCTATGGGTAGTGCCATGCGACTCTTTAGCACACCATGAGTTAGGGATTGGGCTACCTATGGGTAGTTCCATGCGACTCAACCCTAGATATTTATCTACCTATTAGGTAGGATCATGTGGGGTTTAATGTGGATCTACCATGAGGAAGGCAGCATCCAGGTCCACTGCAGGGACAACCCAGATGTTAGGGTATGTAAGGATTGAGCAGTTATGTTGAAAACGTAAGGTTGTTTGTTAAATAATATTTGACTGCAATATGTTGTTACAATAAGAAGCACGTTTCAACTTAGATTTAAAGGTGTACTGGCAAGGCGGGATGTACCATCTCTACTCTTGGAATAGGAAGAACTCTGTATTTGGATTGCAGCCAAGTGCTTATTTCCTCTTGTTATGGGAGTGAGAGATAGGACAATATGCATGCCATACACCAAGGATAAAAGATGATGTGAGTTGGAACGTTGCTATGAGGTATGAGGACAAAGATGATAACATGCCCTTGTGGAGTGAATGATACATGGATGGTTTACAAACACCAAGGGTATTAAGGTAGTCATCTTATGAGGATGTTTTTGTCATGAGCTATGAAGGTTGAGTTTGAAAAACCAAGAGAATAAGCTCAGAGTTTTCTTGATGAAGATAGACTTAGAGCTGAGATGAGGTAATAAGTGAAATACATGGAGCTGTATGTCTTCAATGTTACCTAACACCTAAGGATGTGAAGTGGTAATGGATGCTCTGGATGAGATATAGTTGCCTAGTTTAGATGGAGGCGAGAAGAGGTTGATAGGATAACCCCCAGTTGGAAAAAGAGAGGAGTTTGGCTAACACTCATATGTAACAATATTGGTTGATCAATTTAATGGTTGTTTGGTTAGCCAGGCTAGGGCTTACCATGATGAAAGGATGGTTGTAGAACCTCAGGTGCACTTCTCTGGAAAGGAAGGTGATGAAACCCCGATTAGAGTGGTTTAGGGTTTCTGAGGAATCGACCTTAAGGAATCATGACAATATAGGAGATCATGATTTAAGATCACCATATACCATGGTACTACCCAGATAATAAGTGACAGTAGTACTTTGGATGCCTAAGATGAAGTTGCATGTGGTATGTTGCCATGCAAGCCAGGAGGTGAAGGAAGAACACCAGTAACCCAGTGTATCGATATAGAGGATAAAAGAGTCCCTGAGAGGGAATGGGAGTTCATCACTATGGATGTTGTAGTAAGTCTCCCCTAGATCAAGCAAGGTCAAGATGCAATATGGGTTATGGTAGATCGCCTTAACTAGATGAAATTAGAAAGAATGAGTATTGTCAAGGAATAGATCTGATTGAACTACATATGAGAAGGAGATGGTTCAACTACACCATGATGCGAGTTCAAAAGTTCTTGAGTATAACCTAAAGATACACTTCCACAAGGTGGAAGTAGATACATGAAGAACTCGATGTTAGTACAGTTTATCACCCTAGCTAATGGTTAGTACGATCCAGACTAGAGGGTCTGATGAGAGCATGTGTGCTCGTTCAGGGTGATACATGGAGATAGTTCTTGTCTTCGGTAAGATGTGATGATAACCACTATAGCTAGTAACGGGATGTAAAGAAGCTCCACAAGGGAGGTTGTGTCGGTCACCACTTCATTAAGATGATGTTGGTGAGGGTCAAGAAAGGACCACAGTGTGTGCAGATGAAGTCGCTTTGATCGTGCAATGGCTGATAGGAGCCGAGGGACGACATGAGTTGTAAGTTGATGCAAAGTAGACTGACATGCACTTCACTGTGGGGGAATATGTGACATGAAAATCCGACCCCTCTGAGTTATAACTAAGAGAGTTGAGTCCCCGATTCATGGGTTCTTTTGATATGGTTTGGTGGAGAAGGTTAAGTCTTCCCTTACCCGTCAGGATAATGTGATGTGTGATGAGTTCCATGTATCCAATTTAGAGCACTATGTGAGGTACCCAAACCATGTGCGGAGAAATGAACCTAGTGAGCCCCAAGGGAGGCTGAAATGACCTGAGTCACCTATGAGGTTTATAGATGCCAAGGTGAAAGAACACAGAGAAAAGAATATGTGATGATAAAGGTTCTTTGGAAGTGCCATGGACAGGGAAAGCCACATAGGGGCCAATGATGGACATGTAAAAGTTTTATCCTGAATTGTTTGGTTGCTTGATGGAATTTCGAGGACAAAATTCCTATAAGAGGGGAAGGATGTTACAACCCCAACTTTTGGGTTAATTTGGTGAGAAATGTAATTTCTCATATTAAAGATATTGGAACAAATAAAGATATAATTTGTTTTGAATAAATTAGTTTCGTTTAAAATAGCCTTGTGGTTTGTTTTGTGGGCTTTATTGGCTATTGGGCCCAATAATAAGGAAAAGACAAAAGGAACTCCATTATTAATAAGAAATGGAGAAAAGAAAAATGTAGAAATCTCTAGAGGGCAAAAGAATGTAATCCAAAGGTGGATTTTGTGCCTCTTGGGTTCCTTGGGTTCTGAGGAGTCCAAAGTTGCAAAGATAATGCAAAAAGAAAACAAAAGATCAATTAAATATTTCTTTATTAAGAAGGAAATTGAAAACAATGATATAATGTGGAAAATAAGTGGAAAGAGGTATAATGGAGTTATCTTTGGTGGATTTTCGTATCCAAAGGATTCCTAATGTTAAATGGAATTCCAATGAGGAAAATAAAAAGAAAGATAAAGAGAAATCCTCAAAAAGAGATATTTTAATAAGAAATATACAAGATAATGTGAAATAATGAATATAGATGCATCTAGAAGGATAATAAGTATCCTTAAAAAGGAATTTCAAAATCTTGGAGTTTCTTGGGGTCCCAGGAACCCCAGTGGAGAAGAAAGAAAGAGAAATTACCAATAATGCAAAATAAGAGGATAATGTGATACATTATTAATGATTTTGGTGGCATTGCTAAAAAGGAAGTATTTTCTACTAAATGAAAATAGAATTTCGTGCCAATGGTTTAAAAGTCAAGCAATAAAGAGAATCAGTGAGAGGAATTTCGAATTCCTAATATCTAAAGAACAAAGTATATTTAAAGGGATAATGAAGAGAGAGAAGTTGCTTCTTAACTAAGGAAAATATGTTTCCTTTTGGGAAAAGGACTTGAGTCCTCATGGATGCACATCTTGGGGTGTGAATACCCTCCCCTATATAAGGGGTAAAGCCCCTATCTCAAGTTCAAGAGAAATCCCAAGTATCTCTCTTCCTCTTCTCCTTTGTCTTCTTCTTTCAACCCTAGTCGTGTGAATCGTGCTTCCCCTAGGGCAGCGAGGAACCATGGAGCCATCACAGTGGAAGAGGGATGTCGCACATTGTTAGAGAGAAGCACAACCATCTCCCTCATGCCTCAACTCGAGTACGACGGCCGTAGCACGGAAGTAGTGCTGGTCGGGGGTTGCAGACTACCCAGCCTGAGCAGACTGCCCTATCCACGACCTAAGGGTCTGGCCATGCACGGAGAGGTGCAGCAGAGGGTGGCGGAGGCAGTAGGACCTTCGAGGGTGTTGAGAAGCCGAGGATGGAGGGAGGAAACCCTCCCCCGAGCCACTATAGGCAGCAGCCTGAGGGTTTCGCGAGGTTGAAGGAGAAGGGGTGGAGTTAGACCATTTTACCACTCTGGGGTATGAAGCGCCAACAACTTACACGAGGGTAAAAAAGACATTCCGTTATGTTTTCAAACCCACTAAGCAACGTTGCATGAATGAGGCGACGTGGCAGCTTCAGATTGGTCCAAAAAGGCAATTCTTGCAAAATTCATATCTAATTAACGGTAGCTCGGATGGATATGCATAATATATGAATTTTTCTGGAAGAACTCGAGAAATGCAATAAAAATATAATTGAAGCCTTTTTCTGCTTGCTATTCAAAAAGTAGTGTAAGTTATCAACTTTAATGAATTAAAGATTAGGAAACCCTATTTTGAGATTATTAATGTGTTTAGTAGGGTTTAATGGATGATAAAAGTTGATATTCACATTGTAAGGACCCTGACCTCCATTTAGGGTTTAGCCTATTTGCTTTGCTTAACCCTGATGCTTTGTTGCTTGCTAATCACCTTTAGTGGTGATTAGGGTTTGTATGTGCTTTGCTGAGAGTTGGAGGTGCTACTTGCAAATAACCCAAGTCTAGGGTTTGTGGGCAAGTTTGTCATCTTGTGAGGTGTTCCTCCCTCTCCTTGCTTTCTATAGTGTAGAGAGGAAGGTTTGGGCTCGTTGCTTGAGTTCTTTTTTGGGCTTGGTTGAGCTTGTTGGGCTTTGTTGAGTGCTGCCTTTGCTTCTTTGTGCCCTATGTCAGATAAGGGCATGTTTGGGTCGGCCTGAGCTTGTGATGCCCAGGGTTTGTGTCGCCCTAGTGGTGTGTCGCCCAGGTGTGTCAGCCATGTTGGGTGGGTGTGTTGCCCATGAACCTTTGACCAAGCTTTGACCTCGTTTGTGTCACCACTAGTGGACACTTGGTGCTTGATTCTTGCATGTAGCAATGACCTTGGACATGTGTTTAAGGCTTGCTAGAGTGGTGGCTCGTGCACTAGGACAAGTGTCCCTAGGTGGGCGACACCTTGCTTGGTTCTACCTTGTTTTCTCCTCCCTTCCCTTCTATATAGGTGTTCCCCTTTCCCTTGCTAAGAGTTCCTTTGGTTCCTTAGTTTCTTCTCCACCTTAGTGCACGACACACCCTCCTCCTTTGCAAGCTTGGTGGACGACACCCTTGGAGGAGCTTTCTTGGTGGCCGATCCTTCCTTGGAGCTTGGAGCTTTCTTCTTCCTTGGTGCTTGGAGCTTGGAGCTTGCTTAAGGTGGGTTACATAACTCCTAACCCAAACTACTCTACCATCTTCTATGTTCTTGTTGTTAGTTTGGTTTCCTTGCTTAGTTGCACCATGTTGACCGAACCTGTGATCTAGGGTTTCTTGGTGAGCAATACTCCTTTCTCTTCTTGGTCTAGAGGAGTGAGTTTGAACTGCTAGTAGCATGGGCAACACCCCTCTCTCGTTTTAGTTGAGAGGTGAGCTTGTATTCTAGTTGCTCGAGCAACACCCTCCTCTCACCATGGACTAGAAGGGTGAGCTTGGTGATAGTGGTGACTCTTTCTAGGGTTTTTCCTTGAGCGTCCCGTTTGGTGATAGATGATGTGCAAGACCCCCCTTTCTTAGTCGATTGGGGTGAGCCATCTTCTTGACCCATCAGGGTTTTAGTGCCCTTTGTGCTTGAGGTAGATGATGATCTTGTGAGTTGCACCTTAGTTGTTATGAGCTTGGGGAGGTGCTGCCCGACGACCCTTTTGACCTAGACCCTTGGACGATATGCTATGTTGGTGATGGGCGATACCCCAGTCTCTGTGACGGGCGTTACACCTCCACTCTGCCTTGTGACGGCCGATAGGCCATGAGTTGGTTTCCTGGACGATAAGTCCCCTATTGGTTGGTTGAGCTACACCCTCTGGACGATACCCCTTATGGAGTGCCTTGTCCGATATACACCTGGGGTAGGCGTTGCTAGTAGCTCTGTGACGGGCGTCACCTTGGCTTTGTGTGTGTCGGTGGATAGCCCTGACGGGCGTCGCGCGACATCCTATCGCCCGATAGACCTGGCTGCATGGCAGGCCCTTGGCCGTTACCCTTGTACACGACGCAGCGTTGCAGACGTGCACGGCATGCGTTTCCCGTTACACTTGAAGTGCGAGGATGGGTTGGTTTCTATGTTGCCTGATATCACCTATAGATGAGGGTTCCCTGCCCGATACCACTTGTGGTGAGGGTAGAGGGTACTTATAGTTAGAGTCTTGCTCCTTCCGCAAAGTATCTATGATAAACCATGCGTATGCATCACGTTTGGCTTATAATGGTGATCCTTAACATGCTTAATGGTAATTATTATAGTAAAGCTTATTTATGTAACGCGCATATCTTTATACATGAATATCACTATAAAGCTGAGGTAATGATAAAGCATGTAGAATGCCTTGCTTAATGATGTGCCTTGTGCTTATGATCATAAGTTGAAGTATTATTGATTAAGTATAAAATCATTAATGTCACCCTATACTGATAGCATGGTCATTCTATTGAAGTCTATGATTGTTGTTACTAACCATGCAGGTGATGTATAGCCAATTAACAAGGCTATGAGGTATATGTATATGTTGAGTAACTCTACTGTGATTGTTACTCTTGATCTTGAGATAATCTTTATTTGTACATGACTAAAGTACTGGGGATTGCTCTCCCATGATGATGATGATGTAAGCCTTGAGAGGCAGTGGCAGTATATGATGAGGGGTTGAGATTCCATGATATGTGATGATCCTTGAGATGGATTTGGATGATTGGCAAGAGGCCAAGTGATAACATGTAATGTGGATCCTTGTGATGGATCAAGATGATGTGATTACAATAAAAGCATAATTTTGAGTTTTATCATGTTTATTTCCTGTTATAGTTTACATGTTATATAACTTGGTTGAATCTTGCAATCCATATAAAAGATACAAATTAATCACAGTGGAATATATCATGTAGCTGCCCTGGGCATAGATCCATCATCGTCAGGAGCTGGTGATGGTGAAACGGGTTCTCCTACGGGTTAACCCAGAGCGCATATTATTGAGTATGCGAGGTTTCTCCTAGCCTAAAGTGAGGAGGTAAGAGTGCAACTTTGGTTGTAGACTCCAGGGTGCGGAATCAGGCCCGTAGCCCAAGTATGTGATGAGCATGGTGAACAGGCCCATGGCTCAGGATATGTGATATGAGGAGCATGAATGTGTTCATGGATCAGAGCACGGTGAACAGGCCCATGGCTCAGTTTCACTAGCACTGATACCTGTACGAAGGCGGGCTAGGCAGAGGGTAGCCTGACCCTGTGGCTAAGACCACTTCAGCATGAGACTGCGGTCCTTCTTGTGTTGTACTCATACACTGACTACAAGGTGGGAGGTCATGGAGTCCGACACTTCCGTGTGATCTTGTATAGCACCGGCTCCATGTTTCACAACCGTCGGTTGGATTTGAACGGTACGATTCATTTCCTCAGGGCATAAGTATACGTAATCCAACCGTGTAGTATTTATTGTTTAGGGAAAAACACAAAACATTGGTTGAGGCCTTGCTTGCGTATTTAATCTTATTACATCTTGTAGTTACTTATATGTCTCTCATGTTATCTGGCAATACCTTATAAATGTTATCTTGTTAATCATGTTCCATAAAGAAATACTTGAGTATATACCTTCCGTGCAACTGGTATGCTTGACGGTATGAATAGCTTTACTTTATTAACTACTCTTGTTATACCCTTTATCAGATACCTACTGTTATTGATTTATCTTTCTGAGGTTCTGTAGTTTCGGTGGGGAGTTATGTTTCTCACTGGGACTCTATGTCTTACCCCACTGGTTTCCACCCTTTTTAGGTGGTCGAGCTAGGCGTGGTGGTGGTCGCGGAGTTGTGGCTGAGCAGCAAGATGAGCAGTAGAAGGCAAGCGATGGTTATGTTGCTATTTTGAATGTTTTTTAGTAGAGTCTTAGATTCATCCCTGTACTCTTAGGTCCTTGGAGGAGTTTTGACATCGTTTCACGATATATAGCTGTTGATGTTTTGTATATTCTGCTGCTGGCCGGATGTGGGACATTATGTATATATGATAGGTGATGAACTCATGTGCTGGTTAGACAGCTGTTCCTCTAAGCTGTGAACATGTATCAAGGCTTGTATATGTTTATTTAACCTGTTTCCTTGCAAGATGTGGACCCATATGTAATAGTTTTATAGTTTATCTATTTTCCGCAATCGGTTTTAATTAACCCGTGTTTTTGGTAATCTGTGGTTATGGTGTTTTCCGCACATTTTCGCATAACACCTCACTGTCTGTGTGATAGTGGGATGTGTTGCCACAAGTTTTGGTATCAGAGCTTTAGGTTCGCTGAGTCTACAGGGATTTAGGACTAGGTTGAGTATGTTCTTGTGAGTTTTCCAGGTTTTCTTACAAACATCTTCTTCCATCAGCGGTAGAAAATCCAAGATGTCTGGAAACCATGAAGAACATGCACCTGAGCATAGCGATGCTGCATCAGTTGATGGATCTTTTGGGCAGGCACATGAAGATCGGGTGCCTGAGGTCCCCCAACCTGACCCAGCCATTCTTGAACACCCTGCCTATCAACAGCTTATGGGGAAGATGATGGCCACGATGAATCTCATGGTTGAGAGATTGCCAGTGCCTCCTCCGAGTGCACAGGCTCCCCATGGAGAAGCATCAGGTATTGGGAAGACCTTCGAGCGGATTCATCGAGTCGGAGCTTCGGATTATGTTGGAATGGTTGATCCAGCGGATGCAGGTCTATGGCTGACAAGTCTTGAGAAGGCTTTTCGGATCCTTGACATCCCCGAAGCAGACAAAGTAAAGCACGTTGTTTACCTTTTGAAGGGTAGTGCTGGTCACTGGTGGACCATCGAGGAAGAGAAGCGACCTGGTGAGGCAATCGGTTGGGAAGTTTTTCGGTGCAAGTTCATCAACAGATACTTTTCGAAGACATATCTGGATGAGAAGATCAGTCAGTTTGAGAGTATGTGACAAGGAACGATGAACATCATCGACTATGAAGCCAAGTTCATGGATCTATTGAGGTTTTGTCCTCACATGGAAGCGACAGATGAGGAGCGGATCAGACACTTTGAGAAAGGTCTGAGTGTTGAGCTGACAACCCCTACTTCTGCTTTGGAGAACCGTGAGCAGTTTGCTACATTTGTGGAATCTGTCTGGGGGATTGAAAGGTTAGTAAGGGAGAAAAGAGAATCCATGTCTAAGAAGAGGACTGCTCAGTTTCAGGGACAGAGGTTTGGTGGCTTCAAGAAGCCCAAGTTTTCATCGCCGTCAGTGATGAGAGGTTCTGGTGTACCATCACAATGGTCTTCGAGTAAAGGAAGATGTCATGTTTCTTCACCATCTAAGGCTTATAGTACAGCTTCAGTGGCAGTGACAGGGCCACCTAGGCCACGATTTGAGGATAGGTCATGCCATCTATATGGACAGATCGGGCATTTCAGGCTCAACTTCCCGAATGGAGATGTTGAAGTGACGCAACAGTCGAGGTAGAATTAACAAGGATCTGATAGGCAGCAGCCCGGTGGTAGCAGAGGGTGAGGACGAGGTCAAGCGTCGCAAGTGGGATCGTCTACTCAAGGAAGCAGAGGACGTGGACACCAAGCAACGACTCGATTCTATGCTATGAGTCAACTGGAGGCGATAGTCAACCCACGAGTAGTGACAGGTCAGATGGAGTTATTTCATTCTGATATGTCTTCTTCTTGCTTTATATCTGTTCTGGTTGACCCGGGTGCTACACACTCTTTTATCGCCTATAGTATGCTTGAAAACTGTCATTTACCTGTTAGCTGTAAGAAGGATAGTTTGTTGTTAGAAATCCCTCTTGATGGTTCCTCATTGCTTCAAGAAGAATTTCCATCTTGTGTCTTGTCTTTTTCGGGACGCTGTATACAAGTGGATCTTATACCACTTGAGATGCATGGTTTCGATGTCATCCTTGGGATGGATACCTTAGAGAAGTATAAGGTTGTCTTGGACTGTGGTTCCAAGTGGGCGGTGTTTGATGATGCCGGAGAGAGGTGGATCTTCCAGGGAGATAGGAAGATTCTCCCGACGTGTTTGGTATCAGCTATGGTGGCAGAGAAGTTGCTATGACAAGGATGTGAAGCGTTCTTAGCTCACGTAGTGGATACCGTTGTGGCTACCAAGGCTGATGACATACCAAAGTCAGCTTTCAGGACGAGGTATGGTCATTTCAAGTTTGTGGTTATGCCGTTTGGGCTAACCAATGCACCTGCTGCTTTCATGACCCTGATGAACAGAGTGTTCCGTCCATTCCTAGATCAGTTTGTTGTAGTCTTTATAGATGACATCTTGATCTATAATCGGTAAAGGCAAGAGCATGAGCAACATCTTCGTCTAGCGTTGACTCTTCTTCGCCAACATCAGCTGTATGCCAAGTTCAGCAAGTGTGAGTTCTGGTTGAAGAAGTGACTTTCTTGGGTCACGTGATATCTGCAGAAGGAGTTAAAGTGGATCTGAAGAAGGTGGAATCCATTGCAGAATGGGAACAACTGAAGACACTGATAGAAGTTTGTAGTTTCCTGGGTTTAGCAGGATACTACCGGAGGTTTATCAAGGACTTCAGTACGATTGTGTTGTCGATGATGAAGTTGACAAGAAAGGATATACCTTTTTCCTGGGATGATCGATGTCAGCAAGCTTTTCAGAGTTTGAAGGAGAAGCTGACCAGTGCTCCAATGTTAATCTTCCCAGAGCCTGGAAAAGGAAATGTTGTTTTCTGTGATGCTTCCAAGAAAGGTTTAGGTTGTGTGCTGATGTAGGAAGATCATGTGGTTTCTTTTGCTTCGTGACAGCTTAAGAAACACGAGGAGAACTATCCGACTCATGATTTGGAGTTGGCAGCAGTGGTTCATGCGTTAAATATTTAGAGACACTATCTGTATGGGGAAGTGTATCAGATCTTTACGGATCATAAGAATCTGAAGTACATCTTTTCGCATCATGAGTTGAACATGCGATAGCATCGATGGATGGAGTTAATCAATGATTACGACTGCACTATCGAGTATCATCCTGGTAAGGCAAATGTGGTAGCTGATGTGCTTAGCCGAAAGTCTTTCTCTCTCTACAAAGAAAGCACAGTTGAGTTCTTTGGTATGCCATAGACGGGATATGCTTGTTTCTTTATGACAGATGAATGTGCAGATGGAAGTTTCCTTGCTAGCTGGACTTTTAGCACGGATGCAAGTCAAGCCTACACTGAGACAGTAGATCAAAGATGCACAGCAGACAGACGATGCGGTACAGTTGATCATATCAGAGTTCGACAGTGAAAAGCGTGATGGGTTCCATGAGTCCGAGGATGGACTAGTCTACTATCATGATAGGATGGTAGTTCCCGATGCTGATTATCTGAGGAAGTTAGTGCTCAAGGAAGCACACACATCGATGTATGCTATGCATCCAAGTGTCACCAAGATGTATCATAGTCTGAAGGACTTGTATTGGTGGCCCAGTTTGAAGAAAGGTGTAGCTGAGTTTGTGGCTAGATGTGCAGTATGTCAGCAAGTAAAGGCTGAGCATCAGAAGCCGGCAGGTACGTTACGACCCTTGCCGATACCGCAGTGGAAATGGGATCATATAACCATGGATTTCGTAGTTGGTCTACCCTGTACAACTAGGAATCATGATTCCATTTGGGTGATAGTGGACAGATTGACATAGTCTGCCCATTTCCTACCAGTAAAGACAACGTATACAGCTGAGAAGCTCGCTCGAGTATATGTGGATGAGATAGTGTGTTTGCACGGTGTGCCAACGATGATAGTTTCTGACCGAGGTCCTCAGTTCACGAGTCATTTTTGGGAACAGTTGCACAAAGCGTTGGGAACGTAGTTGAGGTTCAGTACCGCCTTCCACCCGCAGACTGATGGACAGTCTGAAAGGACTATTCAGATTTTGGAGGATCTTCTTCGAGCTTGTGTTCTGTAGTTCCTAGGCAGTTGGGACGAGCACCTCAGTTTGATAGAGTTTGCTTACAACAACAGTTATCAGCGGAGCATTGACATGGCTCCTTATGAGGCCTTGTATGGCAGGAAGTGCAGATCTCCTTTGTGTTGGTACGAGTCCGATGAATATCAGCTTTTGGGTCCTGAGTTAGTGCAGCAGACGAAAGAAAAGATCAAAGTGATACTTCAATAGTTGAAAGAGGCACAAGACAGACATAAGTCTTATGTAGACAACCGCCGACGACCTTTGGAGTTTCAGGTAGGAGACAAAGTGTATCTTAAAGTCTCACCGCGGAAAGGTGTACTAAGGTTTGGCCAGAAAGGTAAGCTAACACCCAGATATATGGGGCCTTATCTAGTCATAGCATGCGTTGGTAAGGTAGCTTATGAGTTAGAGATACCTCCAAAGTTGCACAGGTTACATCCAGTCTTCCATGTCAGTATGCTGAAGAGAAGCCATCTGGATACAGGGATGGTGATACAACCAGTTGAAGTTGAGCTTGATGAAGATGTGACCTACGAGGAAGGTCCTATGGTGATCCTTGACAGAAGGGTTAAGAAGCTGAAGAGGAAGGACCTGGTTCTTGTGAAGGTTCTTTGGCATCATCGTGGCATTGAGGAAGCCACATGGGAGCTTGAGGAAGAGATGAGGAGGAAGTATCCCTCACTTTTCTCTTCAGATTTCGGGGACAAAATCCCTTGAAGGGGGTTAGCCTATAAGGACCCTGACCTCCGTTTAGGGTTTAGCCTGTTTTCTTTGCTTAACCCTGATGCTATGTTGCATGCTAATCACCTTTAGTGGTGATTAGGGTTTGTATGTGCTTTGTTGAGAGTTGGAGGTGCTACTTGCAAATAACCCAAGTCTAGGGTTTGTGGGCAAGTTTGTCATCTTGTGAGGTGTTCCTCCCTCTCCTTGCTTCCTCTAGTGTAGAGAGGAAGGTTTGGGCTCGTTGCTTGAGTTCTTTTTTGGGCTTGGTTGAGCTTGTTGGGCTTTGTTGAGTGTTGCCTTTGCTTCTTTGTGCCCTGTGTTGGACAAGGGCATGTTTGTGTCGGCCTGAGCTTGTGACGCCCAGGGTTTGTGTCGCCCTGGTAGTGTGTCTCCCAGGTGTGTCGGCCATGTTGGGTGGGTGTGTTGCCCATGAACCTTTGACCAAGCTTTGACCTCATTTGTGTCACCACTAGTAGACACTTGGTGCTTGATGCTTGCATGTAGCAATGACCTTGGACATGTGTTTAAGGCTTGCTAGAGTGGTGGCTCGTGCACTAGGACAAGTGTCCCTAGGTGGGACACACCTTGCTTGGTTCTACCTTGTTTTCTCCTCCCTTCC
The DNA here is from genome assembly GCA_963693085.1 of Alisma plantago-aquatica. NCBI lineage: Eukaryota > Viridiplantae > Streptophyta > Magnoliopsida > Alismatales > Alismataceae > Alisma > Alisma plantago-aquatica. The sequence goes on from OY856409.1 coordinate 1,291,784,328, forward strand.
CTTCTATATAGGTGTTCCCCTTTCCCTTGCTAAGAGTTCCTTTGGTTCCTTAGTTTCTTCTCCACCTTAGTGCACGACACACCCTCCTCCTTTGCAATCTTGGTGGATGACACCTTTGGAGGAGCTTGCTTGGTGGCCGATCCTTCCTTGGTGCTTGGATCTTTCTTCTTCCTTGGTGCTTGGAGCTTGGAGCTTGCTTAAGGCGGGTTGCATAACTCCTAACCCTAACTACTCTACCATCTTCTATGTTCTTGTTGTTAGTTTGGTTTCCTTGCTTAGTTGCACCATGTTGACCGAACCTGTGATCTAGGGTTTCTTGGTGAGCAATACTCCTTTCTCTTCTTGGTCTAGAGGAGTGAGTTTGAACTGCTAGTAGCATGGGCAACACCCCTCTCTCATTTTAGTTGAGAGGTGAGCTTGTGTTGTAGTTGCTTGAGCAACACCCTCCTCTCACCATGGACTAGAAGGGTGAGCTTGGTGATAGTGGTGACTCTTTCAAGGGTTTTTCCTTGAGCGTCCCGTTTGGTGATAGATGATGTGCAAGACCCCCCTTTCTTAGTCGATTGGGGTGATCCATCTTCTTGACCCATTAGGGTTTTGGTGCCCTTTGTGCTTGAGGTAGATGATGATCTTGTGAGTTGCACCTTAGTCATTATGAGCTTGGGGAGGTGCTGCTCGATGGCCTTCTTGACCTAGACCCTTGGACGATATGCTATGTTGGTGGTGGGCGATACCCTGGTCTCTGTGACGGGCGTTACACCTCCACTCTGCCTTGTGACGGTCGATAGGCCATGAGTTGGTTTCCTGGACGATAAGTCCCCTGTTGATGGGTTGAGCTACACCCTCTAGACAATACCCCTTGTGGAGTGCCTTGTCTGATATACACCTGGGGTAGGCGTTGCTAGTAGCTCTGTGACGGGCGTCACCTTGGCTTTGTGTGTGTCAGCTGACAGCCCTGACGGGCGTCGCGTGACATCCTCTCGCCCGATAGACCTAGATGCACGGCAGGCCCTTGGCTGTTACCCATGTACACGACACAGCGTTGCAGATGTGCACGACATGCGTTTCCCTCTACCCTTGAAGTGCGCGGATGGGTTGGTTTCTATTTTGCCCGATATCACCTATAGATGAGGGTGCCCTGCCTGATACCACTTGTGGTGAGGGTAGAGGGTACTTATAGTAAGAGTCTTTCTCCTTCCGCAAAGTATCTATGATAAACCGTGTGTATGCATCACGTTTGGCTTATAATGGTGATCCTTAACATGCTTAATGGTAATTATTATAGTAAATCTTGTTTATGTAACGCGCATATCTTTATACATGAATATCGATATAAAGATGAGGTAATGATAAAGCATGTAGAATGCCTTGCTTAATGATGTGCCTTGTGCTTATGATCATAAGTTGAAGTATTATTGATTAAGTATAAAATCATTAATGTCACCCTATACTAATAGCATGATCATTCTATTGAAGTCTATGATTGTTGTTACTAACCATGCAGGTGATGTATAGCCAATTAAGAGTGCTATGAGGTATATGTATATGTTGAGTAACTCTGTTGTGATTGTTACTCTTGATCTTGAGATAATCTGTATAATGTACATGACTAAAGTACTGGGGATTGCTCTCCCATGATGATGATGATGTAAGCCTTGAGAGTCAGTGGCAGTATATGATGAGGGGTTGAGATTCCATGATATGTGATGATCCTTGAGATGGATCTGGATGATTGGCAAGAGGCCAAGTGATAACATGTAATGTAGATCCTTGTGATGGATCAGGATGATGGGATTACAATAAAAGCATAACTTTGAGTTTTATGATTACAATCCATATAAAAGATACTAATTAATTACAGTGGAATATATCATGTAGCTGCCCTGGCCATAGATCCATTATCATCAGGAGCTGGTGATGGTGAAATGGGTTCTCCTACGGGTTAACGGGGAGCACATATTGTTGAGTATGCAAGGTTTCTCCTAGCCTAAAGTGAGGAGGTAAGAGTGCAACTTCGGTTGTAGACTCTAGGGTGCGGAATCAGGCCCGTAGCCCAAGTATGTGATGAGCATGGTGAACAGGCCCATGGCTCAGGATATGTGATATGAGGAGCATGAATGCGTTCATGGCTCAGAGCACGGTGAACATGCCCGTGGCTCAGTTTCACTAGCGCCAATACATGTACCGAGGCGGGCTAGGCAGAGGGTAGCCTGGCCCTGTGGCTAAGACCACTTCAGCATGAGACTGCGATCCTGCTTGTGTTGTACTCGTGCACTGACCACGAGGTGGGAGATCGTGGAGTCTGGCTCTTCCATGTGACCTTGTATGGCACCGGCTCCGGGTTTTGCAACCGGTGGTTGGATTTGAACGATACGGTTCATTTCCTCAGGGCATAAGAATACGTAATCCAGCCGTGTAGTATTTATTGTTTAGGGCAAAACACGGAACATTGGTTGAGGCCTTGCTTGCGTAGTTAATCTTGTTACATCTTGTAGTTACTTATATGTCTCTCATGTTATGTGGTAATACCTTATAAATCTTATCTTGTTAATCATGTTCCATAAAGAAATACTTGAGTATATACCTTCCGTGCAACTGGTATGCTTGACGGTATGAATAGCTTTACTTTATTAACTACTCTTGTTATACCCTTTATCAGATACCTACTATTATCGCTTTATCTTTCTGAGATTCTATAGTTTCGGCGGGGAGTTATGTTTCTCGTTGGGACTGTGTGTCTCACCCCACTGGTTTCCACCCTTTTTAGGTGGTCGAGCTAGGCGTGGTGGTGGTCGCGGAGTTGCGGCCGAGCAGCAAGACGAGAAGTAGAAGGCAAGCGATGGTTATGCTACTGTTTTGGATGTTTTGTAGTAGAGTCTTAGAGTCATCCCTGTACTCTCAGGTCCTTGGAGGAGTTTTGACGTTGTTTCACGATATATAGCTGTTGATGTTTTGTATATTCTGCTGCTGGCCGGATGTGGTCCATTATGTATATATGACAGGTGAGGAACTCATGTGCTGGTTAGACAGCTGTTCCTCTAAGCTGTGAACACGTATCAAGGCTTGTATATGTTTATTTAACCTATTTCCTTGCAGGATGTGGACCCATATGTAATAGTTTTATAGTTTATCCATTTTCCGCAATCGGTTTTAATTAACCCGTGTTTTTGGTAATCTGTGGTTATGGTGTTTTCCGCACATTTTCGCGTAACACCTCACTGTCTGTGTGATAGTGGGATGTGTTTCCACAAACATGTTAATTGCAAAAAGGTACATTAAGAAAAAAAAGGATGAACTTTGCATGTAATTGGTAAATTTAGAAGTTCATGTGCATAAATATGCTTTAGTGCGCCTTGAAACCCTAATATTAGTAAATGTGACTCTTAATGGTTTTAATTATTCAAAATCATGAATAAAGCTAAGATATGATGATTCTAAGCTATTTTGAGTATAAAGGTTCCTAATTGTGGATAAATAACCTTAATGTAGTAATTAGGGTTTTCTAATGAACAAAGGTAGAATTAATGACAAATAGAGTTCATATGTGAATTGGACCACAATGAACTATGAATTGATGATAAATGAGGACAATGAACTTGTCATGGATTAAAAGGATAAAAATGGTAGATTTAATGTAAAAGAGGCTTAATGGACTTAATTGATGGTTAATTATGTTTTTTCTGAAATTAGGGTTAAATGTTGTTAAAGGATAACCTTAATATCCTTTGTGAAGAATAGATGAGATAACTAGGGTTTGTGATAATTGTGTAAAATTAGGGTTTAAAATAGTAAAATATGAAGGGAAACCCTAATTGCAATGGAAACCCTAAAAGTGGATTAGAAACCCTAGGAAGCGAGCTATGTTTAATAGATCTTGATGGTATGATTAATAATAGGAAATTATATGCATATTTCAGGATCTCATTATGAACTTGCTTGCCTATTTGGAATTCTTAATTGATTGGATTATTCTGTCTCAAATTAGTCTGACAGGTATGTGGTTACGCTTATGGTTAATTGATTTAGTTTCACAGTGATTCATGGTTGTTTTATCGATTGCTTAAAAATAACTGCTTGGATGACTTTTATTTCATGCAACTATAAAGTGACTATGATTATCACCATAAGTATGTATACATGACTGGCTCATATCCTGGTCCTCCTATGTGGCTTTGCTCATGATGAAAAGGGTAACCTGGTAAAGGGTCTACTTGTTAAGTGGGACCATCAGGTTATTAAGAGTTAGGGATTGGGCTACCTATGGGTAGTGCCATGCGACTCTTTAGCACACCATGAGTTAGGGATTGGGCTACCTATGGGTAGTGCCATGCGACTCAACCCTAGATATTAATCTACCTGTTAGGTAGGATCATGCGGGGTCTATTGGGGATCTACCATGAGGAAGGTAGCATCCATGTCCACTGTAGGGATAGCGCAGAGGTTAGGGTATGTAAGGATTGAGCAGTTATGTTGAAAACATAAATTTGTTTATTAAATTATATTTGACTGCAATATGTTGTTACAGTAAGTGCACGATTATTGTTTCCCCCACATACTGGCATAATTCATTTATGCTGACCGACGTTTTGTTTGTCGGTGTTTTAGGTACAAGTGAAAAGAACAAATAGTAAAGTGGCATATGTGGAATTAAATGAGAATTAAAGTGCAAAGGAGGATTAGTAGAATAGACTCTGGATGTGGATAGAAGTAGATGTCCAAGTTTTTGAAAAAGGTATGCGAAGTTAATTTTTATTATAGCCTTTCAATTTAGTTAAGTAGAATTTGATTATTATTAGTGATTATTTGCCGAACCTTTGATCCAGAAATTGGGATAACGACTCCGACCTCTTGGTCTCCCTTAATTAGGGGTTACTGGGAGGCGGGGTCGTTACATATTGTGTCCCCAACCGCCGTTGAAAAACCTAAAATTGACGAGTTAGGGGGCAAGGGTGTCAAAATATTCATGGCTTACTTCCCTGAGGAATTCAAAATCCAGGCCAAAGGTGTGCCCCCAACGAGGGGGGTGAGCTGTTGAGCGGCTGAGGCTGGTTGTCCTATTTCGCATTTGTCACACTAGTGTGCAGTTCACTGATCCTCCACTATGGTGAGAGGGGGAGTCCAGAATGACAATGGGATCATCAGTATCTTCCTCTAGAGGTATTGGAATGTTATCCGTGGTAGCACCTATCTCTGTATTTAGATGCTATGAAGTTTCCCCAGTTAGGCAGGGTGATGACACCAGTAGCTGTGGAGCACAGATGACCATCTCTTCGAGCAGGGATATGGGGTTGGGACCCTAGATCCAAGGCTCGACCGCCTTATCATACCCGATCCAATTCCACTTCCCGCCTGGCTTTCTACTCGATCCACTCCAACCTCCCTTGCTGATCTACACGACTACCTCCGAAGCGAGACAGGATCACCTCTGACCTTCCACCTCTGGCCAATGTGGCGCACAGTGGACATCCTTATATCAACCCTAGTCAAGGCCCACCTTACGACCTATATCCATCTCGGCCCACAATTCGACTTCCCTGTGCCGGGCCAAGAAACTCTACCACCGGTCTTGTTCAGCTAAGCAAGGATAGCGACCTCCGCTCTTTTGTTGCGTTGGCATTTGTCTTGATATCTGCTGGAGGGATTTGCATGGTGATTGGTGGAGCAAATGTATGTTCGTCAGCATCCAATGCTTGGTTTAGAAGTTGGACGAAACTCGTATCACTGTCTTAAGGAGTTTCTCTACGCACTGTGGGTTGATCGACTCGTATATCCTATCAAATTTGTTCAGTCTCCATGGCAGGGATTTCCTTGATGCTTGGTAGGGGTGACTTGTTCCGCTGTATGGAAGTGGGTATCATTCACCGTCTGGAAGTAGTTTTCTTAGGAGCGGGGGCGGCAAGGCTGTGCTTTTTGTTGCCAATGACTACAGTTCAACTGATGTAAAAACCAATTTATCTTTATCATAAGAAGCGCATGCTGGAATAGGAAGGAGTATATTAGTCTTTATAAATCTATAGAATAGTTGGTGTTTGTTCCTTTTCAGGATGCCATCTCTTGTCAAAAATCGGATGTCAATCATTTCTTCTCCTTGGGTATACGAAAGCTTTCATGGCTCCATTGGGTACCCCAAGCCAAGTGCAACTAAGTTCACCAGTCCTCCCATGCAGTATTCTTTGGTGGCCTCCCGGATCAGATCTAGTCTGGTTATCAGGAAGCACCCTAGGTTGATTGGATTCCCAGTCATGATGCCCCACATGACCTGTATCTCTTCAGTATTTAGGTTGTTGCTTTCGTATTTTGTGAACAGGACGCTAGTGACAATCTTGTGAATTATTCTCCAAAAATAGGAGTGTACAACTGCCACTTTGCATCTAGGTTTGAAAGTGGGATCCCCTATCAAGGCCTTCAATATTTGTACCTGGTCAAAGTCCTGGTGTTCACCCATCTTGACTCCTTCATTAAGTGCCTTCAGATCTTCTTCACAGTCGCTAAAGATCTAGTTGATTATTCTTTTGAGATGACGAAGTCTGAATTGTAGAGGCATGATGTTAGTCTGTCTTCTCTACCATAAATGATGCATTCCTTAAGTGTTGGGTATTCAATTTAGTGAGGAAATGAACTCTATCGTCAACTCAGTGTAGGAGTGTGAGAAATAAAAGTGGATTTTGTAGAGCTTTGCGGATGTGAGTATATCCTTCAGCCTATCATAGATGTCAATATGGAGGAATGACGCCTCGTGACGGAACTTTGTTGGACGATATAGTTTCTTGGACACTTCCCCATATCAATGTTGATGTTCATCGTCCCTTGCTCTGAAATGTCCTTGGGAGTGAGATAGGATTTTTGGGTAGGCTTATGAAACGTGAGTTGTAGATGTTTCGGTCTCCTAGAGGGGCCTCTTGGTTGCATTGGAGGTCTCAATTGTAGATGGGTGTGGTCTTTTCTGTCCTACTGTACACCTCTTGACTTGTTCTTCTACCCCCTCAGTAGGGCTTCCTTGCCTTTGGCCAATCTGTCTTGTCAGGATCACGGTCTGCTTGATGTGTGCCATCTGTGAAAGAATGAAGTTGTAATTTAAAATTAGTTATCTAGCAAAGGGGCAATTTTTTTTGCATATAAGTTATCCTTCTTCTAGTGCTAGGTGGTCCAGATAGATTAGTTCGAACAGGTGCCTCCTCTAGTAACACTAAAGTCGATACGTGTCAAAACTGGTAGATAGAGAATCTAAAATAGGTATAGCCCGACATAAGTGCATTATAAAATGATACCAGGTAGAGCATGATACAATGCTTAAACCGATACATCAAAATCAATAGGCCGATACGTCATTCAAACCGACACGTTAAAGAACGTTAGGCCGACACGACGTATCCTGACACAGATTTCAGCCTGATACAGTAAAATGTTATTCTATATCAGTTTCGTACCATAATAATTTAGGAAGAATAGAGGAAGGTCGGCACGTCTTGTAATTTTGATAGAACTTGTAAACCGACACAGGTTATAAACTGATACGAGATATCAGATTTAGTGTGCAACGAGAGAATTTGTAACCTGATACGAGTTAAGTCTCGGGGTATTTATAGCTTTATCATCTAAATACATATGAATAGTCGTCTGGGGTACGTGTCGAACATGCATGAAGATCGACTTTCCTAAGAATCTAAAAAAAGTCTAATCATGGGATGTCGGGATGCGATGATGCTGAAAACCGATAGGGGTATTCACTTAGCATGGGTTATAAACCAAGTTTTGATCGGTAATATGATACGGTTGGTAGGTCGATACGGTTCTTACCGAACATAAGTCATTACCCGACATAGTTGGTAGGCCGATACAGTTTTTACCCGACACAAGTCGTTATGATGCTACCCGACATAGGTTTCTCAGCACCCAACATAAGGTACGTCCTGGCAAAAGGCGCAGCTCGGTACAAGGCGTGGCCCGACTCAAGGGTAAAAGCAACTCAGACCGATACAGGACCCAAACTGATACGGCGCTAGAGATGGTGTCTAAAATTGTTGAATCTTCATAAATCAGTTGAAATTTCAAAACCTATGCGGCTTATATACAAAATAATAGTTGCTTGTTGGCAAAACATCATTGGCATAAGACTTGGCTCTCTGCCTCAATTAGTATCATGAACTTAAAGCAATGAGGAAAAAGTGATGGCCTAGAAAATGCGAGAGTCAATCCGCATGGCGCGCATATTGACTTGGGCCTCATTACAATAATGGTGTTATGAATGTTTGTTTTTGAAAGAACGAATCTATCCTATGCTAGGAAAATCAAACTTGGGCTTCCTCCCAAGGAGTGCTAGGTTTCTTGTTGCCAGCTCGACATGATTGGATGAATTTAGGACTCAATTTTTGGTTCAATCTCTAGTTCATCAAGGGTGAGCTCAGCCCGTCTGGTGAAGACTTCATCTTCATAGAATCTTTTTACACAATGCCCATTCACTGGGAAGACCTTCGTAGGACCGTAATTATCGAACAGATCCATCATTCGAGATGGGTAAATCTTTGCAACCATTAACGCTCCTGACTAGCGAGTCTGCAATTTTCTTGGAAAAAAGACAAATAGATAATTTTAAAAAGAGAACTTTATCATCTTCCTTGACGTCATTCTTCTTCACGTGGTAGTCATGCCAAACTTTGGTTCTTTGCTTATAAATTCTTGTGTTTTCATAGGCGTGGAGCCTAAGTTCTTCAAGCTCCTGGATCTGGAGAAATATTTTCTTTCCCGCTAAGGAAGGGTCCATGTTTAGGCGTTTTGATGGCCCAGAAAGCTTTGTGTTCCAGCTCGACAAGAAGATGACATACTTTTCCGTAGATAAATCAATAAGGTGTGGTGCCTATAGGTGTTTTGTAAGCAGTTCTGTAGGCCCACAGAGCATCGTCTAACTTGGTGGACAAATCTTTCCAAGATTTTTCAACAGTCTTTTCAAGAATTTGCTTAATCTACATGTTGGAGACTTCGACTTGGCCAGAGGTTTGGGGGTGATAAGGTGTAGAAAACTTATGTAGTACCCCATATTTCTTTAATAGCAGCTCAAACTATCTTTTGACAAAATGTGACTCGCCATCACTTATCACCGTTCTAGGGATTCCATACCTCGAGAAGAAAATTTTGGTGAATAGATTTATCACTGACTTAGCATCACAGGTGGTTGTTTCTACGGCCTTTACCCACTGTGATACATAGTCTACTACCACCAGGATATACTAAAAACCATACGAGGATGGGAATGGACCCATATAATCAATCCCCCAAATGTCGAAGACTTCTACTTCTATCCAATAAGACATCGACATTTCATTCTGTCTTGAGATGTTTCATGTGTGTTGACACTCACTACATGCTCTGACAAAGGCATTGTCGTCCTTGAATAAAGAAGGTCAGTATAAACCTAATTGGAGAACTTTAGTTGCAGTTCTTTCTGCTCCAAGATGACCTCCATAAGGGGAGAAGTGGCATTCATATAAGATATTTGGGGCTTGATCTTTAGGGATACATCTCTTATAAAGATTATCAGCACAACATCTGAACAATAAGGGATCATCCCAATAGTAGTTCTTCAAATCCGAGAATAATTTCTTCTTCTGATTGTAAGTTATTTTCAACAGAAGAAATTTGTAGGCGAGACAGTTATAGAATTCTGCATACCACGACCCTTCTGGTTCAACAGCCTATGCAGAATAGATGGCTCCATCAACATAACTTTCATTTATCGATAAAGGGAAATCTTCTTCCACTCTGATTCTTGATAGATGATCGGAAACAACATTTTTTGTGCCTTTTTATCAACAATTTTGTCGTCAAACTCTTGCAATAATAATGCCCAATGTAGTAACCTAGGCTTGGCGTCCTTCTTCTACATCAGATATTTGATCTCATTGTGGTTTGTATATACTATTACCTTGGAACCAACTAAATAAGAGCAGAATTTGTCGAATGCGTATATAATGTCTAGCATTTCTTTCTCCATTGTGGCATAACTTACTTGAGCCTCGTCTAACATTTTATTAGCATAATAAATCACATGATGTCATTTGTCTTTCTTTTGACCCAAAATTGCCCCATTGCGAAATCACTAGCGTTGCACATTAACTCAAAATGGAGGCCCCAATCAGGTGATTGGATGATGGAGGCAGAAATTAAGACCTCCTTCAAAGTCGTGAATGAGATAAGGCATTCTTTGGAGAAAATGAACTTGACATCCTTCATCAGAAGATTTGACAGTGGCTTTGATATTTTGGAAAAATCTTTAATAAATCTCTTGTAATACCCTGCATGCCCTAGAAAACTTAAAACTCCTATCACTGATGTAGGTGGTGGAAGCTTCCAGATTGCTTCATTTTTTTACTAATCGACCTCAATTCCTTTATCTGATACTTTGTTCCCTTGCACAATACCTTTCTGAACCATGAAGTGGCATTTTTCCCAGTTTAAAACTAGGCTTTTCTCTTCACATCTTTTCATAATGACAGATAGATTATTCAAAAAATCATCAAAGGAATTGTCATAGATGCTAAAATCGTCCATAAAAAACCTCCATCTTGTCTTCTAGGAAATATGCAAAAATGGAGTTCATACACCTCCAAAAAGTCACAGGTGCATTACATAGTCCAAATGACATTCTTCCGAAAGCAAAAGTTCCATAGATATGGGTGAAAGTTGTCTTCTCTTGGTCATCTGGGTGGATGGGGATTTGGTAGAATCCTGAATACCCATCTAAACAACAGAAGTATGAGTGGTGGGCTAGACGTTCAAGCATCTGATTGATAAATGGGAGTAGAAAATTTTCTTTGTGAGTGGAAGTGTTTAACTTTCTATAGTCAATGTGCATTTTCCACCCTCTCACTATTCTTGTAGCGACTTCATTCTCATTTTCTCCCCTGACAATAGTCATGCTTCCTTTCTTTGGTACTACATGCACTGCACTAACTCATGTGCTATCGCTAATGGAGTAGACGATCCCAGCATCATAGAGTTCTATGATTTCTTTACTAGACACTTCCTGCAGCTTCTCATTGAGCTTTTATTGTGGTTGTGCATAAAGTTTGGCATTCTCTTCAAGATGTATCATTTGCATACAAACAGAAGGGCTCACTCCCCTCAAATTTTCAATAGAATAGCCCAGTGCTTTGTGTCGCAACTTTAATTCATTTATCAAATGTTCCTTTTGGGATTTGGATAGCTTAGAGTTTATAATAACAGGGTTCATACCCTTGTCATCCAAAAACTAGTATTCCAAACCTCCTGGAAGATCTTTCAATTTGGATGTTGGCTTAATTTCTGGTTCTTCAGTTTTGTCTTGAACGAGCGAGGCGTATCTTACCACCTCGACTAACTCACTCTGGCCTGGTGATTCTTCTTGGTCGAGAAAGTTTAGGAGGCTTTCCACCTCAGGATCCTCTATCATATTTGCATAGTTAGAAAGAGCACGCATCAAAAGATCAACAATAGCGATTTCTTCTCTTCTTGGCAGAATTGTTGGTAACTCTTGACAAAGTAGGATGATTCAAAGAAAGAAGGGACCTTCATATTATTACAGATATTGAAATCAATATGGTCACCTCCGACCCGGATAGTAAGCATTCCAGCTTCGACGTCGATGAGAGCCCTTCCTATTGCAAGAAAAGGTCATCCAAAGATCATTGGACAATTAGTGTCCTCTAGTTTATTGATAAGAACAATGTCACAGGGTATGAAAAAGTTCCCCACTCTTATAGGCACATCCTCCACTACTCCTACAGGTTTTGTGAAAATGTGATCAACTAGCTGGATCCTCATATTGGTGTTCACGATGTCGATGAGCCCCAAATGTTTGGCGAGAGAGAGTGGCATAAGACTAATACTTTCTCCAAGATCAGCTAGTCCTTTTTGAACTGCATCGTTGCCAACTTTAAAAGGAATAATCAAGGTTCCAGGGTCATCTTTCTTGGAAGGCACACTCACATTAACAAAGGAACTGGAAATATGGGCCAACTTTATTGTTTCAATTTTTTCTCCTCTTTTCTACTTTGAGATGAGGTCTTTAAAGAACTTCACATAGGTAGGCATTTCTTATATTGCATTGAGAAAAGGGATGTCTAGTTGGAACTTTTTTACTGCCTCCAAAAACTTTATGTACCTCTTTTTCAACTAGGCTTTCATCAATTTGTAAGGGAATGGTATGAGTGGCTCATACTAGTCAGGATTTATTTTAGTGACTATATCGTCATTCTTTTTCTCCACAAGCCTCTTTTGCTTGACTGTAGCTTTAGAAGGTTCTTTATGCACCGTGTCTCTTTCTGGCATGGCTTCTTTTTCAATCGTGGCTCTCTAGTCATTGATAGGGTGTAATACAGTTCCTGATCTTAAAGTGGACATCATTGTGGTTTCCTTTCTTTATGGATTTGCTTTGGTGTTGGACGGAAGTCACCCCATCAAATTTTGTATACTTTGGGCTAAACTTGTGAGTTGTCGATCGATCAATTTGTAGTTCTGCTGAATTTCTCCTATTTGGTTAGAGAAGTTCCCCATTTGTTGTTGCATGAAGCTAAGAAGATTAGTGCTATCTACCGAGCTTTTATGCAGACGCTCGTTTAGCTCATTCTGCCTCTTGGTAAATGACATGAGCTCAGACATCATAGAAGGTATTTTTTGAGTGTTCTGAGCTGGTTGCAACTTTCTCCCTGGTTGGAAGTTTGTCGGTCGATGTTGAATCTGTGGGATTCCTGACGAATTTTCGCCGACCAGTTGATGAGCATATTCCGCAAGACTCGTGTTATCGTAAGAGAATCCAGGGTGATCAGGACATTTGTATTGAGCATACATCCCGTTCTCAGTACTTCCACATTCTGGATCGCCTTGCTCAAAAGTGTAGGGGAAGTATTATGCAGGGTGGTTTGCTCCCCCACAGGTGACAGAGCTCCTGACAGCTTCTTGTTGCATTTGGCTCTTGTAACGTTGATCTTTCAGAGATTAGACGCCATTCACTATCTTATCCATCTTTGATGAAAGGGCTTCTATGATCTGTGATTCTTCTAGAGGTGTTGTTGATGATGCATACTTTTCCAAGTTTCTATCATAATCGTCATCTTGCTGATTGGCCACCATATTGTCAATTATTTGTTTGGCTTGTTGGGTACTAACCCCTAGGAAGTTGTTGCCTTCTACAACGTTTAAAGATTTTCTTTCTCCACTTGATAGGCCATTATAGAAGATTGTGATTAAACATGGTTTAGAAAAACCATGATGTGGGCATTCATGTGGGCACCCATGAAAGCATTCCCATGTTTTGTGTAAGTTTTTAGAAACTTTTTGAGAGAACCTACTAATCTTATTTTGGCATTTGATAGTTCATTCAGTAGGGAAGAACTTTGTGATGAAAGTATTGGCAAGAAACTTCCAGTTTGGAATACTTCTGTCTTGAAGGTTGGAGTACCATTCTAGCACCTTATCCTTTAGAGAGAAGGGAAAACACTGGTTGTGTATGTATGATATAGGCACTCGGTTGATTTTGAAAGTTTTTTAGGTTCTTTTGAAAGTAACTATGTGGTTGTAAGGATTTTCTTCTGCATTGTTTCACCCAAACCTATTATGTTGTAGTAGTTGGAGAAAATTCATGATCTTTCAGTCCTTTCCACTCCCATATAGACTGGGAACCCTGCCTCAAACCCCACCTATAAATAGAGGGGTATTGGGGGCTTCCCAGAACACAACACAGAGTTGTAGACAATTAAGAATCAGTTTCTCTAACAATTGTTGTCCTCTCTGGTTGTGGAAACCAATAGAGATCTCTAGCAAGTCCTACTTGTCAAAGGGAGAGATAGCACGGGAGAGAATAGTTGAGGATCATTGTTGTGGGAGAGCAAGTTGGTGACTAGTGTGCCAATGGGAGGAATACCTCCTTCCTATCCATTCTACAAGGATGATAGGAGTACTAGGTGGTCCGTGTGGACTTTTATAGAGGCAAGAGTCCTTTGGCTAATTCTAGGAGGGCAACGTCAACCTGCAGCCCATGGTGAGACCGCAAGAGTTGTAGCAGAAGTTGTCCAATCTGCTATCTGTGGTGAACCCCAGGAGCTGCACAGACATTGTATAAGAGCAACTAGTCAACAGTTGTGCATCTACAATGACTACAAGATATCACTGGACTTGCTCTAGGACCAGCTATATCCTCAAAACTATCCTTCCCATCTTATAGTTATTGACGCAATCTACTAGTTTATTGGGAATATGGTATATAATTTTTTGTTTTTGCTATGTATTCTGTAACCATATTTTCCTATAGTGGTATTAGAGCCAACGTCAATTTACTATATTATGAGATAATCCATGTGATTAGATTTTGGTTTTGTCATTCTATTATTGCATATGATGCAGATAATTTCATGTCCAATCAAATACCACGATAATCCCAAACTAATATATATATATATATATATATATATATATATATATATATATATATATATGATATCTATATGCAATTTACACCTGTCGTCCTAAAAGAAGTTTTGATGGTGGATGTGTAGCATGGTTATAGCCAATAATCCCTATTATCTATGCATGGTTGTGTGGTTGATTTATCCTTTTATCTCGGTCTGAGTACCAAGCCTCTATCTTATCTTTCCAATGTAAAGTTAATTCTTTCCTACCCTTGCACCCCTCGAATGTAACTGGAGGTTTCTCAATAATTATTAGAAGTAGGATAATTTAATTTCCTGTTATGACAAAGAAGAAGGATGTTCTAGTGATGCCAACTGACCATCTTGGAGACAATCCAACCACTTGAAAGACCGAGAAGGACCAGATGGACAAGCCAAACTGACCATCTGGTGGACCCGACTGATTGGCTGAAGGAGCCAATAGATGGTAGACATAAGAACCATTCAATCAGTGAGACAAATAGATGATTGGTCAGGAGGCAAGCCGACCAGTTTAAGCGTTAAACCGATCAACCTGGATTGGCAAGCACGAATCTTCATCAGCAATAGGTTTATGCATATGATGAGGACCTAGTATGTGGTAATTCCTTGTGGGTCCAAGGAATTACATTAGGCTTGCCATAACCATCACTTTCATTTATTGCATGTTTTCATTTTGGGATATAGCATGTATATGATATGTACTATATATGTGGTGATTGGATA
Organism: Alisma plantago-aquatica; assembly: GCA_963693085.1. Classification (NCBI taxonomy): domain Eukaryota; kingdom Viridiplantae; phylum Streptophyta; class Magnoliopsida; order Alismatales; family Alismataceae; genus Alisma; species Alisma plantago-aquatica. Next base: position 1,291,799,471 of record OY856409.1, read on the forward strand.
AAGTATATGTATTTATAAATACAAACTCCCTCAAATAAAAAATTACATTAACTCTTAGATGCTTTCCAGTAGCAACACACATGAAAAGCTTGATCGACCAAGCTTAGGTTACGCCTTCACGTGGTGTGTCGTCTATCTCGTGGAAGTGTGTTGGTAGATATGTAGTATCTACCTTTGTAGGGTGCATATCTATCGTGTTGCCTATTGGGTAAGGCTTAAACTAGTGACTCTTAGAGCATCTAAGACCATAAGCATGCAGATGGGTATGGCAGGGAGTTTCACATATCATATATCCAGAATTGCATATGATGTAATTGGAAAACGTTGCCTACCTTGGTAATTGACTATGTTTTACGGTGTTGATCGGTCCACATTTGAATTATCTTGGATCTGGCCCACTAGAATATTATATGCTGCAATATTCTGAATTGATATGAGAGGGCTATCAATTTGAATTAAAAAAGTGGGAGCAATAATAATTAAAGACCTAATTAATATCGTCAAATTTACAAATCAAATCAAAAGTTTTAACAAATACAAATTTTCTCTTGTACGAAAAAATCCATATTGTGATTGGTCCTTAAAAGGGACAAATTTTTCATGACTAGTTTTGGACTTTGAGAAAGGTTCTCAATGAAGAGTGCAAGATCTACGTCCTTGAGAAAGCAGTGCTAGAAATACATGCTCGTAATGCACCTAGGGAATAAGTGGATGATTACAGGAAGCATGCTAATGATGCCTTAGAGATAAGGTACATGATGCTTAGTTGTGTGAACTATTAATTGCATGAGGAGTGCAAGGACATAAGTGTCTTGAGATGGTAACACATCTTGAGACAGTGACACTTGGACATACAAAGCAAGAAAGGGACTGTATCCTGAAGTTGATACTTGAGTCTAAGCTAACAATGGGAACCTCGGTAGAAGACCATGTTCTCAATATGATTGTACATGTGTATCATATTGAACAACTAGATTTCACCTTGAGCTAAGAGTTGGTCACGTATATGATTCTAAAGTCAATGCCAGAATCATATAGCCACTTTTTTGCATGTCATCATGTGATATCATACTTGTTTGCCATGTTAATTTATGTTGAAGCAAAATTAAAGAAGGACAAGCCCGTGACGATGATTAGAGGAGTTGAGTGCAAGGATAAAAGTAAGGCCAAGAAGTGTTCTGAGATTGAGCACAAATCCAAATCTTCAACACTCAAGATAAGGAGAAATTAAAGTACAAGTGGAACTCATCCTTTGTACTTGAAGGCTTTCAGGAAGAAGAAGATGGGGATGGTGATCTCGACTTCAGGTATGTATGTTATTGAGATAAACCTATCTACTTCTTCATCATGGGTACTAGATACCATATGTGGATATCACATCTGTTCTCATATGCATGATCTAAAAGGAAGTAAGCCTTTGGGAAAATGTGAGGTGGAACTACGAGTTGCTAATGGTGCAAGAGTTGGAGCCAGCACAGTTAGAACCTATAGTATATCTCTACCCACATGACTTGTAAAAGATTTAAAGAATTACTATTATGTACTTGTTATAAATAGAAACATCATTTTTGTATCTTGTATGGGCAAGGATGCATTTGAATTCCATATTAAAAATGGTCAATGTTCTATTTCAAAAGATGGGATCTTTTATGGCAGTGCCCCAATGTCTCATGGTCTTTATTTATTAGATCTAAAGATAGATGTTTACAACATAAATACCAAAAGACTGAAACTCAACAACTCAAATAAAACATGCCTTGGCATTGTCTTCTAGTGAACATAAATGAGAATCGCATATCTAGACTCCATAAAGATAGTTATCTAGACATTTTTGATCTAGAATCAATGGAGACATGTGAATCTTGTTTGTTGAGAAAGATGGATAAAATACCTTTCACTAGTAACAGTGAGAGGGTGGGTGATCTATTAGGACTCATACATACGGATGTGTGTGTACCTTTTAGAATAACAACTAGAGGTGGGTATCAGTACTTCATTACCTTCACTTATGACTTCAGTAGGTATGGCTATGCCTATTTAATGAAACATAGTCAAAAACTCCTAAAAACTTCAAGGATTTTATCAGTGAAGTACAGAACCAACTAGGTAAAAGTATTAAGGCACTTTGTTCTGATTGAGGTGCATAATACTTAAACCAAGAGTTTGATAACCTTCTTAAAACCCATGGGATTGTATCCCAATGGACTCCACCAGGAATACCACAACATAATAGTGTATCGGATCGAAGGAATCACACATTGATAGACATGGTGTGATCAATAATGAGTTTAGCTGAGCTTCTGACTACCTTATGGGGGTATTCTCTAGAAACCATCAAGTTTATACTAAACCGAGTACCATCTAAATTAGTTCAAGACACCAAATGAGATATGACATGGGAAATGTCCCAAAGTGTCTTTTATGAGGATTTGGGGATGTGAGCTTATGTTAAGAGAATGTTTTTTATAATCTTGGTCCTACATTTGATAAATGTTATTTTGTTGGATTTTCTAAAGAAAAAGAGGATATTACTTTTATTCCTAATATGATAACAAAGTGTTTGTTGCCAGGGATGCTGCATTCCTTGAGATGGATTTCATTTCCAAAGGAATCAGTGGGAGGAAAGTGAAACTCAAAGAGGCTCAAAACTAATAAGAGAACATTGAACCAGTAGATGATCAAGAGGAACAAATAGAATCACAAAGTGTTATGGAATCTCAAACTCCTCAAGTAACACAGGAACCTCATAGATCTAATAGGACATGCCTAGAGCCTGGAATATTTGGATATATTGTAACTCACGAAGGAAGTGAATTGGTCATAGATGATGAGTCAATAACCTATCAAGATGTTATAGAGAGACCAGAGTCTGAGAAATGGCTTGAATCCATGAGATCTGAGATGAAATTTATGTAAACCAACAAGGTATGGACTTTGGTGGATCCACCTGAAGGGGTAAAACCCATAGGGTGAAAGTGGGTCTTCAAGAAGAACACTGACATGGATGGAAATGTTCAAACCTATGAGGGCATATTGGTTGCAAAGGGTTTCAGACAAGTTCAAGGTGTTGACTATGATGAAACCTTTTCCCCAGTGGCCATAATTAAATCCATCAGGATCATGCTTGCTATTACAACTTATCATGAATATGAGATTTGGCATATGGATGTTAAAATTGCATTCCTTAATGGGAATCTTGTTGAGGATGTGTATATGACACAATCTGAGGGTTTTATAAATCCAAAGTTTTAAAATAAATTCAGTAAGCTACAAAGGTCAATATATGGATTGAAGCAAGCATCTCAGAGCTAGAATCTTTGTTTTAATGAGACAATCAAAGAGTTTAGTTTTACTCAAAATAAAGATGAACCTTGTCTGTACAAGAAGGTTAGTGGGAGCATAGTGATGTTCCTCATATTATATGTAGATGAGGAATTACATCCCTACTTTATAAAAGGTGAAGACGTGGCTTGGAAATACACTCTATATGAAAGACTTGGGAGAAGCTTCCTACATCTTGGGGATAAAGATCTATAGAGATAGATCCAAAAGGCTTCTTGGACAATGTAAAAGCACATACATTGACAAAATGTTGAAGTGGTTCAACATGGAGAACTCAAAGAGAGAAAACCTTCCTATGTGTCATGGTGTCCCAATCTCTAGATCTCAATGTCCCAATTCTTGTGAAGAAAGGGAACACATGAGTTTGGTTCCATATGCCTCAACAATTGGATCAATCATGTATGCAATGTTATGTACACATTTAGATGACTCATATGCCTTGAGCATGATGAACATATATCAGTCAGACCTAGGTGATGCTCATTGGATAGCAATGAAGAACATCCTTTAGTACTTGAGAAGAAATAAGGATCAGTTCTTGGTCTACAGTGGAGAGGAAGAGTTGGTGGTAAAGGGTTACATCGATGCAAGCTTCCAGACTAATCAAGATGATTACAAATTGCAATCAAGATTAGTGTTTTTCCTAAACAATGGAGTTGTAAGATGGAAGAGTTCCAAGCATTAGACAGTTATTGATTCAACAACAGAGGCCAAGTATATTTCTACATTGAATGCAGTAAAGGAAGTTGTATGGATAAAGAAGTTCATTTCTGAACTTTGGGTTATTCCAAGCATCAACGATGTAATTAAGCTATATTGTGACAACAATGGAGCTATTGCACAAATTGAGAAACCCAAATCAATCAGTGCTCAAAGAATATACAAAGGCAGTTCTATCTCATACAAGATGTCATACAACGAGGGGATGTAAAGATTTGTATAGTAACAACTGAGAACAATATAGTTGACCCCATAACAAAGGACTTTTGCAGCAGAAGCATGATGTTCATGTTAGATCAATTGGGATAAGATTTGTGGGTGATTGGCTCTAAGTGCAAAGGGAGTCAGTTGGTATGTATGCCCAAAGAGCCAATCATATGATGATTGTAATGGCATAAATTGTAGTTCATTTGATTAATAAATAAAGGCAAGCTTCCAATTTATTTTTTGTAATTCAGTTATGAGATAATGAAGTAACATTATAAATGTCTAGAGAATTATATTACTCAATGACGTATGTCTTCAAGTACGTGACTTGGGGAAATGAGATCATACAAATCTTAAGAGTAAATCTATATTCTCATTATGTCCCTGATCGGTTGTTATTGTGGAAGGTTTCTAGACAACGATGGCACATAAGGTCAGAGTGTGAGGTGGTTGATGACAGAGTCTCATTAGTCATGATATGGCTATATCAAACCAAGCACACAGATACATGTTAGAGAATTGTGTATCAGATAGACCCACCATGAGACTAACACATGGAAACCATTACCATGGTATTCATAGTCAGCTCTCATAGTGATGGTGGTGTTTGTGGTTCTTAGACCTAAAATCACTGCACTCATCACATGTCGTTTGGTATGCTTTGACATCATCAAATGCAATCCTAAAACATGGATTGCTAAAGCAGTGATGATTGGGTGATTTTGACACATGGGGACTGACTGTGAGTGATAGATAGGGGATTTGTCCCTCCTAAGGGAGTATGATATCCAGAGCCTCTTGATTAGTGAGATTGGGAAATGCATGGTCGTGTACATGTGAGTCAATATATATTGAGCTCACATATATCTTAGACAGTATTCTCTTGATCAAGAAATAAGATTGAATGTTGAAGAGGGTGACTACTCCATGCCTCAAGTTCAATCTAGGTATCAATGATAAAGAAATTATACAAACACTATAACACCAAGCACATATTGTAGGTTGAAGTTGTTCCCCAACTTTCCATTTACTTGGGTATCAATGATGTGTGACTAGACATTTCTCATTGCTTGTGATGTCATAAGTTGTTATGAACATTCACTGCCAACATAAAATGGGACCTATAGGGTCACACACATAGGTCTCAGCGTAGAAGAGGAGTTTAATCTTGGATGATGATTGAATTGATTAACTAAATTGTTTAGGTATTCAATTCATGTAGCAAATTCAGTTGGCTACACTTCCAGATGATGTGCTCAATCAAGTGAAATGACTGTTTGGAGTTCCATATGGTCAGTTCAAGGGTTGAGATGGGCGTTTGGAGTATCAGACTGATTGGAACTAAATTGGCTCAAACTGAGGTGTGAACTGACCAGTTCATTCTGTTCAATCGGTCGGCTCGACTTGGCTCACTAGACAACCATCTGGGTAAGCGAGAGAACCATCCCTCATGGGTGAGATCGTTCAGTTTTTGGGAAATTTGAGATCAATAAGGAATTAGTGTTAACGTCATGTCGTGCATTAATTGGATTCAAATTGCCAATTTTGTATGCAATTAGGAAACATGCAAAACAACTATCTCACAGTACGAGATGACCGTGTCGCATGCCAGACAACCGTCTGGGTCACTATACAATCATTTGAGTGTTTGCAGGTTGTGAAAATTTAAGATCTTCTGATCCCTTCCACTCCCGCATAGACTGGGAACCCTAACCCAAACCCTGCCTATAAATAGAGGGGTATTGGGTGCTTCCTAAAACACAACACAGACAATTGAGAATCAGTTTCTCTAACAATTGTTTTCCTCTCTGGTTATGGTAACCAATAGAGATCCCAACCAAGTCCTACCCGTCACACTACTACAGAAAATACTTTTTACAACAGTTCCTTTTCTCAATTTACAACAGGTGTTAACCGTTATATTAGATCGCGTGGTCTTATGGGGGGTGCTTTATACAACATGTGATCACATGTTGTAATAGATGTATTTTATACAACAATTGAAACATGTTGTATTGTAAGGAATGGCCTGTTGTAATATGAGTATTTTACACAACATGTGGTGCACCTGTTGTAATATATATTATACAACAGTTGAACGACGTTTTCTTTCGCGAAACACACCCGTTGTAATAGGGGTATTTTTTACAACATGCGGTTCACCCGTTGTAATATATATTATACAACAGTCGAAGCATGTTGTCTTTCACTAAACACACCCGTTGTAATAGGTAGGTCTATTACAACATGCAGTGCACCTATTGTAATATACATGTTTATACAACAGTTGGAGTATGTTGTCTTTCCATACATTTAACCGTTGTAATAAGATTGTTTAGACAACATGGTGTGTGTCTGTTGTAATATACACAATTTATACAACATGTTATGTATGTTGTAGTTCACTAGAAACACCTATTGTAATAGGTGTATTTTTCCTGACAAACCTGTTGTAATAGGTGTGGATAACACAACATGTGTTGTTTGTTGTAGAATCATACATCTTACAACATATTATTAACTGTTGTCTTTGATTAGAGTTTGAAAGGTCATATATCAAACCAATTGTATTGATCAAATTTACCATATTATTAATAAATTATAATAAATATGAAATTATACTTTTTCATTTCACAAACAAACACATAGTTGAACAAAATTTCCATCAAACCTTGAAAGAAACCCATACGAAATTTAATTAATATTAAATCATCCATACAACGATTCAATAATACAAAGTACTGAGTATCCACTCTAGAATCGAACTGAAAACTAACTAAAAAAGTTTCACACATTGGTCTATGGTAAAGAACAAATGTCTCCCCCACATGTCACATAATCTTATGTGTGCTCAAGAACACATGTCGCCCACTCATTTCAGACCTCATCGATTTCTTCTTGGTTGAAGCAACGACCAATATACTTCGAATAATACTGCAAGCATATGACAAATATATCAACATATTGTGATACATTCAATTTATTTAGAAATTTGAACAAACTAAAAGTATATAATGTTAAGTAGCTTACACATTCAGGAATATTTCTATTTCTCGCATCAAAGATGTCTTTCATATACTTCAGCACATAATACCCACAATCTGTATTGTTCGGTTGCTTTGGACACTATACAAAATAAATATTAATTTTTTATCCAAATAATTGTGAGAACTTGTTAGCAAATAAGAGGATGGAAAGGTATAAATAGCCAGAAAACTTAATAAAAGGTATGTTGAAACAGAATCAAAAATGCTATAAGAGTGAAAAAGGCATGGTTTGTTGCTGAAGAAGGTGTGGTTTATATGCCATATTGGATGATGCAAAACTTACTCTTGCAAGAGGGGGATTTTGTAAGAGTGAAGAATGCCATCCTTCCAAAAGGAACCTCTGTTAAAATGCAGCCTCACACGAAATATTTTTTAGATATATCAAACCCCAAAGCTATTTTGGAAACAACTCTCAGGAACTACTCGTGTTTGACAACTGGCGACAGTATCATGGTAGCTTATAACAATAAAAAATAGGGTAAATTTCAGAGAAATACATTACGTTTCCTTATCTTAACAAATCTATCACCATGTTATGATAATTGCATCCATATCACTTGTGGGTATATTATTTTTCATTTCTACCAAACTATTAACTCCGTTACTCTACCGGTCAATAGGCCACTCAATCCTTTCTACATTTTTCAGATGAACATGTGACCCACCTTCTCTCCCCTCCCCACATTTTATTTCTGGTCATCATTGTCCTGCCACGGCATGACAAGTATGATCGTGCTGCTACGGAAGATCTTATGATCGCCTGTAGGTCATTGCTAGATTTTTTTATCGCAATGCCATCAGCCACATCTTTCCAGGAACATAATTTGGTACTACTTTAAGGTCACATGCAACTGCAAGGCAGAGATTTCTCCTTCTCTAACTAGATACAATGCCACTAAATAACTCATGGCAGAAAGCAATGGAGCCCATCTTTGTGCAAGCCTTGTCGTGGGAAAAATTGTGGCAAGTCACTACAGTAGGATTTCCTCAAAGATCACATCAAGAGAGGGATTGCATCATCTCTATTTAGGTGCGTTAGTGTGGAGAACTAAATATGGCAAATGCATCATCTTTGTCTAAGCATGAAGAAAATTGACAGGCACCCCATCTCCGTCAAAGTCTCCATGTTTAAAAGGCAAAGGAGACCTAGTTCTGTCCAGACTCCAAGGCATGAGGAAAGATGTGACAAAATATAGGTATAGTTGTTTCTCCAGACGCCAAAGACAGTGTGCAAAATTTCTTTGTATAGCCAACTCCCTCATTAAGAGAAGGTGGTTGTGGAAGCCTACCTCGTTGCATCTTCAATGAATGTAAAAACATCCTATCTATAGCTTTAAAATCAGTAGAAAGTATAAATCATGCATCAACACTACAAATGAATACAAGAAGACCTAGCATTAACAAAGACCACCTACCATATATAGAAAGTTAGAAATAGATCACTTGAATAACTATTCTTCAAGGAGCTCCATCTGCCACATTTGACACGAAACTACCCATTATATCTCCTAGACATGGACTTGCATCTTGCATCAACCAAAAGATGTTAATTTCATAGTTGGGAAGATCAATAATTGTGAACTTAGACATGCAGTAGCTATATTTTCTATCTAAACTAGTACATAATAGTTCTTAAGTCAATTAAGGATAATATGAATTACTTATGTTGAGTCAATAACATGACTAGTACATTAATTACCTAGTCCAATTTCCTTGCAAAATGATGTCTCCATGATAATTATGGCTACTTCTTTTCATCTTTTTTGTTTGTGGTGGATATTTGATTTTAGATCTGAATTTGGATTTTCATTTTTGTAAACTAGAGTCATGGAGGGCTGAGTTTTAGATTTTTTTTCCTTACAGTAACAAATATTTTTGTCTTGTCTATATTTAGTTGGACAGTGAAGTATTGTTTCTATAGTTCCGGTTGAATACATGTCATTCTCTTTGGAGATTTACTTTGTACATATATATCTATAGTTTTAGAACTTTTTGTTGTTCTATGCTGATACAGAGCGATTTATAGAAGTTAATTGAATTGGGAAGGTTGTCAATATAGAGTTTTATGTTGATACAGGTTGTTGAGTCTTGTTGTTCACTTTCTACAACGATTATTCCTCATTATGTTTGGAAATTATTCATTCATGCATGCCAAAGCTAGACAAGAGGATGAAAGTATGAGGCCTCATGAATTTCCATTATGCCATTTTACCTTTGGCTGATGTTTATATTCTTGTGGAAAATCCACTCGCTTCTCGTACAATGCCTTTTCTATCAAAAATTTATTAGCAACCCTTTAGTTGGACCTTCCTTTTTTAGTTTAGATATTGGCTCCTCTACTTTGGATCACCGTCAGTTTCTACAAATATTTCATCTAAACTATTCTTTCATACATGACTGTACTCTTTTCCTATGAGGAGCCCATGTATTCAGCGCTAATGACTAAAAGACTGATTTTGTTTTCTAAAATATTTGAAGCTTTTTTCCTGAAGTTTGTTTCACTATAACAAGCAATATATAAACCTATAATGACTAAAAGACTGATTTTGTTTTCTAAAATATGTGAACAACAGTTTAGATATTGACAGCAGCTAGCAGCCACGGTTGTCACCTATAATGTTATCATCAGTGGATGTGAACAACCTAGGAAGTGCTGCTTTTGAGTGGTTTTATCACATAAATTTAAGAATGTACGTCCAAATCAGATTACATATGAGATGCTCGTTGAATCTTTCCCAAACTTGCTTATGATATGTGTGTGCGAGCTAACAATGAAGACTTACAAGCTTGCCATCTTGTGATTTGCTTACATTGAAAAATAGAGAGCTTATGTTGTACGCCTATACATTGTACTACAGTAGGGTGTCCTACTTTTCTAAGGGGAACAAGGAGAATGAAAAGAGAACAACAAGGAAAAGGCTAAGGGAACAGGGAGAAAGGAAGAAAAAAAGGGAACGTACAGTAGGGAAGAGGCTAAGGGAATAGGAAGAAAGGAAGAAGGATTCTGGAGTGTACAAGGGAAGAGATTAATAGAATTTGGAGAAGGGAAGAAAGAAAAGGGAGAGTGCGCTCACAGAACAGGGAGAAAGGAACAGGGAGAAGGGGCAGTATTAGAAAATGATGCTAATTGAACATCAAGTCAGTTGATGGTGATGAGTAAATCAAAGTTGATGTTATGCACATTATTGACCTAAAAATGATGTTAGTCAGAAAATCTAGAATAATATTGAGTATGTAATCAGTTGCTATCAAATAGCTCTATAACCAGGTAGGTTGATGCTTCTAACCACGTCCGCAAACAAACACATTTTTAATATGGTAGCATTGAAGAAAAAATAAAGACTTGGTGCAACAAAAATGAGGTCTTGTTTTATTGAGTGCAAACGATGACACTGCCAATAGAATAGTATGATGACAGTGAATATAAAAAGACAAATACACTCATGTATGTGCCCCTATCACAGTGACCAGACCCATACAAACACAAATATGACATAGATTGTTAGAGTTCTCCATCTCCATAGCCTGCTATGTTTTTGTGCCTACACATGGCAAGGTTCCTAGTTCCTCTAGTTAATATGTGGAATGATTCTTCCTGGGATCAATGGTTTTGTGAGAGATGTCCATGAGATATTTGATTGTAGGTAATTTGGTTCTGGATAGGTAGTTCAAATAGGCATTATGCATCTTAATTACAAAATTGTTTCAATTTGTTCTGATATCAGATTGGTTTCTATGGTTTCTATGACTCTTTTCAAATGAAGATTCAAATGATCATTGATAAACTAAATCTAAAATGTTACAAGAAATTGTAATTCTTTTAATTTGGCCATTAGAAAGTGACCACAACATCTAAAACATGTCTTCTTTAAATGAAACAGAAGCTTGTGTAATAAGTGGTCCTCCTTACAAAATCTTCTAGTTCTCATTAACTAGATCGACTTGTTTGCTAAGTTGGTAGCTTTTGCTGAATGTTATCAACTTTTCTCTACAAGTGGGCCTCCTTACATAATAGTCTAGTTCTCATTAGTGTGCAGGATTTCTCTTTATTGTTGTGAGGGTTGAGTAGCCTTGATGTTAGTTACTTGGCTTGGAAACAATTATGTCTATTTTTATGTCTGATGCATCTTTAAAGTAGATTAATCTATTATGCGCTTTCCTTCTATGCATACTTGAGTTACTTCCTACAAACATAACAAGATTTTCATTATTGACATTAGTTACTTGGCTTGGATTTCTCTTTATTGTTCAAGGCTAGAAGATGGCCATAAGATAAATGTTTGATTGTACAATTTCCTGGACTCACTAATCAAATTGATGAGTTTAAAAGCTACCTTTATTAGTAACCTTACTATTAAGTTTTACTTCATTACCTTCAAACAAATGACATAAATGATTGGTTATGGTTATGTAATTGTAGATAGGTTGGTATCTATTGGTGTGATAGTGGTGATGTTGTATTTAAATAATTTGAATATGATATGTGTATTACTGTGTTGTCTTTTGGTGATTATTCCACCAGAGTGTTTTGTGTTATGGTTCTCTCTTATTATTTTTTACAATAAACAAACCAAGTTGCATCATCAGACCACAATAGCAGCCGTCAGAAACAAGAGTGAGCTCTGCCACTCCTTGATGGATAAGCTCCACCACTCAAGAACAACTTTTCATATCCGAGCAAGAGAGATCTCAACTCTGCAGATTCCAAGAAAAGGTCAAGGGAAGACTCCAGAAAAGATCCGCAGCTCTGCCACTCCATGAATGCAGCTCTGCAGACTCCAAGAAAAGATCGACAGCAAAACTAAACACAAAGCAAGCTTCATGCTGAACCTTGGAAGAACCCAACCACTCCAATCAAAGGAAGAGATAGACCACTCAACGAACTATAGGAACTCAGCCACTCAAGCAACGCAGGTATAACCAGAAAAGATCAGAAGAAACTCTATACAAAGGCCAACCAGACAAACCACCAGATGAAACATCTGCCCAACTAGGAAAGAGACTGATTTCAAGGCAGACTAGCTCAGACACAGAATTTCAGACGGACCAAGAAGAACATATCAAACTAGGAAATAGAAGAAAGATCAAGAAATCAATTCCAGTACCCATAAAAGTCAAAAATGATTTTCTTGTAAATAACCTCAACAGAAGATATACGATTCATGTGCACTCTAGAATTTCTCTCTAACCAAGAATGGTACAAGCACATAGAAGAATGAATTTTAGGTTATCTTGGATTGAAGGGAGCTCAAAGTAGAGGCAGTGGAGTCGAGTCGTCGTCCGTCTCTCCAGGGCAGCGGAGTCGAGTCGTTGTCCGTCTGGCGAAGAGCAGAGGGCAGCGGCACGTCTGGCGAAGAGCAGAGGGCAGCGACGCTTTCCGATAGGGATGGCAATGGGTCGGTTTTTACTCAAACCGACCCAAACCCAGCCCGAACCGAGACAAGAAGAATCCAAACTGAACTGAACCGAAATTAATTCCATTTTTAAAAAGTGATCACACTAGTGGATGTATACTTATTTCTTAACATGTAAGGTAGGTCCTATCCCATTTTTAAACATGTGATCACACTAGTGGATGCATACTTATTTCTTAATTCTGATGAAAATCCGACAGCGTTTCCCCTTAGTTCTCTGAATACACCGATGTAGAATTACGAATAATTCTACATATGTATCCAGAGAACGTTAAGGGAAATACTACTAGATCTCGTTAGAACTAAGAAATAAGTATACATTCACTACCTAAGTGCATAGTCACAATATACTCCTTTTTTTTCAAAAAAACGCGTTTAAAACATGTATTATTCACCTGCCGTATATGATGGCTGTTTTAAACTCCAAAACGAAATATGTTTTAAACGCGTTTAATTCACATTTTATTCACGTATTGCGTTTTAAACGTGTTCAATACATTTTTTTGCCATTTTATACAGTTCTGTACTTTTGCTTCACATTTGTTTTTTCCACGTCATTTTTTACTTGTAGCAGGGTTCCACTAAACCATCCAACCTTCCTCCTCTATCCAGACACACCCTGAGCCAAGAGTAACCCTCGACATTCTACATGTACGCTCCATCTTCCTCCATTCTCCCCCCTTCTTCCCTTATTTGTGCCTGCTGCTTGCTGCTCCCACTTCTTCCCCTTCTTCCAATATTAGGGTAATCAGTTTGAGTTTAGTCATTTTAAATAATTATATGTGTGGGTGTATGCATATGTTTGTATGTATTTATGTATATGTGTGTGTGTCTATATATATATATATATATATGTATATATATATATGGGCGTTCACTCATTGCCCGCGCGGGTAGCCTGGATTTTCGATACCCGGCAGCCAAAAAAGTAACTTTGTTGTCAAAAAAAGTAACTATGGTGATCAGAAAGTAACTACACGAATAAAAGAGTAACTCTGTACAAAATATACATCAGATATATTTAAGGACGGGTTTTTTTATTTTGGAGGGACAAATGATATTATTTTTGGCTAAATTTTTTTGGAGAGCTAGACATAATAGTGTTCTACAATTGCGAAAAAAATTGAAAAAAAGTGGTCGGAAGGGTGGGCGGGTAGCTACCCGCGTGGGCAATAATGATGGGCCTTATATATATATATAAATATATATATATATATATAATCCGTTTTCTTGCCGACTTTTTTCCAAATAGTTGACCAAGCTTTTACTGTACATTGACCGATTTTTATTTGAATTTTCCGCATAATTCTCGATTTCCGAATTTTTCAACTTGGTCGTATGTATCCCGAATACCGAATTTGTGACTATGCCTAAGTGTGCTCATATGTTTAAAAACAGTCCCAAATAGTGGGGACTATTCAAGATATAATCCCTATTGATTATATCTTGAATGGGTATACTATTGGCAGACAACTATTATCTCAAATGCAAGGTAGGTTCTAACCCATTTTTAAACATGTGATCACACTAATGGATGCATACTTATTTCTTAATTCTAACAAAATTCCGGCAGCATTTCTCCTTAGTTCTCCGAATACACCGATGTAGAATTATGAATAATTATACATATGTATCCAGAGAACGTTAAGGGAAATACTACTAGATCTCATTAGAACTAAGAAATATGTATACATTCACTAACTAAGTGTGATCATATGTTTAAAAATAGTCCCAAATAGTGGGGACTATTCAGGATATAATCCTATTGATTATATCTTGAATGGGTATACTATAGGTATGTGTATATGTCATTTCAATTTAATCATCTATTGAAGACAGGAAGAATCTGAAGTCCATTCAGACCACATATTTAGTGTCTTGATCATCTGACACGAAATGATAGAAAAGTACAACAGTACTGATTACTAAATAACTGAATTAATATACTGAATTACTACACAGTTCCTACAGTACTCAATAATTCAATAAATTTCTACTGAAACTGAATTTCTCAATCTTATAAGAGATATTGTTCACTAAATTTATATGATCCAAAAGAGCTAGGCATGTGTCTATGTAAACTAGTCAGAGAAAGACTAGTGTTCATCTCATGTATATAATTCAAATAAGAGAGAGATAAATGTTCAAACTCACCTAGAAAACTGAGAAAGAGAGAAATTGTTCACTGAATGCCAACTGAGTTCGTATATATCTCCAGCTACACACTCTAATGACTGAAAAATGACCACGAATAACTATTAGTAACATTATTATAGTTCCATGAAATTGTACCAAAGGGAGGGATAACTGCAGACAGAACAATGGAGGTTCATTGTTGTAGGAGTGCAAGTTGGTGACAAGTACGCCAATGGGAGGGACAACTCTTTCTTGTCTGTTCTACAAGGACAAAAGGAGTTCTAGGTGGTCCGTGTGGAATTCTCTAGAGGCAGGAGTCCTTTGTCTACTTCTTGGAGGCAACATCAACATACAGTTTGTGGCAAGACCATAGGAGTAGTAGAAGTTGTCCAGTCTTCTGTCTGTGGTGAAGACCAGGAGCTGCACAAACACCATCTAAGAGCAACTATTTATCAATTGTGCAACTATAATGATGAGGAGATGTCACTGGCCTTGCTCTAGGACCAGATATATCCTCAATACTATCCTTCCTGTATTATATTTATTGATACAATCTGCTAGTTTATGGGGAATATGATAGATAAAATTTGGTAACCATAGTTCCCTACACAACTAACAACACTTCTGCTCCATCACTTGTGCCTATAAATTGTTGACCACCTCAGTTATAAATGGGTTGCAATGGGAAAGAGATGATTAAGTGTCATTAGATAGCTACCTAGCCATCAACCATTGGACTGCACCATCCACCATCAGTTTGTGGTATCCAAAGACGAGAGTCTAGGGGACAGTGCACCTCCACCCTCATCGAGCATCTTCAGACTTCTTCGAGAGAGAAGGGAGAAGGAGCAACCTTCCTTGCCATAGACACTAACTTTAGATTGGAGTATCCTTCCATCCACCTTGACCATCCATGGTCATTATGGATGCATCTTCCATCTTCTTCTCTGAATTTGTCCATCTCCCTTTAGCTATTTCATACCATTTCGTATTCCATCTCCCTGTCTGATTGTAGTTGTAAATCCATAATGATAATCACCACCATGAGTGGCTAAACATATATATTGTCTTGGGAGTAGCCATTAAGGCTCTCCACAATATGTAAATACTTCCATCGAATATATGCTCTTAGTAAAGTTTATCTCCATAGTCTTGGTCTTAATGCTTCACTTGTATGATTAGCTACCATCTTGTGTTGTTTAATTGTTAATACCTCAAAACATTAGTATTGGCATATATTTAAGTGTTATGAAGTTGTGTGAATGCATGAGGATGTTGGAATGCTTAAGCTAATGATCATATGGTTTTACTTTGATTGTTTATTTTCCATCTCGAGAGAGAGACAACCTTATAATCTAGATCTATCCTAAGCTCAAGAGAGGAGAAAAGAGACATTAATTATCATTTCTTGTAAGATTTCTAAGGGTATATAATGGGTGTGATTATTACATGTTGGTGAGAGAACTCAGATGGTGAAACCCAGTCCAAGTTTCCCATCAATACTTGATACCTTATCTTTTGAACTTTCTTGTTCTTTTATTTTACTTCTTCATTTGTTTTACTCATTTACTTGTTTGTTGAAGTACCACCATTCCATAAGGAACACAAAACTTTATTTCACTTTTGGTTGGTGTACCTAGGCTAAGGCTCTCCATTCTTAACACATGCCACCCTTGTCCCTATGGATTGACCATGATCTACTACATTGAACCTTGTATCATCGTTGTGGAGGCCTGAGTGTTAGTTTATAAATTTGAAAGTTTGATTACCCTAGATCTGATCCTTCTGCATGTGTGATTTAGGCCGATCACCTTTTTGGCACATTTTCCAAGTACAAGGCAACCGCTACTATTAAGAACCCAAGTATAATTAGCATACACCTATTCCTCAAGTCTAGCAATAGATTTGAGTGCACGCTCTAAATCTAGTGAATCTAACCATGTTGAATACCTTGTATCACACGTTGAGTAGATAAGCTCTACTGTGCAATTTATTTTAGGTTGTTCAAATGAATCAGATCATAACTTTTACTCACTGCAAGGATAATGGCTCGTCGTAGGTCAATTATTGTAGGGAAATCATGCACAGATATAGGCAATGTAAAAAAATAATTGTTTCCCAAAATAGAAAGATTGCGTCAACAACAATGTTATCTAGGAAGGAAAGGTTTGTAAGGTTATACATGGTCCTAACATTACCCTTATAATAACACTATGCTTCTTCTTCAGGTAGTAGCCCGCTCCTTCAGTACTAGCAGTAATCGAACAATCGTATCTACCGACCTCCTATGCAGAACCATGGACATTGATTGATGGTGTCCTTCTAGTGGCAAACAATGACCTCCCACCTCTAGAGTAGTCCACACATACCACTTGGAACTCCACGTTGCGCTACTAGAGCCAATGGAAAGGAGTTGTCCCTCTCAAGCATCAACATGCTAGGGTTGATTTTCTCTCCCACAATTGTCTCTCCCTTGTTATTCCTCCCTGTATTGGGTAGGACTTGCTAGGGCACTCTATTGGTTACCATAACCAGAGAGGACAACAAATAGTCAGAGGCAATTGTCATGACTAGGAAGCCCCCAGTACCCCTCTATTTATAGGAGAGGTTGGGTCAGGGTTCCTAGTCATTGTGGGAGTCGAAAATGTCAAATTCACCAATTTTCTAGAACCTACGCACAATGTAATCAAATTGTAATCAACATTGTCTGACCAATGGCTGAACCAGGGAGTGAGACAATCAGTTTATATAATGAACTGATCAATTTACACATCCTTGAACTAGTCAGTTCAGAGTCCTGTTGGACAATTTTGAACCTTAGTTGTTTAATTGAATACCTAAACACCTTTAGTAATCAAATTAAACATCAACCATGAATATACTCCTTTAATACAAATGCATTCCTATGTGTGTGACCCTACATGTCCAGAATTACATTGGCAGTGAATGCCCATAACTAACTAATGACATCACAAGCAAAGAGTGGTGTCTAGAAACACATCATTGCTACCAAGTAATTTTATAAGTTAGAGAACAACTTTGATCTACAATCCATCATAAGTGTTACTCTGATCATCTAGTTCCTTTGCCATTGATGTTTAGATTGAACTCAAGGCATGGAATCATCATCCTCTCAAAGTTCAATCCATGTTCCCTTGAACTAGAGAAGACTATCTCAGATGAATGTGAGTTCACACATCACATATTGAATCACACATTTGTACATTTCTCAATCTAACTTATTAAGAGGCCCTAGATATCAATCTTCTGTTGGAGGGGAAAACCCCATCTACGTCACTCACACTCTATCCCCATGTGTCACAGTGCACCCAATCATCACTATTATGGCAACCCTTATTTAGGATCACGTTGAATGATGTCAAAGTACATGAACGGCATGTGATGAATGTAGTAACTTCAGGTCTAAAAACCACAATACACTATCACTATGAGAGATGATTCTTACCATTCCATGGTCTTCATGTATCACTCTCATGGTGGGTCTGTCTGATACACTATTCTATAATATGTACATGTGTGCTTGACTTGATATCACAATCATGACTAATGAGACTCTATCACTAGTCAACACCACTCTAGTCTTATGTATTATTGTGGTTAATTTTGTTTCCACAATAGTATTCGACTAGGTATATAATAAGAATGTATGTACTCTTATCATACATATGATCTCATCATTTAGGTTCTCAACCTGATGACATATGGCATTGAGTCACATCATTCTTTAGACGTCTAATACATATGTGTCATCATGTCATGAGTGAGACAAACATAATAGACCACATTCCAGTCATCATATGATTGGCTCTCTGGACATACATACCAACAGACTCCCACTTGCACTTAGAGCCAATCACCCACATATCTTATTCCAAGTGATCTTAACATGTACATAATGTTTTTGTTGCACAAGCACTTCCATAGCGGGTGAGAAACATTTGCTTCAAGTTGGTATTTTCTCTCCTTGTTGTGAGACCTTTTGCATGAGAGGTAAGTGTTGCAGTATGGTATCATGGATTCCACCCTAACTAGTAGCTCCATTGTTGTCCCAATATTTCTACTATGTCATCAATGGTTGGAACC
The DNA here is from genome assembly GCA_963693085.1 of Alisma plantago-aquatica. Classification (NCBI taxonomy): domain Eukaryota; kingdom Viridiplantae; phylum Streptophyta; class Magnoliopsida; order Alismatales; family Alismataceae; genus Alisma; species Alisma plantago-aquatica. The sequence continues at coordinate 1,291,818,441 of OY856409.1, forward strand.
TCCCACAAGTTCACCCATATGAACTTAATGATCCATACATTATCCTTAGTTGTTCTCATGGCATAGAGATACTCATCTTTCGTTGTAGTTATAAACAGTTGTTTTTAGCTCAAAACCCTTTCCAGCTTACATTTCTCATTTAAGGTCAAACATAGACGTATATTGAGATCATTAATTTTATTTTTCATTTTGGAAGCTTGCATCGGTGTAACCCTGTACACCCAACTCTTCCTTATTACCAGAACCAAGGAACCAATCCCCTCAAGAACTTAAGGATGTTCTTGATGGTAGTCTAGTTACTCTCACTGGAATCTGACATATACCCTCTCGTTATGACCAATACATATGAGATTTATAGATAGGTATATATATATATATCCTCTCATCATGTACAATACATATGAGATCATTGGATATCCTCTCGTCATGTCCAATATATATGAGATAATGGGATACATAACATTACATTCAAGATAGATCCAATTGAGAATACATATGACATCTATCCATGTGTTCTTATTCTTCACAAGAACTGGGATACTAGGCTCTTGAGAGACTAAATCCATGGAACATGGACAAGTTTTCTCTCATTGAGTTCTTGCATGTTGAACCCTTTCAGAATCTTGCCAATGTATGTCTTCATTCTCAGGTCAAGAAATTTTCTAGATCCATCTTTATAGATCTCAATCCCTATCACATAGGATGTCTTGCCTAAATTCTTTATAGAGAAGTTGTTTCCATCCAGGTTTTAACATTTACAGGATAAGGATGTTATTCCCTAACATCATGTGGAATATTAAATATGCTCCCACTAAATCTTTTGTGATCAGAGATTGCATCTTCATTTTGACTCAAGTCAAACCCTTTGACTGTCTTATCAAAGAGAAAATTCTAGCTCTGATATGCTTGCTTTAATCCACAGATTGACCTTTATAGCTTATAGACTCTATTTGCAATATTGGATTTATTAAACCTTTAGGTTATTTCATGTACACATCCTTATAATTATTCCATTTAATGAATGTAGTTTTAACATCCATATGCCAAATCTCACTAGTTATAACAAGCTACAATAGCAAGCATGATCACGACGGATTTAACCATGGTAACTGGTGAAAGACTTCATCATTTTCAACACCTTGAACTTTCTTGAAACTCTTTGCAACCAATATACCCTTCCATGTTGGTATTATTTCAAAGACCCAAATGCACCTTAAGGGTTTCACCCCTTCAGGTGGATCCATTAAGGTCATACCTTCATGGTTTACATGGGCTCCATCTTTGATCTGATGGCCTCAAGCCATTTCTCAGATTTGGGTTCCTCAATAGCCTCTAGGTAGATAGTTGACTCATCATATATGATTACCCATCGCCTTTTGAAGATATCATAATCTTTCAAGCTCAAGACATGTCCTACTTGATCTATGAGGTTTATGTGTTACATAAGGAACTTGAGATTCCACACCATCTAGTGTTTCTCTATGTTCCTACTATACCTCTTTCAGTTCAATGTTTTCTTGTTGTCTCAAACATTTCTAGTTCTACTTTTGCTCCCAATGATTCCTTTGGAACTAATTTCCTCTTCAGGAATACATCCATCCAAATTAACAAACAACTTTGTTGCTGGATTGGGATAAGAGTAGTATTTAAACAAAATAACATTTATGTGATTTTGTGCACAGAGCTTTTTAAGAAACTTTTCTCTTACATAAGCATTCATCCCTAATCACTATAAAAGACATATTGGGACACCTCCCATGCCATATCTCATATGGTGTCTTTTGAATCATTTTAGACGGTACATTGTTTAGTGTTAAGCATGTGCCAAAAGAAAATTGGAACATTGGCTAGATTTTATTGATAATCGTAACATGACTTAACAAGGTGTGATTCCTTCTTTCTGATATGCTTTCATGATACACTATCATTGTGTTTCAGGTGGAGTTCATCATGATACATTATCATGATCTCCCAGAAGGTTCTCAAACTCTTGGTTTAAAATATTTCAAAATCGATCACATCAAACTATCTTAATACTTTTACCAAGTTAGCTATGTATTTCATTCACAATCTCCTTGAATACTTCAAGAGATTTATACCTGTACTTCATTAAATAGGAATTTCCATATCTATTTATGGTGTTTATTCTAAAAGTTCTATACACATCAGTGTGTATGAGACCTAATAGAATAGTCGTTCTCCCACTATAGCTAGTGAAGATTCTTTTGTAATATTGCACAACAAATAAGATATGCATGCCTCTATTGGTTCAATAACCAAAAGAGTATAGATAACCATCATATGGATTCTATAAATGCATTTCTCATTTATGTGCTTTGGATGACAATGTTATAGGTTTTTAACATTTGAATTGTTATAACCTCAATTTTTCCAAATTATGTAATGAAATTGTGAATGTTCTTTTTAAAGATAAATGAAATTCATGGGTGAATTGATGGATTAGTTTGAATGGATTGTGTGTTTGATAGCTTGTATGTTTTCTTATTGGGCCTTTGTGGCCATTGAGCCCAATTGAAGGATTAAAACAAAAAACAAAAAGAAATGAAAAAGGAATTTCATTTAATAAAGGAATATATGAAAAAAATAAAAAGAAATGATTTTAAGGCTAAAAGACATTTTCCCAAAATAATATTTTGAGTTAAAAGGGTTCCTTGGGGTTCAAGGAACTTAGGCTAATTAGATAATGGCAAAGGAAATAAAGAATATGTGGGAAATACAATTAAATAAAGAATAACTTGAAACTGAAATAAAGGGCTTGTTTCCTTTGGATAATGACTCCAATTTTTTCACAAGGAAAGATAAAGGTACAAACGAGTTTTCCTCAAAAATTGAAATGAAACGGATTTAAGGATTGAGAGTTATTAAATTTTCAACTTATCTTCAAAAATAAGATTTTCCTTGTATATTTGGGAATTCTTTTTCCTTTTCTGTTTAAACGCAGGTAATCGTGTCTGTTGGATCTTAATCCAAGCGATGTGGCTCATCGTCAAAGTCCCAAGGGGACAAGGACTGTAACGCAGGTCATAGGTGGATTTTCCCCATCTTTTTCCTCGTTAACTGATGGATGTGCCATCTTGGAAACATTCCCATTATGTTCAGAAGGGGATTCTGAACCACCGCAACCCTGGTTTTACCAGGTTTTGTGCAAACCTCGTGAAATGCCCAATTGGGCTAGGAGTCAGTTAGCAATGGGGTTGAGAAAACCCTAGAAGAGTCCCCCATTCCCTATATAAAGGCCACCGCATGGTCCCTCGCTTCCTAGCGATCTCAAACAGCATAACCTCGAGTGCCCACACCCTCTCTTCCGTCCAATTCAACCTTCTCCGGCGAGAGCTCCGCCTTGCTCTGCCGCGGTTCGAGTAGTAAGAAAGGAGAGAAAGACGACATACAGACGTCGTTTGATTTGGGATCATCGTGATCCTAGGCGGAGATCTAACGGCTCAAGGCAGCGACCGGATAAGTGAGTCGCTTGTGACTCTGTGCGTTCGATCGCAATCCGACGACCACAACGAAGAGCGACGCCCGCTTGTGGGGTTGGTGGGGGCAATAGACGAAGAGTGCCGGATCCAGACACGGACCAGCGGTGCACTGATCGTGCGGTCGACGAATTTCCAGTAAAAACCCCTATCTGACCAAAATGACAGAAAATAGCTTTTCTTTGATAAAATTATAGAAGTAGCTAGGAAACTCGTATAAGAAAACTTTATATATGAAAGTTGTATAGAAAAATACGAGGAATCTGATAAAAATAAATTGAGAACCTAGTTCTGTTCTGTTTTGCAAAAGTACCTTAATTTGTTAATAAAGTGTATTAAGAATTGATGGGAAACCCTAATTGCATGATTAAAGTGTATTTTGGTAAATCAATAGATCAAATTGATAAGTTTAACTTTGTTAATGATAAAGGTGATATGATTATCATTTTTAATACAAAAGTGTGTAATTCAGAGTTATAATGCCTAAAAGGAAGTTAATTTAGATGGAAACCCTAATTTAGGGTAAATGAAAGTAGAAACCTTGTTATTGCAAGATAATGATCCCAAAAGGTTGTTAGGAATGTTAAAAGGATGTAATTTAAAGGTTTTGGGTGTATTTAATGGTTTAGGGTTCATAATATCTAAGAAGGAAAAGAAAACCCTAATTCTCAAGAAAACCCTAAAATTGAATAGAAATCCTAAGTAATATGATGAAAATTGGATAACTATTAATAAAAGGAAAATTGTCCTTTTATTTCAGGATTTTCTTGTTGATTGGATTTCTCTACATATTAAATTTTATCTTGAAATCTGCAACCAAAGGTATGTGGTTACTTATGAATAACCGCTTAGATTTCTCGATGATTTCCGGATCTTTAATCGCATTGAATGCAACTAAATTGTTTGAATGTTTATTTCTTTCATGCAATTATAAAGTCACTATGACTATCACATAATGTATATGCCCTCTAGCTCAATCCTTGATCCACTCTGTGTCATAATGGCTGACCTAGTACATGGCTACCTAGAGGGTAGGTCCATCAGGTCATGAATGACTTTGGCTGCCTAGAGGGTAGGTCCATCAAGTCACCTTTATAGAGGTACCATATAAGTCCTTACAGGGACAACACAGAGTTGTGGAGAGATATGGATTGAGTATTTAGGCTTAAAACGTAATCTTGATTGTTAAATGATTAACTGAGTGATTATATTGTTAACCTAGTTGAACATTATCTGTTCCTCCACATACCAGCTTTGGCTGATCGTCGTTTTGTTTGTCGGCGATTTAGGTACAAATCTCAAAAGGAACAATTAGTAAAGCGACACATTGTGAATTCAAGAATTAAAGAACAAGGAGGAATTAGTTAGAATAGTTCTCCTGAGGATAGAAGTTAGTTTATTTCCCAACTTTTCAAAGGTATGCAAAGAAAATTTTTATTACCATTTTCAGTATAGTCTGTTAGAATTTAATAATTGTTTATGGTTATATGTCGAACCTTTGATCCAGAATTAATGGGTGTGGCTTCAACCTCTTGGTCTCCCTTAATTGGGGGTTACTGAGAGGTGGGTCGTAACATTTGGTATCATAGCCTGGGTTCTTCATGTAACCATTAGTAATTATTAAATTTTACAAACTCCATAGAACCCAAGGGAGTTATTAGAGGAGTATCCGAAAGACGGAGGTGTCTAGAAAGGGATCACGAACGGGGGCTGGCAAGATTTTCCTCCGCACCGCTAGTCGGAATACGAGGACTCCCAGACCCGTGTGACCGCCTGGCCAAAGTCTTAGGGTATGAATCGAAATAAGACACCTTTAGGACTCTCTCATCTTATTCATCCCTTCTCATCACATATTCTATTAAGGCTGTAAGAGTAGGATTCTCTCTCTCCTCCACACTCATGTGGTATGGGAAAATAAGTTAAGGGTTTAAGAATCCTCCAGCAAATTAATAAAAGATATGTAATGAGATATCACTAAACATAAGTATAACTAGTTTAAATGATAAACTAAAGGTTTGTTTGTTATTCTTATGTATATGGCACGAACCAAGACCGTTGCTATTCCTGAGGGCTCGGGGAATCCGTCTAGGAGTGTTTGGCCTCCCCGAAAAGGAAAGGAGTCATCTGAAAAGAGGAATGGGAACCATGATGGCGGATCCTCTAAGAAGAGGAAGAGGTATGAAGAAGTCACTCAAGAGGTCCCTAACCCTAACCCGGTACCATTCAGTAACCTGAATCAAGAAGAAGATCAAGGATATGAAGAGCAACATGTGTATGAGGAAGAAGCCAAGATGGATGAGGACCCAGTCGATGATTCAGAACCCACCATGATGATCCCTACCCCTGATATCTTGTGGATAGAGCAACAGAGGAAGTTGACAGAAGATATTAATGCTCTGGCCCTTCGAGACTTTGCTAGAGCTGAGAATGGTGAACCACACCTTGTTCGTCCACGTGTGGGAGCCACCATCCTAGATTTTGTCAAGCTAAACATAGAAACGTTCTGGGGAGAAGATAAGACTGAGGTGGTTGATAAAGCAGAAGCCTGGATCCTTGCAATAGAGAATGGTTTCCGCATGCTTGAAGTACAGCCGAGCAAGAAGGTCCTCTTTGTTGCTCACCTTCTCGAAGGAGCAGCTAAGATATGGTGGGAGACTCACATCACATGCCGAGATCTGACTGAGGAACCAATGGCATGGGCTGATTTCAAAACCATCTTCACTTCCAGATTCGTCCCGGTTGCAGATAAGAAAGAAAAGGAAAGGGAATTCACTAACATGACTCAAGGGAATTCCTCTGTGGCAGACTTTGGGTGCAAGTTTCGGATCCTGGAATGTTTTGGGTACAAGATGGATGAGGAAAGGAGGGTGGATCACTTCATAGAGTGTCTTCCCCCTACCATCAGGCCTCATGTGATGGCAAGCAAACCTAAAACCTTTACAGAAGCTTACAACACTGCCTTAGACATGGAAAGAACTGTGATGCCTGCACAGCTTCTGCCCAAGGGGTATTTGGGTTTCACTGAGGGAACCCGAGGACAGAAGAATCATCATAAAAAGGGTCCAGGTCGTCATCAAGGCAAGGGAAGACAGGGAGGAAAAGGGAGACCCCATCAAGAGAATAATCGACCGCGATGCCGCTCATGTGGGAAGGGACATTTCGGTGAGTGACACCACAAGAGGAGAGTCTGTTTCCATTGTCACCAAGAGGGACATATCCAAGATGCTTGTCCTCTACCAGAGCCAAAAGGACCAGGTCCAGTGGCAGCACCACCAATAGCAGCTCCACCAGTAGCTATGGCCCCACCTGCTGGAGAAAGAAGACAAACTCGAGTGTTCGCTATTGACAATGAAGAAGCTCAAGCTAATGCTAATCGGTTGATTGAGGGTAATAATCCTTAGAGTTTTTCTTTATGTTTTGAAAGTTAAGCATGTAATGGTCTAATGTATGGTGAACAATAATGTAGGCATGCTTGAAGTCATGGGACATAATGTAAAAGCATTATTTGATTCTGGATCTACTAATACTTTCATTTCGAGGAATCTTGCAACTATGCTTTGTTTGGATATCAAGGATTTAGGATATGTCTTAGATGTTACAACCCCAAGTGGTTGAATCCTTACCTCTCTTTTGAAAACTCCGGTGATACCTGTGAAATATCGAGATCATGAGTTTCCTACAGACTTTATCCTTCTTGACATGAATGATTTTGATGTGATCATTGGAATGGATTGGCTTTATACTTATAGGGCCCAAATCGACTGTAGGGGAAAGAAAGTGATCATTAGGGAACCAGGTCACCCACCTTTTGTCATTAGAGGTAGGAAAGATGCCACCACCAGTTTGTATGTGTCATCCCTGAAGGCAGAAAGAATGATGAGTAAAGGTTGCCAAGCTTTCCTAGCAGTTGTTACCGATCTCGAACCCAAGGTGCAACCCTTACAGGAAATAGAGGTAGTCAAGAGCTATGCAGATGTTTTTTTGGATGATCTACCCGGGATTCCTCCCGAGAGAGAGGTGGATTTTTCCATAGAGCTAGCTCCAGGAACAAGCCCTATTTCACGTGCACCTTATAGAATGGCCCCTGCAGAGTTGCTCGAGTTGAAGAAACAATTGCAGGAATTGCTAGACAAGGGTTTTATCCGGCCTAGCACATCACCATGGGGAGCTCCAGTCCTATTTTTAAAGAAAAAGGATGGCTCGCTCCGTATGTGTATAGACTAACAGATGATCAACCAAGCTACCATTAAGAACAAATACCCTTTACCCAGAATAGATGACCTGTTTGACCAGTTGAAGTCTGCTCGAATCTTTTCCAAAATTGACTTAAGGTCGGGTTACCACCATTTGAGAGTCAAGAGTGAGGACATTCCAAAAACAGCTTTTCAAACACGATATGGCCATTATGAGTTTGTGGTTATGCCTTTTGGATTGTTCAATGCACCCAGTGTGTTCATGAACCTTATGAATAGTGTGCTCCAACCCTTCCTTGACTCGTTTGTCATAGTGTTCATAGATGACATATTGGTATACTTCAATGACTTAGAGCAACACTGAGACCACCTAAGTAAAGTCCTTGATATCCTGAGAAAGCAGAAGTTCTATGGGAAATTCTCAAAATGTGAGTTTTGGATAGACCGATTCATGTTCCTTGGACATATCATCTCAGGAGGAACGATCGCCGTGGATCCAGCCAAGGTGTCAGCAGTTCGAGACTGGCCTACACCAAAGAACCCCTCCGAAATCCGAAGCTTCTTGGGGTTAGCAGGATACTATCGACGTTTCATTTCATATTTCTCAAAGACTGCCTTGCCCTTGACCATGTTGACTTGGAAGGATGTGAAGTTTGTGTGGTCCGATGTTTGTGAGGCTCGTTTTCAAGAACTAAAAGAGAAGTTGACCACTGCACCAGTTTTGACTCTACCATCAGGCAATGAGGGTTTCATGATCTTCACCGATGCATCCAAAATGGGTCTTGGCTGTGTGTTGGAGCAGAATCGACATGTGGTTGCATATGCTTCCCAACAACTCAAGCCTAATGAGGTGAATTACCCGACACATGACTTAAAGTTGGCTGCTATCATTCATGCCTTGAAGATTTGGCAGCATTACTTGTATGGTGCTACTTTCGAGATCTTCACTGACCATAAGAGCTTGAAGTACCTTCTGACATAGAAAGACTTGAACTTACGACAACGAAGATGGATGGAATACATGAAGGATTACGACTTTACCATTGCCTATCATCCAGGGAAGGAAAATGTTGTGGCAGATGCGTTAAGTCGGAAACAACTCAGGTGTGCAGTTGTTCTGTCCAGTCAGTGGAAGAGCTTGGAAGAGCTGGTGAAATGGTCTCCTCAACTGTTAGGTGATCGAGTTCGATTGGCCAACATTCAAATACAGTCTGATTTGTTGAGTGAAATTGTGGCAGCACAGTTGGTTAGTGGGGAACTTGACAAGATGAGAGGTTTAATGAAGAAGCCTCAAACCCGCCTTTCTTTGGGAGTAGATGGAGGAATCGGATTCGAGAATCGTATATGGATTCCTGAAGACTCACCACTGAAAGAACGTATCTTAAAAGAAGCTCATGGTTCTAAGTACACAGTACACCTAGGGACTACTAAGATGTTTAAGGACATGCAGAGGTTTTTCTGGTGGCCAGGAATGAAGAGAGACATTGCAGCTTATGTGGCCAGTTGTCTTACGTGCCATATGGTGAAGGCTGAACATCAACGACCCGGTGGACTTTTACAGTCTATAGAGATTCTGGAATGGAAATGGGATCAGATCACCATGGATTTTGTAGTGGGTTTACCCCGGACCAAGAGAGGTCATGATGCAATATGGGTTGTGGTGGACCGCCTTACCAAGTCAGCACACTTCCTTGCATTGAAAACCACTGCCAAAGTGTCAGATTTAGCTGAGTTGTACATACGTGAGATAGTGCATTTGCATGGCATACCCAGTTCCATCATATCTGATAGAGATCCGAAGTTTACTTCCAAACTATGGAAGCAGGTTCAAGAGGAACTTGGTACAAGGTTAAAGTTTAGTACCGCTTATCACCCCCAGACAGATGGACAGTCAGAAAGGACAATCCAGACTTTAGAGGATCTTTTGAGAGCTTGTGTGCTCGATTGGGGTGGATCATGGGAGCAGTACTTACCTCTAGCTGAGTTTGCATACAACAATAGTTACCAAGCCAGTATCGGGATGCCTCCATATGAAGCTCTATACGGGAGATCGTGTCGGTCACCACTTCACTGGGATGATGTTGGTGAGAGAACCTTGTTGAGGTCAGATGAACTCCAAGTGTATGTTGATAAAGTTGCTTTGATCAGGCAAAGGCTAAAGAGAGCCCAGGATCGACAGAAGTCGTATGCTGATGCGAAGAGGACTGATGTGCATTTCACTGTGGGAGAGCATGTTTTTCTGAAAATCTGACCGCTCCGAGCTATAGCTAAAAACAGAGGAAAGTTGAGTCCCCGATATGTAGGTCCGTTTGAGGTATTAGAACGGATTGGTGAGGTGGCTTATCGTTTGGCGTTACCCCCTCAATATAGTATGATGCATGATGTGTTTCACGTGTCCAATCTGAAGCGATATGTGCAAGACCCGAGCCATGTGTTGAGCATTGAACCTATTGAGCCTCAAGGAAAGTTGTCTTATCCTGAGTTACCTTTGCGTATTATAGATACTAAGGTAAAAGAGCTCAAAAATAAGAATATAGAGATGGTAAAGGTTCTTTGGAAACACCATGGAGAGGATGAAGCCACATGGGAGCTGAAGATGGACATGGAAAAAGCATATCCTGATTTGTTTGCTTGATTGATGAATTTTGAGGGCAAAATTCCTATAAGGAGGGGAGGATGTTATAACCTCAATTTTTCCAAATTTTGTAATGAAATTGTGAATGTTATTTTTAAAGATAAATGAAATTCATGGGTGAATTGATGGATTAGTTTGAATGGATTGTGTGTTTGATAGCTTGTATGTCTTCTTATTGGGCCTTTGTGGCCATTGAGCCCAATTGAAGGATTAAAAAAAAACAAAAAGAAATGAAAAAGGAATTTCATTTAATAAAGGAATATATGAAAAAAATAAAAATAAATGATTTTAAGGCTAAAAGACATTTTCCCAAAATAATATTTCGAGTTAAAAGGGTTCCTTGGGGTTCAAGGAACTCAAGATAATTAGATAATGGCAAAGGAAATAAAGAATATGTGGGAAATACAATTAAATAAAGAATAACTTGAAACTGAAATAAAGGGCTCGTTTCCTTTAGATAATGACTCCAATTTTTGCACAAGGAAAGATAAAGGTACAAATGAGTTTTCCTCAAAAATTGAGATGAAACGAAGTTAAGGATTGAGAGTTATTAAATTTTCAAGTTATCTTCAAAAATAAGATTTTCCTTGTATATTTGGGAATTCGTTTTCCTTTTCTATTTAAACGCGGGTAATCGTGTTCGTTGGATCTTAATCCAAGTGACGTGGCTCATCGTCAAAGTCCCAAGGGGACAAGGACTGTAATGTAGGTCTCAGGTGGATTTTCCCCATCTTTTTCCTCGTTAACTGATGGATGTGCCATCTTGGAAACATTCCCATTATGTTCATAAGGGGATTCCGAACCACCGCAACCCTGGTTTTACCAGGTTTTGAGCAAACCTCGTGAAACGCCCAATTGGGCTAGGAGTCAGTTAGCGGCGGGGTTGAGAAAACCCTAGAAGAGTCCCCCATGCCCTATATAAAGGCCACCGCATGGTCCCTCGCATCCTAGCGATCTCAAGCGGCATAACCTCAAGCGCCCACACCCTCTTTTCCGTCCAATTCAACCTTCTCTGGCGAGAGCTCTGCCTTGCTCTGCCGCGACTCGAGCAGTAAGAAAGGAGAGAAAGACGACGTACAAACATCGCTTGATTCGGGATCATCGTGATCCTAGGCGGAGATCTAACGGCTCAAGGCAGCGACCGGATAAGTGAGTCGCTTGAGACTCTGTGCGTTCGATCACAATCCGACGACCACAGCGAAGAGAGACGCCCGCTTGCGGGGTTGGTGGGGGAAATAGACGAGGAGCGTCGGATCCAGACGCGGACCAGTGGTGCACTGATCGTGCGGTCGACGAATTTCTGGTAAAAACCCCTCTCTGACCAAAATTACAGAAAATAGCTTTTCTTTGATAAAATTATAGAAGTAGCTAGGAAACTTGTATGAGAAAACTTTATATAAGAAAGTTGTATAGAAAAATACGAGGAATCCGATAAAAATAAATTGAGAACCTAGTTTTGTTCTATTTTGCAAAATTACCTTAATTTGTTAATAAAGTGTATTAAGAATTGATGGGAAACCCTAATTGCATGATTAAAGTGTATTTTGGTAAATCAATAGATCAAATTGATAAGTTTAACTTTGTTAATGATAAAGGTGATATGATTATCAGTTTGAATACAAAAGTGTGTAATTTAGAGTTATAATGCCTAAAAGGAAGTTAATTTAGATGGAAACCCTAGTTTAGGGTAAATGAAAGTAGAAACCTTGTTATTGCAAGATAATGATCCCAAAAGGCTGTTAGGAATGTTAAAAGGATGTAATTTAAAGGTTTTGGGTGTATTTAATGATTTAGGGTTCAGAATATCTAAGAAGGAAAAGAAAACCCTAATTCTCAAGAAAACCCTAAAATTGAATAGAAATCCTAAGTAATATGATGAAAATTGGATAACTATTAATAAAAGGAAAATTGTCCTTTTATTTCAGGATTTGCTTGTTGATTGGATTTCTCTACATATTAAATTTTATCTTGAAATCTGCAACCAAAGGTATTTGGTTACTTATGAATAACCGCTTAGATTTCTCGATGATTTCTGGATGTTTAATCGCATTGAATGCAACTAAACTGTTTGGATGTTTATTTCTTTCATGCAATTATAAAGTCACCATGACTATCACATAATGTATATGCCTTTTAGCTCAATCCTTGATCCCCTCTGTGTCGTAATGGCTGACCTAGTACATGGCTACCTAGAGGGTAGGTCCATCAGGTCATGAATGACTTTGGCTGCCTAGAGGGTAGGTCCATCAAGTCACCTTTATAGAGGTACCATATAAGTCCTTACAGGGACAACACAGAGTTGTGGAGAGATATGGATTGAGTAGTTAGGCTTAAAACATAATCTTGATTGTTAAATGATTAACTGAGTGATTATATTGTTAACCTATTTGAACATTATCTGCTCCTCCACATACCAGCTTCGGCTGATCGTCGTTTTGTTTGTCGGCGATTTAGGTACAAATCTCAAAAGGAACAATTAGTAAAGCGACACATTGTGAATTCAAGAATTAAAGAACAAGGAGGAATTAGTTAGAATAGTTCTCCTGAGGATAGAAGTTAGTTTATTTCCCAACTTTTCAAAGGTATGCAAAGAAAATTTTTATTACCTTTTTCAGTATAGTCTGTTAGAATTTAATAATTGTTTATGGTTATATGTCGAACCTTTGATCCGGAATCAATGGGTGCAACTTCAACCTCTTGGTCTCCCTTAATTGGGGGTTACTCAGAGGTGGGTCGTAACATGAATCATCAGTCATTCATTATATGTGTCATACATGTTTGTCTCTAAAACAATCCACTATAGTTTATAAGACATTTCCATATAATATCTTCTCTTTTAAAATGAAACATCAACTTTTGGTCCATTCAAGAAACATGATGTTTTCATCAATGGAAGGTACATGATAGGGTTCACTAATTCTATTACATGCCTACAAAAACCACTTCCAATTGTAGTGGCATCAACTCTTGCTCTGTATAGTTCAAGCTTACTTCTTATTCGGTCCTAAGGTAGAGATCTCTATCTCTTACTTCTTCCTTTGCTCCTTTAAGTGAAAATGGCAGATTCCTTTTTCACTTAACCCCTTTCCTTATTTTGAGTGCAGAAGAACTTTACTTTAGCTTAGCCTTAGAACACTTCTTGCCCTTACCTTTGCCCTTGGACTCACTTCCACTGATCATGATCATGGATTTGTCCTTCTTCATTCTTTCTTTGGCATCAACATACTGAATGCAGTTTAACCAAGTTACTCAAGTGAAAGAACTCGATAATTAGGCTATATATGATTCAGACAATGATTGTAGAATCATATTCTTGGTCAACTCTTGACCTAAAAGAAATCCATGTCACTTTATATGTTCCACATGCCCAATCATATTGAGCACATGGGGCTCTACTGGATCGTCGTCTGTTAGTTTGCACTCAAACAACACTTTGAAGACATTATATTATTCTTTCTTTACATGATTCTTAAGATGTGTTACCATATCAAGAGTGTCCATGTTTTCATGTTGCTCATGCAACTCATAGTTCATATAGCATAGCATAAGGTACTTAATGGCTACTCCATCATTGGCATGATTCAAGTACGCATCCATTTGGAGTGGGTTCATGTGGCTCTCGTCTTTCAAGGATATAGAGCTTTTGCTCATTAATGAGAACATTCTCAAAGTCCTTAACCATTTATAGAACTTTATCCCATTTTTTCCTTTCTCAAGGATTGATTGTAATGTGAACATGCTTGTATTTGACATTAGTTTCTATAAAAAGAATATTGCATCTTTTCAAAACATTTTTCATTTATTTATTTGATAAGTTAACAATATTAATTAGGCCTTTAATTAATTATCACTCCCATAATTTTGTTCAAATTGAAAATCCTCTTGTATCAATTCAGAAGATTGCAGTGTAAAATATTCTAATGAGCCAAGATCCAAAATAATTCAACTATTACGCGACAAACGCCAGCATCCATAGTTAATTATTAAGGTAGGCAACATTTTCCAATTGCATCATATAGAATTCTTGGAAAGATGATATGTGAAACTCTTTGCCATAGTCATATGCATGCCTCTGGTGCTTAATCTCATAAAGGACATATAGTTAAGCCTGACCCAAAAGTCATTGATACACATCGTTTGCACACCAATTCATTGGGGATGTTTTATCCTAGATTTAACCTTTTTACTGAAAAACTACCAATTAAGGTTGTTTATTAGTACAGAATGGTCGATCCCATGGGACAACTTTTTAAGATTCAAATTTCCACCCAAATGCTTTTGAAAAAAAAGATGCAGAAAGTAAATTCTAGAGTTGGTGGTTGATGATTACACTAAAGCAAGAAATTAAAGTTCAAAGAAATAAAATTATGCTGAGAACAAATAAAGAAAAGTTACTCTAAGAAAAATTAAAGAGAAAGGTTAGACTAAGAACAATTAAAGAAATTTATTCTAAGAAAAAAATCAATTGCAAGAAGTAAAGAAGTGATGGAAATGAGTGACTAAATAAAGCGTGGTTTAAATTAGATAAAAGGAATATTGACGATATGTGTTTTACCGCCTTAGCCGGCGTGAAACTTGATCGATGGAAATCATACAATTAAAACCGGATAAAGAGGACATGTAAACCATTTGAGAATGGATTACAAAATATGAACTCCTCGTGAACCCATTGGTCCTGACATTCATGGATCCTAGCCATGTCATTCCAATGGGGATTTGTCTGATGTCCCATTCAAATCCCCATGTGATTGGCTTAGTTGTTCTAAATTGTGGGTTCTAAGGTCGCATCCGCCAGATTAAAATACGATAAAATGAGAGATCACTTTGTTAAAATCAATGGTATCCAAACCAAAAACCATCTATCCTATTGGAACCATATAAAACATTGATTAAATAACACGGCTAAGGGGCTACTCCCCTCGCCTTGATAAGAAGAGTACTCACTAGCCATAATAAGGGAAGGAGAAATAATGGAAGAAAGCGAGAAGGCCACAGACTAAAGGATGAAAGATCGGAAGCATCATCATCTAGTGACAATTAAATATTCGTCACTCATAGTTCCTTGCTTCATAAGTAGAAGAAAGAAAAGAAAAAAGAACAAAAATCTCCAGGATGATTGCTACTTTATTAATGAAATGAAGGATTACAATGTAGAAATTTAAACAACTATGTTTGAAGTAAAGGTGCAAGAAATAATAGTAGGATTCCTTTCTTAGTGGAGTCCCCCGTCCTTTTATATGGGAAGGAGGGGCATAAATTTTGGAGGGGGAGGAGAACAAAGGGAGAGGTAGAGCTGGTTTTACTATCTGCGCGTCACAAGCCGACCGTCTCGTTAGCCGAACTAGTCGGTTGGCTAGTGGCGTGGCCTGGTTGTTTCAGAAGAAATTTAAGCCAAAGGAGAAGGGGTGGCGGTGATGACTTGAACATTTCTTGGTCATAAAGAAAAGTGTCAAACCAGTCGTCTGAGTGTAAGACGCCTGGTTGGCGCTGCTACACACGCTGACCACATGGAAACTCTAAGGTTTGGGTGTAGCTTGGACGCTTGACCTAATGTGGTTATGAGGTACATGAGATGATCATTTTAGTGTACTCATATGCTCGACTGGTGACATTATCCAATTGGCTATCCATTTCGAGACACCTGTCTGAAGTGTTAGGGTGGGAGGTTGAATCGAGGACCAAATGACCATTTGGTTTTGATATTTGGAACTTCTTGGAGATGAATCGACCACTTGGCACAATGAACTAGTAATCTCATGTGCTCAGGAGGTCAGGATTTTGCATTGAAGTTAAAAGTTACAAAAGTGAAGGAAAAAGATAAGTATTTGCACAATTAATCGACAATTAGGTAAATTGAAACTTGGCCTAGAAAATTAGTAAAAAAGATAAGTTCTAATAAAATAAACTATGAAAGGTGTGTAAAAAGAGAGATGAATATACATTCATCAGCCAACACGATAGAATATACACCCTACTTTGGCAGAACCTGCATATCTACCATCATACTTCCAAGATATAGATGGTGTGCCACACTTTAGTGTAATCTAGGCTTGCTCGATCAAGTTTTTCAAGTGTGCTGCTAATGGAAACCATCTAAGACTTAATATTATATTGAAGGATTTATATATAAGTGTTGACTCAAGGTCTAAATTGATTAAACCCATGTTTTGATGATGACTAAACGATTCCACTTATTTGTGCCTAATGTCTCTACCTGAGTGATTTCAAATTAGGTATAGACACACTCCAAATGCCCTAACTTGTGCATCTCAAATTGGAGAAAATACAAGTCAAAGTCAATACAAGTGCGCATTTTTAGAATATGATGTAAATCCATTAGAATCATGTTGTAAATCACTTGTAATGATTGTATGACTTGTAATTAAGCTTAGAAAAAGTCAGGATCTCTTAGGTTGAATATGTAAGCAGTCAAAAGCCATTTTCCAAAATTTAGATCAGGTTGTTCATCAGTCGAGTTGCAAACTCGACCGATCCTGATTGGATCTTGAAAATGACTTTTGATCAGTCGAGTTTACACTTCACAGAACTCGACCGATCCCTCTGCTGACCAAAACTGATTTAAGTGAATCGGTCGAGTTAGCCCAGGACAAGCTCGACCGATGGCCTAAATTGGTCTTGTCTCTTAGTGGGATCGATCGAGTTACCTTTATAGAAACTCGACCGAGTGCACTATACAGAAAAGTGCAGAAAAGTGTTTCTAGCCGTTGTAGAGTTGCAAAAAGTGAAAATATATCCGTTGCAAGCCACAAAATGGCTAGTTTTTATTATCAAGTTTTCCCAAAGGCTTCCAGGCATCCTCAACTATAAATAGGACCCCTTTGGCTTCATCCCATGGTTATCCAAGCACTATGAAGGTCCCTATTCTATAGATGAGTGATCCTACAACCTCCTCTCTCTCTCTAAGATTAATAACTTGCTACATCCATTAGAGTGAGTAGGATATTTGTAAGAGAGCTCGTCCTACATGCATATCTTGTGAGGCACTCACTTCCACCACCTCCCTATCTCTCATTTAAACCATGAAAATGAAGGTTCTCTCTCTTGGCTAAGAGAGGTGAAGAAGAACAAGGGAAGGCGTCTCTTGGTGAAGATCAAGGCTGAAAACTTGGAGCAAGAGTGGGTAAGCCCTTGGTGAAGGCAGAAGACTCCTTGCTCAAGTGGGTAAGTCCTTGGTGGAAACTTCTCCGAGTGAAGGTGAAGTCAAAGGTTGAAGATCCAAGAAGAGTGGCAAAGTCCTTGAAGGTAGAAGACTTATGCTTGAGTGGGTAAGACCTTGGTGAAGGCTGAAGACTCTTGCAAAGTGGGTATGTCCTTGGTAAGGTGGATACTCTTTGGATTTGATAGGTAAGCCCTTTGGTTGGTCATGTATTGTAAGTCTTATGAATGAATATAAGAGTGCAATGGTTAAAAAATCCTAGAGGTTTAACTCTCTAGGTAGTGGACTGACTCACTTATAGTTTGAAGTGTGGAACCACTCTAAATAGCTTGTTGATTGGTGTATCTTCAACCTCTCTCTCCCTTGCTATGCATGTTTTAGTTGCACTCAAATTTCCTATTTATCAACCTTATCTTATGATATATCTTGAAGGTTTAATGAATTTTTTTTAAGTGCATTCAGATCTATTCACCCCCCTCTAGAGCATCCAATCACCCATCTAGGATTCAACAATAAGTACATATACATATCCAATCACCACATACTTATAGTACATATCATATACATGTTATATCCACAAACAAGAGCATGCAATAATTAAAACACACAAGCAATTCTTATTGCCATACTATTGTAATTCCTTGGAGTCACAAGGAATTACTACCACCTAAGGTACATATCCTATCCAACATGTTGTTTATGAAGAAATGTGATCAAACCAATCTAGGTTGATAGGTTCAACTCTTAAACTGATAATCTCGCCTCTTGTCTGTTCAGTTGGGTTCTTTAAACGGTTGTCTGGTCTTCAGGTTCAAGCGATGTCTGGACTCCTCCAGGTGGTCAGTTGGGCCACCACTCAATCAACTCATTCTCCTATCATTTGGCCTCATTGGTCCTCCAGTCGATCGGTTTGTCTCACGAGCTGATCGTTTTTCTGTGACAAACTAACTTTTCTCTCTCCTCCATGATACTCCTCCCCTCTCATCTAATGATATCTTACTCAATCAAGTGTCATATCTGTAGTATGAATGTTTTAATGATCCATTTTGGTGACCTTAATGATAATTTAAACAATATGTGACATGGAGTTGAGTATTAAAATATAGCTCCCACATTAACGGATCATCACATTGCAAGTGAATTTGAACCTAATATTTGCCATCACTTTGATCTATTATATATTTCATATTGTAGATTTTTCAATTCTGAATCCAACAGTATAAAAATTTCCTCTATTAGACAATCGTAGCCAAGGATATGGCCACATGAACTTTGCTTCATTTATCTTGTTTTAATTGTTTTTGCTTTGTTCTTCAGCCTCATTGGGCCCAATTAGACGCGGCCCAGCCGCTAGCTTCCTCCCCCTTTGTCTTTCCCCTTCAGGAAGTTACGGAGAATAGGAATCTGCCCTTCCGCCTCCCCTTCCAAATCGGGCAATGGAGGAGAACGGAAGCGGTACTGGAAACCCTAAACCTTGCTCCCTTTTATACCCCCTTCCCTCGCACTTCTTACTCTTTCCCTAGTTTTAGTCCGGCCGCCAACAAGATCTGGATTGGTCCCTCTCCCACTTGTTTTCTGCTGTTGCCTCCCTAGGCAACACCCCCTTTTCTTCCTGTCATCGCTCACGCCAAAGCCAAGGGTGAAAGGCGCCACCGCCCCTCACCTCACAAAGACCAACAGACGACGTCGGGTCTGCAAGCTTCGGAAGCTCAGACGACGACAATAGCGGCTGCTCCAGCCACTTCCCTGCTGCTCGCCGATGGATACAATAGGGAACAAGAGATGATGGTTG
Source organism: Alisma plantago-aquatica (assembly GCA_963693085.1). Lineage (NCBI taxonomy): Eukaryota > Viridiplantae > Streptophyta > Magnoliopsida > Alismatales > Alismataceae > Alisma > Alisma plantago-aquatica. Next base: position 1,291,837,735 of record OY856409.1, read on the forward strand.
CTCGGGAGTCCATTACCTTCTTCCTACCTACCGCCCCTAGATCTATTGTGCGTGGACCCCCGCCGCCATCGCCCAGTCAGCTGGGTGCCGAAGTCGAGCTCCATGCGGGGTTCACCGGGATGATGGGAGGGAACGACTCCCCTGTTTCTTCTCTGTTCCAAACAGAGGTCCCGATGAAATGAAGCGGACAGGGAGAAGATGCCTGCTTGGGCTTGGACCAGGAAGGCCGGAGGCCCAACACTCATGGACGACCAAGGCCCAGTAAAGAAACAGACCAATTTCTAGCTAAAGTAAGGAATTTTTCCCCTTTTCAAGATCAATCCTTTGAATATGATATCTCCTTGTTCCTTTATCCAAAATATGCGAACCAATATATCAAATCGATCAACTCGAAAAGACCTACAACATGAGTTTTTTTCCAGACCCTGAAGCTTCTTCTAGTTTCCTTATATTGCTAAAAATGTAACCTTTGACTACCTTGAATATGCTTAACACATGATTGTGATTAATGATTGGATCTTGATGCTCAGTCTACCATGATCCTTAAAATTAGTATCTTTTATGCACCCTTGAACTAAATGAAGGTCATACTCCCCCTAATACTCATACATGACTCCTTTTTATGCATATGTGCCTAGTTTGGGTGTTAATGATGAATCGTGCCCTAAAATTGCTATTCGTGTTGTTAATGAACAACCACCTAATCTTTTAGGTGTTTCTAATGGCTTAATGTTGTTGATCTAAATCATCTTTTAGATTTAGACCTCTCGACTTGATGATCATGATATAGGATGCTCTATTGTGAGTCTTTTGACCCCGGAATGCATGTAAATGACTTAAACCTTGATATGATCATAGAAAGTGCATGAAACATCATAATGGCATGAAACTTGAACCGCACCCACATGATGGACTCTAAATCAGTATAAGATCACCTAATGAACTAATAATCAACTTGTAACCTAACTTGGCCAAAACCCTAAAATGAAGATAATTAGGGTAATGATGATAATCTAATGCATATATGTAATCTTATTCTTAATCAGGTTTGGCATGTGGCTAGATGGTAATGGACGTGTTAAGTTAAGAATCTCTGAATCAGGAATGGGCCTTATCTAGTTATATGACTACCGCTTTCTTTCTTGAAAAGACATATATTATTTGCTTGTTTGTTTTCTCAAATATTGCCATGTAGTATTGCTATGTCATACTCGATGTTTGCTTCGTCTGTTTTATAACTTGAACACATATATATGGAACTCCATTATAATACTGTTGAAAAAGGGCTCTTGGTTATGACCTTGAGGTCCCTCTCGTATAAAAGGGTTAGCTAAGCTTGAGCACCCTTACGGACCCTTCCGACGGGAAGTTGGTCAAAGGCCTTAAACATGTTTGATATTGTTGATATAATGGAGTGAAATGACATAAAATATGGTTTCGCATTTGTTAAATAATTAACATGTTTATTCTTGTTCGTTTAGTCTTGAAATCTTTTCAAAATTATGCAAAGCTTATATATATGTGTATCTTTCAGCCCCATACTCAACACCTCGTGTGTTGACCCATTTCTCGTATGTTGTTTTTAGGTTCAGAGATGGATAGAAGGTTGATGGGCTTGGTGAGCTTTTCTAGGTGTACTTGTTGTAAGATCCAGATATAGTATACATGAGCAGACTTGTACAAAGTGACTCTTGAATATGTAATTCAAATCATGTAATATAATGATGTTGCTTAATATATCTTGTTGATTGTTGAGATTATGTTGGTGCTTGTATCTTGTTATCTGTTCATGTGTGCTAAGCTTTACGCTTCCGCATATCACCTTTGGTATACGTTTGGTTCATGGGACTTGGATTCCGGTTACGTGACAGATGGTATCAGAGCATGAACAATAACTACACCAAACATTGCTCACATGAAACACAAACTAAATTCACTTTACATCCCAACCCTAGAAACTTAATAATATGCCCTTTGTGGACTAGGTTGACTTAGCCTCTAGGTTAGAACCTAGATGTTCTAGAACTAGGTGTAGACTTGTGTAAGTTACCTCCCTAGACATGATTCGCGACATGTGCTTAGGATGTCTACACAAGTGTGCACCATGTTCTTGCTAGTTCTCTAGGTGTCATGATACTATACTGCCTAATGAGTGTGGTAACTCGTTTTGGTTTTGGTTTTATTCGAATGGAGTATGGTGGTTTTCATCGCCTGTTTAAACGTTGGAGAAAACATATTTCAAGTATTATTATATGTACATATGAAAAATGTTACCACACTCAGAAAGGCAGTGAGTTTCCATGCAACCTAGAAGAAAGAGATGTAACATCGAGTCTAGATGAGAGAGTTTAGATGATAGTGATAATCTCTAGAGTTGTCTAGAGCCATGATATAGGTTAGGCATGTGAGTAACCTAGAAACCTAAGATGATGATTATGATATTGATGTTGATGTTGATGTTTTATAGGACACAAGATGTTTTAGGAAGGTTAAGTATGTTTGACGATATGAGATGAGTTGGGCCATGCAACCCTATCTAAACCTAACACCTCATATGATAAATATGGTTTGGTTGATGTGCTAAACATAGCAAGTGGGTTGGCATGCTTACTGGTACCTAGTTTGTACGTGCTGAGATATGATATGTGATATATATAGTTTGAGACCAACACGAGCCTCAATATCTTTACGAAGGAAGACCTCTAGCATGGGACATATGAATAGGGTGACATGTTGATATGAGTTGACCCGTATCGGGAAAAGGTTAGAGTACCTAAACTCCAAAATATTTGAAATGTTGAATATTATGAATGATGAAATACTTGATGATGAGTCCCTAGCTAGAATACTTCTAAGTATATGAGTTGAGTGACCTAGTGGATGGTTTCCTTGAAAATGTTGAACCCTAGATGTCCTATGAAAATATCTAACCCTAGAGAAAGAGGTAATTGAAAATTTGATGCTTGATATATGTATATAGGTGAGGGAGATGTCCCAAGACCCAAGATGATGTATATTATGTGTGATATCCATGATGAGCCTCATACTCGGGTTAGTAATTGTATATAAAGGAGTCTAGCGGTTACCCTTGTTTCTCAAAAGATGGGTAGTAATTTTATTACAAGTAGAAGATTGTGGTTAACATGTATTGTTGGACACATATATCTTACATAGCTTGAGTGGCTTGAACTTGTGGAGCTCTTTCTAGATATAAGTGAGAGAATTTGAAAACTGTGACGTTAATGATAATGGTGTTCTTAGAATGATGCTTGTACATGAAATATCTCGCTTATGTTTAAAAACTTGAATATGCATGATAAGCCACTCTCATAAGCTAGACCTAATATGAAATCATACTATACATAAAAGATGTAGCCTTGAAATCATGAAAATAATATGATGATGTCATGAAAACTTAGCTTGAGTAATCAGGGGTAACGTGCCTAATCTCATACCCTAAATGAAAAAAAAATGATTAACTCGATATGCCAATGATCTTGGAGTCATAACTTGAATAAACATGATGAACAAATTGCTTAATTTCAGAATCCAAAATCAGAACTGATGAGCATAGTTGGGAAAATTAAAGGATGCATGAAATCTAGTATAATGATGAAACATATACATTTAATGTTGGTCTCAATTGGAAGTCATGATAATGAACACACAAGTTAGAGAAATGATGCTAAGAAATGGGAAAACCCTAATGTCATGATGATGTCATTATGTGATAATACACGAAGAAACACATATATGATTGAGATGAGTCCACCCTTGATGATAATAACCTAGTGTGCATCCCATTGTGGGGAATGCCGTGACGACCATGGTAGGATACCTAGGCAAGGTGAGTATGAACTTTGATTTTGGACTTTTGAACCCGATCTTGGACAAATTTCGAGGATGAAATTTCTTGTAAGGAGGGAAGGATGTGACAAACTAACTTTTCTCTCTCCTCCATGATACTCCTCGCCTCTCATCTAATGATCTCTTACTCAATCAAGTGTCATATCTGTAGTATGAATGTTTTAATGATCCATTTTGGTGACCTTAATGATAATTTAAACAATATGTGACATGGAGTTGAGTATTAAAATATAGCTCCCACATTAACGGATCATCACATTGCAAGTGAATTTGAACCTAATATTTGCCATCACTTTGATCTATTATATATTTCATATTGTAGATTTTTCAATTCTGAATCCAACAGTATAAAAATTTCCTCTATTAGACAATCGTAGCCAAGGATATGGCCACATGAACTTTGCTTCATTTATCTTGTTTTAATTGTTTTTGCTTTGTTCTTCAGCCTCATTGGGCCCAATTAGACGCGGCCCAGCCGCTAGCTTCCTCCCCCTTTGTCTTTCCCCTTCAGGAAGTTACGGAGAATAGGATTCTGCCCTTCTGCCTCCCCTTCCAAATCGGGCAATGGAGGAGAACGGAAGCGGTACTGGAAACCCTAAACCTTGCTCCCTTTTATACCCCCTTCCCTCGCACTTCTTACTCTTTCCCTAGTTTTAATCCGGCCGCCAACAAGATATGGATTGGTCCCTCTCCCACTTGTTTTCTGTTGTTGCCTCCCCAGGCAACACCCCCTTTTCTTCCTGTCATCGCTCACGCCAAAGCCAAGGGTGAAAGGCGCCACCGCCCCTCACCTCACGAAGACCAGCAGACGACGTCGGGTCTGCAAGCTTCGGAAGCTCAGACGACGGCAATAGCGGCTGCTCCAGCCACTTCCCTGCTGCTCGCCGATGGATACAATAGGGAACAAGAGATGATGGTTGCTCGGGAGTCCATTACCTTCTTCCTACCTACCGCCCCTAGATCTATTGTGCGTGGACCCCCGCCGCCATCACCCAGTCAGCTGGGTGCCAAAGTCGAGCTCCATGCGGGGTTCACCGGGATGATGGGAGGGAACGACTCCCCTGTTTCTTCTCTGTTCCAAACAGAGGTCCCGATGAAATGAAGCGGACAGGGAGAAGACGCCCGCTTGGGCTTGGACCAGGAAGGCCGGAGGCCCAACACTCATGGACGGCCAAGGCCCAGTAAAGAAACAGACCAATTTCTAGCTAAAGTAAGGAATTTTTCCCCTTTTCAAGATCAATCCTTTGAATATGATATCTCCTTGTTCCTTTATCCAAAATATGCGAACCAATATATCAAATCGATCAACTCAAAAAGACCTACAACATGAGATTTTTTCCAGACCCTGAAGCTTCTTCTAGTTTCCTTATATTGCTAAAGATGTAACCTTTGACTACCTTGAATATGCTTAACACATGATTGTGATTAATGATTGGATCTTGATGCTCAGTCTACCCTGATCCTTAAAATCAATATCTTTTATGCACCCTTGAACTAAATGAAGGTCATACTCCCCCTAATACTCATACATGAATCCTTTTTATGCATATGTGCCTATTTTGGGTGTTAATGATGAATCATGCCCTAAAATTGCTATTCTTGTTGTTAATGAACAACCACCTAATCTTTTAGGTGTTTCTAATGGCTTAATGTTGTTGATCTAAATCATCTTTTAGATTTAGACCTCTCGACTTGATGATCATGATATAGGATGCTCTATTGTGAGTCTTTTGACCCCGGAATGCATGTAAATGACTTAAACCTTGATATGATCATAGAAAGTGCATGAAACATCATAATGGCATGAAACTTGAACCGCACCCACATGATGGACTCTAAATCAGTATAAGATCACCTAATGAACTAATAATCAACTTGTAACCTAACTTGGCCAAAACCCTAAAATGAAGATAATTAGGGTAATGATGATAATCTAATGCATATATGTAATCTTATTCTTAATCAGGTTTGGCATGTGGCTAGATGGTAATGGACGTGTTAAGTTAAGAATCTCTGAATCAGGTATGGGCCTTATCTAGTTATATGACTACCGCTTTCTTGCTTGAAAAGACATATATTATATGCTTGTTTGTTTTCTCAAATATTGCCATGTAGTATTGCTATGTCATACTCGATGTTTGCTTCGTCTGTTTTATAACTTGAACACATATATATGGAACTCCATTATAATATTGTTGAAAAAGGGCTCTTGGTTATGACCTTGAGGTCCCTCTCGTATAAAAGGGTTAGCTAAGCTTGATCACCCTTACGGACCCTTCCGACGGGAAGTTGGTCAAAGGCCTTAAACATGTTTGATATTGTTGATATAATGGAGTGAAATGACATAAAATATGGTTTCGCATTTGTTAAATAATTAACATGTTTATTCTTGTTCGTTTAGTCTTGAAATCTTTTCAAAATTATGCAAAGCTTATATATATGTGTATCTTTCAGCCCCATACTCAACACCTCGTGTGTTGACCCATTTCTCGTATGTTGTTTTTAGGTTCAGAGATGGATAGAAGGTTGATGGGCTTGGTGAGCTTTTCTAGGTGTACTTGTTGTAAGATCCAGATATAGTATACATGATCAGACTTGTACAAAGTGACTCTTGAATATGTAATTCAAATCATGTAATATAATGATGTTGCTTAATATATCTTGTTGATTGTTGAGATTATGTTGGTGCTTGTATCTTGTTATCTGTTCATGTGTGCTAAGCTTTACGCTTCCGCATATCGCCTTTGGTATACGTTTGGTTCATGGGACTTGGATTCCGGTTCCGTGACATTTTCCTTTGTGGAAATCATCATCTCATGTTGAAAAATAAATTAAAATTATCCTATTTCTTATTACATTGTAAAAGGGAAAACCTTGAGTTACATTCAAGGGGAAATAGGAAGAAGAGTATTAATTTGCATTTGGAAAGGAGAGAGAGGCTCGATACGTAGACTTGGTAACAATAGGAATAAACAACCACATCCCTTCCACACACAGATCTAGGGTTATTGGCCATAACCATGCTTCACGTCCACCATCAAAATTAATTTTAAGGCGACATGTGTGAATTGCATATATATATATATATATATATATATATATATATATATATATATATATATATATATATATATATATATATATATATTAGTTTGTGAATCATATGTGGTAATTAATTAGATATGCACATTAACTAGTTTAATATTTGCATCGTATTAAATAAAATAAATATGATCATATCGATTTAAATCCAAGATACACCGTAAATTGGTGTGGCACTAATACCACTATAGGGAAATCAAGCGCAAATATAGGCAGCAGAAACAAAAAATTTAAATACATGTTTCCCAAAACAACAAGATCGTGTCCTGGAGCAACTCTAGTAATATTACCCTTGCAGTAACATTGTGCTTCTTCTTCAAGCAGCAACTCACTCCTTCAACAGCAGCAGCAACAATCGAATAGTCGTCTCTACTGGCCTCCTAGTGGATCACCACAGACATTGGTTGAAAATGTCCTCCTAGTAGTAGACAATGGCCTCCCGCCTCTCACGTAGTCCACGCGGACCACCCATAACACAATGTTGTGCTAATAGAGCCAACGGGAAGGAGTTGTCCCTTTTGTACGTCAACCTTCTAGGGTTGATTCACTCTCCCACAATTGTCTCTCCCTTGCTATCCCTCCCCTTATTGGGTAGGACTTGCTTGGGCTCTCTATTGGTTACCACAACCAAATAGGATAATAAAATGTTGGAGGCAATTGTCGTGTCTAGGAAGCCCCCAGTACCCCTCTATTTATATGAGAGTTTGGGTCAAGGTTCCCAACCATTATGGGAGTCAAAAAGGTTAGAACATGCACAAGGGAGAATTGGTCGGTTCGCACACCCAAGCAATCGCTTGGTGCATGATCTGGTTGGTTCACTAAGAGAACCAGTCAGTTCATACAGTTTCATGTTCTGAGTGAAATTGGTAGTCAATACACGATTAATGCTCAACATGATGTCAACACCAATCCTTCATCCAATCAAATTAGCAACCGAATTGGGCGGTACATCACATGAATTGGTCACTTGGAATGTGTGAACTGATCGGTTCACTATGTGAACTGGCCGTCTCACTCCATGGTTTAGTCATTGATCTATCAATGTTGATTAAAATTGACCTGACACTCCAATCGATCGGTTCAACATTTGAACCGGTAAGTTCAGAGTCCAGACAGTAAATTTTGAACTTCAGTTGTTTAATTGAATACCTAAACACCTTTAGTAATCAAATTAAACATCATTCATAAATATACTCCTTTAATTCAAGTTCATTGCTATGTGTGTGACCCTATAGGTTCAGAATTACGTTGGTAGTGAATTTCTATTTATGACATCGCAAGCAAAGAAGGGTGTCTAGCAAAACATCATTTCTACCCAAGTAAAAGTTAGAGAACAACTTCATCCTACAATTCATGATAAGTGTGACCATGATCGTATAGTTCCTTTGTCATTGATAACTAGATTGAACTTGAGGCATGGAATCATCATCTTATCAACATTCAATCTATGTTCCTTGAACTAGAACATATTGTCTAATATTCATGTGAGTTCACATATCACATATTGAATCACATGAGTACGGTAGTACATTTCTCAATCTCACTTATTAAGCTCCTGTAGGTGGGGCATATCCATCTACATCACTCATACTCTATCCCCATGTGTCATAGTGCACCCACTCATCACCGTTATGGCAACCCTTATTCAGGAACATATTGGATGATGTCAAAGTACATGAACAACATGTGATGAATGTAGTGATTGTTGGTATGTATGCCCATATAGCAAGTCATGTGATGATTGTAATGGGATACTTTGTAAATGATTTGAATAATAATAAAGGCAATTTCTGATCTATATGTTTTAACTGTTTCGGAGATGATAGTGTAACATGATAGATGTCTAAAGAATTGTTTTACTAGATGAAATATGCTTTTGGGTTGAGGACCTAAACGATGAGATCATACGAATGTTAAGAATATACATTCTTGTTTAGTCCCTAGTCGGTTGTTATTGTGGAAATAACCATAGACATCAATAACACTGAAGACTAGATTGTGTGTTGGTTGATGACAGAATCTCATTAGTCATGATATAGTGATATCAAACCAAGCACATAGGTACTTGTTAGAGAACAAGTGTACCAGACAGACCCACTGTGAGAGTGACACAAGGAACCATGATTTGGTAGTCACAGTTAGCTCTCACAGTGATGGTGGTGAATCTGATTCTTTGACCTAAAATCACTACACTCAACACATGTCGTTGGGTACACTTTGACATCATCAAACGCGGTCCTGAAACATGGGTTGTTATAAAGGTGATGATTGGGTGACTTTGACACATGGGGATTTTGAGGGGTGAGTGATAGATATGGGATTTGTCCCTCCTAAGGGAGTTTAATGTCCATGGCCACTTGATGAGTAGGATTGAGAAAGGCATGTGCATGCATGTGTGAATCAATATGTGATATTGATGTCACACACATCTCACCCAGACTGCTCTGAGATCAAGGAAATGGATGAACGTTGAAAGGATGACTGCACCATGCCTTGAGTTCATTCAGGACATTAGTGACACATGAATTATACATTTATTGTAACACCATTCACAGATTGTAGGATTGAATGTTGTTCTCCAACTTTCTATTTCACTTGGGTAGCACTGATGTGTGACTAGGCACCGCTCTTTGCTTGTGAAGTCATAAGTGTTATGGACTTTCACTGCCAACGTGAAATGGACATGCGGGGTCACACACAAAGGATTTAACCTAGAAGAGGAGTTTGTCCACAAATGATGTTTAGATTGATTACTAAAGGAGTTTAGTAGTTCAATTAAACACCTAGTCAATTGATAGCTCAAAATCATAGTATTCAAGGTGTTGGATCAGATGATTAGAGTATTAGATTGGTTGAAACTGTGATTGACTGACCTTCTGCCCCAACCGATTGGCTCATGAGATGAACCGATCGGCTTAGGTCATGAACCGATCAGTTCACTTAGTTGAACTGGTCGGCTGACCAACCGAGTTTGTTTCACTTGTAAAATTTGATTTGGACAAGGACTAATATGTGATTAGTTGGAAACAAACTTGGAAAGTCAATTCGAATTGGACTAGGAGCATGAATCGATCGTCTTAGATGCCCCAAACGATCGGTTCAGGTGTGAACTGTTCGATTGAGGTCACCAACCGTCCATTTCAGGGTTGAAATGATCGGTTCAACTGGCACAGTTTGTCTGATTTTGTGGAAAATCTCAAACCCTTCTACTCCTACTTTAGTCCTGCATTGCCCGGGGTAGAGAACCATGTCCCATGACTCTCCTATATATAGGGGTATTGGGGGCTTCTCAAAGTACAACTCATAACACCAGTTGCTCTGCAAAGTTGTCGTTCTCTCTAGTTGCGGTAACCAGGAGAGCCCGAGCAAGTGCTACCTGATAAGGGAGGCACAGTAAGGGAAAGACAACTGTAGAAAGGCAACTGGTTGCAAGAGAGTGTGTTAGTGATTAGTACACTGACAGGAGGGTGTGACTCCTTCTGATTCCTTGTGGGACAAGGATATCGGAGTTCCAGGCAGTCCGTGTGGATGACTACAGAGGCGGGAGACTTCTACCGCTCAGAGGATAGTTGTCAATCCCGACAGTGCCGGTGAGACCAGGAGCTGCACAGACATCGTCCAAGACCAAAGGTAAAGACCGCGCAAGCCGTGAGGTATCATCGCCGAGCAATCCTCGAAACAAGGTATGCCTCTACAAACCATCTTTCCTATTGTATAGATGTTGACGTGATTCCTTCATTTTGGGTTATGGGGAGAGAAAAGTTTTGTTTCTGCTACCTTCTCTGTCTCCCCTAAAACCCAATAGTGGTATCAGAGCCAGGTTAACTACTCTATGCTTTAGGATTATTGATGTGATCAAGTTTGGTTTGTCGCCTTTATTTATTGCATACGATGTGAATAAAATTGTCTTTATGCATGTCCAATCCTAAATCCACAAATCCCAAAATACATATATGATATGTAATATGAATGCACTCGATACGCCTCACCCTTAAATGCGTTTTCTGGTGGATGTATAGCGTGATTATGGCCAATAAACCCTATGTATGTGTGCATGGTTGTATGTGGTTGCTTGCATCTCGGTCTGCACACCAATTCCCTATCTCCTATTCCTGAGGCAACTCGATATTTCTTTCCTACCTTTGCTCCCCTCGAATGTAACTAGGGGTTTCCTTGTTCAAATGTAAAATAGGATAGATTTTTATTTCCTGTTATGTCAAAGAATGGAGGACTATTTGACGACAACTGAGACTATCGATTCAAGGAGTGAACCGATCAGTTGGCGATCCAGATGACCGGTTCGAGGAGTGAGACGATTGGATGGCAGCCATGAGGAAATGCACGATGACCAGGCAAACCGATCGGCTGGTGGCACCCAACTGACTGGCCTGATGGCGAGTTGATCAATCATGGAGATGAGTTGATCAAACCCAGAACGGTGAAGCACAGAGTTCATCTTGTATTGGTTGCATGTGATGTGGACCTAGATGACCGTGATTCCTCTTGGAACAAGGAATCACATTAGGATGGCCATAATCATCAATTTTATCATTTCACATGTTTTCTGTGGGATATAGCATGTATATGATACTTACTATATTGTGGTGATTGGATATGTATATGTACTTATAATACCAAATCCCTCATCTAAATAATAAGTCTTTCATGCCTTCCATTAGTGACACACATGAAAAACCTGATCGACCAAGTGTAGGTTACGCCAAAGTGTGGTGCGCCGTCTATCTCACGGAAGTGTGAAGGGTAAACATCTAGCATCTGCCAAAGCAGGGTGCATGTTTACCGTGTCGGCTTTTGGGATAGACTTAACTGGTGATTCTTAGAGCGTATAAGCCCAGAGGCACGGAATGTTCATGGCAAGGTGTTGCACATGTTCATTCATTAAGAGTTTCATATGATGAAATTGGCATGATGGCCTACCTAAATTGTCAAGTTATGGGCGATCAGCCAAAGCTGACTCATGACTTGATGAAATATGGATCTTGACCCACTAGGAGATTGTACACGGAAATCTTCCGAATTGATGGTGAGGGCTGACAATTTGAATCAAAATAGTGGGAGCGGTAAATAATTAAAGGCCTAATTAACTACTGTCAAATTTTATTCAAATCAAATCAAAAGGAGTTTTGACAAATGCAATTTTCTCTTGTAGAATGGCAAAAGAATCAACTTTTAAAATGGGTAAATTAATTGAGAATAAATTCCATAACTGGTTGAGGATTGTGAGAAGTGTTCTGCACAATCCAGATATACCGGTAGCCTTTGAATCCACTCTATGTGCACTTAAGAAGAAGGATAGTTCATTGATAGAGATCAATGGAATGAAATCTAAGGATAGAGGTGAGGGAGAGAAGGGTTCTCCCGCCGAACCAATGTCAGAATCTTTTGCGCTCAAAACACGGAGAGGATGGAAGGAACGATGGAAGAAGAATCGAGAGATAGAGATCTCTACTTCTGGTGTAGACGTTATAGAGATTAACTTTACTACTTCTTTGTCATGGGTACTTGATACCGGATGTGGATCTCACATTTGTTCAAATGTGAAGGATCTTAAGAGAAGTAGGCCTTTGGAGAAAGGTGAGGTAGAACTACGTATTGCCAATGGGGCAAGAGTTGCCTCCAGTGCCGTAGGAACCTATGAGTTAACTCTACCTAGTGGGCTAATAACAGAGTTGAAGAACTGCTATTATGTACCTACCATAAATAGGAATAGCATTTCCGTCTCTTGTTTGGACAAAGATGGTTTTGAATTTCTTATTAAGAATGGAAGGTGTTCCATTTCAAAAGATGGGGTCTTTTATGGTAGTGCCCCAATGTCTTATGGTCTATACTTGATAGATCTAGAGACAAATATATATAATGTAAACACCAAAAGACAAAAGCTCAACAACTCAAACAAAACATATCTTTGGCATTGTCGTCTAGGGCACATAAATGAGAAGCGCATCTCTAGACTCCATAAAGATGGTTATCTAGACTCTTTTGATTATGAATCAATAGAGACATGTGAATCTTGTTTGTTGGGCAAGATGACCAAGACTCCTTTTTCAGGTAAAGGTGAGAGAGCTAGTGATCTATTAGGACTCATACATACTGATGTATGTGGGCCTTTTATAACTAATGCCAAAGGTGGGTATTAGTACTTCATTACCTTCACTGATGACTTCAGTAGGTATGGTTGTGTACCTGATGAAACATAAGTCAGAAACCCTTGAAAGGTTCAAGGATTTCATGAATAAAGTACATCACCAACTTGGTAAAAGTATTAAAGCACTTTGATCCGATTGAGGTGGAGAATACTTAAGCCAGGAGTTCGAGGACCTTCTGTGAGCCTGTGGTATTGTATCACAATGGACTCCGCCTGGAACACCACAACATAACGGTGTGTCTGAAAGAAGGAATCACACTTTACTTGATATGGTGAGATCAATGATGAGTTTTGTTGATCTTCCAATTTCCTTCTGGGGTCATGCTCTTGAAACCGCCGCATTCACACTTAACTGAGTACCATCTAAATCGGTTCAAAAGACACCATATGAGATATGGACTGGGAAGAGTCCCAATATGTCTTTTATGAGGATTTGGGGGTGTGAGGCATATGTCAAGAAAAATGTTTCCTGACAAGCTAGGCCCTAGATCTGATAAATGTTATTTTGTTGGATATCCTAAGGAAACAAAGGGATATTATTTATACCACCCTACTGACAACAAAGTGTTTGTTTCTTGGACAACTGTATTACTAGAAAAGGAATTTATTTCCAAAGGAAGCAGTGGGAGGGAAATAGAGCTTGAAGAGGTTCAAGCCCAATAAGAAAACATAGAACCGGTAGATGTACAAGAGGAACATAAAGATTCACAAGGTGTTGTGGAATCTTAGTCTCCTCAAGTAATACAAGGACCTCATAGAAGTAGTAGGACCCACCTTGAACCTGAGAGGGTTGGATACCTTATGACTCAGGAAGGCGGTGAGTTGATCATAGATGATGATCCAACTACCTATCTATAGGCTATGGAGGGACCATATTCTGAGAAATGGCTTGAGGCCATGAAATCCGAGATGGAATCCATGTACTCTAACAAAGTATGGACTTTGGTGGAACCATCCGAATGGGTAAAACCCATAGGGTGCAAGTGGGTCTTCAAGAAGAAGACTGACATGGATGGCAATGTGAAAACTTATAAAGGCAGATTGGTTGCAAAGGGTTTCTGACAAGTTCAAGATGTTGACTATGATGAAACTTTTTCTCCAGTTGCCATGATTAAGTCCATCAGGATAATGCTTGCTATTGCAGCTTACTATGACAATGAGATGTGTCAAATGGATGTTAAAACTACATTCCTTAATGGGAATATAAATGAGGATGTGTACATGACACAACCTGAAGGTTTTATAGATCCAAAGAAAGCCAATAAATTATGTAAGCTACAAAGGTCAATTTATGGATTGAAGCAAGCATCTTGGAGTTGGAATCTTCGATTTGATGAGGAAGTCAAAGTGTTTGGCTTTATTCAAAATGAAGATGAACCTTGTGTGTACAAGAAGGTTAGTGGGAGCACGACCACATTCCTCATATTGTATGTGGATGACATACTATTGATGGGGAATGATGTCATAGCCTTAGAGAAGGTAAAGACTTGGCTTAGGAATACTTTCTCAATGAAGGACTTAGGTGAAGCATCCTACATTCTAGGTATTAAGATCTATAGAGATAGATTTAAAAGGCTTCTCGGACTAAGTCAAAGCACATACATTGACAAAGTGTTGAAGCGGTTCAGCATGGAGAACTCAAAGAGAGGCAACATCCCCATGCTACATGGAGTCGCCATCTCTAGAGCTCAATGTCCCCAATCTTGTGAAGAGAGGGAGTGTATGAATGGGATCCCATATGCATCATCCATCGGATCCATCATGTACGTTATGTTGTGAACATGCCCAGATGTCCCGTATGCCCTCAGCATGACGAGTAGGAACCAGTCAGATCCCGGGGATGCTCACCAGACAACCGTAAAGAACATCCTCAAGTACTTACGAAGAACTAAGGATCAGTTCCTTGTATACGGAGGCGAGGAAGAACTTGTTGTAAGAGGTTACACCGATGCAAGCTTCCAAATTGACAAAGATGATTATAGATCACAGTCAGGATTTGTATTTTTCCTAAACAATGGAGCTATGAGTTGGAAACGTTCCAAGCAAGAAACAGTTGCCGATTCTACTACAGAGGCCGAGTATATTGCTGCTTCACATGTAGCAAAGGAGGTTGTGTGGATCAGGAAGTTCATCTCTGAACTTGGTGTAGTTCCCAGTAGCTGTGATGCAATTGAGCTTTATTGTGACAATAATGGAGCTATTGCTCAAGCTAAGGAGCCCAGATCACATCAGTGGTCCAAGCACATACTATGGCACTTCCATCTCATGTGAGAGATCGTACATTGAGGAGATGTGAAGATTTGCAAAGTACCAACTAAAGACAACATAGTTGATCCACTGACGAAGGCCCTTTCTCAGCAGAAGCATGATGGTCATACTAGGTCACAAGGACTGAGGTTCCTAGGTGACTAGCTCTAAGTGCAAGTGGGAGTCTGTTGGTATGTATGCCCATAGATCAAGTCATGTGATGATTGTAATGGGATACTTTGTAAATGATTTGAATAATAATAAAGGCAATTTCCGATCTATATGTTTTAATTGTTTCTGAGATGATAGTGTAACATGATAGATGTCTAAAGAATTGTTTTACTCGATGACGTATGCTTTTGGGTTGAGGACCTAAAAAATGAGATCATATGAATGGTAAGAGTATACATTCTTGTTTAGTCCCTAGTCAGTTGTTATTGTGGAAATAACCATAGACATCAATAGCACTAAAGACTAGATTGTGTGTTGGTTGATGACAGAATCTCATTAGTCATGATATAGTGATATCAAACCAAGCACATAGGTACTTGTTAGAGAACAAGTGTACCAGACATACCCACTGTGAGAATGACACATGGAACCATGATTTGGTAGTCATGGTTAGCTCTCACAGTGATGGTGTAGAATGTGATTCTTCGACCTAAAATCACTACACTCAACACATGTCGTTGGGTACACTTTGACATCATCAAACGCAGTCCTGAAACATGGGTTGTTATAAAGGTGATGATTGGATGACTTTGACACAGGAGGCTTTTGAGGGGTGAGTGATAGATATGGGATTTGTCCCTCCTAAGGGAGTTTAATGTCCATGTCCACTTGATGAGTAGGATTGAGAAAGGCATGTGCATGCATGTGTGAATCAATATGTGATATTGATGTCACACACATCTCACCCAGTCTACTCTGAGATCAAGGAAATGGATGAACGTTGAAAGGATGATTGTACCATGCCTTGAGTTCATTTAGGACATTAGTGACAAAGGAATTATACATTCATTGTAACACCATTCACAGATTGTAGGATTGAAAGTTGTTCTCCAACTTTCTATTTCACTTGGGTAGCACTGATGTGTGACTAGGCATCGCTCTTTGCTTGTGAAGTCATAAGTGTTATGAACTTTCACTGCCAACGTGAAATGGACATGCAGGGTCACACACAAAGGATTTAACCTGGAAGAGGAGTTTGTCCACAAATGATGTTTAGATTGATTACTAAAGGAGTTTAGTAGTTCAATTAAACACCCAGTCAATTGATAGCTCAAAATCATAGTATTCAAGGTGTTGGATCAGATGATTAGAGTATCGGATTGATTGAAACTGTGATTGACTGACCTGCTGCCCCAACCGATTGACTCATGAGATGAACCGATCGGCTCAGGCTGGTGAGCCGAGCGGCTCAAGTCATGAACTAATCGATTCACTTAGTTGAACTGGTCGACTGACCAACCGAGTTTGTTTCACTTGTCAAATTTGATTTGGACAAGGACTAATATGTGATTAGTTGGAAACAAACATGGAAAGTCAATTAGAGTTGGACTAGGAGCATGAACCGATCAGCTCAAATTCCCCAAACGATCGGTTCAGGTGTGAACCGGTTAGTTGAGGTCACCAGCTTTAGTCCCGCAATTCCTGGGGTAGAGAACCCTGTCCCATGACTCTCCCATATATATAGGGGTATTGGGGGCTTCTCAAAGTACAACTCAGAACACCAGTTGCTCTACAAAGTTGTTGGTCTCTCTGGTTGTGGTAACCAGGAGAGCCCGAGCAAGTGCTACCCGATAAGGGAGGCACATCAAGGGAAAGACAACTACAGAAAGGCAACTGGTTGCAGGAGAGTTTGTCGGTGACTAGTACGTTGATAGGAGGGTGCGAATCCTTCTAATTCCTTGTGGGACAAGGAGATTGGAGTTCCAGGCAGTCCGTGTGGACGGTTGCAGAGGCGGGTGACTTCTGCCGCTCGGAGGACAGTTGTCAATCCTGACAGTCCTGGTGAGACTAGGAGTTGCACAGGCACCATCCAAGACTGGAGGTAAAGACTGCGCAAGCCACGAGGTATGGTCGTCGAGCAAGCCTCGGGACAAGGTATGCCTCTAAAAACCATCTTTCCTATTGTATAGACGTTGACGTGATTCCTTCATTTTGGATTTTGGGGAGAGAAAAAATTTGTTTCTGATGCCTTCTCTGTCTCCCCTAAAACCCAACATTGACTTCAGGTCTAAGAACAACAAGCACCACTATCACTATGAGAGATGATTCTGACTACCATTCCATGGTCTCCATGTATCACTCTCATGGTGGGTCTGTATGATACATTTTTCTCTAATATGTACCTGTGTGCTTGACTTGATATCACATATCATGACTAATGAGACTCTATCATCATTCAACACACACTCTAGTCTTCTGCATTATTGTTGTCTATTTTTCTTCCATAGTAATATCTGACTAGGGACATAACAAGAATGTATGTACTCTTACCATACATATGACCTCATCGTTCAAGTCTTCAACTTGAAGACATATGTCATCGAGTCACATCATTCTTTAGACATCTACTATGTATGTGTCATCATCTCCTGAGTGAGACAAACATAATAGATAAAATTACCTTTATGATTATCAAACCAAGTATCTAATCCCACATTCCAATCATCATATGGTTGCCTCTCTAGGAATACATACGAACAGTTATCCACAATGCAAGGGTGGAAGACCTTCACAATGATCATGACTCTGATCAAAAAGAAGAACACCATGAGTAAGAGCATCATTTAGAGGAGAGTGAAGAAGAGAGAGAAGAAGAAGAACATGAGGAAGAGCATGAAGAAGGATGTCATGATAGAGAAAGGAGAAGCTGGAGGAGAAACCACAACAACGATGATGATGAGAATGATGGGGGCACTTCCATTCGTGAGTTGGCTGCTACTAGAGCCAATGATTCCTGATGCCCAGTCATCATTTCTAGGTTTAATGCTCCAAACTTTGAGCTTAAATGGGTAGTCATTGCTATGATCCAGAATAAGACCTTTGGGGGGAATTCTGGGGGCAAAAACCCTTACCATCACCTAGATGCTTTTAAGAATATATGTGACATTATCAATATGAATAGGTGTTGCATGAGGTAATCTACTGCAAGGGATTCAACTTTTACCTAAGGGATAAAGAGCTATCATGGTACCTTTCTCTTCTAGACAAAACCATCAATGTATGGGCACCTCTGGCCAATGCTTTATCACTCGGTTCTATCCAGTAAAAAAGACTCTTAGAAATAGGCACAATATCATTTTCTTCATCCAGGAGCCTGGTGAAAACTTCTATGAAGTATGGGAAAGATTCCAAGAATACCAAAGGGACTGCCCTCACCACAACTATTATAAAGGATTTCTAGTTACAAACTTCTATAATGGGCTTACCTATGTAGAAAGGACTTCATAGAAGGTTGTTGTAGTAAGTGATTTTCTAGATAAGAACCCAAAGTAAACAATGAAGATCATTGACAACATGTCTGCCTTGCAAGATGATTCAGACTATGACAAGGGAACAACCAAAAAGGTATCGTCTGAAGGTACTACTACTAAGACTAAGGCTCTAGAAGTGAGAATTTCCCATATTCAGAAGATCGCTTTAGATGTGAAATAGTTGAAAGATTTCAAAAGCAAAGGAAAAACAAAGCTGAAAAAGTAATGAAATTTGTTACCTGCGGGAAAGGGGGCATGGAATAGATACAAGCATATATACCCAAACTGAAGAGGATAGTGAAGAAGAAGAAACTAGAAATGCCTCTTATGCCAACTTCATCATCCTAGCTTCTCCTATGGAAACAAGAACGTTTTCAAAAACATTCACCAATTAAACAACCCACCCAAGAGACCACCTACTTTTAGTAGGGGAGGAGGACCATGTGGTTTCACATGTAACATGAACTTTCAACAAAATAGAAACAACTACCAAGGACAAGGATAAAACCAAAATAGAAATGTCTGAGGAGGAAGACAAGGTCAAGGACATGCTTCTAACCAGTAGGATTTGATGTATGTAATGTTTTCTTTTAACAAGTGGCAAGCCATTATAAATGAATGATTAACTCAGAGCACCATAACCAACACTGGTGTTTTAAATACAATGCAGACTTAGTTGGGGGCATGACATCTCAGAGGACTGATATGCAAGCTCACAATAAGCAATTTGTGTAGCTGTCAGAACTGATAAGAACCTAAAGGGAAGGACACCTTCGAGTACTAAAAGTGCAAAATTGGCCACTCTCTGCTAAGGAAAAGTCCTAGAATAACCAAGTGCTATGATTACTTAGAAGGTCACTCCTATTGTTGATTCCCAACCTAAAACTATCCAAGCAGAAGAAGAACCAAAAATAGAAGTCTTAACAAAAAGATTAAGGCAAAGGAAAAGGGTAAGGGAAATAAGCCAGAAGAAACTGAGGAAGTTCTAATAGGTAGAGACCCTTATTCACCAAGTATTCCTTTTCCTCATAGGATGATCAAATCCCACTTGAAGAAGAGGTACAAAAAGTTCTTAGAAGTTATAAAGAAGTTGCACCTAGACGTTCCTTTCCTCGATGCCATTGTGGAGATGCCAACGTATGTGAAATTCTTCAAGGACCTGATTATAAAAAGTAGAGGAGAACACACTAAAACTGTCAGACTCGCAAAAATGTCTAGTGCTTTGGTTCAGGCAAAAATGCCTGCCAAATAGAAGGAATAGGAGCCTTCACTGTCCCATTCAATGTGGTAGATAATGAGACTATACACAGTCTAGCTGATCTCGGAGCAAGTATTAACCTTATGCCTCTCACTTTAGATCAGAGGTTGGGATTGACTGAAATGGTCAAGATAGGAATGTGAATTCAGTTAGTAGATCATTCTTTTATAAGACCAGTGGGGATTGTAGAAGATGTTTCTATCTAAGCGGGATGATTTTTCATACCATGTGACATAGTTGTGATTGACATGATGGAGGACCCGACCTATCCTATGATATTCAGAAGACCCTTCCTTTCCACGAGAAGAGTTTTGATAAATGTTGAAGCTGGGATCATCACCATCAGAGTGAGGAATGATCATATTGATTTTCATGTTCAAGACTCCATGAGAGGATCATCCCTCTTTGAGTCAGTCTATTTCATGGATAGATACAACTAGTTTTGTGAGGAAGTCCAAGTTAAAAATGTTGTAGTTGACCTACTCAAGAGGGATTTAAACAATCCTAACCTACATATTGACGATCTAGAGGTGGTTGAAATTCTTGATTATCTAAATCAACTTGAAGAGGACTGCAATGATGAAGAAAATGTATATTTTAGGATAGTAAAGTATACCTCTGTAGAGAAAACTCCAGAAGAGAGGAATCACACCTAAGCATAAATCAGAGTTGAAGCATATCCCTAAAGGATTAAATGATGGATTTTTAGACACTGAAGAAAGGAACTCAATTATTATAAAATCTACCTTGATAAATGACAAGAAAGAGACATTGTTGAATAGACTCCAGCTGAGAAGGAAAGCAATATGATACTTTTTTGAAGACATAAAATGCCTAAGCCCAACCATTTGCATGCTTAGGATAAATTTGAAAGAGAATGACAAACCTCTAGCCCAACCTCAAAGAAAATTGAGTCAGAACCTGAGAGAGGTGGTAAAGAAAGAGGTAATAAAACTCTGAGATGTGAGTATAATATACCCAATAAGCAATAGCAATTGGGTGAGCTCAATTCATGTAGTCCCTAAGAAGGGAGGCATGATAATAGTGAATGAATAAAATGGCAATGAAGTGGCAACATGAACAATAACTGGGTGGCAGATGTGCATCAACTATAGAAAGCTCAATGTCACCACCAAGAAAGATCATTTTCTGTTGCCATTCTTAGATCAAGTCCTAGAATGATTATCCCGTCATTCATAGTTACACTTCTTGTATGGATACTCGGGACTTTATCAGGTCCCTATCCACCTGGATGATCAGGAGAAAACCACCTTCACATGCATCTATGGCACACATGCCTTTTGAATAATGTCGTTCAGGCTTTGCAACGCACCTACGACATTTCAAAGCTGCATGATCTCAGTATATGTTAATTTTCTAGAAGATATTGTGGAAGTATTCATGGATGGCTTCTTCATCTATGGAACAGATTTTGATAGTTGTCTAACGAACTTATTCCAAGTCCTAAAATGATGTGAACAAAAATAGTTAGTGTTGAACTGGGAAAAATGTCAATTTATGGTCCATGTAGGTATAGTACTTGGACATGAGGTTTACGAGAAAGGAATCAAGGTCGATTTAAGAAAGGTAGAAGTTGTATCTAAGCTTCCACCTCCTAAATCTATAATGGGGGTGAGAAGTTTTCTAGGACATGTAAGATATTATAGAAGATTCATCAAAGACTTCTCCAAGATTGCTAAACCTTTGTCCAATTTGCTTGTAAAGATGTCATGTTCAATTTCATAGATGAATACTTTGAAGCTTTCAAAACTATAAAAGGTGCCCTGATGAAGACACAATTCTCCAAGACCCAGAATGGAGCTCCGACCAAGTGACTACGACATTAGAGTTGTTTTTGGGCAGAGAAAGATAAGAAACATCGTGTGATTTATTATGCAATAAGACGCTTGATGAAGCTCAGGTAAACTACACCACCACAGAAAAAGAAATGTTGGCGATAGTGTTTGCTTTTAACAAGTTCAAGTCCTATTTGATACGATTAAAAGTGAAAGTATACACAAATCACTATGCTATAAAGTATTTCACGTAGAATAAAGACACCAAACCCAGGTTCATGTGACGGACTCTACTACTACAAGAGTTTGATCATGAAATTATCAAAAAAGGGCACAAAAACTGTCATGATTGACTATATGTCACGAACCATGGCAAAAATGACCTGCTGCCAATCCATGACAATTATTCCGATGTAGCTATGACGATGGCGAAGAGTATTGAGCCCAAAGCACCATGGTTTTCTGACATATGCAAATACCTATCCCTGTCGACAGTTTCCGCCTAAAACTACATACAAAAAAGAAGAAGTTATTTTCTGACCTGAAAAATTACTACTGGGATGACCCTCTTCTTTTCAAAAGTTGTGACAATAATATGTATCTCCATTGTATCCCAAAAGAAGAAATTTAGAGGATTCTCTATGAATACCACTCTTCACCTTATAGCGGGCACTTAGGACGAGACCAAACAGCAAAAAAAATTTACAATTATGATTTTATTGGCCTGCATTATTTGAAGATGCTCATGCTTATGTGGAAGCATGTGATGAATGTTAGAGAACATGAAATGCTTCAAGAAGAAACAAAATACCAATGTTTAATTGGATCGAAGTAGAAATTTTTTATGTATGGGGAGTTGATTATATGGGTCCTTTTCCTTCATCATGACGCAACCAATACATTTTGGTTATGGTGGAATACATATCCAAGGGGGTAGAAGTAGTAGCTACTCCTACTTGTGATTCAAAATCCATGATACATCTATTTGAAAAGATCATCTTCCCAAGATATGGGGTCCCACGCATTGTAAGGACCCTAACCTCCGTTTAGGGTTTACCCTATTTGCTTTGCTTAATCCAGGTGCTTTGTTGCTTGCTAATCACCTTTAGTGGTGATTAGGGTTTGGTTGTGCTTTGTTATGAGTTGGAGGTGCTACTTGCAATTAACCTTGTGTGGTGTTCCTCCCTCTCCTTGCTTCCTCTAGTGTTGAGAGGAAGGTTTGGACTCATTGCTTGAGTTCCTTTGGGCTTGGTTGAGCTTGTTGGGCCTTGTTGAGTGTTGCCTTTGCTTCTTTGTGCCTTGTGTCGGGCAAGGGGTTCTTGTGTCGCCCAGGCTGTGTCGCCCATGATGGTGGTGTATCGTCCAGTGTGTCGCCCATGGATCTTTGACCTTCTTTGACCTCATTTGTGTCACCACTAGTGGACACTTGGTGCTTGATGCTTGCATGTGGCAATGGCCTTGGACAAGAGTCCCTAGGTGGGCGACACCTTGCTTTGCTTTGCTTTGGTTTCTCCTCCATCCCCTTCTATATAGGTGTTTCCTTTCCCTTGCTAAGGATCCCTTTTAGTCTTCTTCTCCTTGGTGCACGACACCCTTCCTCCTCTTTTGCAAGCGTGGTGGCCGATCCTTCCTTGGAGTCCCCTTCTTCCTTGGTGGTGCTTGGAGCTAGGAGCTTGGAGCTTGCTTAAGGTAGATTACATAACTCGTTACCCTAACTACACTACCTTCTCTCTATGTTCTTATATGTTGCTAGTTAGTTTCTTGCTTAGTTTTCTTTTGTTGGTCGATCCTTGTGATCTAGGGTTTCTTGGTGAGCAATACTCCTTTCTTTCCTTGGTCTTGAGGAGTGAGCTTGAATTCTAGTTTCATGAGAAACACTCCTCTCTCGTTTAAGTTGAGAGGTGATATTGTGTTCTAGTTACTTGAGCAACACCCTCCTCTCATCATGGACCTGAAGGGTGAGCTTGGTGGTAGTTGTGCACCGTGCTAGGGTTGTTCCTTGTGTTGTCATTTGGTGATAGATGATGTGCAAGACCCCTCTCTCTTAGTTGTTGAGAGGTGAGCTATCTCCTTGATCCATTAGGGTTGGTGCCCTTGTGGTTGGGGTTGATGACGACCTTGTGGAGTTGTTCCTACCCGTTATGGTGTTGGTGGTGTTGTTGCCCGATACCTTTCCTTTGGTCTGACCTGGGTCGACATGTTGGGATTATGGACGATAACCCTGGTCTCTGACCTTGTGACGGGCGTCACACTACCACCCTACTTTGTGGCGGCCGATAGGCCATGGGTTGGTTGGATGAACGATAGGTCCCTTTTGCTGGCTGTTTGAGCGACACCTGACTTAGACGTAGCTTGTTGTCGTTGTACTTTAAGGTGGACGTTGCTAGTTATTTATGTGACGGGCATCACACTAGTCCTATGTGAGTGACGGCCACCAGCACTACACTCGTTGCACAATACCACAGTGCACAGCACTGGTGAGTGCATGACACGCCTGACGCAATGTTGCATGTCACACCCTTGTATTGGCCGATAGACACTAGTGTGTTAACCATTATGAGTTGGACGATGGATGAGGGTGCCCTGCCCGATATCACTTGTGGTGAAGGTTTTGGATACTTTTAGTGAGGGTCCTGCCCCTTATAGAAACTGACATGTCATCCTTGCATCACGATTGGTTTGATGATATGCACGATATAGTAGACCACATCTATTCTAAACCTTGTGCATGTATCACGATTAGTCATGATGGTGGCCTTTGATATACTTAATGATAATCACTACGGCATAACTCATTTATGTAATTTGCATGACTTTACCTATGTATGTGATCATCTTGATATTATGAATAATGCTGAGAAAATGATAAGCATGTAGAATGCCTTGCTTAATGATGTAACCTATGCTTATGGTCACAAGTTGAGGCATGATTGATAAAGCATATAATCATTAATGTAACCTTATATTGATAAGCATGGTCTTTCTGTTGAACCTATGATTATTGTGCGTACAAACCATGCAGGTGTTGCATAGCCAAGTAAAAGGCTATGAGGTATGTATGATGAGTTAACATTTCTTTGATAGTTACTCTTGATGGTGAGATAACATGCATGATGTGTCAGACTCAAGTACTTGGGATTGCTATCCCATGATGATGATGTAAGCCTTGAGAGGCAGTGGCACTATGTGATGAAGGATTGAGATCCCATGGCATGTGATGATCCTTGTGATGGATCTAGATGATTGGTAGGAGGCCAAGTGATAACATGTAATGTTGATCCTTGTGGTGGATCAGGATGATGTTGACTACAATAAAAGCATAATATTGAGTTTCATACTATTTATTCTTGTTAATAGTTGCATGTTATACAAATTGGTTGAATCTTTCAATCCACATAAAATACACTAATTAATCACAGTGGAATATATCATGTACAGCGAGGAGATGTGAAGATTTGCAAAGTACCAACAGAAGACAACATAGCTGATCCACTGACTAAGGCCCTTTCTCTGCAGAAGCATGATGGTCATGCTAGGTCACAAGGATTGAGGTTCCTTGGTGACTGGCTCTAAGTTCAAGTGGGAGTCTAATTGTATGTATGCCCATATAGCAAGTCATGTGATGATTGTAATGGGATACTTTGTAAATGATTTGAATAATAATAAAGGCAATTTCCGATCTATATGTTTAAACTGTTTCTGAGATGATGGTGTAACATGATAGATGTCTAAAGAATGGTTTTACTCAATGACGTATGCTTTTGGGTTGATGACCTAAACGATGAGATCATATGGATGTTAAGAGTATACATTCTTGTTTAGTCCCTAGTCGGTTGTTATTGTGGAAATAACCATAGACATCAATAACACTGAAGACTAGATTGTGTGTTGGTTGATGACAGAATCTCATTAGTCATGATATAGTGATATCAAACCAAGCACATAGGTACTTGTTAAAGAACAAGGTACCAGACAGACCCACCGTGAGAGTGACACATGGAACTATGAATTGGTAGTCACAGTCAGCTCTCACAGTGAGGTGGTGAGTGTGATTCTTAGACCTGAAATCACTACACTCAACACATGTTGTTGGGTACACTTTGACATCATCAAACGCAGTCCTAAAACATGGGTTGTTATAAAGGTGATGATTGGGTGGCTTTGACACATGGGGCTTTTGAGGGGTGAGTGATAGATATGGGATTTGTCCCTCCTAAGGGAGTTTGATATCCTTGGCCACTTGATGAGTAGGAATGAGAAAGGCATGTGCATGCACGTGTGAATCAATATGTGATATTGATGTCACACAAATCTCACCCAGTCTGCTCTGAGATCAAGGAAATGAATGAACGTTGACAGGATGACTATTCCATTCCTTGAGTTCATTCAGGATATCAGTGACAAAGGAATTATACATTCACTGTAACACCATTCACGGATTGTATGATTGAAAGTTGTTCTCTAACTTTCTATTTCACTTGGGTAGCACTGATGTGTGACTAGGCACCGCTCTTTGCTTGAGAAGTCATAAGTGTTATGGACTTTCACTGCCAACGTGAAATGGATCTGTAGGGTCACACACATAGGATTTAACCTGGAAGAGGAGTTTGTCCACAAACATCTTTAGCTTGATTACTAAAGGAGTTTAGTAGTTCAATTAAACACTCAATTAATTGATAGCTCAAAATTATAGTATTCAAGGTGTTGGATCAAATGATTAGAGTATCAGATCAATTGAAACTGCAATTAACTGATCTGCAGCCCCAACCGATCGGCTCATGAGATGAACCCATCAGCTCAGGCAGGTGAGCCGAGTGGCTCAGATCATCAGACGATCAGTTCATGTCGGTGGACCGATCGGGTGATCAAACGATCGCATTTTGTTTCACTTATCAAATTTGATTTGGATAAGGACTAATATTGATTAGTCGGAAACAAACATAGAAAGTCAATTTGAGTTGAAACAGGATCACGAACCGATCGACTGGATTGTCCAACCGATCAGCTCATGGATCCAAACGATCGGCTGGAGTGTCCAACCGATCAGCTGGAGGGTCCAGACGACCGTTTCTGAGTTGAAATGATCGGTTCAACTGCCGCAGTTTGTCCGATTTTGTGGAAATCTCGAACCCTTCTACTCCTGCTTAAGTCCCATATTGCCCGGGATAGAGAACCCTGTCCCATGACCCTCCTATATATATAGGGGTATTGGGGGCTTCTCAGAGTACAACTCAGTGAAAGCCGCTTGCTCTGCAAAGTTGTCGTTCTCTCTGGTTTTGGTAACCGAGAGAGCCCGAGCAAGTGCTACCCGAAAAGGGAGGCACAACAAGGGAAAGACAACTGTAGTTGCTACTGGTAGCAGGAGAGTGTGTTGGCGACTAGTACGCCGACAGGAGGGTGCGACTCCTTCTGGTTCCTTGTGTGACAAGGAGATCGGAGTTCCAGGCGGTCCGTGTGGACGACTGCAGAGGCGGGAGACCTCTTCTGCTCGGAGGACGACTGTTAATCCCGACAGTCCCGGTGAGACCAGGAGTCTTCAGTCCCGGTGCGACCAGGAGCTGCATAGACACCGTCCAAGACCGGAGGTGAAGACCGCACAAGGCGCGAGGTACCGTCGCCGAGCAAGCCTCGGGACAAGGTATGCATCCACAAACCATCTTTCCTATTATATAGACGTTCATGCGATTCCTTTTGTTCTGGGTTTTGGGAGAAAATTTTTGTTTCCGCTGCTTCTCTACCTCCCCTAAAACCCAACAGTGGTATCAGAGCCACATCAACTGTTCTATATTTTAGGATTATCGATATGATCAATTTTGGTTTGTCGCCATTATTTATTGCATGTGATGTGAATAATATCGGCTTTATACATGTCCAATCCACAAATCCCAAATATACATATATGATATGTAATATTAATGCACTCGATACGCGTTGCCCTTAAATGAGTTTTGTGGTGGATGTGTAGCATGATTATGGCCTATAAACCCCTATATCTGAGTGTGGTTGTATGTGGTTGCTTGCATCTCGGTCTGCGCACTGATTCCCCTTCTCTTATTCTTGATGTAACTCGAAATAATTCGAGAATTCTTTTCCTACCTTTGCTCCCCCCGAATGTAACTTGGGGTTTCACAATTCAATTGTAAATAGGATAGATTTCATTTCATGTTATGTCAAAGAATGGCGGACAACCTGAGACGATCGGTTCAAGGCGTGAACCGATCGATTGGTGATCCAGACGGCCGGTTCGAGGAGCCAGATGAGCGGGTGGCGACCTGAGGAGATGCACGATGACCAGTGAACCGATCGGCTGGAGGCGCCAGTCGATCGGCTGGTGGCACCCGAACAACCAACTTGATGGCGAGTCGATCAATCATGGAGATGAGCTTATCAAACCCAGAAAGGCAGGCACAGATTTCATCTTGTACAGGTTGCATGTAATGTAGACGTAGATGACTGTGATTCCTCTTGGCTCGAGGAATCACAATAGGATGGCCATAATCATTGCTTTTTATCATTTTGCATGTGTTCTGTGGGATATAGCATGTATATGAAACTTATTATATATTGTGGTGATTGGATATGTATATGTATATAAAAACTAAATCCCTCATTAAATATTAAGTTTTAGATGCCTTCCAAATGCGACACACGTGAAAAGCTTGATCGACCAAGTGTGGGCACGCCCTAGCATGGTGCACCGTCTATCTTGTGGAAGCGTGGAGGATGAATGTGTGGGTTTGCCCTAGCAGGGTGCATATTCATCATGTTGGCTTTGGGTTGGACTTAACAAGGTGACCTAGATTGGATCTAGCGCCTTGAGGCATGGAGATGATCATGGCAAGGAGTTGCATATGACATCTTTCAAGAGTTGCATATGATGCAATTGGCAAGAGTTGCCTACCTGGGAGATCTGAGTTGTGGGTGACAGCCCTAGCTGGTCCATGGCTCAGAGGATTTCAGGATCTTGACCCACTAGAAGATTGTACGCAGTAATCTTCTGAATTGATGGTGAGGGCTGTCACTTTGAGTCAAAATAGTGGGAGCGGTAATTAATTAAAGGCCTAATTAACTATCATCAAATTTTATTCAAATCAAATCAAAAGGAGTTTTGACAAATGCAAATTTTCTCTTGTAGAATGGAAAAGGAATCATCTTTTAAAATGGGCAAATTAATTGAGAATAAGTTCCATAACTGGTTGAGGATTGTGAGAAGTGTTCTGCACAATCTAGATATACCAGCAGCCTTTGAATCCACTCTATGTACGCTTAATGTGTTAGTGAAGAAGAAAGAAAATTCATTGATAGAGATCAATGGAACGAAAGGTAAGGGAGAGAAGGGTTCTCTCGCCAAACCAATTTCTTCTACATGGAGAGGATGGAAGGAACGATGGAAGAAGAAGTCAGAGATAGAGATATCTACTTCTGGTGTATACGTCATAGAGATTAACTTTACTACTTCTTCGTCATGGGTACTTGATACCGGATGTGGATCTAACATTTGTTCAAATGTGAAGGATCTTAAGAGAAGTAGGCCTTTGGGGAAAGGCGAGGTTGAACTACGTGTTGCCAATGGGGCAAGAGTTGCCACCAGTGCCGTAGGAACCTATGACTTGACTCTACCAAGTTGGATAATAATAGAGTTGAAGAACTGCTATTATGTACCTGCCATAAATAGGAATATCATTTCCGTCTCTTGTTTGGACAAGGATGGATTTGAATTTCTTATTAAGAATGGAAATTGTTCCATTTCTAAAGATGGGATCTTTTATGGCAGTGCCCCAATTTCTTATGGTCTATACTTGATAGATTTGGAGACAAGTGTATACAACGTAAACACCAAAAGGCAAAAACTCAACGACTCAAACAAAACATATCTTTGGCATTGTCATCTAGGGCACATAAATGAGAAGCGCATTTCTAGACTCCATAAAGATGGTTATCTAGACTCTTTTGATTATGAATCAATAGAGACATGTGAATCTTGTTTGTTGGGCAAGATGACCAAGACTCCCTTTTCAGGTAAAGGTGAGAGAGCTAGTGATCTATTAGGACTCATACATACTGATGTATGTGGGCCTTTTAGATCTAATGCCAGAAATGGGTGTCAGTACTTCATTACCTTCACTGATGATTTTAGTATGTATGGCTATGTGTACCTGATGAAGCATAAGTCAGAAGCCCTTGAAAGGTTCAAGGATTTCATGAATGAAGTATATAACCAACTTGGTAAAAGTATTAAGGCATTTCATTTTGATCGAGGTGGAGAATACTTAAGCCAGGAGTTTGAGGACCTTCTGTGAGCCCATAGTATTGTATCATAGTGGACTCCGCCTAGAACACCACATCATAACGGTGTGTCTGAAAGAAGGAATCGCACATTTTTGGATATGGTGCGATCAATGATGAGTTTTGTTGATCTTCCA
The DNA here is from genome assembly GCA_963693085.1 of Alisma plantago-aquatica. Taxonomy (NCBI): domain Eukaryota; kingdom Viridiplantae; phylum Streptophyta; class Magnoliopsida; order Alismatales; family Alismataceae; genus Alisma; species Alisma plantago-aquatica. The sequence goes on from OY856409.1 coordinate 1,291,868,076, forward strand.
ATTTCTTTCTAGGGTCATGCTCTTGAAACTGCCGTGTTTACACTTAACCGTGTACCATCTAAATCGGTTCAAAAGACACCATATGAGATATGGTACGGGAAGCGTCCCAATTTGTCTTTTCTGAAGATTTGGGTTGTGAAGCTTACGTCAAGAAAATGTTTCCTGATAAGCTTGGACCCAAATCTGATAAATATTATTTTGTTATATACCCTAAGGAAATGAGGGGATACTATTTATACCACCCTACTAACAACAAAGTGTTTGTTTCCAGGACATATGTGTTCCTAGAGAAGGAATTTATTTCCAAAGGAAGCAATGGGAGGAATATAGATCTTGAAGAGGTTCAAGCCCAACAAGAAAACATTGAACCGGTAGATGTACCAGAGAAGAATGCAGATTTACAAGGTGTTGTGGAATCTCAGCCTCCTCAGGTAACACAAGGACCTCGTAGATCTAGTAGGACCCGCCTTAAACCTGAGAGGTTTGGATACCTTATGACTCAGGAAGGTGGAGAGTTGATCGTAGATGATGATCCAACTACCTACGTAGAGGCTAGGGAGGGACCAGATTCTGAGAAATGGCTTGAATCCATGAGATCCGAGATGGAATCCATGTACTCCAACAAAGTATGGACTTTAGTGGAACCACTCGAAGGGGTAAAACCCATAGGGTGCAAGTGGGTCTTCAAGAAGAAGACCGACATGGATGGAAATTTGCAAACTTATAAAGGCAGATTGGTTGCGAAGGGTTTTCGACAAGTTCAAGGTGTTGACTATGATGAAACCTTTTCTCCAGTTGCCATGATTAAGTCCTTCAGGATCATGCTTGCTATTGTAGCTTATTATGACTATGAGATTTGGCAGGTGGATGTTAAAACCACATTCCTTAACGGGAATATAAATGAGGATGTGTACATGACACAGCCTGAAGGTTTTGAAGATCCAAAGAATGCCAATAAAGTATGTAAGCTGCAAAGGTCAATCTATGGATTGAAGCAAGCATCTTGGAGTTGGAATCTTTGATTTGATGAGGAAGTCATAGTGTTTGGCTTTATTCAAAATGGAGATGAACCTTGTGTGTACAAGAAGGTTAGTGGGAGCTCGACCACATTCCTCATATTGTATGTGGATGACATACTTTTGATGGGGAATGATGTCTTAGCCTTAGAGAAGGTAAAGACTTGGCTTGGGAAAACTTTCTCAATGAAGGACTTGGGAGAAGCATCCTACATTGTAGGAATTAAGATCTATAGAGATAGATCTAGAAGGCTTCTCAGACTAAGTCAGAGCATGTACATTGATAAAGTGTTGAAGCAGTTCAGCATGGAGAACTCAAAGAGAGGCAACATCCCCATGCTACATGGAGTCACCGTCTCTAGAGCTCAATGTCCCCAATCTTGTGAAGAGAGGGAGCGTATGAATGGGATCCCATATGCGTAAGCCATCGGGTCCATCATGTACGCTATGTTGTGCACACGCCCAGATGTCTCGTATGCTCTCAGCATGACGAGAAGGTACCAGTCAGATCCTGGGGATGCTCACTGGACAGCCGTGAAGAACATCCTCAAGTACTTGCGAAGGACTAAGGATCAGTTTCTTGTGTACGGTGGCGAGGAAGAGCTGGTTGTAAAGGGTTACACCGATGCAAGCTTCCAAACCGATAAAGATGATTACAGATCGCAGTCAGGATTTGTGTTTTGCCTTAATAATGGAGTTGTGAGATGGAAGAGTTCCAAGCAAGAAACAGTTGTCGATTTTACTACAGAGGCCAAGTATATTGCTGCTTCACATGCAGCAAAGGAGGCTGTGTGGATCAGGAAGTTCATTTCTAAACTTGGTGTAGTTCCCAGTAGCTGTGATGCAATTGAGCTTTATTGTGACAATAATGGAGCTATTGCACAAGATAAGGAGCCCAAATCACATCAGAGGTCCAAGCACATACTGCGGCGCTTCCATCTCATATGACAGATCGTACAGTGAGGAGATGTGAATCTTTGCAAAGTACCAACTGAAGACAACATAGATGATCCACTGACTAAAGCCCTTTCTCAGCATGAGCATGATGGTCATGCTAGGTCACAAGGATTGAGGTTCCTTGGTGACTGGCTCTAAGTGCAAGTGGGAGTCTGTTGGTATGTATGCCCATAGAGCAAGTCATGTGATGATTGTAATGGGATACTTTGTAAATGATTTGAATAATAATAAAGGCAATTTCCGATCTATATGTTTAAACTGTTTCTGAGATGATGGTGTAACATGATAGATGTCTAAAGAATGGTTTTACTCAATGACGTTTGCTTTTGGGTTCATGATCTAAACGATGAGATCATACGGATGTTAAGAGTATACATTCTTGTTTAGTCCCTAGTCGGTTGTTATTGTGGAAATAACCGTAGACATCAATAACACTGAAGACTAGATTGTGTGTTGGTTGATGACAGAATCTCATTAGTCATGATATAGTGATATCAAACCAAGCACATATGTACTTGTTAGAGAACAAGGTACCGGACAGACCCACTGTGAGAGTGACACATGGAACTATGACTTGGTAGTCACAGTCAGCTCTCACAGTGATGGTGGTAAGTGTGATTTTTTTTTAATTAAGCCAGGGGACCATCTATTCACCCCACTCCCCTCGTGTGGGCACAATCAAAAGCAAACATACATCTCCTGCAGAAACACAGGTAAAACCCCACATATCACACCAACACACAACACATGTCGTTGGGTACACTTTGACATCATCAAACACATTCCAAAAACATGGGTTGTTATAAAGGTGAAGATTGGGTGGCTTTGACACATGGGGCTTTTGAGGGGTGAGTGATAGATATGGGATTTGTCCCTCCTGAGGGAGTTTGATATCGTTGGCCACTTGATGGGTAGGATTGAGAAAGGCATGCACATGCACGTGTGAATCAATATGTGATATTGATGTCACACACATCTCACCCAGTCTGCTCTGAGATCAAGGAAATGAATGAACGTTGACAGGATGACTGTTCCATGCCCTCGAGTTCATTCAGGATATCAGTGACAAAGGAATTATACATTCACTGTAACACCATTTACGGATTGTAGGATTGAAAGTTGTTCTCCAACTTTCTATTTCACTTGGGTAGCACTGATGTGTGACTAGGCACCGCTCTTTGCTTGTGAAGTCATAAGTGTTATGGACTTTCACTACCAACGTGAAATGGACCTGCAGGGTCACACACATAGGATTTAACCTGGAAGAGGAGTTTGTCCACAAACATATTTAGATTGATTACTAAAGGAGTTTAGTAGTTCAATTAAACACTCAATTAAATGATAGCTCAAAATCATAGTATTCAAGGTGTTGGATCAAATGATTAGAGTATCAGATTAATTGAAACTACAATTGACTGATCTGCTGCCACAACCGATCGGGTCATGAGATGAACCGATCAGCTCAGGCAGGTGAGCCGAGTGGCTCAGATCACCAGACGATCGGTTCATGTCAGTGGACCGATCGGGTGATCAAATGATCGCATTTCATTTCACTTATCAAATTTGATTTGGATAAGGACTAATATTGATTAGTCGGAAACAAACACAGAAAGTCAATTTGAGTTGAAATAGGATCACAAACTGATCGACTGGATTGTCCAACCGATCGGCTCATGGATCCAAACGATCGGCTGGAGTGTCCAACCGATCGGCTGGAGGGTCCAGATGACTGTTTCAGAGTTGAAACGATCGGTTCAACTGCCGTAATTTGTCCGATTTTGTGGAAATCTCGAACCCTTCTACTCCTGCTTTAGTCCCATATTGCCCGGGATAGAGAACCCTGTCCCATGACCCTCCTATATATAGGGGTATTGGGGGCTTCTCATAGTACAACTCAGTGCAAGCCGGTTGCTCTGCAAAGTTGTCGTTCTCTCTGGTTTTGGTAACCGAGAGAGCCCGAGCAAGTGCTACCCGAAAAGGGAGGCACAGCAAGGGAAAGACAACTGCAGTTGCAACTGGTAGCAGGAGAGTGTGTTGGCGACTAGTACGCCGACAGGAGGGTGCGACTCCTTCCGGTTCCTTGTGTGACAAGGACATCAGAGTTCCAGGCGGTCCGTGTGGACGACTGCAGAGACGGGAGACCTCTTCTGCTTGGAGGACGACTGTCAATCCCGACAGTCCCGGTGAGACCAGGAGTCTTCAGTCCCAGTGCGACCAAGAGCTACACAGACACCGTCCAAGACCGGAGGTGATGACCGCGCAAGGCACGAGGTACTGTCGCCGAGCAAGCCTCGGGACAAGGTATGCATCCACAAACCATCTTTCCTATTATATAGACGTTGACGCGATTCCTTTTGTTCTGGGTTTTGGGAGAAACTTTTTGTTTTCACTGCTTCTCTGCCTCCCCTAAAACCCAACAGTGGTATCAGAGCCACGTCAACTGTTCTATATTTTAGGATTATCATATGATCGATTTTGGTTTGTCGCCTTTATTTATTGCATGTGATGCGAATAATATCGGCTTTATACAAGTCCAATCCACAAATCCCAAATATACATATATGATATGTAAAATTAATGCACTCGATACGCGTCGCCCTTAAATGAGTTTTGTGGTGGATGTGTAGCATGATTATGGCCTATAAACCCCTATATCTGTGTGTGGTTGTATGTGGTTGCTTGCATCTCGGTCTGTGCATCAATTCCCCTTCTCTTATTCCTGATGTAACTAGATATAATTCGAGAATTATTTTCCTAGGTTTACTCCCCCCGAATGTAACTCGGGGTTTCACAATTCAATTGTAAATAGGATAGATTTTATTTCCTATTATGTCAAAGAATGGCGGACAACCTGAGACGATCGGTTCAAGGCGTGAACCGATCGGTTGGTGATCCAGACGGCCGGTTCGAGGAGCCAGATGAGCGGGTGGCGACCTGAGGAGATGCACGATGACCGGTGAACCGATCGGCTGGAGGTGCCAGTCGATCGGCTGGTGGCACCCGAACAACCAACTTGATGGCGAGCCGATCAATCATGGAGATGAGCTTATCAAACCCAGAAAGGCAGGCACAGATTTCATCTTGTACAGGTTGCATGTGATGTAGACCTAGATGACCGTGATTCCTCTTGGCTCGAGGAATCGCAATAGGAAGGCCATAATCATTGCTTTTTATCGTTTTGCATGTGTTCTGTGGGATATAGCATGTATATGATACTTACTATATATTGTGGTAATTGGATATGTATATGTATATAAAAACCAAATCCCTCATTAAATATTAAGTTTTAGATGCCTTCCAAATGTGACACATGTGAAAAGCTTGATCGACCAAGTGTGGGAATGCCCTAGCATGGTGCACCATCTATCTCATGGAAGCGTGGAGGATGAATGTGTGGGTCTGCCCTAACATGGTGCATATTCATCGTGTTGGCTTTGGGTCAGACTTAACAAGGTGACCTAGATAGGATCTAGTGCCTTGAGACATGGAGATGATCATGGCAAGGAGTTGCATATGACATCTTTCAAGAGTTGCATATGATGCAATTGGCAAGAGTTGCCTACCTGGGAGATCTGAGTTGTGGGTGACAGCCCTAGCTAGTCCATGGCTCAGAGGATTTCAGGATCTTGACCCACTAGAAGATTGTATGTTTTAATCTTCCGAATTGATGGTGAGGGCTATCAATTTGAGTCAAAATAGTGGGAGCGGTAATTAATTAAAGGCCTAATTAACTATCATCAAATTTTATTCAAATCAAATCAAAAGGAGTTTTGACAAATGCAAATTTTCTCTTGTAGAATGGAAAAGGAATCATCTTTTAAAATGGGCAAATTAATTGAGAATAAATTCCATAATTGGTTGAGGACTGTGAGAAGTGTTCTGCACAATCCAGATATACCAGGAGCCTTTGAATCCACTCTATGTACGCTTAATGCGTTTGTGAAAAAGAAAGAAAATTCATTGATAGAGATCAATGGAACGAAAGGTAAGGGAAAGAAGGGTTCTCTCGCCAAACCAATTTCTTCTACATGGAGAGGATGGAAGGAACGATGGAAGAAGAAGTCAGAGATAGAGATCTCTACTTCTGGTGTATACGTGATAGAGATTAACTTTACTACTTCTTCATGGGTACTTGATACCAGATGTGGATCTCACATTTGTTCAAATGTGAAGGATCTTAAGAGAAGTAGGCCTTTAGGGAAAGTCGAGGTTGAACTACGTGTTGCCAATGGGGCAAGAGTTGCCGCCAGTGCCGCATGAACCTATGAGTTGACTCTACCAAGTGGGCTAATAATAGAATTGAAGAACTGCTATTATGTACCTGTCATAAATAGGAATATCATTTCCGTCTCTTGTTTGGACAAGGATGGATTTGAATTTCTTATTAAGAATGGAAATTGTTCCATTTCTAATAATGGGATCTTTTACGGCAGTGCCCCAATGTCTTATGGTCTATACTTGATAGATTTGGAGACAAGTGTATACAACGTAAACACAAAAAGGCAAAAACTCAACGACTCAAACAAAACATATCTTTGGCATTCTCGTCTAGGGCACATAAATGAGAAGCGCATTTCTAGACTCCATAAAGATGGTTATCTAGACTCTTTTGATTATGAATCAATAGAGACATGTGAATCTTGTTTGTTGGGAAAGATGACCAAGACTCCCTTTTCAGGTAAAGGTGAGAGAGCTAGTGATCTATTAGGACTCATACATGCTGATGTATGTTGGCCTTTTAGATCTAATGCCAGAAATGGGTGTCAATACTTTATTACCTTCACTGATGATTTCAGTAGGTATGGCAATGTGCACCTGATGAAACATAAGTCAGAAGCCCTTGAAAGGTTCAAGGATTTCATGAATGAAGTACAGAAGCAACTTGGTAAAAGTATTAAGGTACTTCATTCCGATCGAGGTGAAGAATACTTAAGCCAGGAGTTTGAGGACCTTTTGTGGGCCCGTAGTATTGTATCACAGTGGACTCCTCCTGGAACACCACAGCATAACGGTGTGTCTGAAAGAAGGAATCGCACATTGTTGGATATGGTGCGATCAATGACGAGTTTTGCTGATCTTCCAATTTTTTTCTGGGGTCATGCTCTTGAAACCGCCGCGTTTACACTTAACCGTGTACCATCTAAATCGGTTCAAAAGACACCATATGAGATATGGTACGAGAAGCGTCCCGATTTGTCTTTTCTGAAGATTTGGGGTTGTGGAGCTTACGTCAAGAAAATGTTTCCTGATAAGCTTGGACCCAAATCCGATAAATGTTATTTTGTTGGATACCCCAAGGAAATGAGGGGATACTATTTATACCACCCTACTGAAAACAAAGTGTTTGTTGCCAGGACAGCTGTTTTCCTAGAGAAGGAATTTATTTCCAAAGGAAGCAGTGGGAGGAATATAGAGCTTGAAGAGGTTCAAGCCCAACAAGAAAACATTGAACCGATAGATGTACTAGAGGAGAATGTAGATTTACATGGTGTTGTGGAATCTCAGCCTCCTCAGGTAACACAAGGACCTCGTAGATCTAGTAGGACCCGCCTTGAACCTGAGAGGTTTGGATACCTTGTGACTCAGGAAGGTGGAGAGTTGATCATAGATGATGGTCCAACTACCTACGTAGAGGCTATGGAGGGATCAAATTCTGAGAAATGGCTTGAAGCCATGAGATCCGAGATGGAATCCATGTACTCCAACAAAGTATGGACTTTGGTGGAACCACCTGAAGGGGTAAAACCCATAGGGTGCAAGTGGGTCTTCAAGAAGAAGACCGACATGGATGGCAATGTGCAAACTTATAAAGGAAGATTGGTTGCGAAGGGTTTTCAACAAGTTCAAGGTGTTGACTATGACGAAACATTTTCTCCAGTTTCCATGATTAAGTCCTTCAGGTTCATGCTTGCTATTGCAGCTTATTATGACTATGAGATTCGGCAAATGGATGTTAAAACCGCATTCCTTAACGGGAATATAAATGAGGATGTGTACATGACATAGCCTGAAGGTTTTGTAGATCCAAAGAATGCCAATAAAGTCTGTAAGCTGCAAAGGTCAATCTATGGGTTGAAGCAAACATCTCGGAGTTGGAATCTTCGATTTGATGAGGAAGTCATAGTGTTTGGCTTTATTCAAAACGGAGATGAACCTTGTGTGTACAAGAAGGTTAGTGGGATCTCAACCACATTCCTCATATTGTATGTGGATAACATACTTTTGATGGGGAATGATGTCTTAGCCTTAGAGAAGGTAAAGACTTGGCTTGGGAATACTTTCTCAATGAAGGACTTAGGAGAAGTATCCTACATTCTAGGTATTAAGATCTATAGAGATAGATCTAGAAGGCTTATCAGACTAAGTCAGAGCACGTACATTGACAAAGTGTTGAAGTGGTTCAGCATGGAGAACTCAAAGAGAGGCAACATCCCCATGCTACATGGAGTCTCCGTCTCTAGAGCTCAATGTCCCCAATCTTGTGAAGAGAGGGAGTGTATGAATGGGATCCCATATGCATCAGCCATCGGGTCCATCATGTATGCTATGTTGTGCACACGCCCAGATGTCTCGTATGCTCTCAGCATGACAAGTAGGTACCAGTCAGATCCCGGGGATGCTCACTGGACAGCCGTTAAGAACATCCTCAAGTACTTGTGAAGGACTAAGGATCAGTTTCTTGTGTACGGCGGTGAGGAAGAGGTGGTTGTAAAGGGTTACACCATTGCAAGCTTCCAAATCGATAAAGATGATTACAGATCGCAGTTAGGATTTGTGTTTTGCCTTAATATGGAGTTGTGAGCTGGAAGAGTTCCAAGCAAGAAACAGTTGCCGATTCTACTACAAAGGCCGAGTATATTGCTGCTTCACATGCAGCAAAGGAGGATGTATGGATCAGGAAGTTCATTTCTGAACTTGGTGTAGTTCCCAGTAGCTGTGATGAAATTGAGCTTTATTGTGACAATAATGGAGCTATTGCACAAGCTAAGGAGCCTAGATCACATCAGTGGTCCAAGCACATACTGCGGCGCTTCAATCTCATACGAGAGATCATACAACGAGGAGATGTGAAGATTTGCAAAGTACCAACTGAAGACAACATAGCTGATCCACTGACTAAGGCCCTTTCTCAGCAGAAGCATGATGGTCATGCTAGGTCACAAGGATTGAGGTTCCTTGGTGACTGGCTCTAAGTGCAAGTGGGAGTCTGTTGGTATGCATGCCCATACAGCAAGTCATGTGATGATTTTAATGGGATACTTTGTAAATGATTTGAATAATAATAAAGTCTGTTGGTATGCATGCCCAAATACATTCTTGTTTAGTCCCTAGTCGGTTGTTATTGTGGAAATAACCATAGACATCAATAACACTGAAGACTAGATTGTGTGTTGGTTGATGACAGAATCTCATTAGTCATGATATAGTGATATCAAACCAAGCACATAGGTGCTTGTTAGAGAACAAGGTACTGGACAGACCCACCGTGAGAGTGACACATGGAACTATGACTTGGTAGTCACAGTCAGCTCTCACAGTGATGGTGGCGAGTGTGATTCTTAGACCTGAAATCACTACACTCAACACATGTCGTTGGGTACACTTTGACATCATCAAACACAGTCCTGAAACATGGGTTGTTATAAAGGTGATGATTGGGTGGCTTTGACACATGGGGCTTTTGAGGGGTGAGTGATAGATATGGGATTTGTCCCTCCTGAGGGAGTTTGATATCCTTGGCCACTTGATGAGTAGGATTGAGAAAGGCATGCGCATGCACGTGTGAATCAATATGTGATATTCATGTCACACACATCTCACCCAGTCTGCTCTGAGATCAAGGAAATGAATGAACGTTGACAGGATGACTGTTCCATGCCTCGAGTTCATTCAGGATATCAGTAACAAAGGAATTATACATTCACTGTAACACCATTCACGGATTGTAGGATTGAAAGTTGTTCTCCAACTTTCTATTTCACTTGGGTAGAACTGATGTGTGACTAGGCACCGCTCTTTGCTTGTGAAGTCATAAGTGTTATGGACTTTCACTGCCAACGTGAAATGGACCTGCAGGGTCACACACATAGGATTTAACCTAGAAGAGGAGTTTGTCCACAAACATGTTTAGATTGATTACTAAAGGAGTTTAGTAGTTCAATTAAACACTCAATTAATTGATAGCTCAAAATCATAGTATTCAAGGTGTTGGATCAAATGATTAGAGTATCGAATTAATTGAAACTGTAATTGACTGATCTATTGCCCCAACCGATCGGCTTATGAGATGAACTGATCAGCTCAGGCAGGTGAGCCGAGCGGCTCAGATCACCAAATGATCGGTTCATGTTGGTGGACCGATCGGGTGATCAAAAGATCGTGTTTCGTTTCACTTATCAAATTTGATTTGGATAAGGACTAATATTGATTAGTTGGAAACAAACATGGAAAGTCAATTTGAGTTGAACCAGGATCACGAACCGATCAAATGGAGTGTCCAACCGATCGGATCATGGATCCAAACGATCGGCTGGAGTGTCCAACCGATCGGCTGGAGGGTCCAGACGACCGTTTCAGAGCTGAAACGATCAGTTCAACTGCCGCAATTTGTCTGATTTTGTGGAAATCTCGAATCCTTCTACTCCTGCTTTAGTCCCATATTTCCCGAGATAGAGAACCCTATCCCATGACCATCCTATATATATAGGGGTATTGGGGGCTTCTCAGAGTACAACTCAGTGCAAGTCAGTTGCTCTGCAAAGTTGTCGTTCTCTCTGGTTTTGGTAACCGAGAGAGCCCAAGCAAGTGCTACCCAAAAAGGGAGGCACAGCAAGGGAAAGATAACTATAGTTGCAACTGGTAGCAGGAGAGTGTGTTGGCGACTAGTACGCCGATAGGAGGGTGTGACCTCTTCTGGTTCCTTGTGCAACAAGGAGATCGGAGTTCCAGGCGGTCTGCGTGGACGACTAAAGAGGCGGGCGACATCTACCACTCGGAGGACGACTATCAATCCCGAGAGTCCCGGTGAGACCAGGAGTCTTTAGTCCCGGTGCGACCAGGAGCTGCACAGACACCGTCCAAGACCAGAGGTGAAGACCGCGCAAGGCGCGAGCAACTGTCGCCGAGCAAGCCTCGGGACAAGGTATGCATCCACAAACCATCTTTCCTTTTATATAGATGTTGAAGCGATTCCTTTTGTTCTGGGTTTTGGGAGAACATTTTTGTTTCTGCTTCTTCTCTGCCTTCCCTAAAACCCAACACATAAATAGGTGATGAACTCATGTGATAGTTAGACAGTTTTTGCTCTAAGCTGTGGACTCATATCAAGGCTTGTGAATGTTTATATAACCTATTTTCCTTGCAGGATGTGGACTTAAATGTAATAGTTTTCTCAGTTTACCTGCTTTCCGCAATTGGTTTTAATTAACTCGTACTTTGATAATCTGTGGTTATGGTGATTTCCGCACGTTTTCGCATAACACCTCGATGTCTGTGTGATAGTGGGATGTGTTGCCACACGCGTCATCATTAGTGAAGAGTGGATCCCACTTTGTGGAAAGACAATTTTTTGCTTTATTGAAGAAATATGGGGTGAGACACAAGGTTACCACACCTTACCACTGGAAAACCTTAGGAAAGTGGAGGTTTCCAATTAGCATATTAAACAAATTCTGGAAAAGACTATCATAGGACCAGAAAAGATTGGTCAATGAAGCTTGATGATTCCATGTGGGCATATCGCACTTCCTATAAGACTCCTATATGGGCCACTCCCTATATATTAATATATGGCAAGGCATGTCACTTACCAGTAGAATTAGAATGCAAGGCCTTTTGGGTAATCAAATTCCTGAATATGGACCTAGGATTAACACACAGGAAGAGGTTCTTATAGTTGCAAGAGCTAGAGGAGCTTAGGCTCCATGCTTATGAAAATGCCAAGATATATAAACAAAGAACCAAAATGTGACATTGAAAAGAAAATATGTATCTAAGGGAGATAAGGTTTTTTTCAATTCAAGAATTAGACTTTTTCCTAGGAACTAAAGTCAAGATGGCCAGGCCCCTTTACTGTATCAAAGATATATCCATCATGGATGATGGAGCTTTACGGTGAAAAGATAGGGGCATTCCATGTGAATGGAAATAGAGTGAAAAGAAGATGAGGTAGAATGGAGGTTCAATTAGATGAACCACCACCTACACCACCAGAGAAAGATGAGGAAGTTAACCAAAGCGAGTCAAGCTAAAGACTATAAATTAGCTCTTCTTGGGAGGCAACCCAAGGATTTCTTGAATTCTAGTTTGTTTTAGTTTATTTTATTCTCAGTAACTAGATCCTACTACTGTTTGTCCTAGGTTTTATATAGCAACTATTTAGGTTGTATTTGTTTCTTTACTTCTAGTGTATATAGAATAAAGTTGGGGACAAATCTAAGATATGTGCCTTGATTTCTGAAACTACTAGTTCCAAGCAAGGACTTGGACAAAAATCTATCGATCGACTGGATCTCCAACATCTTGTTGACCATTGAACCTTATTCTCAATCAAAATAACAAGGTTCTTTATTTATAGTGTCAACAATTGTTGAGTTCCCAAAATCTAGTGGATTGACGAATTTTCCAAATCTCATCAAACCGCCAAGCTCCCTTACCAGTCAGGGTTGGGGTATTTAACCCCACCCCTATGTCGACCAAAAAACCTACTGCCTTAATTGAGTCTTTTCACTCCACCATTGTCACTCCAACACACTCGCATTGCCAACATGCTAGTTCACCACGGTCGAAACCACTCGATGTCACTGTCTCAGTCACCAACACCAAAATGCCGAAAGGATCGAGCTACACCAACTTAGATAGATGAACATAGAAAAGGGAAGGGGTTGCATTGTTTCTTCACCGGCAAGAAGACTCACCTTGCGGAAGATACCCCTAAGCCTTTCCTTCCCATCATCCTTCTTGAATCGTCAAATGTCCTAGTCATCGAGGATTATGGTTTCCAAACCTCATTTTTCTTTCCCTCTCTGACTCTCTATAGTTCCATAGAATGCCTTCACCGCCAGAACTGAGGTGACCCTTCATCTCACATGATTCTCAACATCCGTGGACTGTTGAGCCTTTTGATTTTTTGTTCACTACTAACCCTTTTGCACATCAGACATTCATGTCGATCACTGAGTTGTGCACCTTAATGAATTTCTCATCGATCGTAGGAAATGGAATTTTCATCGACCATAGGATAACACATCCTCTTAACCTAGACAAAGAACTCATCGATCAAATCCCTCCTACTACATTCAATTTAGTATTGATTATTGAATCTTCCCAAAGCCTCCATTTTGATCAGTTGAGTGCATTTGATTTCCCACTAGTGATAAAATCATATTTCATGAGTCAACAAGATGTCGTCCACCACTTACTATTCCTTGAATATGCAAGCTACATTTCTAAAAGGAATTGAGGAAACAATCAAGGAAATAACAATAGTGCTTGACACAAACCCAAACATGCCACAAGACATGCCTTTGAAGCTAGAGTTGAGAAGGGAGCATCTACTTCTGTTGTTAGAGTATGAATCCACTAAGTTTGATGAGGAAAAATAGAACTCCATGTGACGCCCCATGCCAAACAAAGTGAGGTTACTCAAAACAAAACCAGTAGAAGAAGATTAACAAACAGATTATTGGAAAATATTGAAAAATTAAAACCATTTTCATAAAACTATCAAACAACAAGAACCTTTACATACGACTACTTTCATGCCTCAAAGCACTTACTATGTATGCCATCAACATGTTACTAGGGAACCTATTCCAGAACATATATACATATATCCACTACATCTGTATATAAAAGGACACACAAGCCAAGCACGAATCAAAAGCATGTACACGAAATATCCCCAAGGACCTAAGTGTACAGGGATGACTCTAGGACTCTATCAACAAATGAAATCCAAAAGCACTTCCAACCTGGTCAACTATTGCTCTTCTTGCTTCTACTCAACCTCTGATGCACAATCTCTACCTCTTCATGCATGACCACCTAAAAAGGATGTAGAAAACCCATGGGGTGAGATTCTAAATCTCAGCGGGAGAATAATTCTCCAACAACTCTATTATTATCACAGATAAGATAACTAAAGTAGAAGTAAGGTTACAACTATAAGAAGCAGATAGCCATTATCAACAGGATGAGCAAGTATTGTTGAATTATAAAACATCTTAACAATTTAAAAGGAATATGAAGAACTTATATAATTCCTATCAACAATATTGTATAAAGATCATTCAAGGCCTCATCCAATATTTCCATATTTGATTTTATGCAAGTATAATGCATGACTAATTATGTATTTTATTATGCCTCAAGAATTTGAGTCGTACCACCCAAATCCTACCAACCACTACTAAGTCAAAATCGGTGCCATACAAGGTCTAATGGAAGAGTCAGAATCCACGATCTCACCCCCTCAGTCAGTACGAGTGAACATGCAATGACATCATCAGTCAGACTGCTATCAGCGACATATAGTCCAGATGTACAAATCTAGACCACCTTGGTACAGGTCATTGTGCTAGTGAAACTAAGCTATGGCCCACAACCACACTCTTATCAGGGTATGGCCCACAACCAATTATGTATCACATATCACTAAGCTACAGTATAAAGCCACACTCTAATCAGGGTATGGCCCGCTGCCAATCCTATATCACTTATCACTGAGCTACGTCTCGAAGTGGCACTCTAATCAGGGTATGGCCCGTAGACAATCATGTTTCCTAGTCTGGACATAAGGGAATATTCATCCTCACCCCGGCATATTCAAAAATATGTGCTCTGAGTTAAACACATTTGACCATTCAACAAGTCTTAACATCGAATGGATCTATGGCATAGTATAAAATACATGATTAGGTTCCACTTGATTATTTAGGTCATTTAAGTATCTTTTAGCATCAATCAAGTTACAACGTATAAACTCTAAACAAGTTCTACTTAAACAAGGGCATAACACATCACCAGAACATTTTTGGACATAGGGTGTGATCTCATCACATCACACTTGATATTTCCAATCACCATATTTCTCATCACAAGTATCACATACTTTGGGTAGCAACCCCCCATCTCATCACTAGGGAAATCACCATCTTATATAGGAAATAAGTCATCATTAGGTCATAAGACCATTTAACTCTCCTTTCAAGGATGTCAACAACACTTATGCCTCACAAGGCCCGCTCAAATGTATAATAAGCAACATAGCTCATACCTGGCTATGTTTACCAATTGATGTCACCTACATGGTTAGAGACTTGTAACAAGAATAACAACATCATCAAAACTACTATCTCATAAGATTCATGCCATTTACATTACATCGTTTGAGTTTGGGTTTCTATTTAATCAATTAGGGTTTACAAGGTTGGATCAACTAACACTATTAGATCATTGTTCCCATCATCATTATAAGGTATGTCATGAGATAAATATTATAGAAAAGAACACTCCTTATTATTCATATAACCACCCCATAGGGTATCACATCATAACATGTAACCTGATCATCAACATGATGTAACATAGCCATCATCACAAGATATCAGTTGGGGCTAACATGTAGAATATTGGTTAGCACTTTCCATGGGATGTCGACTTGACATCATCACAACATGTCAAATACCACCATTCAAGGCACAAGAGATAACCTCACAAATGGTATAATGGTTTACCACTTCTAGAGAGTGTGACGGTCAACACCATCTAAGGTGTGACAGTCAACATCACCCATGGTGTAACGACCCCGCCTCCCGATAACCCCCATTTAAGGGAGACCGAAAGGTCAAAGCCGTTATCCAATAAAAAGGATTTCGAAATCTTGGAGTTTCTTGGGATCCAAGGAGTCCCAATGAAGAAAGAAGAAAGAGAAAATACCATTAATGTCAAATAGGAAGATAATATGATACATAATTAATGGATTATGTGGTATTGTATTGAAGGAAGTATTTTCTACTTAATGGAAATATATTTTCATGTCCAATAAAGTAAAAGGCAAGAATAAAGAGAATAAGTGAGACGATTTTCATAATTCTAATTATCCAAGAAATTATAAAAATCAAAGGGATAGTGAGGAGAGAGAAAACTTGCTTCTCATTGAAGGAATAGGATTCCTAATAGGAGAGGGCTTGTTTCCTCTTAGATGGGAATCTTAGGGCGAGGTTATCCCCTCCTATAAAAGGGGTAGAGCCTCTGGCTCGAGTTAAAGTGAGATCCCATGTATCCTACCCTCTCTTCTCCTTCTTCTTAGTAAACAAACCCTAACGGAAAGGTTATCCTGACCACGGAGCAATGAGGGATCGTTAAGTTGTCTTGAGGGAAGCAAGACGACCCCACAATGACCGTGGAGGGAGCTGCCATCGCCACCTTGGTTCCACCGTTGTGCGGCACTGCAAAAGGATCTGCAGCACGACCGTGGATCGCAGGTCCTATGACCCTGCACTCGGCCAACCGGGCCGAGGGTGGGAGTAGGGGCGAACGCGATGGAGGGCGTCGGAGTCAGTATTGCACCTGCTGATAGCCATCGAGGTCTGAGGAGCAAGGAATAGCCGCTCAAAGCATGACTAGGGTGGCAGCAAAGCGTCGTCGTGAGGTTGAAGATGAGGGAACGGTCATTGGACCATTTTGCCCTCCGAAGAACTAAGAAACCAGTAGCCACGCCAAGGGTATTTTGGTAACATAGTTATAATTTCAAAGTGGGCCGCATTGCATGGGAACATGGTGACGTGGCGCTCTCTGATTGGCCAAAGTAAGTGATTTATTGCAAAAGTTGTATATAAATATTGGTAGCTCGGATGGTTACACATAAAATATGAATTTTTCTCAGAAAAATGAGAGGAATCCAATAAAAATAGTTTTAGATGCTAATTCCTCTTGAAATTCTAAAAGTAATGGAGATTATAAACTTTAATGCTTTAATGTTTAAAGAACCTTATTTTGAGATGAATAATATATTTAGAAGGGTTTAATGGATGATTAAAGTGGGTATTAGCTTGTTAATCATAAAGAGATACATTAAGATCGAAAAAGATGAATTTTGCACGTAATTAGTTTAATTTAGAGTTTCATGTGCATAAATATGCTTTAATGGGCCTTGAAACCCTAATGTTGGCAAATTCGACTCTTAATAGCTTTAATCATTCAAAGTAGTGAATAAAGATAAGATATAATAATTCTAAGCTATTTCGAGCATTAAAGTTCCTAATTGTGGTTAAATACCCTTAATGTGGAAATTAGGGTTTCCTAGTGGATAAAAGGTAGAATTAATGATAAATAACGTTCATACGAGTATTAGAGCATAATGAATTACGAATTGATGATAAAAAAGCATAATGACTTTGTCATAGATTAAAAAGGATAAAAATGGTAGCTTTAATGTAAAAAATGCTTAATGGACTTAATTGATGGTTAATTGTGCATTAATCTGGAATTAAGGTTATGTGTTTGTAAAAGGTAACTTTCGTGAAGGATAGATGAGATAATTAGGGTTTAAAAAGAGTAAAGGGAAGTAAAACCCTAATTGCAAAGTAAACCCTAAAAAGAGGAAGAAATCCTAAAAAGGAATAGGAACCATAAGCAGCAAGATGGTTTGGATAGATTTTGATAAAAAGGAATTGAATGTAATTTCAGGAATGAATTGTGTGCTTGCTTGATTCTGGATTACTTGCTTGTTTGGATTATTCCTACACCTGAGTCTGCCTAACAGATATGTGGTTAATTATGAATAACCGCCTTAGTTTCTTGAGGATTTTCTGGATGGTTAATCGCGTTGAATGCAAATTATCCGTTTCGATGTTCGTACTTGCAAATCATAAAGTCACTATGATTATCACATAAATAATAGAAGTATGTATTCTTGCACCTACATGCCACCCTGATGGATGATGCCAAAATGTGCAAACTTTTGGTTGCCCCCACATACCAGTATATTCGGATATGTTGACCGACGCTTTGTTTGTCGACGATTTAGGTACAAGCTTGAAAAGGACAAACAGTAAAGTGACATATGTGAAATTAATTAAGAGTTAAAGTACAAAGGAGTATTAGTTAGAGTAGACCCCTGATGTGGATAGATGTAGATATCCCAGTTTTGAAAAAGGTATGCAAAGTTTTATTTTGTACCAATTTTCAATTTAGTTGGTAAAATTTATTAATTGTTATTGATTATTTATCGAACCTTTGATCCGGGTTATTGGATAATGGCTCTGACCTTTCGGTCTCCCTTAAATGGGGGTTACCGGGAGGCGGGGTCGTTACAATTGGTATCAGAGCGAAGGTTCCTCATTTAATCTTTAATAATTAGTAAATTTTACAAACTCCGTAGTAACCAAGGGAGTTATTAGAGGATTGTCTAAAGGACTGAGGTGTCTAGAAAAGGATCACGTTCGGGGGCTGGCAATATTTTCCTCCGCACCGCTAGTCGGAATACGAGGACTCCCGGATTGTGTGACTGCTTGGCCGATGTCTTAGGTTATGACTTGAAATAAGATACCTTTAGGACTCTCTCATCTTGTTCATCCCTTCTCAACTCAAATTCTGTTAAGGACCTTAAGGATTAGGGTTGTCTCTCTTCTCCTCACCCTCTTGAGGTATGGGTAAGGATAATAAGGTCTAAGGAATCCTCCACCAAATTAATGAAAAGCATGTAAATAAGTTGTCATGGACATAAGCTTAATAGATTAAGTGCAAACTAAAGAATAGATACTTGCTTAGGTTGTATGACATGAGTTGTCATTGCCCTCAGGAGAGACCTGTGGATAGAACTCCTTGTAAGGAGGATGAGTAGAGAGAGTTAGTCTTGGAGGTAGGGACCTCCATTAAAAGTAGAGACCTAGCACATACTTTGAGGATGATGTTAACGATAACACTAAGTGAAGACGAGAGAGAGAGATGACATGATGAGTTAGATGTCATGGTAGACCAGGTGTTTGGATAGGCATGCCTTGGATGCCATATGAGCCATGAGAAGTTGATAACTGAGTACCTTTGGCAACCCAACCCTAGGAAGGGTCGTGCATGTTGGAGCGAAGGATAGCTCCTTCATGGATGAGGTTAGAGAAGAACCTATAGAAACCTTATGGGCTGTTGTGAGTAGGATATAACTTTCACCCATATTACATCAGTAGTACGAGCAGTAATTTAAAACTGAGGCTAGAAGGACAGGATGGATGGCTTATGAGATAAGCATAAGGGGCTATGGATAATCATGAGCAAACATAAGGTTGAGCATAGGCTTCACCCACATAGAGGTATGTCTGTGAGCTTGATCCTTCATGGAGAGAGGACCTCTAGTAGTATGACTGGATGTGGAGTTAGCTCTAGAGAGAGAAAGTAGAACCCCAGTAGGGAGGTTGGAAGCCAAAAACCCCGAGATATGAGGAATCGTGGGGAGTTGATGATGATGCGACCTAAGTGGATGATAGTGGTTGCCTTATGCTTGACCCCTGGAGGCTGATGATATCTTGGTTGCCTTTAGAGGAACCAAACCCTAGAGAGAGGAGGATGCTTCTGGTACCTATGTGCCTCTGGTATAAGTGGTTACCTGCTGAGATGAGATACAGAGTACCTTATACCCTGAGGAGGTTTAAGTAACCAGTTGTGAGGCATTATACCTAGTTGGTTGTCCTTGAGGAGGACTCAACTCTAAGGTGTTTCTCATATAACAGGATCATGGGAGTACATGACATACCTTGGACATGCTTAATTCATGATTAAGAGTTTGAGCATGCAGTTGGGTACCCAAAGGAGAACCTAGGGTTCCTAGGCCTAAGAGGGGAAGCAGTGTATCCGATGCTCATGATGAGATTTGAGTCTCTACAATTTCGAGCATGGTACTCCTCATGTGTAGAGGAAAAGGAAACCCCTTAAGTTAAGGGTATGTTTGATGAACCCCATCACAACTAAGTTGATCTAATGTAGAGGATGAGAACAAGGGTGACCTAGTATGGTTTAGTAGGTGGTCTTCTTGTGCCTTAGTAGCTTGCTAGGGTTAAGCATACTCATGTGGATGCAGACCCTAAACATAAGGATGGTTGTGACCTTATTGTCAAGAGTTGTAGTTTCCTCCCATCCTGGGAGAGGGACCCTTTGTAGGGTGTATACCAGTTTTTTTGGTTTTGAGGTAACCTAAAGAGGTTTCATAGGATGTTGAGAAGCTAAGTGAAAAGTACATGGTATGAGGATGAACATGTAGACCCATAGATAACCATCTCTAAGTGCATGTGGGTGTGTTACCATGGAGGTAACTGGTATGGGGCCTGACTAAGGTAGGCAGGTCACCATGATCCCTATGAAAGGATGAAAGTCAGCCCTTGAATGCAGAAAGAGAGATGATGAAGGCTTGGGTAAGGTTCTAAGTTGGACATGTAGTATAACAGAATCCTAAGTCTATCCTAGGGTCAGGTGGGGATAAGACCGATGGAAGTAGGAGTTGCCTAATTCCCTAGTTTCACATGACCATTGGGTCGGGAGGTAACAACTATCATTGTCTGAGGGCCATGGGTTAGGAGATTGATCACCTTCATGAACTCATGGGACCCAAAGGGCAGATGAGTAGGGCACTCTCTGGATGCATAAGGGAAGAGGGATGACCCCAAAAGTTTTGGCACCCTATAGACCTAGAGGAGATGACCAAGGATTGTGTAGTAACCCAAGTAGGTTCGAGACCAGTTTTCCATGGAGGTAATTTTGATATCATGATGTTTGTGATGTAAATACATGTGTGGAACGTTTCAACTTAGATTTGAAAGTGTACTGGCAAGGTGGGCTGCACCATCTCTACTCTTGGAACAGGAAGAACTTTGTATTTGGACTGCAGCCAAATGCTTATTTCCTCTTTTTATGGCAGTGAGAGATAGGACAGTACGCATGCCATACACCAAGGATAAAGATGATGTGAGTTGGAACATTGCTATAAGGTATGAGAATAGAGATGATAACATACCCTGCGGAGCGAATGATACATGGATGGTTGACAAACACTAAGAGTATTAAGGAAATCATCTTGTGAGGATGTTTTATCTTGAGCTATGTGGATTTTCAAGTTAAACAAGGTTGAGTTTGATCACCATGAGAATGAGCTCAGAGTTTCTTGATGAAGACAAACTTAGAGTTTGACCTGAGATGATAAGTGGAATACATGGAGGTGTATGTCTTCAACATTACCTAACACATAAGGAGATGAAGTGGTAATGAATGCTCTGGTTGAGATATAGCTGCCTAGTTTAGCTAGAAGCTAGAAGAAGTTGAGGTTGTTAGGGTAACCTTAAGTTGAGAAAAAGAAATAAGTTTGGCTAGCACTCAGATGTATCAATAGCGGTTAATCAAGTAAAGGATTGTTTGGTTAGCCAGCTTAGTCTGTGATATCATGAAAGGATGGTTGTAGAACCTCAGATGCACTCCTCTGAAAAGGAAGGTGATGAAACCCTAATTAGAGTGGTGTAGGGTTTCTGAGGAATCAAGCTTGAGGAATCATGACATACAGGAGATCATGGTTTTAAGATCACCAAACACCGTGATGCTACAAAGATAGTAAGTGATAGTAGCACTTTGGTTGCTTGATGTGAAGTTGCATGTAGCATGTGGCCATGCAAGCCAAGGGTGAAAGATGAACACCAGTAACCCAGTGCTTTGACTTAGAGGTTAAAGAATCCCTGAGAGGGAATGGGAATTCATCAATACAGATGTGGTGGTAAATTTTCCCTAGACCAAAGAAGGTCAAGATGCAATATGGGTTATGGTAGATCTCCTTACCTAGATGACATGAGAAAGAAAGGAGTACTGTCAAGGGACAAATTCGGTTGAACTACATAAGAGAGAGAGATGGTTCAACTACATCATGATGTGAGTTCAAAAGTTCTTGAGTATGACTATAGGTTCACTTCCATGAGGTGGAAGTGGATACATGAAGAACTCGATGAGAGTATAGTTTATCACCCCTTACTAATGGTTAGTATGATCCAGACTAGAGGGTCTGATGAGAGCATGTGTGCTCATTTGGGGTGATACATAGAGATAATTCTTAAGATGTGATATTAACCACCATATCCTTTATCAGGATGGAAGAAGTTCTAGAAGGAGGTTGTGTCGGTCACCACTTCATTAAGATGATGTTGGTAAAGGAGGCCCGGTGAGGGTCAGAAAAGAACCACAGTGGGTGCAGATGAAGTTGCTTTGATCAAGCAATGGCTGAGAGAGAGAGCCCAGGGACAACATGAGTTGTGAGCTGATGCAAAGTACACTGACATGCAGTTCACTGTGGGAGAGTATGTGATGTGAAAATCTGACCCCTCTAAGCTACAGTTGAGAAAGTTGAGCCCCCGATATATGGGTCCATTTGAGATGGATTGGTGGAGAAGGTTGTGTTTAGCCTTACCCCTCATGATAACATGATGTATAATGTGTTCCATGAGTCTGATCTAGAGCACTATGTGAGGTACCCAAGCCATTTGTTGAGCCCTGAACCTATTCATCTTTTCAGAGGCTGAAATGTCCTGAGTCACCTATGAGGGTATGATATACCAAGGTAAGGAAGAACTCAAATGGAAGAATATGAGATGATGAAGGTTCTTAGGAAGCACCATGGAAAGGGTGAAGCCACATGGGAGCCCTGATGGACATAAGAAAGGCTTATCATGAATTGTTTGTGTGCTTGATGGAATTTTGAGGACAAAATACTTATAAGAGGGGAAGGATGTTACAACCCCAAATTTTGGGTTTCTTTACCGAGAAATGTAATTTCTCATATTATATATATTTGGAACAAATAATGATATAATTTGTTTTGAATAAATGAGTTTCGTTTACAATAGCCTTGATGATTGTGTTGCGGGCTTTATTGGCTATTGGGCCCAATAACACGGATATTCAATTAGTAAATGAATAATTGAGAATTTGAGAAAAGAAAGGCGTGGAAACCTCTAGAAGGCAAAAGAACTTAATCCAAAGGTGTATTTCATGCCACATGGGTTCCTTGGGTCCCAGGTAGTCCAAAGTTGCAAAGATAATGCAAAAAGAAAAGAAAAGATCAATTAAGTATTTCTTTATTAAGAAAGAAATTGAAAACAATGATAAAATGTGGAAAATAAGTGGAAAGATGTGTAATTGAGTTATCCTTAGTGGAATTTCGTATCCCAAGGATTCCTAATAATAAAAGGAATACCAATGAGGAAAAAAAAGATAAACAAAGAGAAATTCTCAAAAAGAGCTATTTTAATAAGAAATAAACAAGATAATGAGAAATAATGAAGAATAATGCATTTAGATGCATCTAGAAGGATAATGAGTGTCCAATAAAAAGGATTTCAAAATCTTGGAGTTTCTTGGGATCCAAGGAGTCCCAATGAAGAAAGAGGAAAGAGAAAATACCATTAATGTCAAATAGGAAGATAATATGATACATAATTAATGGATTATGTGGTATTGTAAAGAAGGAAGTATTTTCTACTTAATGGAAATATATTTTCGTGGTCAATAAAGTAAAAGGCAAGACTAAAGAGAATAAGTGAGACGATTTTCATAATTCTAATTATCCAAGAAATAAGAAAAATCAAAGAGATAGTGAGGAGAGAGAAAGCTTGCTTCTCATTGAAGGAATAGGATTCCTAATAGGAGAGGGCTTGTTTCCTCTTAGATGGGCATCTTAGGGCGAGGATATCCCCCCCTCTAAAAGGGGTAGAGCCTCTGGCTCGAGTTAAAGTGAGATCCCACGTATCCTACCCTCTCTTCTCCTTATTCTTAGTAAACAAACCCTAACGGAAAGGTTAGCCTGACCACAGAGCAATGAGGGATCATTAAGCTATCTTGAGGGAAGCAAGACGACCACACGACAACCGCGGAGGGAGATTCCATCGCCACCTTGGTTCCACCATCACACAGCACTACAGAAGGATCTATAGCACGGCCGTGGATCGCATGTCCTGTGACCCTGCACTCGGCCAACCGGGCCGAGGGTGGGAGTAGGGGCGGATGCGATGGAGGGCATCAGAGTCAGTATTGCGACTGCTGATAGCCATCGAGGTCTGAGGAGCAAGGAATAGTCGTGCAAAGCACGACTAGGGCGGCAGCAAAGCGCCATCGTGAGGTTGAAGATGAGGGAACGGTCATTGGACCGTTTTGCCCTCCGAAGAACTAAGAAACCAGTAGCCACGCCGAGGGTATTTTATTAACTTGGTTATAATTTCAAAGCGAGTCGCATTGCATGGGAACATGACGACGTGGCACTCTCCGATTGGCCAAAGTAAGTGATTTATTACAAACGTTGTATCTAAATATTGGTAGCTCAGATGGTTACACATAAAATATGAATTTTTCTCAAAAAAATGAGAGGAATCCAATAAAAATAGTTTTAGAGGCTAATTCATCTTGAAATTCTAAAAGTAATGGAGATTATCAACTTTAATGCTTTAATGTTTAAAGAACCCTATTTTGAGATGAATAATATATTTAGAAGGGTTTAATGGATGATTAAAGTTGGTATTAGCATGTTAGTCATAAAGAGATACATTAAGATTGAAAAAGATGAATTTTGCACGTAATTAGTTTAATTTAGAGTTTCATGTGCATAAATATGCTTTAATGGGCCTTGAAACCCTAATGTTGGCAAATTCGACTCTTAATAGCTTTAATCATTCAAAGTAGTGAATAAAGATAAGATATAATAATTCTAAGCTATTTCGAGCATTAAAGTTCCTAATTGTGGTTAAATACCCTTAATGTGGAAATTAGGGTTTCCTAGTGGATAAAAGATAGAATTAATGATAAATAACGTTCATACGAGTATTAGAGCATAATGCATTACGAATTGATGATAAACAAGCATAATGACTTTGTCATAGATTAAAAAGGATAAAAATGGTAGCTTAAATGTAAAAAAAGGCTTAATGGACTTAATTGATGGTTAATTGAGCATTAATCTGGAATTCAGGTTATGTGTTTGTAAAAGGTATCTTTCGTGAATGATAGATAAGATAATTAGGGTTTAAAAAGAGTAAAGGGAAGTATAACCCTAATTGCAAAGTAAACCCTAAAAAGAGGAAGAAATCCTAAAAAGGAATAGAAAACATAAGTAGCAAGATGGTTTGGATAGATTTTGATAAAAAGGAATTGAATGTAATTTCGGGAATGAATTGTGTGCTTGCTTGATTCTGGATTACTTACTTGTTTGGATTATTCCTGCACCTGAGTCTTCCTAACAGGTATGTGGTTAATTATGAATAACCGCCTTAGTTTCCCGAGGATTTTCTGGATGGTTAATCGCATTGATTGCAAATTATCTGTTTGGATGTTCATACTTGCAAATCATAAAGTCACCATGAGTGGTGACCCCAGACACCAAGCTCGGGATTGAGAAGGTGGTCTAAGTTGCATGACTCATGGGCACCATAAGTGGTGACCCACAGGCACCAAGCTCGGGATTGAGAAGGTGGCCTTAAGTCAATGGCAAAAAAAACCCTAAGGTGGGTATGCCAGGGTTAGGGCACAAGAGGTGGAGTATGTCATGCTGAAAAGCGTAAATTGGCTTGTTAATTAACTTGATTATGATAATTAGATTGTTATCCATATGTGCAAACTTTTGGTTGTCCCCACATACCAGCATATTCTGATATGCTGACCGACGTTTTGTTTGTCAACATTTTAGGTACAAGCTTGAAAAGGACAAACAGTAAAGTGGCATATGTGAAATTAATTAAGAGTTAAAGTACAAAGGAGGATTACTTAGAGTAGACCCCTGATGCAGATAGATGTAGATATCCCAGTTTTGAAAAAGGTATGCAAAGTTTTATTTTGTACCAATTTTCAGTTTAGTTGGTAAAATGTATTAATTGTTATTGATTATTTGTCGAACCTTTGATCCGGGTTATTGGATAACGGCTTTGACCTTTCGGTCTCCCTTAAATGGGGGTTACCGGGAGGCGGGGTCGTTACACATGGTATATTGGCCAGCACCATGTAACGACCCCGACGCTCAGTAATCCCCAATTAAGGGAGACCAAGAGGTCAAAGCTGCTATCCCAATTTTCAGATCAAAGGTTCGACAAATAATCTACTATTCTATCATTCTAAATGCCACTACTCATTTCCATCCTTCCCATTACCCGTAAGACACGGACTCTATTCTCCAATTATCGTTTCCATCCTTCCCAATACCTATACGACACATGACGCTATTTTCCAAGTATCCCGTCACATGTGTGAAATCATGGGGTTTCTGTTTTACCAATTTTGAAGACCACACTTCCGCATCCTCATCTGCATCCGTCGGTATAGTTGTTGTTGATGGTTGCCTTTTCCGGACGTAGTTGTTCCGTCTACGAAGTCCACTACTATGATCTGGAGTGGCATCAATGAAGCATTACAGTCGTTAACAAAATTAATTTCTAATCTTGGCGACCAACATGTATCAATCATTGCAATGGTAAACTACTATGTGTTGATCAAGGCGGATACCTGTGAAGCGTTTTGCTAATGGGTTCGGATTTGGTTGACTCATAAACATAGCGAGACAGATAGGTTCCACTTGCAATAAATCAGATGTGAATAGTGGATGTGAACCTCACGTCTAAGAACTTCAGCAATATTCTTGTCATCATTAATAACCTCACATCAGATGGCCACCAATTCTGCCAAGATTTTAACCAAGTATCCATCCTCTCGGGCAACTGGTTTTTATTTTTACGTGCTTTGCTCCCAATTTAGTCAGATGGGTCGAGTACTCCAGAAATAAACACCGGCGACAAAGAACCTGCACCTGCTGTATGTGACTATTGAATTCATCACATGGGCAAAAGAACCTGCACCTGTTGTATGTGACTATTGAATTCATCACATGGGCAACAATGACACACATATTCCTTCTAGATTTTCATAATAATATGGCCAGGTAAAACCATGTATGTTAGCCTTTATCCCATCTGATTGTTAAATTATATAATGATGTTCAAGCACATTTAACATAACTATATTTAAATTTACGGCATCATGAATTTTCTACATTTCTTTCAATTTATTTTTGTTCATGGTAGAATTGAATTTCAAAACATGCGTCACATGATTATAATGGGAAGAGAACACTTCATGCAACATAGATCGAGTTAATAATAGGATTTGAGGTAACTGTGACCAACTATAGAGGATATAACATAAGTAGTTAATTGTACCTGATAGTGGACACCACCTATCCTTTCCCTATTGCTGCCTCTTGTGTCAGTACCATGGTCAGTGTTTTTCATCAACTTTGACATCACTTCGTTAGGTATGGACATACACAATTATGTCTTACATGAAGATATGGTCCATAGTGTTGGATGCCTTCACAATAGAAAATTCATCGTTACTAGGACTTGCTAATGTCAAAAATCAAGGAGTCCTACCAGTACGTAGAATAACCTAATGCTTCATTCTTCACCGACTTCCAACTTCGGTGCACTGGGCCTTGAGTTACATCTCCTATGGGAGTGGAAAGACAATAGCCACATTCACTCTATTACATCTGTCAGCGTATCAATGAACTACACAACTTGCAACCTCTTCTTCCTTGCATGAAGCGACATGTATAGAGAACTAGATGTTGTGCACTTTAAGGATATGATTTATAAGCCAACAAAGAATCAGAACATCGATACCACAGGAGAAGTAACATTTAGGAATGAACTGACATTTACCTTCCTGGAATCTTGCGCTAGAGATGGATCGTATATCAATGGTTTCGCTCCTAATTGCACCAGGTTGGACAGTGTGTAATACCTCAATTTGATCTCTAGAGTGAGCACGTTCCGGGACTGGTATGTGATTCAATTAATTTGAATGATGTCCAACTGTTTCCTAAGGAGTAGAAGCAACTAGGTGGAATGACGAGCTAATGAAAACATCATGCAAGTGCATATTATGATTTTGATACTTTGCATGTGATTTTATATTTATTTTACCTATGTTCTTCCATAATGCAAGTGCATATTATGATTTTGATACTTTGCATGTGATTTTACATTTATGTTACCTATGTTCTTCCATACTATTTACCGTCACTAAAGATGAAATATAAAATATATGTGCACATGACTAATATTGTTAAATAATGGATATTGGCATATTTTTAATTCTATCTTGCAGTCTGATTTAAACTACATTGAAAAAGTATAACATAACTCCTTTACACCATACATTATTATTCTTTCTTCCAAAGTCAAATTTGGAGAATTATCAACTCTATGCCAAGCCACATAGGTAGATACTAGATCCACCATAAAATCATTAATAAAGCCTACATGAATAGTTTTTTCTCATTGTGTGTCTAATGCATGAATTCTTCTTTTCCGTTTATGCATTTAAAAATTGAATATCTTATGTTGTCATGTTCATTTAATACTTTCACGCATGTTCTTATCGATAAAATTCTTATTGTAATTGACTACTTAGAAGGCCATGATATGAAATGAGACGGAAATATAGGGCATGTCTAAGATGATCGAGACATGCTAATGAGGAGTTTACAATGAGTATTAATCATGATGTCTCCGATCAGTTTTTTCTTTTATGCGATGATTGTGTGTCAATGAAATAATAAAAAGTTTGAGAAATGAGCAAACCATTGATTTGAATTTCTTGTACATTATATTTTGTAAGTATCCACATATTTATTGTGTTCATCCTGATTTTTCATATACTTCCACAAAAAATATGTTGATTACGTTAATGACAATATGTTTATTTGTAATGTACAATGCACCAAATACCGAAACATATGCCATACAATGCATTACAATATGCATAGTTTTTTAATCGAATTAGGATGCACCTGTATAAGTGATCTAGATAAACTTGTTTTCTCTTAAAAAATTATGATTCATTTATTTTAGTTTTTTAGGAGTGATGCAATTTATATAACATCTAGATGACATAAATTCTTTTATAAATTATTTATGTAAATAAAATGTTATAATCACCCCAAACCAAATGCTTTTCAAACAACACATTAGGTCCTTAGATTACATGCTAATATTTTTCGTATACTGTAAATATTTTTTGTGTTTATATAAAACTCAAAGATCATATGGAAAATAAAAATCTAATATACATAGAGAAAATCACAACTACATGAATGTATAGTTGTGAACATCCTCCATTTTCGTCAAATATGTGATTTTGATGGCTAACATGTATATGTTGTTGATGTGATTTCATCGCTCAAAATTAACTCTATTTACTAAAACTCATTTAGTACAACATTTATGTACAAGGAAATATATAAAATAAGTATAGAGTCTAATACAATCAAGGAGCATGAAATATATACACATACCACTTAGTGGAATCCAAAAACACTGAAACCTTCATTCTAACTATGTAATGATTTATATTTCCGTTATGCTTATTAGTAATAAATAAAATCTATCCAAAAGATAACATATGATTAGTAGGAAATATCTTACTAACAAATATATCTATTCTTAAGCAAATTATTTTTTACCTTTTATTCTAGAACAAAATGATCCATAGATTTATGCAAGTCATTTTATGTTAATTATAGCTCATGTTAATATATATGATCTAAAATATACAAATTTATGCACACATATAATTTATCTTATGAAACTTTGTACGAATTCATAAAATTTATAAATATTGATAAATCCCACACCTGTTCTAACTTATCATTTATATATCAAATATATATCAAAATTCGTTTTGATGGTCATCTAAATTATAATATGAGGTTCTACTTAAAGATAAAAAAATACATGTAATATTTAAATTTTTCTTAGATTTTTCCTCAAGAAATAACAAATAAGCATTAAGTACTTTTTAATAATATACTAATAAATATTATAGATATTCTTAATAAATTATAGTAACATGTTTGAAAAAATCTATTTCATATGTAGTATTGAGAAGATACATTTATGACATTATTTTGTACTTATTTGAAATTTTATCATGAATAAGTTGAATGACTTATAAGAGTTCATCAATAAAATGATGGTTTTATTGTTTTACCCTCAATATTATATTAATATTATAAAATACTTTTGAAAAATATATATACAAGTTATAAAATGTGTCTATTGTAATAAGTAATTTTTTATCGGTTCTCATTAAGAAGTAAGCAACATGTGATAATATATTTTAGAAAATGAGAAAAAGATAATTATTGGTTAATTTTAGTCATGGTTTTCAGGAGGGATTCTTTTTAAATAATTGAACATATTAAAAGTGAGATAATAATCATATGGTTGGTAATAAAGATAACAAGCTCCTACATTAGTTTTATGTAAATTAAATAGAAGACGAGCAAAGCATGTGCATAAACTAGTCAATAATTATTATCAAATTCTACCAGACTATACTGAAAAGTTGTAATAAAATAAAACTTTGCATACCTTTTTCAAAAACTTGGATATCTACTTCTATCCACATCTGGAGTGTATTCTAACTAATCCTCCTTTGTACTTTAATTCCACATATGCCACTTTACTGTTTGTCCTTTTCAATCTTATACCTAAAACGCCGACAAACAAAATGTCGGTCAGCATAAATGAATATGCTAGTATGTGGGGACAACCTATATTTTGCAATTATGGCTAACAATCTAAACATCACAATAAGTTAATTAACAAGCCAATTTACACTTTCAATGTGACATTCTCCACCGCTTTTGCCCTAACCCTGGCATACCCTCCATAGGGTTTCTCTTTTTCCAATGACTTAAGGCCACCTTCTCAATCCCAAGCTTGGTGCCAGGGGTCACTTCTCATGGTGCCCATTAGTCATGCAATAAAGACCACCTTCTCAATCCCGAGCTGGGGTCACCACTCATGGTGCCTATGGGTCTACCTTCTTGGGCTTGACCTTTTGGCATCTCCATCAGGGTGGCATGTAGGTGTGAGAATACACACTTCTATTATAATTGTGATAATCATAGTGACTTTATAATTTGCAAGTATGAACATCCAAACTGATAGGTTGCATTCAATGTGATGAATCATCCAGGAAACTCTTTGGGAAAATAATGTGATTAACCATAATTAACCACATACCTGTCAGGCTTATTTGAGACAGAATTAATCCAATCAATGTAAGAAATCCAATAGGCAAGCAACCACATAAAGAGATCCTGAAATATGCATACAGTTTCCTATCATTGATCATGCCATCAAGATCTATTAAACCTAACTCGCTTCCTAAGGTTTCTAGTCCACTTTTAGGGTTTCTATTGCAATTAGGGTTCCTCTTCATTTTTATTCTTTTAAACCCTAATTTTATACAATTACTCACAAACCCTAATTATCTCATCTATTCTTCACGAAAGATATTAAGGTTACCTTTTAACAATATATAACCTTAATTTCAGATTAAAGGCACAATTAACCATCAATTAAGTCCATTATGATTTTTACATTAAAACTACCATTTTATCCTTTTAATTCATGACAATATCATTAGGCCTAATTATCATCTTTGGTTCCCTCTGGATAAACAACTCATAGTTCATTATGATCTAATTCACATATGGACTCTATTTATCATTAATTCCACCTTTATCCATTAGAAAACCCTAATTACCATATTAACGGTATTTATCCACAATTAGGAACTCTTATACTTGATATAGATTTAGAACCATCATATCTCAGCTTATTCATGAATTTGAACAATTAAAGCCATTAAGAGTCACAATGACTAACATTAGGGTTTCAAGGCCCATTAAAGCTCATTCATGTACATGGAACTCTAAATTAAACTAATTATATGCAAAGTTCATATTTTTCGATCTTAATGTATCTTTTTATGATTAACAGGTTAATATCAACTTTAATCATTTATATAACCCTTCCCAATTCATTAATCAACTCAAATTAGGGTTTCTTAATCATTAAAGCATTAAAGTTGATAACTTCCACTACTTTTCGAATTGCAAGAAGAATTATCTTCTAAAACTATTTTAATGGATTCCTCTCATTTTTCTGAGCAATTTTCATATTGTATATGTATCAATCCGAGCTACCAATAAAAAGATATGAATTTTGCATTATTTCACTTACTTGGACCAATCACTGAGTGTCACGTCATCACCTTCCATGCAACGCGGCCCATTTTGGAAACATAACTAAAAGACCTTTATACCCTCACGTAAGTCGCTGGTCCTTCAGCCTGTGGAGGGGCAAATCGGTCCAACAGTCCTCCATCTTCTTCTACCTCACTCGCCCTAATGTTGTCGCTGCAGCAAGGACCAGGTGAGGCCGTGCCGCCCCTCCCCGGACCTCGACGACCATCAGGGGTGGTTCCCCTACCTCTGTCGTGCCCCTGCACAGGCGAGGACGCTGAGCCATGGCCATGATGGTCAGTTGAAGCTTTCTAGCTCTACAGCACATGAACGGTCTGTGGCCCTCCTGCTGGTATCGTGCAAGTGCCAGGGCACGGGGATGATGGTTGTGTTCCTCTATGGTATCATGGGAGCATCGTGCTTCCACCGAACTCTAGTCCATGCCTCCTCATTGCCCCAGGGGTCGAACTACCCTCTTTGCTAGGGTTTGCATGCAAAGAAGAAGGAGAAGAGAGAGAGGGATGTGTGGATCTTTCTTGAACTCAAACCAGAGGTTCTACCCCTTATATAGGGGAGGGTATCCACGCCCTAAGGTGTTCATCCACGAGTTAAAAAGTTCTTTTCCCAATAGGAACCCAAGTTCCTTCATTAAGAAGAAAACTTCTCTCTCCTAATTATCTCTTTAATAAACCATATTCCTTGGATATTTAGGAATTTTAAAATTCTCTTCCTTATTCTATTTATTCTTGACTTTTAATCCATTGGCACGAATTTATATTTTCTTTTATTATAAAATACCTCCTTTTTAACAATGCCACAAAATTCATTAATTATGCATCACATTATCCTCTTATTTTGTATTATTTGTATTTTCTCTTTCTTTTTCTCCATTGGGGTTCCTTGGACCCCAAGAAATTCTAATATTTCGAAATCCTTTTTAGTGGATACTCATTATCCTTCTAGATGCATCTATATCCATTATTTCTCATTATCCTTTTTATTTCTTTATTAAAATATCTCTTTTTGAGGATTTCTCTTTATCTCTCTTTTTATTTTCCTTATTGGAATTCCTTTTAATATTAGAAACCTTATGGATACAATCCATCAAGGATGACTCAATCTTACCTCTTTCCACTTATTTCCCATATTTTATGATTGTCTCCAATTTCTTTCTTAATAAGGAAATATTTAATTGATCTTTTCTTTTCTTGTTGCATTATCTTTGCAACTTTGGACTCCTTGGAACCCAAGGAACCCAAGAGGCATGAAATCCACCTTTGGATAATATTTCTTTGCCTTCTATAGGTTTCTACATCTTTCTTTTCTCCATTTTCTTATTTACTCATTTAATAATGGAGTTTCCTTCATCTTTTCATTGTTATTGGGCCCAATATCCAATAAATCCCACAAAACAACCAACAAGGTTATTGTAAATGAAATCCTTTTATTTAAAACAAATTATACCTTTATTTTTTCAAATATCTTTAATAGGAGAAATTACATTTCTCACCAAAAGAACCCAAAAATTGGGGTTGTAACATCCTTCAACTCTTATAGGAATTGTGCCCTCAAAATTCCACCAGGCACACAAACAAACAGGATAAGCCTTTCTTATGTCCATCATGGCTCCCATGTGGCCTCACCCTTTCCATGGTGCTTCCAAACAACCTTCATCATCTCATATTCTTCCATATGAGTTCTCTCTCACCTTGGTATATCATACCCTCATAGGCGACTCAGGACATTTCAGCCTCTCATAAAGGTGAATAGGTTCATGGCTCAGCACATGGCTTGGGTACCTCACATAGTACTCTAGATCAGACTCATGGAACACGTTATACATCATGTTATCATGAGGGGTAAGGCTAAACACAACCATCTCCACCAATCCATCTCAAATGGACCCATATATCGGGGACTCAGCTTTCTCAACTGTAGCTTAGAGGGGTCAGATTTTCACATCACATACTCTCCCACAGTGAACTGCATGTCAGTCTGCTTTGCATCATCTCACGACTCATGTCACCCCTGGGCTCTCTCTCAGCCATTGCACGATCAAAGTGACTTCATCTTCACACACTGTGGTTCTTTTCTGACCTTCGCGAGGTTCCTTCACCAACATCATCTTAATGAAGTGGTGACCGACACAACCTCCCTTATAGAGCTCCTTTACATCCCGATACTGGCTATGGGGGTTATCATCACATCTTACAGAGGAAAAGAACTATCTCCATGTATCACTCTGAACAAGCACACATGCTCTCATCAGACCCTCTAGTCTGGATCATACTAACCATTAGTTAGGAGTGATAAACTGTACTAGCATCGAGTTCATCTACTTCCACCTCATGGAAGTGAATCTTTAGGTTATAAAGAACTTTTAAACTCACATCATGGTGTAGTTGAACCATCTATCTCTCATATGTAGTTCAACTAAATTCGTCCCTTGACAGTATTCTTTCTTTCTCATGTCATCTAGGTAAGGCGATCTACCATAACCCATATTGCATCTTGACCTTCCTTGGTCTAGGGAAGACTTACAACAACATCCATAGTGATGAACTCCCATTCCCTCTCGGGGACTCTTTATCCTCTACATCAACTCTTTGGGTTACTGGTGTTCTTCCTTCACCTCCTAGCTTGCATGGCGACAAGCCACATGCATCTTTGTATACTTTTCATTTTAGGCATCAAAGTACTGCTACCACTTACTATTTTAGCAGTACCATGGTGTATGGTGATCTTAAAATCATGATCTCCTATATGTCATGATTCCTCAAGATTGATTCCTCAGAAACCCTAAACCACTATAGTCGGGGTTTCATCACCTTCCTTTCTAGAGAAGTGCATCTGAGGTTCTACAACCATCCTTTTATTGCATCAAGGCCTAGGCTGGATAACCAAACAACTACTAACTTGTTCAACATATCTCATTACATCTGAGTGTTAGCCCAAACATATCTCATTTTTCAAACTTAGGGTTAACCTAACAGCCTCTTCTAGCCTCTAGCTAACTAGGCAGCTGCATCTCAACCACTTCACATCCTTATGTGTAAGGAAATGTTGAAGACATACACCTCCATCTATTTTACTTATCATCTCATCTCGGGCTTTAGGTCTATCTTGACAAGAAAACTTAGAGCTCATATTCTTGGTTATCAAACTCAACCTTGTATGACTCACAAATTACACATAGCTCATGATAAAAACATCCTCACAAGATGACCACCTTAGTTCTCTAGATGTTTGTAAACCATCCACATATCGTTCACTCCACAAGGGTATGTTATCATCTCTATCCTCATACCTCATAGAAACATTCCAACTCACATCATCTTTATCCTTGGTGCATGGCATGCATATTGTCCTGTCTCTCACTCCCATAACAAGAGGAAATAGGCATTTGGCGGCCGTCCAAACATAAAGTTCTTCCTATTCTAAGAGTAGAGATGGTACATCCCACATTGCCAGTACACCTTCAAATCTAAGTTGAAATGTGAAACTTATGTCTTTACATCACAGTCATCTCGATATCAAAGTTACTTCCATGGAAAACTAGTCTCGAACCTACTTGGATCACCACACAATCCTTGGTCATATCCTCTAGGTTTGTAGGGTGCTGGCACTTTTGGGGTCATCCCTCTTGCCTTATGCATCCAGAGAGTGCCCTCCTCATCTGCCCTTTAGGTCCCATGAGTTCATGAAGGGGATCAATCTCCTAACCCATGGCCCTCATACAATGATAGTTGTTACCTCCCAACCCTACAGTCATGTGCAACTAGGGAATTAGGCAACTCCTACTTCCATCAGTCTTACCCCTACCTGGCCCTAGGATAGACTTAGGATTCTAACATAGTACATGTCCAACTTAAAACATCATCTCTCTCTACATTCGTGGGCTATCTTTCATCCTTTCATTGGGGTCATGGCGACCTGCCTACCTTGGTCAGGCCCCATACCGGTTACCTCCATGGTAACACACCCACATGCAATTAGAGATGGTTATCTATGGGTCTACAGGTTCATTCTCTTACTATGTACTTTTCACTTAGCTTCACAAGATCCTATGAGACCTCCTTAGGTTACTTCAAAACCAACAGAAACTGGTATACACCCTACAAAAGGGTCCCTCTCCCAGGATAGGAGGAACTACATCTTGATAACAAAGGTCACAAACGTCCTTATGTCCAGGTTTTACCTTCACATGAGCATGCTTAGCTCTAGCAATCTACTAAGGCACATATCAGACCACCTACTAAACCATGTTAGGTCATACTTATTCTCATTCCTCAACATTGGATCACGATCATACCTTCCCATGTCACCAACTTAGTTGTGAGGGGTTCACCAAACATACCTTAGACTTAAGGGGTTTCCCTTTCCTCTCAACATGAGGAGTGCCACGCTCGAATCTATAGAAACTCAAATCTCATCATGAGCATCAGGTACACCACTTCCCTTCTTAGGCCAGGAACCCTAGGTTTACTTTTTGAGTGTCCGACTACATGCTCAACCTCTTAACCACGAACCAAACATGTACACGGTATGACATGCACTTCATGTCATCCTTCTACTCGAGCAACATTTCAGAGTGGAGTCCTTCTCAAGGGCAACCAACTAGGTATAAGGCCTCACAACCTGTTACTAAACCTCTTCAGGTCTAAGGAACTCTTCTTCCTAGCTCAGAAGGTAAGCACCTATTTGCATATAGGTACTAGCAACCTCATCCTCTTTATAGGGTTTGGTTCCTCTAAAGGCAACCAAGATATCATCAGCCTCCAAGGATCATGCATGAGGCAACCACAACCATCCACTTAGGTCGTATCATCTTCAAATCCCCACTATTCCTCATATCTCTGAGTCTAAGCTTCCAACCTTCTTGCTTGGGTCCTCTCTCTCTCTAGAGCTAACCCTACAAACAGCCTTACTACTAGAGATCCTCTCCCCATGAAGGATAAAACTCACGGCATACCCCTACATGGGTGAAGCCTATGTTCAAACTTGTGTTCACTCAAGATTATCCAGAGCTCCTCATGCTTATCTCATAAGCCATCCAACATACTCTCCTGGCCAGAGTTTCAACCTACTACCCGCACTCTTGACGTACTCTGGGTGCATGTTATTCCCTACTCGCATAAGCCCATAGAGTTTCTATAGGCTCTTCACTAACCTCATCATTGAAGGAGCTATCGTTCACTCTAACATGCACGACCCTTCCCAGGGTTGGGTCGCCAAATGAACTAGGTCATCCAACCTCACATGGCTCATATTTTCATGGGCATCCAAAAGCATGTCCACTGTCACACCTAGTCTATCATGACATCTAACTCATCATGCCATCTCTCTCTCTAACCACCACTTAGGGTTAGGGTTAGCATCATCCTCAAAGGATGTGTCAGGTCTCTACTTATAATGGAGGTCTCTACCTCCAAGACTAACTCTCTCTACTCATCCTCCTAACAAGAAGGTCCAGCCTCAGGTCTCTCCTGAGGGCATGACAACCCATGTCATACAACCTAAGCATGCAGTTATTCTTTAGTTTACGCTTAAACTATTAAGCTTATGTCCATGACATCTTATTACATTCTTTTCATTATTTTGGTGGAGGATTCCTTAAACCTTATCAACTTTTCCCATACCTCAAGAGAGTGAGGAAGAGAGAGAAAGCCCTAATCCTTAAAATCCTTAACAACATTAGAGTTGAGAAGGGATGGACAAGATGAGATAGTCCTAAAGGTATCTTATTTCGAGTCAGATCTAAGACATCAGCCAGGCAGTCACACAGATCTGGGAGTCCTCATATTCCGACTAGCAGTGCAGAGGAAAATCTTGCCAGTCCTCAGACATGATCCTTTTCTAGACACCTCTGTCTTTCGGAAAATTCTCTAATAACTCCCTTGGGTTCTACAGAGTTTGTAAATTTAATAATTATTAAAGATTAAATGAGGAACCGATGCTCTGATACCAAACGTAATGACCCCGCCGCTCGGTAACCCCCAATTAAGGGAGACCAAGAGGTCAGAGCCGCTATCCCAATTTCCGGATCAATGGTTCGACAAATAATCAATAATAATTATCAAATTCTACCAGACTATACTGAAAAGCTGTAATAAAATAAAACTTTGCATACCTTTTTCAAAAACTTGGATATCTACTTCTATCCACATCTGGAGTCTATTCGTACTAATCCTCCTTTGCACTTTAATTCTTATTTAATTCCACATATGCCACTTTACTATTTGTCCTTCTCAATTTTGTACCTAAAATGCCGACAAACAAAACGTCAGTCAGCATAAATGAATATGCCAGTATGTGGGGACAACCAAAATTTTGCAATTATGGATAACAATCTAAATATCACAATTAAGTTAATTAACAAGCCAAATTATGCTTTCAATGTGACATTCTCCACTGGTTTTGCCCTAACCCTGGCATACCCTCCTTAGGGTTTCTCTTTTGCCAATGACTTAAGACCACCTTCTCAATCCCAAGCTTAGTACCTGGGGTCACCTCTCATGGTGACCATTAGTCATGCAATAAAGACCACCTTCTCAATCCCGAGCTTGGTGTCTGGGGTCACCCCTCATGGTGCCCATGGGTCTTCCCTCCTGGGCTTGACCTTTTGGCATCATCCATTAGGGTGGCATGTAGGTGCGAGAATACACACTTCTATTATAATTGTGATAATCATAGTGACTTTATAATTTGCAAGTATGAACATCCAAACTGATAGGTTGCATTCAATGTGATGAATCATCTGGGAAACTCTTCAGAAAACTAATGTGATTAACCATAATTAACCACATACATGTCAGGCTGATTTGAGACAGAATTAATCCAATCAATGCAAGAAATCCAATTAGAAAGCAAGCACACAAAGAGATCCTAAAAGTTGCATACAATTTCCTATCATTGATCATGCCATCAAGATCTATTAAACCTAGCTCGCTTCCTAGGGTTTCTAGTCCACTTTTAGGGCTTCCATTGCAATTAGGGTTCCTCTTCATTTTTATTCTTCTAAAACCTAATTTTTTACAATTACTCACAAACCCTAATTATCTCATCTATTCTTCATGAAAGATATTAAGGTTACCTTTTAACAACATATAACCTTAATTTTGGATTAAAGGCACAACTAACCATCAATTAAGTCCATTATGCTCTTTTACATTAAAACTACCATTTTTATCCTTTTAATTCATGACAAGATCATTAGGCCTAATTATCATATTTGGTTCCTTCCGGATAAACAACTCATAGTTCATTATGATCTAATTCACATATGGACTCTATTTATCATTAATTCCACCTTTATCCATTAGGAAACCCTAATTACCATATTAAGGGTATTTATCCACAATTAGGAACTCTTATACTCGAAATAGCTTTAGAACCATCATATCTCATCTTATTCATGAATTTGAACAATTAAAGCCATTAAGAGTCACAATGACTAACATTAGGGTTTCAAGGCCCATTAAAGCTCATTCATGTACACGGAACTCTAAATTAAACCAATTACATGCATCATTCATCTTTTTTTATCTTAATGTATCTTTTTATGATTAACAGGTTAATATCAACTTTAATCATTTATATAACCCTTCCCAATTCATTAATCAACTCAAATGAGGGTTTCTTAATCATTAAAGCATTAAAGTTGATAACTTCTACTACTTTTCGAATTGCAAGAGGAATTAGCTCCTAAAACTATTTTTAATGGATTCCTCTCATTTTTTTGAGAAACTTTCATATTTTATATGTATCGATCCGAGCTACCAATAAAAATATATGAATTCTGCATTATTTCACTTACTTGGACCAATCACTGAGTGCCACGTCATCACATTCCATGCAATGCGGCCCGATTTGGAAACATAACTAAAAGACATTTTTACCCTCGTGTAAGTTGTTGGTCCTTCAACCCGCGGAGGGCCAAATCGGTCCAACAATCCTCCGTCTTCTTCTACCTCGCTCGCCCTAATGTTGCCGTTGCAACAAGGACTAGGTGTGGTCGTGTCGCCCCTGCCCGAACCTCGACGGCCATCAGGGGTGGTTCCCCTACCTCCGTCGTGCCCCCACACAGGCGAGGATGCTACTGAGCCATGGCCATGATGGCCGGTTGAAGCTTTCTAGCTCTGCAGCATGTGGATGGTCTGTGGCCCTCCTGCTGGTTTCGCGCAAGTTCCAGGGCACGGGGATGATGGTTGTGTTCCTCTATGGTATCGTGGGAGCATCGTGCTTCCACCGAACTCAGTCCATGGCTCCTCATTGCCCCAGGGGTCGAACTACCCTCTTTGCTAGGGTTTGCATGCAAAGAAGAAGGAGAAGACAGAGAGGGATGCATGGATCTTTCTTGAACTCGAACCAGAGGTTCTACCCCTTATATAGGGGAGTGTATCCACACCCTAAGGTGTTCATCCATGAGTTAAAAAGTTCTTTTCCCAATAGGAACCCAAGTTCCTTCATTAAGAAGCAAACGTCTCTTGCCTAATTATCTCTTTAATAAACCATATTCCTTGGATATTTAGGAATTTGAAAATTCTCTTTCTTATTCTCTTTATGCTTGACTTTTAATCCATTGACACGAATTTATATTTTCTTTTAGTAGAAAATACCTCCTTTTTAACAATGCCACAAAATTCATTAATTATGCATCACATTATCCTCTTATCTTGTATTATTTGTATTTTCTCTTTCATTTTCTCCATTGGGGCTCCTTGGACCCCAAGAAACTCCAATATTTCGAAATCCTTTTTAGTGGATTATCCTTCTAGATGCATCTATATCCATTATTTCTCATTATCCTTTTTATTTCTTTATTAAAATATCTCTTTTTGAGGATTTCTCTTTATCTCTCTTTTTATTTTCCTTATTGGAATTCCTTTTAATATTAGAAACCTTATGGATACAAAAATCCATCAAGGATGACTCAATCTTACCTCTTTCCACTTATTTCCCATATTTTATCATTGTCTCCAATTTCTTTCTTAATAAGGAAATATTTAATTGATCTTTTCTTTTCTTGTTGCATTATCTTTGCAACTTGGACTCCTTGTAACCCAAGTAAACCAAGAGGCACAAAATCCAACTTTGTATAATATTTCTTTGCCTTCTAGAGGTTTCTACATCTTTCTTTTCTCTATTTTCTTCTTTACTCATTTAATAATGGAGTTTCCTTCGTCTTTCCCTTGTTATTTTTCCCAATAGCCAATAAAGCCCACAAAACAACCAACAAGGCTATTGTAAACGAAATCCTTTTATTAAAAACAGATTATATCATTATTTGTTCAAATATCTTTAATAGGAGAAATTACATTTCTCACCAAAAGAATCCAAAAATTGGGGTTGTAACAACCCAAGGGTGTGATGGGAAACACCATCCCATAGCATATCGACTAGCACCGCCTAAGGGTGTCAATCATCCAAGCCATGTCAGGAAACCCTAGGTATATCAGTCATTAGGGTTAGGGTTAGGGTTAGGGCTAGCTAGGCATCACGGTTTAAGGTGTGATGGGAACCATCACTCCAAGGTGTGTTGGCCTCCATCCAACCAGGGCGTCACGGTCAGCCTCCAAGATAGACCTACTCCTCAAGGTGCCTCTATAGCCATAAAGGGCTAACATCTTCAAGGGCATATCAGTTTAGAAACACCTTATCTACTTAAGGTACTTCAAGATCATGATGACTAACACCCACCATGCATTTCGGTTTATCCATCACATATTGGTTTAGGTAGTACTAAATCATAACGAGCTAGCTTCTCAAGTTATACCAACCATATTGGTTTAAAAACCATAAGCCAAAATGAGCTAACCTTCTCAACACATGTCGACCTAAGCATATTCAAGGCATGATGACCTAGGCATCTCCTAGTCATAACGACTTGGGCACATAGGGTATCGGGTTGTTGCACTACAAGCCATGACAACCTATCCTCATTATGTTGCATGTACATATGCAGACTTGTTGTCTTCGACCTTAGAAAGATCAGCCACTAGTCCATCTACTACTCATAGCAAGAAGGTGTAAGATATGAAGAGCAAACTAACAAGATTTCACCATCAAAACATATCTAAAACCCTTAACATCTACCAGTATACAAGAGATGAATGATCTCAAGATAAGAACAAAAGATAAGAATATGAAGAGTGAAAATAACAAAGGAGGTTAAGAGTTATATAACCCACTGCAAGGATCACCATTAAGATCGAGCTCCAAGGTCAAGCTCCAAGCTCACAAGCTCAATATAGAAGATGACCCACCAAAATCGGTCACCACCCCACCTCCAAGGGAGAAGACGATACCAAGGTTAGGGTGGTTCAAGGTGGAAAGAAGGTATCCAAGATCCATGGCCGAGAAGAAGAAGAACAAGAAGAACAAGAAGAAGAAGAAGAAGAAGAAGAAGAAGAGAGAGCTAGGAAACATAGCTTACCAAGGTAGAAGATGAAGTATGCTCAAGGAACACCACAACTTGGAACTCATCCACCGAGCTCCAAGAGAGATCCTCTAGCTCCTCAAACTTCTCAAGGTTAGCTGCCAAGTAAGAGGGAAAGAAAAGATGGCTAAAAGGATCCTCTTTCATGGAGAGAAAGGAGTATATATACAAAAGGGATGAGAGAGATCATAGAAGAGGTTTCACCACCTTAGGAGCTTAGGTGCCACTTGTCCTCGAGAAAGAGCCACATTTACAACATCATGTAAGACATGATGATAAGGTCTAGGCAAGGTATCTTCCACTTGGTCTCCTGTCAAGGTCATGCCCGATACCACATCTCCACACATCCAAAAACTAATAGGGTACAACCCTACACACTCACAAACCGATAGGGTGCAACCCTACACACTCAAAAACTAATAGGGTTCAACCCTACACACTCACAAACTGATAGGGTGCAACCCTACACACTCACAAACCAATAGGAAACCTCTCTAGGGCTCTCTAGCCCAAGACAACACATCTAGGTGTAAGGAACGCCTCAAACATGTGTCCAAAACATCACCAAGGATGTTACCACACAGACAAGACCCAAACAAGGTGTCCATCTCTCTCTCCTCTAAATGGTGCCTAGAGAGAGAAGGAACACTCAAGAGGTGGCAAACTTGCACATCAACCCTTTCTCTGGGTGATTTGCAATTTGCACCAAAACCTCACCACAAAACACAAGGATCAACCAAACAAGCTCAAACAAGAAAATTCAAGCTTCCAACATGCCCTAATTACATCTCAGGTGATTAGAGAAAGGTGTTAAGCAACATAGTAACAGTGATTTTGCCCCCAAAATACTAAGAGAAAAGAGAGGGGTACTTCCTTCTCATCTCTTCCTCGAGCTCCCATATGGCTTCCTCAACACCATGATGATGTCAAAGAACCTTCACAAGAATAAGGTCCTTCCTCTTCAGCTTCTTCACTCTCCGATCAAGGATTAACACTAGGTGTAACGTCCCCGGATTTTCACCTTCTCAAAACCCCATGGAGATGAGAAGACAAAATCCGAAAACGTTAGCAATTATATCAGAGAGATATGTGGAAGCATAATACGCATACATGAACATACAACCATAACATACTCAACATTCAACATGCATATTTATACAATATGAATTATTACAAAATGATTTATAGTTACATGTTGAATGAAAATTCTACAAGTTTGAACATGTATGCTAACATGATCTTAGACAATAGGTACAACCTGTACAACTTCTTACTCCCATCTTTTTCCTCCCATGCTATCTCTGAACCTAAAACATACGTGAAACAACGAATCAACACACAAGGTGTTGTGCACGTGGGTAGAAAAATACCTACTAATATGTTTGCATAATTGAAATAACTTGAGAAAGAAAGATTAAAAGAAAACATTGTTTAAAGTGATAATCAGGTAAACATTCCTTTTATTGCATTCACTTTGATGCGGTTGTACTACACATACCTGCACTTGACTTACATCGAGTGTGGGAAATATAGTATCATCATACATCTAACATGGGCCAAGGAGTCATACATCCATGTTAGGCAACATACATCCACACCAGGCAATGTGCTTTAGTAGCTACAACCCATCATACTCATTTATGATCTATTAGATTTGGTGAAGTATAACTCATACTAGTTCAACCAAGCAATCATATCAAAATACGAGCATTCAAGATATTACATATCACAGGAAACCAGAAAACTAGTCTTATACTTAATAAATCCCATGTACCTGAGTTTAGATATTCATTATACATCCATGATCATCTAGAACTTTGTCCATGACCTGAATAATAATAATTAATAATCATTAATAGAAAGTTCACCATAATTAATGGTATTTAGGTCCAAAATTAGGGTTTGGTCAAACCTAGATTCCATATAATCTTAGGATGGTATCTAA
This sequence comes from Alisma plantago-aquatica, assembly GCA_963693085.1. Taxonomy (NCBI): domain Eukaryota; kingdom Viridiplantae; phylum Streptophyta; class Magnoliopsida; order Alismatales; family Alismataceae; genus Alisma; species Alisma plantago-aquatica. Next base: position 1,291,912,532 of record OY856409.1, read on the forward strand.
CATTTTCACACTAATCATGAGGTCATTTTAGAGGTCTGGTTCAAATTTCATATTTTTCGGATGATTGCTCTATTTTCTAGAATTAATATGAGGTTTAAAGCATCTAAATGTGCAATAATTAAGAAAAGTCTAATTTGCATCGATAATACTAAGATGTGAGTCAACATATATTCTCTTTATGATATTGAGGCTCAAAAGGAATATTATAATATTTTATATCAGTTGGATAGTATTTATTCTAATTATATGAAGCCCATAAAGGAGTATTATACACTTAACTACATATCACCAAAAATTATGTCCTAAAAGTCTGATCTAGAGATTTCATAAGAAAGAGGACATTTTTATGAATCCAGGGGTATTTTGGGGGGATTTATTGGCCAAGGGAGCTATTTATAATGTATTTTCTAAGATGAGGTCATTTTCCTGGAAATTAACAATATATTTACCTTTATATTTGTGTGGCAGTCGAAACTTCAAGTGGATCCACAGAGGCCTCGACCCGCTAATCCCTTTCTCCTCTCCTTCATCGCGATTCAATGCTACTCCTACAATGGAAGCATTTTGCCCGCTTGCCTCCAGGTTCCCAGCACCGCTGCGGCAAGGGTTGAAACTCCGGCAAGGCTCCTAACCTGGTCCTTCCTTCTTCTCTCTGTGTTAGATTCTCTTCTTTGTATCATGAGTGTTGCCGTCGGCATCCTGCTCCTATGTGGATTAGGTTGGTGGTGACATTCCTCTCCCTCACCCCCGCATCCTCTGATCCCTGTGTGCGTGACCATCGTCGCCTCTGGGAGGACTCCGGCGTGGCCATGGATGAGCTTTGATGCTTTACAGCCCTCCAAGATGGGTGCCGCTTGCACTACCACTCTGACGGGGGTCCATCTTGTTGCCCTGGTTGGACCGACAGGTTCCAGGGAAAACAGCCGACATCATCAGATCCTTGGACAACGTCGAGATCTGGGTTCTACTTGGCCTGTTGGCCTCACCAAGCCTGCGCCACCACCTATCTGATTGAGATCGATAAGAAGATGCCGCTGCTATGAGCCTTTTCTCCGACGAGCAATGAGTCGAGGTGGGCCTTCTTTCCTCCTGATCGGCGACACACCTCAGGAAAGCCTAAAAGTGAACGAAACTATAGGGACTTTAGGTAGTTTCCTATTGTGGTCCTAGGAACCAGGAAGTGGGAAGTGAGGCCTTCCTAAGCCTTGTCAGTGGAGATGATAGGGGAAAACGGCAGATAGAAGTGGCAAAACAGGTCATCGCACCCCTGATTTTTTGGGTCGTTGGGTGTCTGGGACCTTGGAAACTCTATTGATGACCAAATTTAAAGCATGGTTCTCCATCTTCCAAGGTGTGAGCAAAGGATCTTGACCTCCATCCATCACCTGCGAGTTGCAGTGGTGTTAATGGTGTGACTGCTCATCTAGGTTGGAGAGCGCTAAGAGATGATGATCAATATGAGATACCCCCATAATTATCTCCTTGGTCCGAGATATGTGTGTGTTTTGTTGTAGATATTTCCTTGTGGAGTCGGTCTAATCACTCCCTTCTTTACAGAGGAGGTAGACCAGGTCAGAAGGGTTCCTCCTAGTCTCTCATTGTCATAACATGTCCACGCAAAATCATCCAATACATGTCTAGCTGCATGTCAGGGTTGCAAGTATCTACAAGTTGGTTTGTAGTATGGTGGAAAGGATCATATTAATCAACTGTGCTTCCATCAATCATGAAATCTTCATCAAACAAGTTTAATGTGATTATCATGGTCAATATATCTCCCAAGTGTCACATACAACCTTTCAAATTAACATGTACCATCAAATGGGCATTTTATCTAATGAACACTCAAATTGGTTAACGAAGACATAAATCCTAATTGAACTGGGTTAGGCTTATTTTCACCTTTAATCACACCTTAATGCATGTAATGATCCATGATTGGATACACAATTTCTCAATTTGTGATCAACTGTGTATGGAGCGATAACGGTCCTCAAAACTATCCTCAATATATGAACCCTAAGGTCGGGGTCATCACATTCACCCCACCTAAAATGGAATTTCGTCCTCAAAATTCAACTAGTCTCATTCTTAAGATGATATAAAGGAGTTTTATGCCTCTAGGCCACCACTTCTAAGTTCCAAGAGTATCATTATTCTAGATTCATCCAAAGTTTTCTTCTTAGGATATTTAAGCATGTAGGGTGTGCCCATCCCATCGTATATAGGTTGAAGCATCATTTTTTTTTACAAATTTTAGCATCACTTAGTGTCATAGTCATCACATGACATTATGATATCTTAGGATTACATCACCCCTAAGGATACGGGTTTTGTTCATGCTTTTAAAGTTCAAGAGAAATTCATTTATATATCATGGTATTTAGATCATTTAAATCTAACATCATTAACATCTTACAATGATTTCAGAATTAGAGGAGATTTATCTTCATCCTTGATATTAGAAATTTTCTACTTAAGAAGGGCTTACGTAACATATTTGACCATTAGGGTTTCACCCTATGGTGTGATATTCATACTCAACTTAGAAGCATACTTTGAGAAGGATCAAAGTTATGAACTATATTTATGATGATATATCATATGATCCAAAAATATCTTTATATCAAGTTCATGAGTTCAACTTTTTATGTCTTGCATGTATTATGTGATGGGAAAAAAGAGAATATACTAAGTTTATCCTCATGATCTCAACATCATATCTTTCATGTTTCATATGAAGGTGAAGAGAATATTTTAAAGTCAAACTTATCATGATTTCAATCGTGGGTACTACATGCATGATATGGGGGGGTATAGAATAGGTCAAGCTTATACAGGTGACTCCTCATATAAATCATCTATATAGCTCAAGTGAGGCTTTTATCATCGTATATTAAGAAGGAGAAGGAGAAGGGACAACATGTATGTTGAGTATCGTTTGCACAAAGCATCATACTCTCATAACTAGAGTTCATATATTACCTCACTTGCAACTAATGATGAGATTCACAAAATATGTCACTCCATCTAGGACCTAACTCATCCAAAGGATTGACTTTATCATATGGGTCATCTACAAATCCTTTTCTTTTACCCAATTCTCACATATAGATTTGAATCATGCATAAGGACTCAACTCAACACTCAAGAGTAATCTAGTGTAGGACATTTGTTTTTATAACACATATCTCATATATTGAGGCTAGGTCTTATGACCTTCTCCCTGTGGGTCTTACTCTCTCTAGAGTTCACCACATATCTCATCCTACCACAAGACATCCTCCTTGTATAAGAGCTTGAGGCTCATGCACATTCATCTCTATCTTAACTTAGCTTATCTTAAGTAGGAAAAGGGAATGTACTTTCTCCATTACGACTTAGCATAGATCCTCTAAGAGTGGATTCGGCTCATATAAAACTCAAATATTAATAAGGAAACTTATACCATCATAGATCAAAGTTAGATAAGATTCTATATGCTTATTTCCTTCATCTTTCTTTTGTCTAACTATCTATCACATAATCTTATGAGGCTCTAGACTTCTAATCTAGATCTATTCTCTTCTAGACTGATGTCACTCCCTTTCACTTAGATTGCATGAACACCCACTAATCTCCTATGTGAGGGACACATTTTTATATTTACATATATCTAATAAAATATTATATAGTTTTTCTCCAAGAAAGAAGGCGTCAAAGAAAACTGTCGAGGTGCGAGCCGATTGGGAACAAAACCAAACCAGCAAACTCGAGTGTCCAACACACAGTAGATAGTCTGGTGCCATGTAATCTAATGAAATGGTGAGAACATGGTGTAGACTAGTGTAGCTACATAATACATATGAGCACTATATGGAATGGGTTTCACACAATTGTCTAAACCTAGTTCTCGAACATCTAGGTTCTAACCTAGAGGCTAAGTCAAACCTTATTCCTATATAACAACTTACTAAGTTTCTAAGGTTTCAAGTTAAAGGTTCAATTTATTTTTATGTTTCATGGTGAGCAACTGTTAGGTGTAGCTATTGTTCATGCTCTGATACCAACTGTAACGTCACCGGATTTTCACCTTCTCAAAACCCCATGGAGATGAGAAGACAAAATCCGAAAACGTTAGCAATTATATCAATGAGATATGTGGAAGAATAATACGCATACATGAACATACAACCATAACATACTCAACATTCAACATGCATAATTATACAATATGAATTATTACAAAATGATTTATAGTTACATATTGAATGAAAATTCTACAAGTCTAAACATGTATGCTAACAAGATCTTAGACAATAGGTACAACATGTACAACTGCTCACTCCCATCTTTTTCCTCCCATGATATCTCTGAACCTAAAACATACGTGGAACAATGAATCAACATACAAGGTGTTGTGCACGTGGGTAGAAAAATACCTACTAATAATGTTTTCATAATTGAAATAACTTGAGAAAGAAAGGTTAAAAGAAAACATTATTTAAAGTGATAATCAGGTAAACATTCCTTTTATTGCATTCACTTTGATGTGGTTGTACTACACATACTTGCACTTGACTTACATCTAGTGTGGGCAATATAGTATCATCGTACATCTAACATGGGCCAAGGAGTCATACATCCATGCTAGGCAACATACATCCACACCAGGCTATGTGCTCTAGTAGCTACAACCCGTCATACTCATTTATGATCTATTAGATTTGGTGAAGTATAACTCATACTAGTTCAACCAAGCAATCATATCCAAATACGAGCATTCAAGATATTACATATCATAGCCAACCAAAAAACTAGTCTTATACTTAATAAATCCCACGTACCTGAGTTCAGAGATTCATTATACATCCATGATCATCTAGAACTTTGTCCATGACCTGAATAATAATAATTAATAATCATTAATAGAAGGTTCACCATAATTAATGGTATTTAGGTCCAAAATTATGGTTTGGTCAAACCTAGATTCCATATAATCTTAGGATGGTATCTAATATTTTTACACTAATCATGAGGTCATTTTAGAGGTCTGGTTCAAATTTCATATTTTTCGGATGATTGCTCTATTTTCTAGAATTAATATGAGGTTTAAAGCATCTAAATGTGCAATAATTAAGAAAAGTCTAATTTGCATCCATAATACTAAGATTTGAGTCAACATATATTCTCTTTATGATATTGAGGCTCAAAAGGAATATTATAAGATTTTATATCAGTTGGATAGTATTTATTCTAATTATATGAAGCCCATAAAGGAGTATTATAAACTTAACTAAATATCACCAACAATTATGTCCTAAAAGTCTGATCTAGAGATTTCATAAGAAAGAGGGTGTTTTTATGAATCCAGGGGTATTTTGGGGGGATTTATTGGCCAAGGGAGCTATTTATTATTTTCTAAGATGAGGTCATTTTCTGGAAATTAACAATATATTTACCTTTATATTTGTGTGGAAGTCGGATCTTCAAGTGGATCCACAGAGGCCTCGACCTACTAACCCCTTTCTCCTCTCCTTCATCATGATTCAACGCTACTCCTGCAACGGCAGCATTTTGCCTGCTTGCCTCCAGGTTCCCAGCACCGCTGCGACAAGGATTGAAACTCCGGCAGGGCTCCAAACCTGGTCCTTCCTTCTTCTCTCTATGTCATATTCTCTTCTCTGTATCATGAGCGCCGCCGCCGGCATCCTGCTCCTATGTGGATTAGGTTGGTGGCGACATTCCTCTCCCTCACCCCTGCATCCTCCGATCCCTGTGTGCGTGACCGTCGTCACCTCTGGGAGGACTCTGGAGTGGCCATAGACCAGCTTTGATGCTTCATGACCCTCCAAGATGGGTGTCGCTTGCACTACCACTCTGACGGGGGTCAATCTTGTTGCCCTGGGTGGACCGGCAGGTTCCAGGGAAAATAGCCAACATCATTAGATCCTTGGACAATGTCGAGATCTGGGTTCTACTTGGCATGTTGGCCTCTCCGAGCCAGCGCCACCACCTATCTGATTGAGAATGGCAAGAAGATGTCGCTGTTGTGAGCCTTTTCTCCGACGAGCAATCAGTCGAGGTGGGCCTTCTTTCCTCCTGATCGGTGACACACCTCAGGGAAGCCTAAAAGCGAACGACACTATAGGGACTTTAGGTACTTTGCTATTGCTTCCGTAGGAACGAGGAAGTGGGAAGCAAGGCCTTCCTAAGCCTTGTCAATGGAGATGATAGGGGAAAACGGCAGATAGAAGTGGAAAAATAGGTCATCGCACCCCTGATTTGTTGGGTCGTTGGGTGTCTGCTACCTTGGAAAATCTATTGATGACCAAATTTAAAGCTTGGTTCTCCATCTTCCAAGGTGTGAGCAAAGGAGCTTGACCTCCATCCATCACCTGCGAGTTGCAGTGGTGTTAATGGTGTGACTGCTCGTCTAGGTTGGAGAGCGCTGAGAGATGATGATCAGTATGAGATACCCCCATAATTATCACCTTGATCCGAGATATGTGTGTGTTTTGTTGCAGATATTTCCTTGTGGAGTCGGTCTAATCACTCCCTTCTTTACGGAGGAGGTAGACCAGGTCAGAAGGGTTCCTCCTAGTCTATCATTGTCATAACATGTCCATGTAAAATCATCCAATAGATGTCTAGCTGCATGTCAGGGTTGCAAGTATCTATGAGTTGGTTTGTAGTATGGTGGAAAGGATCATATTAATAAATTGTGCTTCCATCAATCATGAAATCTTCATCACACAAGTTTAATGTTCTTATCATGTTCAATATATCTCCCAAGTGTCACATTCAACCTTTCAAATTAGTATGTACCATCAAATGGGAGTTTTATCTAATGAACACTCAAAATTGATTAACGAAGACATAAATCCTAATTGAACTGGGTTAGGCTTATTTGCACCTTTAATCACACCTTAATGCATGTAATGATCCATGATTGGAATTTCTCAATTTGTGTTCAACTGTGTATGGAGCGATAATGGTCCACAAAACTATCCTCAATATATGAACCCTAAGGTCGGGGTCATCACATTCACCCCACCTAAAATGGAATTTCGTCCTCGAAATTCAACTAGTCTCATTCTTAAGATGATATAAAGGAGTTTTATGCCTCTAGGCCACCACTTCTAAGTTCCAAGATTATCACTATTCTAGATTCATCCTAAGTTGTCTTCTTAGGATATTTAAGCATGTAGGGTGTGCCCATCCCATCTTATATAGGTTGAAGCATCATTTTTTTTACAAATTGTAGCATCACTTAGTGTCTTAGTCATCACATGACATTATGATATCTTAGGATTACATCACCCCTAAGGATATGGGTTTTGTTCATGCTTTTAAAGTTCAAGATAAATTCATTTATATATCATGGTATTCAGATCATTTAAATCTAATATCATTAACATCTTACAATGATTTCAGCATTAGAGGAGATTTATCTTCATCCTTGATATTATAATTTTTCTACTTAAGAAGGGCTTGCGTAACATATTTGACCGTTAGGGTTTCACCCTATGGTGTGATATTCATACTCAACTTAGAAAATACTTTGAGAAGGATCAAAGTTATGAACTATATTTATGATGATATATCATGTGATCCAAAAATATCTTTATATCAAGTTCATGAGTTCAACTTTTTATGTCTTGCATGTATTATGTGATGGGAAAAAAGAGAATATACTAAGTTTATCCCCATTATCTTATCATCATATCTTTCATGTTTCATATGAAGGGGAAGAGAATATTTTAAAGTCAAACTAATCATGATTTCAATCGTGGGTACTACATGCATGATATTGGGGGGGGGGGGTATAGAATAGGTCAAGCTTATACAGGTGACCCCTCATATAAATCATCTATATAGCTCAAGTGAGGCTTTTATCATCGTATATTAAGAAGGAGAAGGATAAGGGACAACATGTATGTTGAGTATTATTTGCACAAAGCATCATACTCTCATAACTAGAGTTCATATATTACCTCACTTGCAACTAATGATGAGATTCACAAAATATGTCACTCCATCTAGGACCTAACTCATCCAAAGGATTGACTTTATCATATGGGTCATATACCCATCCTTTTCTTTTACCCAATTCTCACATATAGATTTGAATCATGCATAAGGTTTCAACTCAACACTCAAGAGTAATCTAGTGTATGACATTTTTTTTAAACACATATCTCATATATTGGAGGCTAGGTCCTATGACCTTCTCCCTGTGGGTCTTACTCTCTCTATAGTTCACCACATATCTCATCCTACCACTAGACATCCTCCTTGTATAAGAGCTTGAGGCTCATGCACATTCATCTCTATCTTAACTTAGCTTATCTTAAGTAGGAAAGGGGAATGTACTTTCTTCATTACGACTTAGCATAGATCCTCTAAGAGTGGATTCGGCAATGTTCAAGTGCGTCATGACAGAAGGAGATCCAGTTGGTCCTCACACACTCAAGATGATTGGGTATGTGGAGAACCTACAAAGACTGGGATTTCCACTGAGCCAAGAGTTGGCTACTGACGTGATATTGCAATCGTTGCCAGAATCCTATAGTCAGTTTGTGATGAACTACAACATGAACAACTTTGATAGGCCACTATCAGATAGTTTGGGCATGTTGAGGACAGCTGAGATACAGATGAAGAAGGACAAGCCCTAGTCTGTGATGCTGATCATGGGAAAGAAACGCAAGTCCAAGCGCAAGGGTAAGGGCAAAGCTAAGAAAGGTTCTGATGCTAGCTAGGAGCCCAAGACATCTTCAGCTCTCAAGGCCAAGGGAGGCGTGACCAAGAAAGGAAATTGCCACCATTGTCAAAAGCCAGGACATTGGAAAAGGAATTGTCCTCTCTATCTGGAAGAACAAAAGAAGGAGGCAATTGATGTCTCCACATAAAGGTGTCATTAAAGTAAACTTGTAACACTTTTTGAGGTATATGATACCAAGATGTAAAGTGTAAAGCACTCATAATTGGGGCAAGTGTTGCCGCCATAGATAGGAGTACTTTAGTTTATTTTTTGCCTTTAAGGCATGTAATATAGTTATGAACTGCTATTTCATATTTGCCAATAGATAGAAACACTTTATTTTTGCATATTGTATGACAATGATGCAATTAATAAAGTTGAGTTTTCAATCTTAAAGATATGATCTTTGTGGCAATGCCTTATTTATCTTGTGGTATTTGTTATGCATAAGATAAAATGATACCTAAAGTTATTGATAACTCAAACAATCAAATTAGCATCAATCATGAGAAGTTCATTTCTAGTTTCCATGTGATGGATAAATCTAGACTCTTTTGGTTAGAGAACCAGTATGAGACATGAATCTATTGTACATGATTAATCAATCTTCACTAATGGTGGTGGGAGAATGATTATCCAATTAGGTATAATACATGTGATGTATTTACATACCTATTGGAGTAAATGCTAATACTTCAAAAGGGTGTTTAGAGAAATACCAATATGAATATCTTGAAGTGTTCAAGAATATCATAGATGAAGTACGAACTTGGTAAAGTGTTAATTCTTGATGAGATCAATGAATGAAATACTTAGACCAAAATGTTTGAGATCCTTATGAGTGATTATGATAGTGTATCATAGTGAGCTAATGATTAAGGCATAGTGATGTCTAAATCAAAAGGGAGTCATACTCTAAGGAGTTAGAGAATGATTATCAAATAACTAAATTCTTCTTAATAAAAGAATACCCCACACTAATAAAGGACATTAAGAATCACAAGGAGTTGTGAGTTCTTATATCCTTAACAGATACACCTCAATTATCTATGTGATGAGTTGTTCATATGATGAGTCAACTATCTAGATAAATATGAGGAACCGAATTTTGAGTTATGGTTTATGACCATTACATCCTAAATGACTTCCATGTGAACCATAATGTATGACCTTGATGGTAGCACTCTTTGGATGGAAATCCATAAGTGCAAATAAGTCTTAAGTGTTAAGACACATGGATGACATTTTGAGAAGGATGATGCTTGTTGATTGCAACTTAATGACTTAGACGTTTGGCATATGGATACTAAAACTGCATTCCTATGAGGAATAAAACAAGGATGTGTACGTGACACAACCTATAAGGTTTATGAATCCACTAATGCAAATGAAGTCTATAAGTTACAATGGACTAATCAATGTGATTGATTGAATACAAGCAACTCAGAATTAGATCTTTACTTTGATGATATAGTCAAAGGGTTTGACTGATATGTCAAAGATAAAGAAGGGATCTGTGATTTAGTGGGAGAGTATTCACATTCCACATGTTGATGTGAAATGGAAATGTTCTAGAATGGAAATCCAAAAGTGGAAACTATCTTTAAGGAAGATAGAGATGTTTCCTATGTGATAGGAATAGAGATCTATAGAGATAGTTCTCAAAAACCTCTTGACCTGAAAAGAGAAAGCATACATTGGCAATCTGTACTGAAGAGTTCGGTATGCACAGATTCAGTGGGAGAATACTTGTCCATGTCACATGGAGTTAGTATCCCAAGGCCAAGTGTCCAATTCTTATGAAGAATGGGAACACTAAGAATAGATATGGATCTATCATGTATGTAATCATCCCATTATCTTGCATGTATCGACATGGCAAGAACAAAATGCATTCATCATCTTGTATGTGGGACATGGCAATATGATGTGCTCATCCTGATAACTCGTATGTGGGACATGACGAGTGGATGTCTGTCTACTTTCAGTAAGAGTTACTGGAATACCATGAGAACTTGATAAGTACTTGAGAAGTACCAGTTCTATGGAGATAACGAAGAGTTCAATGTAAAGAGTTACATTGATGTGAACTTCCGAAAGGACAGAAAATTAATCGCAAAATATATATAGGATATGTAAAAGTGAAAGTTTGTTGATAATTGGAAGTGTTCCAATAAAACCATTTAAAAGGAAATGTCAAGTATCTATGTGTTAGAGAACAACAATGGATACTATATGGGTCTGGAAGTTCATGAGATGAACTTATAGATATTCCGCTCATTGATGACAAGTCTGGAATCCTTGATCATGCAATGTGGCTAAAAGTTAGCAAAGGAATACTAGATCGCATATTACGACAACTCCATCTCATACGTATGATGTGCAGCGAAGAGATGAGAGACATGCAATTTATACTGACTTTGGCAAGGTGTTGCCATTACTCACTATGTTCACACTAGAGAACAGTAACATGTGGGACATATTTGAAGATCACTATGAATATGATTCAAGGGTGATTGGCTCGCATTGAAAGTCAGAGTCTGTTGGTATGTATGCCCTGAGAGCCAATCATGGGATGATTGGTGGGATACATTAAGATTGATTTGATTAACATCAAAGGAAAGCTTCCAATTCTTTCTGGTTTAGTCATATGAGATAGTGATAGAACAGATTGAATGTCTAGAGAATGACAGTACTCAATGATGTATGCTTTCAGGTTAAGGACCTGAATGATGAGATCATACGATGCTAAGAGTTTGTACATTCTTGTTATGTCCCTAGTTGGATGTCATTGTGGAAGGTGGATTGACATCAATGACACACAAGACTAGATTGTGGTGTTGGTTGGTGATAGAATCTCATTAGTCATTATATAGAGATATCAAACCAAACACATAGGCACTTGTTAGAGAACAAGTGTACCGCACAGACCCACCGTGAGTTTGACACATGGAACCATGACATGGTAGTCACAGTCAGTACTCACAGTGATGGTGGTGAGTGTGATTCTTTGACCTGAAATCACTACACTCAACACATGTTGTTGGGCACACTTTGACATCATCAAACGCAGTCCTGAAACATGGGTTGTTATAAAGGTGATGATTGGGTGGCTTTGACACATGGGGCTTTTGAGGGGTGAGTGATAGATATGGGATTTGTCCCTCCTGAGGGAGTTTGACATCTAAGGCCACTTGATGAGTAGGATTGAGATAGGTGTGCGCACGCATGTGTGAATCAGTATGTGATATTGATGTCATACATATCTCGTTCAATCTGCTCTGAGATCAAGAAAGTGAATGAACGTTGACAGGATGACTGTTCCATGCCTCGAGTTCATTCGGGATGTTAGTGACAAAGGAATTATACATTTGCTGTAACACCATTCACAGATTGTAGGATTGAAAGTTGTTCTCCAACTTTCTACTTTCACTTGGGTAGCACTGATGTGTGACTAGGCACCGCTCTTTACTTGTGAAGCCATAAATGTTATGGACTTTCACTGCCAACGTGAAATGGACCTACAGGGTCACACACATAGGATTTAACCTGGAAGAGGAGTTTTGTCCACAAGCAATGTTTAGATTGATTACTAAAGGAGTTTAGTAGTTCAATTAAACACTCAATAAATTGATGGCTCAATATCATAATGTTCATGGTGTTGGACACATTGATTGGAGTATTGAATTGATTGAAACTGCAATTGACTGATTTGCACAAGTCTGCTGCTCCAACCGATCGGCTCATGGGATGAACCAATCGGCTCAGGTTATTGAACTAATCGGCTCATGGGATGAGACGATCGACTCATATCTCACAAACAGTCAGCTCAATTGTTAAACCGATCGGTTCGGATGACCGACCGAGATCGTTTGGAAAATATGAAGACTATTTTGCTATATTTGTTTCACTTGTACAAATTCGATTTGGACAAAGACTAATATTGATTAGTTGGAAACAAACATGGAAATTCAATTTGAGTTGAACCAGGATCACGAACCGATCGACTGGAGTGTCCAACCGATCGGCTCATGAATCCAAACGATCGACTGGAGTGTCCAATCGATAGGCTGGAGGGTCCAGACGACCGTTTCAGTTGTGAAATCATCGGTTCAGCTGCCACAACATATTGTTTTTGTGGAAAATCTTGAACCCTTCTACTCCTGCTTTTAGTCCCACATTGCCCGGGATAGAGAACCCTGTCCCATGACCCTCCTATATATAGGGGTATTAGGGGCTTCTTAAAGGAAAACTCAGTGCAACCAGTTGCTCTGGAAAGTTGTCGTTCTCTCTGATTTTGGTAACCAAGAGAGAGCCCGAGCAAGTGCTACCCGCAAAGGGAGGCACAGCAAGGGAAAGACAACTGCAGTTGCAACTGGAGGCAGGAGAGTGTGTTGGCGACTAGTACGTCAATAGGAGGGTGCGACTCTTTCCAACTCCTTGTGGGACAAGGAGTGTGGAGTTCCAGGTGGTCTGTGTGGACTACTTCAGAGGCGGGAGGTTTCTGCCGCTCATGAGGACAACTGTCAACCCCGACAGTCTGGTGAGAGGAGGAGTCAGTCCCGGTGCGACTAGGAGCTACACAGACACCGTCCAAGACCGGAGTTGAAGACCATGCAAGGCACGAGGTATTGTCGCCGAGCAAGCCTCGGGACAAGGTATGATTCCACAAACCATCCCTTTCCTATTATATAGACGTTGACGCGTTTCCTTGTTCCGGGTTTGGGGGAGAAAATTTTTGTTTCTGCTTCCTTCTCTGCCTCCCCTAAAACCCAACAGTGGTATCAGAGCCACGTCAACTTCTCTATATTTTAGGAATATCGATATGATCAATTTTGGTTTGTCGCCTTTATTTATTGCATACAATCCGAATAAAATTGGCTTTATGCATGTCCAATCCTAAATCCACAATTACATATATGATATATATTATTAATGCACTCGATACGCATCGCCCTTAAACGAGTTTTGTGGTGGATGTATAGTGTGGTTATGGCCAATAAACCGTATCTGTGTATGGTTGTATGTGGTTGCTTGCATCTCGGTCTGCGCACCGATCTTCCTTCTCCTATTCCTGATGTAACTCGAAATAATTTGAGATTCTTTCCTACCTTTGCTCCCCCAAATGTAACTCGGGGTTTCTCCTTTTATAATGTAAAATAGGATAGAATTTTATTTCTTGTTATGTCGAAGAACGGAGGACATACTGACGACAGCTGAGATGATCGGTTCAAGGTGTGAACCGATCGGTTGACGTTTCAGACGATCGCTTCAAGGAGTGAACTGATCGGTTGATGACCAGTTCGAGGAGCGAGACGAGCGGGTGGCGGCCATGACGAGATGCACGACGACCAGGCAAACCAATCGGTTGGAGGAGCCAACCGATTGGCTGGTGTCACACAAACGACCAGGCCAGGATGAGCAGTCATTCATATGATGAGTTGATCTACTCCAAAGGCAAAGCACAGAGTTCATCTTGTACAGGTTGCATGAGATGTAGACCTAGATGACCGTGATTCCTCTCGGCTCGAGGAATCACATTAGGATGGCCATAATCATCGCTTTTATCGTTTTGCATGTTTTCTGTGGGATATAGCATGTATATGATATGTACTATGTATTGTGGTGATTGGATATGTATATGTATATAAAACCAAATCCCTCATTAAAATATTAAGTTTTAGATGCCTTCCAAATGTGACACATGTGAAAATCTTGATCGACCAAGTGTGGGCACACCCTAGCGTGGTGCAGCATCTATCTCATGGAAGCGTGAAGGATGAATGTGTGGGTCTGCCCTAGCAGGGTGCATATTCATCGTGTTTGCTTTGGGTCGGACTTAACAAGGTGATCTAGATGGGATCTAGTACCTTGAGGCATGGAGATGATCATGGAAAGGAGTTGCATTTATCAAGAGTTGCATATGATGCAATTGGCAAGAGTTTCCTACCTGAGAGATCTATGTTGTGGGTGACAACCCTAGCTGGTCCATGGCTTAGAGGATTTCAAGATCTTGCCCACTAGAAGGTTGTATGCTGCAATCGTCTAAATTGATGGTGAGGGCTATCAATTTGAAGTAAAATAGTGGGAGCGATAATTAATTAAAGGCCTAATTATATCGTCAAATTTTCAAATCAATCAAACAAGTCAAAAGAGTTTTGGACTAAAATTGCATATTTTCCTTTTTGTAGCACAAATGACAACAAACAACAATCACTTTTCTTTGCGATCGGTCCTTGACAAGGACAAACGAAATGGGACAAACTTCCACGACTGGTATCGGACATTGAGAATTGATCTCACTCAAGAGCGAAAGCTCTATGTCCTGGATACTCCAATTCCAGAGGAACCCGCTCCTAATGCACCAAAGGCAGAAAGGGATGCTTACAAGAAGCATTTTGATGATACCATTGATGCAAAGTGCTTGATGTTGTGTTCTATGAACCATGAGTTGTGGATACAACATAAGAACATGGGTGTCATTGAGATGATTCAACATCTTAGGAACGTGTATGAAAATCAAGCACGGCAAGAGAGATACAATGTTTCTAGGGCGTTGTTCAAGTGTGTCATGACAGAAGGAGATCCGGTTGGTCCTCACACACTCAAGATGATTGTGTATGTGGAGAACCTGTAGAGATTGGGATTTCCACTGAGCCAAGAGTTGGCTACTGACGTGATACTGCAATCGTTTCCAGAATCCTATAGTCAGTTTGTGATGAACTACAACATGAACAACTTTGATAGGCCACTGTCAGAGTTGTTGGGCATGTTGAGGACAGCCGAGATACAGATGAAGAAGGACAAGCCCAAGTCTATGATGGTGATCACGGGCAAGAAAGGCAAGTCCAAGCGCAAGGGCAAGGGCAAAGCTAAGAAAGGTTCTAATGCTAGCCAGGAGCCCAAGATATCTTCAGCTCTCAAGGCCAAGGGAGGCGTGACCAAGAAAGGAAATTGCCACGATTGTCAAAAACCAGGACATTGGAAAATGAATTGTCCTCTCTATCTGGAAGAACAAAAGAAGAAGGAGGCAACTGATGTCTCCACATAAAGATGTCATGAAAGTAAACTTGTAACACTTTTTGAGGTATATGATACTAAGATGTAAAGTGTAAAGCACTCATAATTGGGGCAAGTGTTGCCGCCATAGATAGGAGTACTTTAGTTTATTTTCAGCCTTTAAGGCATGTAATATAGTTATGAACTGCTATTTCATATTTTCCAATAGATAGAAACACTTTATTTTTGCATATTGTATGACAATGATGGCAATTAATAAAGTTGAGTTTTCAATCTTAAAGATATGATCTTTGTGGCAATGCCTTATTTATCTTGTGGTATTTGATATGCATAAGATAAAATGATACCTAAAGTTATTGATAACTCAAACAATCAAATTAGCATCAATCATGAGAAGTTCATTTCTAGTTTCCATTTGATGGATAAATCTAGACTCTTTTGGTTAGAGAACCAGTAAGAGACATGAATCTATTGTACATGATTAATCAACCTTCACTATTGGTAGTGGGAAATGATTATCCAATTAGGTATAATACATGTGATGTATTTGCATACCTATTGGAGTAAATGCTAATACTTCAAAAGGGTGTTTAGACGTTTGGCATATGGATACTAAAACCGCATTCCTATGAGGAATAAAACAAGGATGTGTATGTGACACAGCCTATAAGGTTTATGAATCCACTAATGCAAATGAAGTCTATAAGTTACAATGCACTAATCAATGTGATTGATTGAACATAAACAACTCAGAATTGGATCTTTACTTTGATGATATAGTCAAAGGGTTTGACTGATATGTCAAAGATAAAGAAGGGATCTGTAATTTAGTGGGAGAGTATTCACATTCCACATGTTGATGTGAAATGGAAATCCAAAAGTGGAAACTATCTTTAAGGAAGATAGAGATGTTTCCTATGTGATAGGAATAGAGATCTATAGAGATAGTTCTCGAATACCTCTTGACCTAATAAGAGAAAGCATACATTGGCAATCTGTACTGAAGAGTTCAGTATGCACAGATTCAGTGGGAGAAAACTTGTCCATGTCACATGGAGTTAGTATCCCAATGCCAAGTGTCCAATTCTTATGAAGAATGGGAACACTAAGAATAGATATGGATCTATCATGTATGTAATCATCCCATTATCTTACATGTATCGACATGGCAAGAACAAAATGCATTCATCATCTTGTATGTGGGACATGGCAATATGATGTGCTCATCCTGATAACTCATATGTGAGACATGACGAGTGGATGTCTGTCTACTTCCAGTAAGAGTTACTGGAATACCATGAGAACTTGATAAGTACTTGAGAAGTATCAGTTCTATGGAGATAAGGAAGAGTTCAATGTAAAGAGTTACATTGATGTGAACTTCCAAAAGGACAGAAATTTAATCGCAAAATATATATAGGATATGTAAAAGTGAAAGTCTGTTGATAATTGGAAGTGTTCCAATAAAACCATTTAAAAGGAAATGTCAAGTATCTATGTGTTAGAGAACAGCAATGGATACTATATGGGTCTGGAAGTTCATGAGATGAACTTATAGATATTCCGCTCATTGATGACAAGTCTAGAATCCTTGATCATGCAATGTGGCTAAAAGTTAGCAAAGGAATACTACATCGCATATTAGGGCAATTCCATCTCATATGTATGACGTGCAGCGAAGAGATGAGAGATATGCAATTTATACTGACTTTGGCAAGGTGTTGCCATTACTCACTATGTTCGCACTAGAGCACGGTAACATGTGGGACATGTTTGAAGATCACTATGAATACGATTCAAGGGTGATTGGCTCGCAGTGCAAGTGGGAGTCTGTTGGTATGTATGCCCTGAGAGCCAATCATGGGATGATTAGTGGGATACATTAAGATTTATTTGATTAACATCAAAGGAAAGCTTCCAATTCTTTCTGGTTCAGTCATATGAGATAGTGATAGAACAGATTGAATGTCTAGAGAATGACAGTACTCAATGACGTATGCTTTCAGGTTAAGGACCTGAACGATGAGATCATACGGATGCTAAGAGTTTGCACATTCTTGTTATGTCCCTAGTCGGATGTCATTGTGGAAGGTGGATAGACAGCAATGAAACACAAGACTAGATTGTGGTGTTGGTTGATGACAGAATCTCATTAGTCATGATATAGAGATATCAAACCAAACACATAGGTACTTGTTAGAGAACAAGTGTACCAGACAGACCCACCGTGAGTTTGACACATGGAACCATGACATGGTAGTCACAGTCAGTACTCACAGTGATGGTGGTGAGTGTGATTCTTTGACCTAAAATCACTACACTCAACACATGTCGTTGGGCACACTTTGACATCATCAAACGCAGTCCTGAAACATGGGTTGTTATAAAGGTGATGATTGGGTGGCTTTGACACATGGGGCTTTTGAGGGGTGAGTGATAGATATGGGATTTGTCCCTCTTGAGGGAGTTTGATATCTAAGGCCACTTGATGAGTAGGATTGAGATAGGCATGCGCACGCATGTGTGAATCAGTATGTGATATTGATGTCATACATATCTCGTTCAATCTGCTCTGAAATCAAGAAAGTGAATGAACGTTGACAGGATGAGTGTTCCATGCCTCGAGTTCATTCGGGATATCAGTGACAAAGGAATTATACATTTGATGTAACACCATTCACAGATTGTAGGATTGAACGTTGTTCTCTAACTTTCTACTTTCACTTGGGTAGCACTGATGTGTGACTAGGCACCGCTCTTTGCTTGTGAAGACATAAATGTTATGGACTTTCACTGCCAACGTGAAATGGACCTGCAGGGTCACACACATAGGATTTAACCTGGAAGAGGAGTTTTGTCCACAAGCAATGTTTAGATTGATTAATAAAGGAGTTTAGTAGTTCAATTAAACACTCAATCAATTGATGACTCAATATCATAATGTTTAAGGTGTTGGACACATTGATTGGAGTATCGAATTGATTGAAACTGCAATTGACTGATTTGCACAAGTCTGCTGCTCCAACCGATCGGCTCATGGGATGAACTGATCGGCTCAGGTTGTTAAACTGATCGGCTCATGGGATGAGACGATCGACTCATATGTTACCAAACGGTCGGCTCAATTGTTGAATCGATCGGTTTGGATGACTGACCGAGATCATTTGGAAAATATGAAGACTATTTTGCAAATATATTTGTTTCACTTGTACAAATTCAATTTGGACAAAGACTAATATTGATTAGTTGGAAACAAACATGGAAAGTCAATTTGAGTTGAACCAGGATCACGAACCGATCAAATGGAGTGTCCAACTGATTGGCTCATGAATCCAAACGATTGGATGGAGTGTCCAACCGATCGGCTGGAGGGTCCAAACGACCATTTTAGTTGTGAAATGATCGGTTCAGCTGCCGCAACATATTGTTTTTGTGGAAAATCTCGAACCCTTCTACTCCTGCTTTTAGTCCCGCATTGCCCGGGATAAAGAACCTTGTCCCATGACCCTCCTATATATATAGGGGTATTGGGGTCTTCTCAAAGGACAACTCAGTGCAACCAGTTGCTCTGGAAAGTTGTCGTTCTCTATGGTTTTGGTAACCGAGAGAGAGCCCGAGCAAGTGCTACCCTTAAAGGGAGGCGCAGCAAGGGAAAGACAACTGTAGTTGCAACTGGAGGCAGGAGAGTGTGTTGGTGACTAGTACGTCAACAGGAAGGTGTGACTCCTTCCAACTCCTTGTGGGACAAGGAGTGGGGAGTTCCAGGTGGTCCGTGTGGACTACTTCAGAGGCGGGAGGTTTCTGCCGCTCAGGAGGACAACTATCAACTCTGACAGTCTGGTTAGAGGAGGAGTCGTCAGTCCTGGTGCAACCAGGAGCTGCACAGACACCGTCCAAGACCGGAGTTAAAGACCGCGCAAGGCGCAAGGTATTTTCGCCGAGCAAGCCTCGGGACAAGGTATGATTCCACAAACCATCCATTTCCTATTATATAGACGTTGACGCGTTTCCTTGTTCTGGGTTTGGGGGAGAAAATTTTTGTTTCCGCTGCCTTCTCTGCCTCCCCTAAAACCCAACAGTGGTATCAGAGCCACATCAACTGCTCTATATTTAAAGAATATCGATATGATCGATTTTGGTTTGTCGCCTTTATTTATTGCATACAATGTGAATAAAATTGGCTTTATGCATGTCCGATCCTAAATCCACAATTACATATATGATATATATTATTAATGCACTCGATACGCGTCGCCCTTAAATGAGCTTTGTGGTGGATGTATAGCGTGGTTATGGCCAATAAACCCTATCTGTGTATGGTTGTATGTGGTTGCTTGCATCTCAATCTGCGCACTGATCTTCCTTCTCCTATTCTTGATGTAACTCAAAATATTTCGAGATTCTTTCCTACCTTTGCTCTTCCCAAATGTAACTCGGGGTTTCTCATTTTATAATGTAAAATAGGATACAATTTTATTTCTTGTTATGTCGAAGAACGGAGGACATCCTGACGACAGATGAGACGATCGGTTCAAGGCAAGAACCGATCGGTTGACGTTCCAGATGATCGGTTCAAGGAGTGAACCGATCAGTTGATGACCGGTTCGAGGAGCGAGACGAGCGGGTGGCGGCCGTGACGAGATGCACGATGACCATGCGAACCGATCGGTTGGAGGAGCCAACCGATCAGCTGGTGGCACACAGACGACCAGGCCAGGACGAGCAGTCATTCATATGATGAGTTGATCTACTCCAAAGGCAAAGCACAGAGTTCATCTTGTACAGGTTGCATGAGATGTAGACCTAGATGACTGTGATTCCTCTTGGCTTGAGGAATCACATTAGGATGGCCATAATCATCGCTTTTATCGTTTTGCATGTTTTTTGTGGGATATAGCATGTATATGATACGTACTATGTATTGTGGTGATTGGAGATGTATATGTATATAAAACCAAATCCCTCATTAAAATATTAAGTTTTAGATGCCTTCCAAATGCGACACACGTGAAAAGCTTGATCGACCAAGTGTGGGCACGCCCTAGCGTGGTGCAGCGTCTATCTCGTAGAAGCGTGAAGGATGAATGTGTGGGTCTGCCCTAGCAAGGTGCATATTCATCGTGTTTGCTTTGGGTCGAACTTAACAAGGTGATCTAGATGGGATCTAGTACCTTGAGGCATGGAGATGATCATGGCAAGGAGTTGCATATGACATCTTATCAAGAGTTGCATATGATGCAATTGGCAAGAGTTACCTACCTGAGAGATCTATGTTGTGGGTGACAGCCCTAGCTGGTCCATGGATTAGAGGATTTTAGGATCTTGCCCACTAGAAGGTTGTACGCTGCAATCTTCCGAATTCATGGTGAGGGCTATCAATTTGAAGTAAAATAGTCTGAGCGGTAATTAATTAAAGGCCTAATCATATCGTCAAATTTTCAAATCAATCACACAAGTCAAAAGAGTTTTGGACTAAAATTGCATATTTTCCTTTTTGTAGCACAAATGATAACAAACAACAATCACTTTTCTTTGTGATCGGTCCTTGACAAGGACAAACTAAATGGGACAAACTTCCACGACTGGTATCGGACATTGAGAATTGTTCTCACTCAAGAGCGAAAGCTCTATGTCCTGGATACTCCAATTCCAGAGGAACCCGCTCCTAATGCACCAAAGGCAGAAAGGGATGCTTACAAGAATCATTTTGATGATGCCATTGATGCAAAGTGCTTGATGTTGTGTTCTATGAACCATGAGTTGCAGAGACAACATGAGAACATGGGTGTCATTGAGATGATTCCGCATCTCTGGAACATGTATGAAGATCAGGCACGACAAGAGAGATACAATGTTTCTAGGGCACTGTTCAAGTGCGTCATGACAGAAGGAGATTCAGTTGGTCCTCACACACTCAAGATGATTGGGTATGTGGAGAACCTGCAGAGACTAGGATTTCCACTGAGCCAAGAGTTGGCTACTGACGTGATACCGCAATCGTTGACAGAATCCTATAGTCAGTTTGTGATGAACTACAACATGAACAACTTTGATAGTCCACTGTCAGTGTTGTTGGGCATGTTGAGGACAACCGAGATACAGATGAAGAAGGACAAGCCCAAGTCTGTGATGGTGATCATGGGCAAGAAAGGCAAGTCCAAGCGCAAGGGCAAGGGCAAAGCTAAGAAAGGTTCTGATGCTAGCCAGGAGCCCAAGACATCTTCAGCTCTCAAGGCCAAGGGAGGTGTGACCAAGAAAGGAAATTGCCACCATTGTCAAAAACCAGGACATTGGAAAAGGAATTGTCCTCTCTATCTGGAAGAACAAAAGAAGAAGGCGGCAACTGATGTCTCCACATAAAGGTGTCATGAAAGTAAACTAGTAACACTTTTTGAGGTATATGATACCAAGATGTAAAGTGTAAAGCACTCATAATTGGGGCAAGTGTTGCCGCCATAGATAGGAGTACTTTAGTTTATTTTCAGCCTTTAAGGCATGTAATACAGTTATGAACTGCTATTTCATATTTGCCAATAGATAGAAACACTTTATTTTTGCATATTGTATGACAATGATGGCAATTTATAAAGTTGAGTTTTCAATCTTAAAGATATGATCTTTGTGGCAATGCTTTATTTATCTTGTGGTATTTGATATGCATAAGATAAAATGATACCTAAAGTTATTGATAACTCAAACAATCAAATTAGCATCAATCATGAGAAGTTCATTTCTAGTTTCCATGTGATGGATAAATCTAGACTCTTTTGGTTAGAGAACCAGTAAGAGACATGAATCTATTGTACATGATTAATCAATCTTCATTAATGGTAGTGGGAGAATGATTATCCAATTAGGTATAATACATGTGATGTATTTACATACCTATTGGAATAAATGCTAATACTTCAA
This sequence comes from Alisma plantago-aquatica, assembly GCA_963693085.1. NCBI lineage: Eukaryota > Viridiplantae > Streptophyta > Magnoliopsida > Alismatales > Alismataceae > Alisma > Alisma plantago-aquatica. The sequence goes on from OY856409.1 coordinate 1,291,935,210, forward strand.
AAGGGTGTTTAGAGAAATACCAATATGAATATCTTGAAGTGTTCAAGAATATCATAGATGAAGTATGAACTTGGTAAAGTGTTAATTCTTGATGAGATCAATGAATGAAATACTTAAACCAAAATGTTTGAGATCCTTATGAGTGATTATGATAGTGTATCATAGTGAGCTCATGATTAAGACATAGTGATGTCTAAATCAAAAGGGAGTCATACTCTAAGGAGTTAGAGAATGATTATCAAATAACTGAATTCTTCTTAATAAAAGAATACCCCACACTAATAAAGGACATTAATAATCACAAGGAGTTGTGAGTTCTTATATCCTTAACAGATACACCTCAATTATCTATGTGATGAGTTGTTCATATGATGAGTCAACTATCTAGATAAATATGAGGAACCGAATTTCGAGTTATGGTTTATGACCATTACATCCTAAATGACTTCCATGTGAACCATAAGGTATGACCTTGATGGTAGCACTCATTGGATGGAAATCCATAAGTGCAAACAAGTCTTAAGTGTTAAGATACATGGATGACATTTTGAGAAGGATGATGCTTGTTGATTGCAACTTAATGACTTAGACGTTTGTCATATGGATACTAAAACCGCATTCCTATGAGGAATAAAACAAGGATGTGTATGTGACACAACCTATAAGGTTTATGAATCCACTAATGCAAATGAAGTCTATAAGTTACATGGACTAATCAATGTCATTGATTGAATACAAGCAACTCAGAATTGGATCTTTACTTTGATGATATAGTCAAAGGGTTTGACTGATATGTCAAAGATAAAGAAGGGATCTGTGATTTAGTGGGAGAGTATTCACATTCCACATGTTGATGTGAAATGGAAATGTTCTAGAATGGAAATCCAAAAGTGGAAATTATCTTTAAGGAAGATAGAGATGTTTCCTATGTGATAGGAAAAGAGATCTATAGAGATAGTTCTCGAAAACCTCTTGACCTAAAAAGAGAAAGCATACATTGGCAATCTGTATTGAAGATTCAGTATGCACAGATTCAGTGGGAGAAAACTTGTCCATGTCACATGGAGTTAGTATCTCAAGGCCAAGTGTCCAATTCTTATGAAGAATGGGAACACTAAGAATAGATATGGATCTATCATGTATGTAATCATCCCATTATCTTGCATGTATTGACATGGCAAGAACAAAATGCATTCATCATCTTGTATGTGGAACATGGCAATATGATGTGCTCATCCTGATAACTCGTATGTGGGACATGACGAGTGGATGTATGTCTACTTCTAGTAAGAGTTACTGGAATACCATGAGAACTTGATAAGTACTTGAGAAGTACCAGTTCTATGGAGATAAGGAAGAGTTCAATGTAAAGAGTTACATTGATGCGAACTTCCGAAAGGAAAGAAAATTAATCGCAAAATATATATAGGATATGTAAAAGTGAAAATTTGTTGATAATTGGAAGTGTTCCAATAAAACCATTTAAAAGGAAATGTCGAGTATCTATGTGTTAGAGAACAGCAATGGATACTATATGGGTATGGAAGTTCATGAGATGAACTTATAGATATTCCGCTCATTGATGACAAGTCTGGAATCCTTGATCATGCAATGTGGCTAAAAGTTAGAAAAGGAATACTAGATCGCATATTACGGCAACTCCATCTCATATGTATGATGTGCAGCGAAGAGATGAGAGACATGCAATTTATACTGACTTTGGCAAGGTGTTGCCATTACTCACTATGTTCGCACTAGAGCACAGTAACATGTGGGACATGTTTGAAGATCACTATGAATATGATTCAAGGGTGATTGGCTCGCAGTGCAAGTGGGAGTCTGTTGGTATGTATGCCCTGAGAGCCAATCATGGGATGATTGGTGGGATACATTAAGATTGATTTGATTAACATCAAAGGCAAGCTTCCAATTCTTTCTGGTTCAGTCATATGAGATAGTGATAGAACATATTGAATGTCTAGAGAATGACATTACTCAATGACGTATGCTTTCAGGTTAAGGACCTGAACGATGAGATCATACGGATGCTAAGAGTTTGTACATTCTTGTTATGTCCCTAGTCGGATGTCATTGTGGAAGGTGGATAGATAGCAATGACACACAAGACTAGCTTGTGGTGTTGGTTGATGACAGAATGTCATTAGTCATGATATAGAGATATCAAACCAAACACATAGGTACTTGTTAGAGAAAAAGTGTACCAGACAGACCCACCGTGAGTTTGACACATGGAACCATGACATGGTAGTCACAGTCAGTACTCACAGTGATGGTGGTGAGTGTGATTCTTTGACCTGAAATCACTACACTCAACACAAGTCGTTGGGCGCACTTTGACATCATCAAACGCAGTGCTGAAACATGGGTTGTTATAAAGGTGATGATTGGGTGGCTTTGACACATGGGGCTTTTGAGGGGTGAGTGATAGATATGGGATTTGTCCCTCCTGAGGGAGTTTGATATCCAAGGCCACTTGATGAGTACGATTGAGATAGGCGTGTGCATGCATGTGTGAATCAGTATATGATATTGATGTCATACATATCTTGTTCAATCTACTCTGAGATCAAGAAAGTGAATGAACGTTGACAGGATGACTGTTCCATGCCTCAAGTTCATTCGGGATATCAGTGACAAAGGAATTATACATTCGTTGTAACACCATTCACGGATTGTAGGATTGAAAGTTGTTCTCCAACTTTCTAATTTCACTTGGGTAGCACTGATGTTTGACTAGGCACCGCTCTTTGCTTGTGAAGCCATAAATGTTATGGACTTTCATTGCCAATGTGAAATGGACCTGCAGGGTCACACACATAGGATTTAACCTGGAAGAGGAGTTTTGTCCACAAGAAATGTTTAGATTGATTACTAAAGGAGTTTAGTAGTTCAATTAAACACTCAATCAATTGATGGCTCAATATCATAATGTTCAAGGTGTTGGACACATTGATTGGAGTATCGAATTGATTGAAACTACAATTGACTGATTTGCATAAGTCTGCTGCTCCAACCGATCGGCTCATGGGATGAACCGATCGACTCAGGTGGTTGAACCGATCGGCTCATGGGATGAGACGATCAACTCATATGTCACCAAACGGTCGGCTCAATTGTTGAACCGATCGGTTCGGATGACCGACCGAGATCGTTTGGAAAATATGAAGACTATTTTGCAAATATATTTGTTTCACTTGTACAAATTCGATTTGGACATGGACTAATATTGATTTTTTGGAAACAAACATGGAAAGTCAATTTGAGTTGAACCAGGATCACGAACCGATCAACCAGAGTGTCCAACCGATCGGCTGATGAATCCAAACGATCAGTTGGAGTGTCCAACCGATCGACTGGAGGGTCCAGACGACCGTTTCCGTTATGAAACGATCGGTTCAACTGCCGCAACATATTGTTTTTGTGGAAAATCTCGAACCCTTCTACTCCTGCTTTTAGTCCCACATTTCCTGGGATAGAGAACCTTGTCCCATGACCCTCCTATATATAGGGGTATTGGGGGCTTCTCAAAGGACAACTCAGTGCAACCAGTTGCTCTGGAAAGTTGTCATTCTCTCTGGTTTTGGTAATCAAGAGAGAGCCCGAGCAAGTGCTACCCGCAAAGGGAGGCGCAGTAAGGGAAAGACAACTGCAGTTTCAACTGGAGGCAGGAGAGTGTGTTGGCGACTAGTATGTCAACAGGAGGGTGAGACTCCTTCCAACTCCCTGTGGGACAAGGAGTGTGGAGTTCCAGGTGGTCCGTGTGGATTACTTCAGAGGCGGGAGGTTTCTGCCGCTCAGGAGGACAACTGTCAACCCTGACAGTCCGGTGAGAGGAGGAGGAGTCAGTCCCGGTGCGACCAGGAGCTGCACAGACACCGTCCAAGACCGGAGTTGAAGACTGTGCAAGGCGTGAGGTATTGTCTCCGAGCAAGCCTCGGGACAAGGTATGATTCCACAAACCATGCCTTTCCCATTATATAGACGTTGACGCGTTTCCTTGTTCTGGGTTTGGGGGAGAAAATTCTTGTTTTCGCTGCCTTCTCTGCCTCCCCTAAAACCCAAAACTTTCTTTTGTCTTTCTATCTATCACATAACCTTATGAGGATCTAGACTTCTAATCTAGATCTATTCTCTCTTCTAGACTGATGTCACCCCCTTTCACTTAGATTGCATGAACACCCACTACTCTCCTGTGTGAGGGACACATTTTTATATTTACATATATCTAATAAAATATTATATAGTTTTTCTCCGAGAAAGAAGGCGTCTGAGAAAACTGTCGAGGTGCGAGCCGATTGGGAACAAAACCAAACCAGCAAACTCGAGTGTCCAACACACAATATATAGTCTGGTGCCATGTAATCTAATGAAATGGTGAGAACATGTAGCTACCCAATACATATGAGCTCTATATGGAATGGGTTTCACACACTTTTCTAAACCTAGTTCTCGAACATCTAGGTTCTAACCTAGAGTCTAAGTCAAACCTTATTCCTATATAACAACTTACTAAGTTTCTAAGGTTTCAAGTTAAAGGTTCAATTTATTTTTATGTTTCATGGTGAGCAATTATTAGGTGTAGCTATTGTTCATGCTCTGATACCCGGATTTTCACCTTCTCAAAACCCCATGGAGATGAGAACACAAAATCCGAAAACGTTAGTAATTATATCAAAGAGATATGCGGAAGCATAATACACATACATGAACATACAACCATAACATACTCAACATTCAACATGCATATTTATACAATATGAATTATTACAAAATGATTTACAGTTACATATTGAATGAAAATTCTACAAGTCTGAACATGTATGCTAACAGGATCTTGGACAATAGGTACAACCTGTACAACTGCTCACTCCCATCGTTTTCCTCCCATGCTATCTCTGAACCTAAAACATATGTGAAACAACGAATCAACACCCAAGGTGTTGTGCACGTGGGTAGAAAAATACCTACTAATATGTTTGCATAATTGAAATAACTTGAGAAAGAAAGATTAAAAGAAAACATTGTTTCAAGTGATAATCAGGTAAACATTCCTTTTATTGCATTCACTTTGATGCGGTTGTACTACACATACTTGCACTTGACTTACATCTAGTGTGGGAAATATAGTATCATCATACATCTAACATGGGCCAAGGAGTCATACATCCATGTTAGGAAACATACATCCACACCAGGCTATGTGCTCTAGTAGCTACAACCCATCATACTCATTTATGATCTATTAGATTTGGTGAAGTATAACTCATACTAGTTCAACCAAGCAATCATATCCAAATACGAGCATTCAAGATATTACATATCATAGGCAACCAGAAAACTAGTCTTATACTTAATAAATCCCACATACCTGAGTTTAGAGATTCATTATACATCCATGATCATCTAGAACTTTGTCCATGACCTGAATAATAATAATTAATAATCAATAATAGAAGGTTCATCATAATTAATGGTATTTAGGTCCAAAATTACGGTTTGGTCAAACCTATATTCCATATAATCTTAGGATGGTATCTAATATTTTTACACTAATCATGAGGTCATTTTAGAGGTCTAGTTCAAATTTCATATTTTTTGGATGATTGCTCTATTTTCTAGAATTAATATGAGGTTTAAAGCATCTAAATGTGCAATAATTAAGAAAAGTCTAATTTGCATCCATAATACTAAGATTTGAGTAAACATATATTCTCTTTATGATATTGAGGCTCAAAAGGAATATTATAAGATTTTATATCAGCTGGATAGTATTTATTCTAATTATATGAAGCCCATAAAGGAGTATTATAAACTTAACTAAATATCACCAACAATTATGTCCTAAAAGTATAATCTATAGATTTTATAAGAAAGAGGGTGTTTTTATGAATCCAGGGGTATTTTGAGGGGATTTATTGGCCAAGGGAGCTATTTATAATGTATTTTCTAAAATGAGGTCATTTTCTAGAAATTAACAATATATTTACCTTTATATTTGTGTGGCAATTGGATCTTCAAGTGGATCCACAGAGGCCTCGACCCGCTAGCCCCTTTCTCCTCTCGTTCATCGCGATTCAACGCTACTCCTGCAACGGCAGCATTTTGCCCGCTTGCCTCTAGGTTCCCAGCACCGCTGCGGCAAGGGCTGAAACTCCGGCAGGGCTCCAAACCTGGTCCTTCCTTCTTCTCTCTGTGTCAGATTCTCTTCTCTGTATCATGAGCGCCGCCGCCGGCATCCTACTCCTATGTGGATTAGGTTGGTGGCAACATTCCTCTCCCTCACACCCGCGTCCTCCGATCCCTGTGTGTGTGACCATCATCACCTCTGGGAGGACTCCGGCGTGGCCATGGACCAGCTTTGATGCTTCACGACCCTCCAAGATGGGTGTCGCTTGCACTACCACTCTGACAGGGGTCCATCTTGTTGCCCTGGGTGGATCGGCAGGTTCCAGGGAAAATAGCCGACATCATTAGATCCTTGGACAGCGTCGAGATCTGGGTTCTACTTGGCCTGTTGGCCTCTCAAGCCAGCGCCGCCACCTATCTGATTGAGATTGGCAAGAAGATGTCATTGCTGTGATCCTTTTCTCCGGCGAGCAATGAGTCGAGGTGGGCCTTCTTTCCTCCTGATTGGCGACACACCTCAAGAGAGCCTAAAAGCGAACGACACTACAGGGACTTTAGGTACTTTCCTATTGCAGCCGTAGGAACCAGGAAGTGGGAAGAGAGGCCTTCCTAAGCCTTGTCAGTGGAGATGATAGGGGGAAATGGTAGATAGAAGTGGCAAAATAGGTCATCGCACCCATGATTTGTTGGGTCGTTGGGTGTCTGGGACCTTGGAAACTCTATTGATGACCAAATTTAAAGCCTGGTTCTCCATCTTCCAAGGTGTGAGCAAAGGAGCTTGACCTCCATCCATCATTTGCGAGTTTTAGTGGTGTTAATGGTGTGACTGCTCGTCTAGGTTGGAGAGCGCTGAGAGTTGATGATCAGTATGAGAAACCCCCATAATTATCTCCTTGATCCAAGATATGGGTGTGTTTTGTTGTAGATATTTCCTTGTGGAGTCGGTCTAATCACTCCCTTCTTTTCTGGAATGAGGAGGGAGTGAACACCAAGGAAGGCTAGGCAAATCTTCTCTCTTCTTCTTCCTTCTCTTCTCATGCACTTATTTCAGGAGAAGGAGCAGCAGATGGCCGGCGGCGGAGTAGATCTGCAGATCTGAAGCCCAACCACTTTCATGGCTAAAAGATAGATCTGAATGGAGTGGAGATGGAGGAGAAGTAAGAACCCCACAGAGGTAGTCCTTAGCGGTAGAGATCATCTCCCTAACGGCTCGGCAGAGAGCGGCAGCCTCCCAACATCGTAGAAGAGATGCCTTGATAAGACGGGTGGGTGTCCTATTTATAGGCACACTCCACCAACTTAACTATGCGGTCGAGGTACTGGTCGCGATTGAGGTGAGCGATGACTTAGTCCCATGGTCAAGGTTGTATACTGTGGTTGCGGTGGTGATCTATAGTTGCACTGGTGTGCCGCGGTCGCGGTGTGGTACCGGTCACGGTCGAAGTCTGGTTGTGGAGGAGCACTAGTTGAGGTCGCTGTTTGCATTGATCGTAGTCGCGATCCTCTTTAGGTCGTGATTCTATGTGAGGTTGTGATCTCCATTAGGTCGACGTGTGCTCAGGGGTCGCAGTCCATGCTAGTCGAGGTTTAGTAGGAGGTTGCGGTCCTTCTTTGCTTGGCCATGGTTGTGGTCATCATGAAGCAAACCCACCCCCAGGGGGGGCTATTGTTGAGGGTCGAATGGTCTATGTTGATGAATCCTCCGACTAGCGGGACCACCATCCCCTACACCTCCTACACTAGCACACATAGTGTGATGTTCAATCCTGCAATGGAGACGAATGGATTTGATCAAAACTCTAAATAATGATATGGAACTGAGGAAAATTGTATATGAGCATATTCAAGGGGTGAATGAGAGCATTCAGTGTAAAATTGGGCCAAAAGTAGCGACTAAAACTAAGATGAATATGCATTCATCAACATGTTATATCTGTCAAGGGATTATATGTAGATCCTAATAAAGTGGAGTCTATGACTGAATGGAAGCAACCTAAGATGTCGATACAAGTGCGCAATTTTTTAGGTTTGGCAAGCTATTACAGGAGGTTCATCAAGGACTTCAGTGCTATCACCTTATCCCTAACTAAGTTAATGAGGAAGGATGTGTTGTTCATTTGGGATGACAGATGTCAATGTGTTTTTCAAGCGTTGAAGGAGAAGTTAACAAGTGCACCAGTTCTAGTCTTGCCTGAGCAAGGAAAAGGATACATAGTCTTTTGTGATGCGTCGAGGAATGGTTTGGGATGTGTGTTGATGTAGGATAAGCAAGTGGTTTCTTTCACTTCTTGATAGCTTAAGAAACATGAGGAGAATTACCTGACCCATGATCTAGAGTTAGCAACAGTAGTTCATGCTTTGAAGATTTGGAGGCACTACTTGTATGGGGAGAATTGTCAGATCTTCACAGATCATAAGAACTTGAAGTACATATTTTCACAATAGGAGTTGAATATGAGGCAACGTCATTGGATGGAGTTGATCAAAGACTACGATTACACGATTGATTATCATCCAGGAAAGGCAAATGTCGTGGAAGATGCGTTGAGTAGGAAGTCTTCATCACCTATGTATAAAGCCTAGTTGAGTTCTTTGATGTGCCACAAGTGAGACATGTTGGTCTCCTTGCATCAGATGAATGTTAAGTTGGAAGTTTCCTTGCTAGCGGGATTGTTGGCTCATCTATAGGTGAAGCCTGATTAAAGAGGCACAACAGATGAATACCGTGATACATCATATTTGATCAGAGTTTGACAATGAGAAGTGTGATGGTTTCCGTGAGTTAGATGATGGGATAGTTTGTTACCATGGCAAGATAATGGTTCTTAATGCTAATGACCTAAGGAAGATGGTGCTGGAAGAGGCTTATTCGTCCATGTATGCTATGCACCCAGGTAGCACCAAGATGTATCATATCCTAAAGGATATGTATTGTCGGCCAAGCTTGAAGAGGGATGTGGCTAAGTTCGTTAGAAGATGTGTTGTATGTCAATAGGTTAAAATTGAGCATCAGAAGCTGATAGGAACGTTGTAACTGCTGCCTATACCACAGTGGAAGTGGGATCATGTGACTATGGACTTTGCGGTTGGTCTACCTAGAATAACCAAAGGTCATGATTCCATATGGGTGATCGTTGATAGATTGACCAAGTCAACACATTTCCTTCACATGAAGATGACGTTCATAGCAGAGAAGCTTGCCCAGATCTATGTGGATGGGATAGTGCGTTTGCATGGTGTTCCAACAACTATCATGTGTGATAGGAATCCCCAGTTCACGGGTCACTTTTGGGAGTGATTGCACATAGCTTTGGACACACAATTAAAGTTTAGCACTACTTTTCACCCGTAGATAGATGGTCAATCTGAGAGGACCGTCCACACCTTGGATGATTTGTTGAGGGCCAGTGTTCTTCAATTTTTAGGAAGTTGGGATGTACACCTCAGTTGATAGAGTTCGCCTACAACAACATATATCAGAGTAGCATTAACATGGAACCTTATGAGGCATTGTATGGGAGGTGTAGCAGATCGTCGTTTTGTTGGTACGCAGACAGATGAGTATTAGCTTCTTGGTCCTGAGCTTGTGTAGCAGTTGATAGAGAAGATAAATATAATCCAGCAACAGTTGAAGGTAGTACAGGTCAGACAAAAGTCATATGCAGATAATCATCAAAGACCCTTGGATTTATAAGTAGGAGACAAGGTATATTTGAAAGTCTTTCCTTGGAAAGGTGTCTTGAGGTTTGAAAAGAAGGGTAAGTTGACTCATAGGTTTATGGGACCTTACCCAGTGATGGCACATGTTGGGAAGGTGGCCTACAGGTAGGAGTTGCCACCTGAGCTACATAAATTGTATCCAATGTTTCATGTAAGTATGTTGAGGAAGTGCCATCCGGATATAGAGTTGATGTTGCAACCAGTGGAGGTAGAGCTAGATGCGGATATGACCTATGTGGAAGGCCTAGTGTGATGACCCCGACCTTAGGGTTCGTATATTGAGGATAGTTTTGAGGACCATTATCGCTCCATACACAGTTGAACACAAATTGAGAAATTGTGTATCCAATCATGGATCATTACAGGCATTAAGGTGTGATTAAAGGTGCAAACTAGCCTGACCCAGTTCAATTAGGATTTATGTCTTCGTTAATCAATTTGAGTGTTCATTAGATTAAACGCCCATTTGATGGTACATATTAATTTGAAAGGTTGTATGTGACACTTGGGAGATATATTGACCATGATAATCACATTAAACTTCTTTGATGAAGATTTCATGATTGATGGAAGCACAATTGATTAATATGATCCTTTCCACCATACTACAAACCAACTCGTAGATACTTGCAAACCTGACATGCAGCTAGACATCTATTGAATGATTTTGCGTGGACATGTTATGATAATGAGAGACTAGGAGGAACCCTTCTGACCTGATCTGCCCCGACATCGTGTAGAAGACCGTTTTTTCCACCGAGCTCTGGCCACCTTCTTCACCATGACCATGGCAGAATCTTCCCCTTCTTTTATTTTTCTTGTTTCTTTCAGGAGGAGTGAGTAGTCCTTTTCGCTAGGGTGCGGAGACTAGCCCTGCTTCCCATGCTTACATGTTCATCTTAAAACATTCAATGGCTTGTATATAATTTTTCATCTCATGTTAATCATTTAATGTGTGCTTGTAGATTGACAACCTACCTTGCATGATCTATTATAACCCTTTGTTGCGAGAACTTCAATACTTAGGTTTATTAATATCATTTAACATGCTTGATGCCTTGACGAGAACTTCTGAAAGATAACTTCAGAGTAATAAGTGTGTGATCTGTAGGTGACGAGACATCTGATGCCTATAGGTGATGCTTACGCAAACCTAACTTCTGTACGGAGGGTTACAACTCCATTTGGATGGTTTTATCTTGCCTAGATGTGTTTTGGACATGTTTGCATGTGTAGTGTTGGTGAAACCCGATACCACCCCAGTGATTCCCATCATTAACCTAGACCCAGTTTTAATCATGCTCTTTACTTTCCTTGCATTTAGTTTAACTAAACCCAATCAACTCTTTGTTCTAAATATTAATCTTGATTCAACTAGATCCGACTAGCAAGATCCTTAAAAACATTGTCCCTTAGGATTCGATCCTTAACTATATTGTGATAAGATCTGTCTGCTTGTGGGTGGTACTATTGCATAAGATTTTGGTAAAAACTTAGGGATTTCAGCCCTGAGTGAGTTTGTTAGTGTAGTAAAAACCACGTCAAATTTGTCGGGGACAACAGAATCATCTTGTTAAATCTAGTTCTATTGAGACTAATCTAGGATTTTACTTTTACTTTTTATACTATAGATCATATATACTTGATTTCAGTTCTACTTTGCCCGTCTAACTTCTGAAAGGTCCTTCCTTCCTAAGTACCCCAAAGACTAGTGCATGCACTGCTCCAATAGTTCTGGCCTTACTACTAGCTTTGACCCTGAAATAGAAAGAACCTTTCATTGTTAGAGTAGAGAGAACCAAGCAAGGAAGGCTCAAGAGGAGGAAATTTCCTGAAGGGTAGCTCAAGCCCTTAATGTGCAAAGATATAGACTTATGCAAGAAGCCCGGGTTGCGGTTCAAGAGGAAATCCAAGCAGCCCAAGCAACAACTCAACAAACTGAGTTACAAAAGGACCTTAGAGAATTCTCAATCCCTAAAGCTGCTGATGTTCACCACCCCGTACAACCTCCTCCCATAAATGCTCCAAATTTTGAGATAAGAGCACATTGGGTTACACTACTTCAGAACAGCCCTTTCTATGGTAAGCAAGGAGAAAATAGTCAAGAACATCTTCAAAGGTTTATAGACCTATGTGCTATGACAAATCAGAATGGAGTCACATATGATGCCATTAGACTCCGTCTCTTCAAATATTCTCTTGTCGATAGAGCCATGAGTTGGTATAACTCCTTGCAATGTAACCCCATCACAACTTGGGAACAACTTCAATATGCTTTCTTGGAAAAATTCTATCCTCCTTCCCTCACCTATGAATTTAGGGGTCGGATAACACAATTTGTTTAGGTCCCTAGCAAAACCCTTGCAAAAGGATGGGAAAGATACAATGAGCTTCTATGTAAGTGTCCAAACCATGGCATTCCTAAGAATCAGCTCATCGAAATCTTCTATAGGGGTGTGGACGATGATATCAAGAAGTTTCTAGATTCCTCATGTAGAGGAAACTTCATGCGTCAAAGTTATGATAGCACATGGAAGATTGTCACCCTTGGAGCTGAAAGTCAAGCCAACTGGGGAACATCTGTAGCCAAAGGAGTGTTGAAGGTTTCTATGGTAGAAGCTACTCCTGAGTACAAGTCTATCGTCGAGTCTCTAAAGCTTATAGTTGCCAAGCAACAAAACCTCGAGTTGTCTTTCAAAGCCTATGAAAGGAGGCGCTCACCCTCTTGTCAACAAGAGTAAGTTAAGGCAGCTTCACTCTTTTGTGAAGCATGTAAAGTCAATGATCATTCTACACTAGCCTGCAACATTCTCTATGATGTCGTTCTGGGCAATGCTTGTACCCAAGGAGGTAATGGTCAGATGGAATTCTGAATGCCATCAACACTATCCATGGTCAAGGGTATTATATTCTAAATAAAAATAGGAACCATCTAGGTTTTCAATACGAAAATCTTTTAGGAGCAGAAAACTGACAGCATCTTGGTTCAAATAATTAGCAACAAGGTCATCCAGGACACCAGTATAATCAACAACAGAACTTCAGGAATCAAGGGAACTTTAGGGGTAACTTTTAGAATAGAAACTACAACCAATATCAGGACAACCCTTAGTTCCAGAGCCCCAACCAAATTCTACACCAACAACTACAACAAGGACAACAAGTCGGTCCCATCTCTTCTGATGACAAACTGTCATCTATTGAAAAGATGCTTCAGTCACAACAACCTATGATAGCAAACCAGGAAGCCCATCAGAAGGCTATTGAATCTCAACTAGCTCAACTTTCGGCAAGCCTCAAGCCACCTTCTGGAGCTTTTGTTGGCCATCCAGAGAACAATCCTAAGCATCCAGAGCAACTGAAAGTTGTCACCACCCAATCAGGAAAAGACTATTCTGATCCTCCTAGCAAGACACATGTGGTAGTTATGGATGATGATGACTTTGTGACTACCCAAGACTTTATAGTGATGAATCTCAACCGAAAGAACCACTAACCACTAATAAGACAGACAAAGCAAGTTCTGAAGAACCTATTGTTGCAAAAATGGAAGACACACCTAAGACAACTGTGCTAGTGAACAAGCCCCGTACTCCCTTCCCAGCTCAACTAAAGTAGACAAAGCTTGACACATGTTTCAACAAGTTCAACGAAGCAATGAAGAAGCTTCATGTTGATATACCCTTTCTCGATGCGTTGGCTGAGATACTAGCCTGGACAAAGTATTTAAAGTCTCTCCTCACAAGGAAGTATATAACTGAAGAATATGAGACAGTCAAATTAGCAACAACTACCTCTGATATTATTCAGAGCAAGATGTCAAAAAAGCAGAAAGATCTAGGATCCTTTGGGATTTCATGCCATATCGGTGATTCCTCGTGTAAGAAGGGGTTGGACGGCCTTGGTACTAGCATCTCTATCATGCCACTTAGCCTTATCAAGAGGCTAGGGTTTGTAGAACTTCTCCCAACTGGCATGACCATACAGCTTGCAGACAATTCTATGACTCTTCCCTTGGGAATCATTGAGGATGTCCCAGTCAAGGTAGGCAAAGACTCTTATGTCCCATGTGACTTTGTCATAATGGACATAAAAGAGGAATCTAGATACCCTCTTATCTTTGGCCATCCATTCCTTGCCACTGTGAGAGCTCTGATTGATGTTGAAGCGGGAACCTTGCTCCTCAGACTAGGTAAACAAATACTCGAGTTTAAGGTTTTTGAAAGTATGAGAAGACTAGGCATGCAAGAAGAAGTATATTTGATTGATTGCATAGAGAAAATATCACTCCTCACACAAGAGGATTATGAACAAGACGATCCTTTAGAAGTGGCTTTAACAAACCCATCTGCTAATGACTCCATTGATGAACAAGTAAAGAATTGTGTTCTCCAACTCAACATTGCAGAAGAAGATCCTGAAGCTAAGTTTGAGGAATTCAAGGCTGTGAATGTAACTAAAGACCTATGTGAGAAACCAGAGGCCCCTGAAATGAAGCCCCTACCCAAGGGACTGAAGTACATGTTTTTGGATGATCTCAAGGTTTATCCAGTTATCATAAATTCTGATCTATCGTCTGAACAAGAAGATAAACTTCTAAAAGAATTAAGGGAAAGAAGAAAAGCTATCAGCTATAAGATGAGTGATCTCACCGGGGTCAGTCAAGCGCTTTGCATGAACAAAATCCCCATGGAAGATGACCACTAGCCGACTGTCGAACATCAATGAAAGCTGAATCCAAATATGAAAGAAGTAGTCTGCCTTGAAGTCATTAAAGTTCTCGCTATGGGAATCATCTATCCTATATCTGACTCGCCATGGGTAAGTCTCGTACATGTTGTCCCAAAGAAATGTGGAACTATCGTGATACATAATGAAAATAATGAGCTTGTCCCCACTTGAACAATCACTGGATGGAGGATGTTTATTGATCACAAGAAATTAAACAAGGCAACACGCAAAGATCATTTCCCGATACCTTTTCTTGACCAAGTTTTAGAGCGACTAGCTCACCAGGAATATTTTTGGTATCTTGATGGTTACTCTAGATTCTATCAAATTCCTATACATCTACATGACCAAGAGAAGACACCTTTCACTTGCCCCTTTGGAACATATGCCTTTAGAAGGATGTCGTTTGGGCTTTGCAATGTGCCTGCAACCTTCCAATGTTGCATGGCAGCCATATTCACTGGACTCACAGAAACTATTATGGAAGTTTTCATGGATGATTTCTCCGTATATGGGGATTCATACGACTCATGTCGGAAGCACCTCTCCCTTATCCTCAAACGATGTGAAGAAGCACATCTAGTGCTTAATTGGGAGAAATGTCATTTTATGGTGAAAGAAGGCATTGTCCTCGGCCATAAGGTCAGCAATCGAGGGATTGAAGTTGACAAAGAAAAAACCAAAGTGATTTCTAGACTCAATATCCCAACCAATGTGAGAGAGATCTGCACTTTCCTTGGTCATGCAGACTTTTATATAAGGTTTATCAAGGATTTCTCCAAGATAACCAAGCCTGTGACAAACTTATTACTAAAAGATGCTGATTTCCATTTTGACGAAGAATGTATAGAGAGTTTCAACAATCTCAAGCATGCCCTTACATCAACTCCCATCATCAGAGCTCTAGATTGGGAGCACCCATTTGAAATTTTGTGTAATGCCAGTGATTACACAGTTGTTTTAGGCCAATGTATAGAAAAGAAACATTATGTCATTTACTATGCATCTAAGACCCTTGATGAAGCTCAAAGGAACTATGCAACTACTGAGAAGGAATTTTTAGCAGTCGTGTATGCCTTTGACAAGTTTAGATTCTACCTAATTGGTTCCAAAGTAATTGTCTAAATTGATCGTGTTGCGATTTGTTACCTCCTAGCAAAGAAGGATGTAAAACCCAGGTTAATCAGATGGATCCTCCTCTTACAAGAATTTGATCTTGAGATAAAAGATAAGAAAGCCACAGAAAATGTTGTGGCAGACCACCTCAGTCATATCCACACTCTGGAAACTGAGAAGATCCCAATTAATGACTCTCTTCCAGATGACCAACTCATGAAAGTCTCAAAAGCTACTCCTTGGTACTCAAACTATGTGAACTACCTTGCAATCGGTGTCATCCACCCTAAATGCACTGGCAATGCACTGAAGAAATTCATGCATGATGTGAGGCAATATCACTGGGATGAGCCATACCTCTTCAAGCTCTGTGTTGATTGTCTCTACATATGTTGTATTTCCGAAGATAAAGCTCAACTTGTTCTAGAGCAATGCCACTTAGGCCCTGTTGGAGGCCATATGAGTTCTAAGAAAACTGCTTTGAAGGTTTTGCAATGTGGCTTCTTTTGGCCAACCAAATACAAGGATGCCTAGAACTTTGTTTTATCATGTGACAGATGTTAGAGGACGGGTAACATAACAAAAAGTGATGAGATTCCCCTTAAGCTATGGCAGGAAGTCGAGATTTTTGACATTTGGGGAGTGGACTACATGGGCCCATTCCCATCCTCGCATGGATTTTGCTACATTCTGGTTGTGGTGGATTATGTCTCTAAATGGGTAGAGGCCATACCCACCGTCACTAGCAATTCAAAACATGTCATCAAAATGTTCAAAGATATTATATTTTGCCGTTTTGGAGTTCCACACTCTGTGATATCTGACAGAGCTTCTCATTTTTTGGAAAGAAGCTTCGAAGCATTGTTAAGGAGATATGGTGTAACGCACAAGGTACCTTCCCTATACCATCCGCAAATGAGCGGATAGGTAGGTTTCAAACTGCCAACTCAAAGCTATCTTGGAAAAGACAAATCAAAATGAAATAAATCCACCTGAACGGTCAACACTCACAGGTTGATCACCGCTTCTGGCTGACTCAAAGTGTAGAATCTAGATGTTGCTTGTTGTTTTCCCTATCCTTTGCTTCCCTGAGCAGAAGATCCAACCTACGACACTTGTCCACATCCTCATCTTCTTGTGTCACCATTCTGCTACCTTTACGAGCCCTGCTGACTCTACCTTAGTTGCTAGTTCACCTCATCATCCCTCATTGGACACTCCTGCATCAAATGTCCTATCTGCCCACACTTGTGGCATGCTCAAGTCTCATATTGCGGCCAAGATGGCTCTGTCACTGATGCTGATGTGGTGCTATAAGCTCCTGTAGGTGGAAAGCTACGACCTCTACCCTTACTAGGTGACCACTATGTCGGAGCTTTGAACCTCTACGATGTTGGTGGTATAGAAAACCTCATCTTCTTAAAGCCTCCTAACAACTTCCCCTGAGACTGTGCATACCTCTTCTTGGTACTTGCCTCTCATTTCTCCTTCACATATCATTCTATCCTTCAAAAAAACTCCACAAATATGACAAACCTCTCTCAATTCTCCAAAGTAGTCGGTAGGGTAGACAACTCAGCATTCAACCCCTTCTCAAAATGATGTATCTGCTTGTCCTCCGTGGCAGCCATGTGAAGATAGAACCTCAACAACTCCATAAACCTTGATTCATATGAAAAACACTAGAGGGGGTTGAATAGGGTTTTATGATAATTTCAAAATAATTTAACCTGGAAACCACAAAAATATTGGAGGAGGCAAGGTGTTTAGAGTGGTTCCACCCGTAGCAAATACTAAGGGAGTCAGTCCACTACCCAGTTGTTCCCAACCGGGATTTTGAAAGAAATTGTATTTTATTACCTTTGAGGATGTTACATAAGATACAACTACCTTCACAACCCTTGAGATGTCCTTCACCTAGAAGTAGTCTCAATAACACCTTGAAGCAACCTTCTTCGAAGTAATTCTAAGCTCCCCGTTGAAGTAGC
This sequence comes from Alisma plantago-aquatica, assembly GCA_963693085.1. NCBI lineage: Eukaryota > Viridiplantae > Streptophyta > Magnoliopsida > Alismatales > Alismataceae > Alisma > Alisma plantago-aquatica. The sequence continues at coordinate 1,291,952,912 of OY856409.1, forward strand.
CTTCCTCTTGAAGTAGCTTCACCCTTGAGACAGCCTTTTTGAAGTAACCTCAAGTCCACCGAGCTACCTTCACCACCTGAAGAAGCTCCAACAGCCTCCTTTCCACAGCCTCCAACCTAGGAGTAGAAAAGGAGAATACAAGTAATACAAGGGAACAAGAAGAAGTAGGAAAAATACACTTTACAACTTTAGCACAAGGTTTGAATCCTATATCAAGCATTTTGATCTCCTATCCAATGTATATGAATGTGAAAATATAGTGGGTAGGAGATGCTAGCCTATAGGACACGAAATCTCAGCTTATGGAAATGATTTGCAAGTGAAGGATTGCTCAATTGCTCACAAGTATTGATTCTCAATTGCAAGTGCGCATGTTCAAGTAGTTTGGGTGTCCTAAGGCATGTCATATTTATAGGAATGGCTTACAAGGGTCTACGGATGTCCTAAATACTTTCTAGGATGTTCTTAGTGCTCAACTAGCCATTAGGTATCCACTAATTACATTGTAACGGGTAGTTGATTAATTCTGAAAAGTGCAGTCAGAACCTTTCTTGATCGAGAAGTTTGTCGACCGAGTGTCTCTCGATCGAGAACTTCATCGACTGAGGGAAAGTTTGTAGTAAGTGTATTGCAACATTCAACTCAACTCCCAACCACTTTTTCCCACCAAGTCTAACGGCTATAGAACCTGCTCGAAGGATAGACTCAGGTGATTCTCGGTCGAGTAGATGTTCGACCGAGTGTGTCTCGATCGAGAAGTAGTTCGACTGAGGGAGTCCCTATTTTAGTGTATCTAGACATGTACTAAGTGTATGTATCAAAGTGCCATTGTGATGCTATCATAGGGGATGACATATCTAAGTGTTGTGAGTGGATAGGGAAGATCTAAACGCTTGATTTACATGATATCTAAGTACTTGTACATTATATATTTGTACAAGTTTACATTTGATTACAATCATGAAAAAATAAGGCAATTTGAGCATATAGATCTTCCAAGCTTAGCTATCCACCACCTTGAATTCTTGTTCCTGAAATACTCGAGTAGCACATTAGATCCACAAGAATGAAATGTTTGTCATTTTCAAAACAAAGGGATTTTGATGATGTCCATTTAGCCAACAATCCCCCCCTTTTTGAAGATGAAAAACATTTCTAAATATAAGCTTAAATCATATTGAGTTTCATACCTGAAGTTTACCTTGTGTATACCTTCTCTTGTTTATGGAATATGTGCTTATTATTCCCAAAGAAGTGTGGAACATAAAATCCAACTCTTTAGGGAATATAGCAACATTTGATGTGAAGCCAAGATAGTATTTATGAAACTCATTGATTGAGTATTTAAGATTTATATTATTTCTCCCCCTTTGTCATTTCAAAAAGATAACCGTTAAAAATATGTTTTTAGACTCCCCCTTAATTAGTGCTCCCCTACAATATGATAATTAAAAGAGTTAAAAGATGTCCATTTACAGCTAAAATGTAAGGATCGGAGAAACAAACTGATTTTAAGAAGTAGAAGCACAAATGTCAAAGAAAACATCTTCTAAAGGAGTGACAAGTAGTGTATTTCTTAGGTTATTAAATTGATCCAATGGAAGTGGTTTTGTGAATATATCAGCCAATTGATCTTCTGTATCAACATGATGAAGGGATATATTTTTTTTAGAAATATGATCCCTTAGAAATATGATCCCTTAGAAAATGATGGCAGATTTCAATATGTTTGGCGCGGATGTGAAGAATCGGATTATGTTCCAAGTTTATAGCGCTTGTATTATCACAATAGATAGGCATAGATGAAAATATAAAGCCATAATCATTTAAAACGTGTTGCATATAAAGCACTTGAGCACAACAAGACTCGGCTGCCATATATTCAGCTTCAGTGGTAGAAAGAGCAACAGTGTTTTGTTTCTTGCTAAACCATGATATTAGGGCTTGTCCTAATAAGAAACAACTTCCTCTTGTGCTCTTTCAGTCAAGTCAACAACCAGCATTATCGGCATTGGTACCAGCTTTCAAATCCAAAGATTGACCTTTAGGATACCATAAACCATAGTTTGTAGTGTCGGCTAAGTATCTTAGAATTCTTTTGACATCTTGAAAATGAGTTTGCATGGGTTTTGATTGAAATCTAGCACAAAGTCCAATGGAAAACATGATATCTGGTCTAGAAGCGGTTAAGTAAAGCAAACTACCAATCATGGCCCTATACAAAGAATCATCAATGGTTTCCCCATTTTCTTCCTTGTCAATTTTAGTAGAAATGGCCATTGGTGTGGTAGCATGTTTGCAATGTTCCATTCCAAAACATTTTAAAAGTTCATTTCTATACTTCTCTTAGCTTATAAAAATCCCAGCAGGCGTTTGCTTTATTTGAAAACCAAGAAAGAAAATCAATTCTCCCGTGAGACTCGTTTCAAATTCCTTTTCCATAATATCACTAAATTGTTTATATAAGAATTTATTTGATGCACCAAAGATAATATCATCAACATAAATTTGAACAACTAGAAAGTCAGATTCATATGGTTTGAAAAATAAGGTCGAATATGAATTTCCAATTGAAAAACTATTATCAAAGAGATAATTTTTGAGCCTTTCATACCAATTTCTAGGTGCTTGTTTTAAACCATAAAGCTCTTTCTTAAGTTTATATACATGATCATCTTTACGAGGAATTTCAAAAACAGGTGGTTGGGCAACATATACTTCCTCTTGTATTATTCCATTTAGAAATGCACTTTTTACATCCATTTGGAATAGTTTGATGTCTTTGTGGGCAGCTATAGCTAGTAGCATTCTGATAGCTTCAAGTCTTGCCACGGGTTCATAAGTTTCATCAAAGTCTATTCCTTCTTGTTGATTGTACCCTTGTTCTACCAACCTAGATTTATTTCTTACTACTTTACCAGCTTCATTCAATTTATTACGAAAAACCCACTTAGTTCCAATAATGGTTTTATCTTGAGGTTTAGGAACTAAGTCCCATACATCATTCTTAGTAAATTGATTTAATTCTTCTTGCATGGCCATTATCCAATAATCATCTTTTAGAGCTTCAATTACCTTCTTGGGTTAAATTATAGATACAAATGCCATATTTGCAACATCTCTAAAAGAGGAACATGTTTATACTTTATCATTAGGATTCCCAATGATTAGTTCTTGAGGATGATCTTTAATTAGTCTAGGAATGAATTGTTGTCTCAATTTGTTGATCATTTTCAGCATTTTGATCACCTTTAGTTGATATGGTAAGATCTTCAATTTGATGAGTAATACCAACTATGTCATTATTTTCGACATTTTGTTTTAGTTCTTCATGAAAAGTAATGTGAATGGATTCTTCAACTTTTCTAGAGATGGTGTTGTAAATTCTAAATGCTTTTCTAGAAGATGAATATCCCAAGAAAAAGGCTTTTTGTGATTTAGAGTCAAATTTATCTCTATCATATTTTGTGTTTAAGATATAGCAAGTTGTACCAAAGGTATGAAAATAATCAACTCTTGGTTTTTTGTTGAAGATGAGTTCATATGGTGTTTTCTTTAGATGAGAATGTACTGTTACTCTATTTAACACATAGCATGTTGTATTTACTGCTTCATCCCAAAAAGTTTTGGGTGTATTATGTTCAAGCAACATTGTTCTATCCATTTCTTGCAAAGATCTATTTTTCCTTTCCACTATGCCATTTTGTTGTGGAGTGCGTGGAGCTGAAAAATTATGAGTGTATCCTTGAGATGTGCAAAACTCATCAAAGGTGTGATTTTCAAATTCCCCACCATGATCACTCCTAATTTTCGTAATAAATTCTCAATTTTAGAATAGAATTTTATGAATGTTTGAATTGTATCATCTTTATTAGCAAGGAAATGAACCCATGTATATCTACTATAATCATCTACAATGACAAAACAATATCTTTTTCCACCAATAGATTGAGTTCTCAAAGGACCAACCAAATCTATGTGAATAAGTTCTAATGATCTAGTAGTGCTAAGCATTGTTTTTTATTTGAAAGAAGTTTTTCTTTGCTTTCCTAGAGTACAAGGTTCACAATTTTCAGGTTTATCAAAAGATATTTTAGGTAAACCACGTATAAGATCATATTTAATCAACTTTTTGATAACATGGGAACTAGCATGACCTAATTTTCTATGACATAGTTGTAGAGATTCGTCTTTTGCAAGAAGGCATTTTCCAACAATATCTTGCATAGAATTAGGCCTAAGTATATATAAATTTCCTATTCTTTTTCCCTCATAAACGATTTCATTAGTGTTTTCAATAAATAGTTTAAAACAAATTTTATTGAATAAGACATCATAGCCACTATCGCATAGTTGACTAACACTAATTAAATTATGATGTAGGCCATCAACAAGTAAAACATTTTTTATTTGAAGATTTGTACCAATGTTACCTAATCCAACAATCTTTCCTTTTCCATTGTCTCCAAAAGTGATTGTTCTGCTTTTCTTTTATTCAAATGTTTGAAAGGTCTTTTTTTGCCAGTCATATGCTTAGAACATCCACTATCAACCACCCAATCCTGCAAAAGAGATAGTTTTTGATACCCATGTGATGGTCCTCTTTGGTTACAGTCATTTAATAACAAAATTGAATATGATTGAAAAATTGAACAATTGAATGTTACAATCTGAACAGAATTACATTCGGTCGACAAATACTTTGACCGAAGAGTGTATTGGTCAAAGATTTTGTCGATCGAGAGTGTTGCTATTTTACAGGTTGAAACAGGAGATTTCTTGGTCGAAAATTTTCTTGATCGATGTTGTCTCGATCGAAGATTTGCTCGACTGAGATTGTTACTATTTTTACAGCAGATTTTAGATTTGATACAGGTATTCCCTCGGTCGAATACTTTCTCGACCGAGGAGAGTCTCGGTCGAACTATTTGTCGACCGAGGTTGTTTTTGTTTGTTTTTAGAAATTTTTTTATGTCAGTTTGAGCTTAAATCATTGTAATATGCTAAGGTACCATTCTATTTAGTTGAGATAAGACATTAAGATATTCAAATGAGGTTTTAGGTCAAATCTCAACTTAATCATATTCAAATTTTCTAAGTTTGGGGTCTTGGAACCCAAACTAATTCAACATCCTTTTTCTTGTATTGGCATGAAAAAGAATAGTGTCCAAGGTGCAAGTAATAGTGACAACAAATGGAATCAATTTCATTTCTCTTTCTAAGATTTTGAGTTGAGTTGTTCTTGGGTACATACATGATCTTGGTTTTGGGTGCTTGTGTTCTCCTAGGTTTAGGTTGATAAGATTTTTTTTTGGAATATATCCTAAACCTCTCCTTCCAATATGACCAGAAGAATTTTGTAGGATCTTATCAAGAACGTCATTAATTCACAAGCTACTCATTTCTTTTTGTAATTTAGCCATCTCATCCATTTTCCTTTTGATATCTAACTTTGCTTGGTCTAGATTAGATGATAAAGCATCTCTTTCCTTGACAATAGCATCATAATCTAGATGAGTACACAAGATAGGTTGAGTCTGAAAATCATTTAGTTTTGCAAGAAATTCAACCTTTTCTTGAGAAAGAAAATCATAGTTTGTTTCTAGAGTAAGCAACTTCAGATTGCAATCATTGAAAGATTGTTTTAAGGTAAAATTTTCATAAATAATATTTTATTTTTCAAAAGTAAGATCATTTAATTTAGCATACAAATCCTCATTAGTTTTAGTAACTTTTTTTAGTTTCTTTTTACAATCAATTTATTTTTCATGCAATTCTTCAATACTAGAATTTAATTCTTCTTTTGATAAATCAAGTAGACTTACCTCATTTGAGTCTTCATTTCCATCTTCTTTGGCCGTAAGACACTCTATGTTTTCTTCTCCACTTTCACTGTCATCACTTGACTCATCCCATGCAGCTTTGTATGCTTTCTCTCTCTTCTTCTTGGATGAGCTTTTCTTACCCTTCTTTGCTTTAGGACATTCATTCTTAAGATGTCCCTTCTTTCCACATTCAAAACACCTAGGAGAGGAAGAAGAAGAGGAACCAATAACTTTGTTATATTTAAATCTTCTATATTTCTTACCATTTACAATTAGAGCTTCTTCTCCCTCGTCTCCATCACTTGTATCATCACTTTCTTGAGTGATGACCTTTGTAGCCTATAGAGCCATGTCCTTCTTTCTTCCTTGTTGAAGTTCACGTTCCCATCTTTCTTCCTCCTCCAAGATTTCTTCATGTGCTTCTAAGTTGCCAATGAGTTGCTCCATCCTTAGTCGGGTGAGGTCATTGGCTTCTTCAATTGCAGTCACCTTAGGCTTGTACTTGGGAGGAAGAGACCTAAGAACTTTAGACTCTTGATCCTCTTCACTAATGTCTTTACCTAATGCATTCAAACCATTAAAAATAGAAGAAAACTTTGCATACATTTCACTAATAGACTCATTTTGTTCCATACGAAATTGTACAAACTTTTGTTTAAGCATAATAATTTTGGAGTTCTTTACTTGAACAGTTCCTTCATAAGTAATAGAGAGTCGATGCCATATTTCATATGCAGTTTCACAATTTGATATTCTATTAAACTCACCTACAGAAATTGAACAATAAAGGATACTTACAGCTTTTGCATTCAATTGGGATAACTTTATCGTATTTGTGTCCCATGTAGCATACTTTGTTTGAGGAAGAGTGTAGGTATTTGAAACCATTCTCCAAAGATCCCAGCTGATCCCTTGAAAGTATAATTGCATCCTCCTCTTCCAATAGTTGTAGTTGGTGCCATCAAATGGTGGAGGCCGAGCTACAAGTGTTCCTTCCAAGTTGAGGTTGTTTAGTACTCCATCACCCATTTTCTTCAAGACTTGTTAAAGTTCCTTGAAGCCTACTCTAATACCAATTGAAAAACACTAGAGGGGGGTGAATAGGGTTTTATGATAATTTCAAAATAATTTAACCAAGCAACCACAAAAATATTGGATAAGGAGGCAAGGTGTTTAGAGTGGTTCCACCCTTAGCAAATACTAAGGGAGTCAGTCCACTACCCGGTTGTTCCCAACTGGGATTTTGAAAGAAATTGTATTTTATTACCTTTGAGGATGTTACATAACATACAAATACCTTCAAAACCCTTGAGATAGCCTTCACCTAGAAGTAGTCTCAATAACACCTTGAAGCAGCCTTCCTCGAAGTAACTCCAAGCTCCCCCTTGAAGTAGCCTTCCTCTTAAAGTAGCTTCACCCTTAAGACAACCTTCTTGAAGTAACCTCAAGTCCACTGAGCTACCTTCACCACCTGAAGAAGTTCCAATAGCTTCCTTTCCACAGCCTCCAACCTAGGAGTAGCAAAGGGGAATACAAGTAATACAAGGGAACAAGAAAGAAGTAGGAAAAATACACTTTTCCACTTTAGCACAAGGCTTGAATCCTATATCAAGATTTTTGATCTCGTATCCAATGTGTATGAATGTGAAAGTGTAGTGGGTAGGAGATGCTAGCCTATAGGAAATGAAATCTCAGCTTATGGAAATGATTTGCAAGTGAGGGATTGCTCACAAGTATTGATTCTCAATTGCAAGTGTGTATGCTCAAGTAGTTTGGGTGTCCTAAGGCATGTCCTATTTATAGGAATGTCTTACAAGGGTCTAGGGACATTCTAGACACTTTCTAGGATGTTCTTAGTGTTCAACTAGCCGTTTGGTATCCACTAATTACATTGTAATGGCTAGTTGATTAATTCTGTAAAGTGTAGTCAGAACCTTTCTCGGTTGAGAAGTTTGTCAACCGAGTGTCTCTCGGTCGAGAACTTCGTCGACCGAGGGAAAGTCTGGAGTAAGTGTATTGCAACGTTCAACGCAACTCCCAACCACTTTTTCCCACCAAGTCTAACAGCTATAGAACCTGCTCGAAGGATAGACTCAGGTGATTCTCAGTCTAGAAGATGTTCGACTGAGTGTGTCTCAGTCGAGAAGTAGTTAGACCGAGGAGTCCCTATTTTAGTGTATCTAGACATGTACTAAGTTTATGTATCAAAGTTCCATTGTGATGCTATCATAGGGGATGACATATCTAAGTGTTGTTGGATAGGGAAGATCTAAATGCTTGATTTACATGATATCTAAGTACTTGTACATTATATATTTGTACAAGTTTACATTTGATTACAATCATGAAAAAATAAGGCAATTTGAGCATATAGATCTTCCAAGATTAGCTATCCACCACCTTGAATTCTTGTTCCTGAAATACTCAAGTAGCATGTTAGATCCACAAGAATGAAATGTTTGTCATTTTCAAAACAAAGGGATTTTGATTATGTCCATTTCGCCAACATCATACTCGTTTAAGTATGATTAGCATCAAAAATATGCACCCAAGTTAAACTCGTTTCACTCAAGTTAAAAATATGTACCCAAGTTAAACGCGTTTCACCATTGCAAATCTTGACACTTAATGGATCTATGTCACACGGTAAACTACATGATTAGGTTCCACTTGATTTATTAGGTCATTTAAGTATCTTTTAGCATCAATCAAGTTACAACGTATAAACTCCAAACAAGTTCTACAGAAACAAGGTCATAACACATCACTAGAACATATTTGTACATAGGGTGTGATCCCATCACATCGTTACTTGATATTTTCCAATCACCATATTTCTCACCACAAGTATCACATACTTTGGGGTAGAAACCCCCCATCTCATCACTGGGGAAATCACCATCGCATATAAGGCAATAAGCCATCATTAACTCATAAGACCTTTTACCTCTCCTTTCAAGGATGTCAACAACACTTATGCCTCACAAGGCCCATTCAAACGTATCATAAGAAACATACCTCATACTTGGCTATGCTTACCAACTGATGTCACCTACATGGTTAGAGACTTGTAACAAGAAGAACAATACATCATCAAAACTACTATCTCATAAAATTCTGTCATTCACATTACATCATTTGAGTTAGGGTTTCTATTTAATCAATTAGGGTTTATAAGGTTGGGTCAACAACCATTCTTAGATCATTGTTCCCATCATTGTTATAAGGTATGTTATGAGATAAAAATTATAGAAAACAACACTCCTTATTATTCGCATAACCACCCCATAGGATATCACATCATAACATGTAATATGATCATCAACATGATGTAACATAGCCATCACCATAAGATATCGGTTGGGGCTAACATGTAGCATATCGGTTAGCACTTGCCATGGAGCTTCGACTTGTCATCATAACAACATGTCAACTACCACCATGCAAGGCACAATAGATAACCTCCCAAAAGGTGTAATGGTTTACCACTTCTAGAGAGTGTGATGGTCAACACCATCTAAGGTGTGGCAGGCAACACCACCCATGGTGTGTCGGCCAGCACCACCCAAGGGTATGACAGGCAACACCATCCCATAGCATATCGGCCAGCACCACCTAAGGGTGTCGGGCTTCCAATCCATGTCGAGCAACCCTAGGTATATCAGTTATTAGGGTTAGGATTAGCTAGGCATCATAGTTTAAGGTGTGTCGGGCATCATCACTCCAAGGTGTGTCGGCCTCCACCCAACCAGGGTGCCACAGTTAGCCTCCAAGATAGACCAACTCCTCAAGGTGCCTCTACAGCCAAAACGGGCTAACATATTCAAGGGAATATCAATTTAGCAACACCTTATCTACTTAAGGTACTTGAAGAGCATGATGACTAACACACACCATGCTTCTCGATTTATCCATCACATATTGATTTAGGTACTCCTAGGTCATGATAGGCTAGCTTCTCAAGTTCTATCAACCAAATCGATTTAGCAACCATAAGCCAAAACAAGCTAACCTTCTCAACACATGTTGACCTAAGCATATCCAAGGAATGACGACCTAGGCATCTCCTAGTCATAATGACTTGGGCACATAGGGTATCGGTTTGTTGCACTATAAGACATGACAACCTATCCTCGTTATGGTGCATGTATGTGTGTGGACTTGTTGTCTTCAATCTTAGAAAGATCAACCACTAGTTTATCTAGTACTCATAGCAATAAGGTGCAAGACATGAAGAGCAAACTAATGAGATTCTGCCATCAAAATAGATCTAAAGCCACTAACATCTACTAGTATACAAGAGATGAACAATCTCAAGATAAGAACAAACATAAGCATATGAAGAGTGAAAATAATAAAGGAGGTTAAGAGTTATATAACCTGCCTCAAGCATCACCACTAAGATCAAGCTCCAAGGTCAAGCTCCAAGCTCACGAGCTCAAGATAGAAGATGATCCACCAAACTCGGTCACCACCACACCTCCAAGGGAGAAGATGATACCAAGGTTAGGATGGTTCAAGGTGGAAAGAAGGTATCCAAGATCCATGTCTAAGAAGAAGAAGAAAAGAGATCTAGGAAACATAGCTTACCAAGGTAGAATATGAAGTATGCTCAAGGAACACCACAACTTGGAACTTGTCCATCGAGCTCCAAAAGAGATCCTCTAGCTCCTCAAACTTCTCAAGGTCATCCACCAAGGAAGAGGGAAAGCAAAGATGGCCAAAAGGATCCTCTTGCATGGAAGGAAAGGAGTATATATACAAGAGGGATGAGAGAGAGATCATGGAAGAGGTGTCACCATCTTAGGAGCTTAGGTGCCATTTGTCCTCAAGAAAGAGCCACATGCACAACATCATGCAAGACATGGTGATAAGGTTTAGGCAAGGTCTCACCCACTTCGTCTCCTACCAAGGTCATGCCTGATACCACATCTCCGCACGTCCAAAAATTGATATTGTGAAACCCTAAACACTCACAACTTGATAGGGTGCAACCCTACACACTCACAAACTAATAGGGTGCAACCCTACACACTCACAAACCAATAGTGTTCAACCTTACACACTCACAAATTGATAGGGTGCAACCCTACACACTCACAAACCAATAGGGAGCAACCCTACACACTCACAAAATGATACGCAACCTCTCTAGGGCTCTCTAGCCTGAGACAACACATCTAGGTGTAAGGCACGCCTCAAACATGTATCCAAAACATCACCAAGGATATTACCACACAAACAAGACCTAAACAAGGTGGCCATCTCTCTCTCTCCTCTAGATGGTTCCAAGAGAGAGAAGGAACACTCAAAAGGTGGCAAACTTTCACATCAACCCGTGCTCTGGGTGATTTGTAATTTGCACCAAAACCACACCACAAAACACAAGCATCAACCAAACAAGCTCAAACAAGAAACTTCAAGCTTCCAACATGCCCTAATTGCATCTCAGATTATTAGAGCAAGGTGTTAAGCAACATAATTGGGCAAAACAAATAGGGTTATCCCAAAATGTGGGTCAGGGTCCTTACACTCCACTACAAATACTTTTGAATACTTGCCTTCCGAAGAGGAAATGAAGACAAAGGGAAAATGGAAAGAGACAAGAACAGCTCTAGAAATCCCAGTGCGTAAAAAGACAAGAGCAGCAAAGAAGGATCAATTAGAAACTGGGAGATCCACACCATCAACCACACCCGCAAAGACCATAGCAAGCAAGACTACAGCTAGTGAGATGTAGATGTCATATGATGATGGGAACAAAAAACCAGAAGATGTTTTCCAACCTAGAGACGAGGAGCATCGAGCCAAGTATGTGCTTTTCCTAAAGAACAAGACTTATAAAGCGACTGATACATAGATGTATATGTTCTACACAAGCTAGGCATGGCCAAATGAGTCATTGAGTTTCTCAAGGGGGGAAAAATATATTGTGCCTGCACATACACTCAACACTCCTACACCAACCTTACCGTCAATTTCATTTCATCTTTGACAAAGATGCCATTAGAAGACACAAAAAAGAGACTACTGGAGGAACATTCAAACTGCATGTTTGTATGTTCGTGAAAGATTACTTTCTGATCAAGAGGATGCTAAATGTCATATTCTGTGAAATAGAAAATTAGGCCAAAGCCAGCACGTCAGCAGGATACGACAAAGAAGTCATCGGATATTGTGCAACAAGCATGAGGAGAGGCTAATAGGGGAATCAAAGGACAGGCCTAGATCCTCGAAGGCACCCCAAGTGTCTTACTATTTTATTAGAGTAATCTAGAAGATCATCGCTGACTCCATTTTTGTGAGGTATGAAACTAGAAACATAACTAAAGGAGATCTTTACCTCATTTGGTGCACGCTATAAAGAAGGTCGGTAAACATTGGACGATTGTTGATAAACAATTTTTTTACCTCTATTGGTCCTGATGGCCCAAATGATTTTTGCAGAGGGGCTGATCACCTTGATTGTGTTCTACTACTGCTACCCAGTAGTATTAAAGAAATTAAAGGAAAGTAAAGGGAGTAGGTTCATTGGCATAAAATATCTCATCACATTAGGGTTGATCTCATAGAAAGGGGAAAAGTACTTCTACAAGCTAGCAAAGACAAACACCATACTCCCTCTCCCAGAAATGAGTCAATATGATGCTCACAAATCTATCACCTCCGGTGACAATATAGAAAATATTCTATCTGGAATGATTATACGGACAAGGGATATATTTGCAACCCCCACGAAGCAACCAGTGCAGGAACCAAAGAAGGTTGTGAAACCAATGATAGCAGAGAAATTGGCAATCAAGATCAGCAATGCAATCTCAATGAGGCCATAATTAGTGGTCAAACCAATCCCTCCCCAAGAAAGATGTGTCGAGATAATAAAGCCACCAGTACAACAACCTACCTAAGATGTCGAGCAAAATTTCGAAGAGGGTGAAGCCTTCATCACTGATCCTCCTATGAATGTAGAGGAGCTAGAAGTGTGTGTGAATGAGTCGAAGGAACAACCCAAAGCTTCATATGAAAGTGTGGCAATAGAGACACCACGAGATGGACAAGTTAATGCATCGATGGATCCAATTAATATAGAGGTGGTCAAGCCAATAGAGTGTGAGCACCATGCACTATATCCACCCTATATGGAGAAAGAAACATCTCCACGAACAATGCCCAAGGTAGCTGCAACCACACAATCACACAAACAATGGCACACGATGAGCCATGGAGAAGAACTAGGAAATCAATTTGATGTCATGTGTAATAAAATTCAACATCCCTCTTCCAGTTCATTAATTATAACCTCTAGTGTGCAAACACTAACAATGTAGGTAGAAATATTAGACAAAAGGATAGTGGATCTCCCGTAGTTCATGAAGGACTTCATCAGTAGCCAACATATAATGATGCAGATAATGTCCACAAGTAGCAACAAAAATTGCAGACCTTAAAAAGGAAAGGGATGAAATGTGCAAGGATCGAGATGAAATGTGCAAAGAACATGAGGACTTCTTATAAGAAATGGGGGAAGAACAATGGCATGAAGAGGAAAGGCGTGCGAGCAAAAGATCCAAATGCATCATCAGCCCTTCACCTTCAGCACCCTCCTCAAGTTTATCCGACCCGGTCTCTCACATAGATGAAGAAGCAGAGAAAGTTCCCTCACTGGATACATGGACACACCATGATGAAGGCCTCCAAAACAATGAAGAAGAACCCACAATAAACCCTAATGCTACAGTGACAGATTTTGACTTAAACTCTTTATCGAAAGGAAACGACCCTACTCAAGAAGTTCAACCTAGTGAAGTAGACTTGTCCAAACAAAGGGACGAGAGACATGCCCAATTCTTGGACACCATAGACGTTGCAATAGCCTCGCATATCTTAATGAGATGGGCATATGGATAGATATTTGTGATATTTACTTACAGTTCAAGGAGCAGAATGAAGACACTCTAACCAACAATGTAAGATATGATGGTATGATAGCTTCCAAGTTGGATGAGATACAAGCCACAATTTTAGAACCAACTCCACTTGATCCAACACCCTCTGAAGCCCCTCCAATTTCTGTTCCAGAACCACCTCCATATGAAACACCTATAGTCAACATTCTAGAACCTACACCAACAACCTAAGAAACTATAGTTGGAGAAGAAACTTCAGATGAAGACAAAGGCAGGTTGGCTCCCTTTTTCATGGATGTGTCACCCAAGGAAACCCTACCTCCATTTTAGGGTGAGACATCATGAGATCCAATGACTTCACCCATCCCTTGAAAATTCATAGGGATGGATATGGCATATGTGTCTCGAATCTCATGTAGAGATCTCCACATCCTTGTGGACATCCTAGATGACAATATACATGGAACATATATAATATACAACAACTGAGGGAGGATTCTAACTAGAGAACACTTTGTGTGAATCTTCATGAAGAAAGCAAAAGTCAACAATTTCTTGTTCATAATTTTTTGCATAACCGTATTGGAGGTGTTCCTCCATGCTGACAAAGTCCACCCAATCTTTATCAAAACATCCATCTTAGAAAAGAGGCTATATGAAGAAAAGCTTGACTTGGCCCTTATCCAATAAATTTAGGTTGTCGTGACAAGATGAGAAACAAGATTTGTCACCTTACCCATCCAAACAGCCAAACATTGGGTGATGGCAGTAGTCGATCTATATAAATGACATATGGCCATCTTAAACTACTGTAGTGCATATCTACCCTACAATTCCCTACTCTTCCAAAATAAAGAAGTGTGTAACATTCATAAAGTCCTTGTTGCAGAACCTTTATTACCAGAATCCTAACCCCAAATGACTATAAAGTCAATGGAGATAGGACTTAGGCATCTGTCTCTAGCATGGTATTATCAAAGCATGAATGCAGAAGTGTAAATCTTAGCATACATGAACAAATAACAAGATAAAAGCACCAAATAGAATCTCAACATTCAAAAAGTACTATTAAGCAACATCCTTTTATTACAAGGTTTCAATTACAATTTGAGAGTCTATTGTGCAATTCTACTCATGCACACTATGGAACTTACAACAAGTACACCTGACATATCTCACCAAGCCCATCAATTTGTAACCATCCTTGAACATATAAAATGTGTGAAACAATGTCGGCCAGCACACAAGGTGCAGAGTACAGGGCTAAAAGATACATATACATGATGTTGAGGTAGTTGATTCAATCCTAAAGCTATTTTGCCTTACTAATATCTACTTCTTGTAGTATGTGAAGTGAAGGAATCTAGATCTCAATGGGATAGACTGCTTCCATTCTATACACCATAAAATATGACATGGCTATTGTGGAATTCGAATAGAAGTGTGGTAGGTCCATTGAGAGATGCTTTTGCTAGTTAGCATGAGAGTTTATTGTCTTCTTCAGAATCACTATCAAGTTCTTGTTGGTATCATCTGTGGACCCTTTCATCTAGGCTAGTAGGGTGACGTTAGGTGATGTTTGACACCGAAAGAGCTTAGATACTTTTTGACAATCTTTACAATGAATTTCTTTTCAATTTGGAGACAATCTTGTGTCATATCCCACACTAGCATATAATGTTGTTCTTGAGGAGCTTGTTGACTTGTTGCCCTGATGTGTTGGTGATGGACATTGCTTCTATGCATTTGGTGAAGTGATCAATTGCAACTAGAAAAAAAAACTTCCGTTCAATGCCTTATGATTAATTCTTTCGATTATGTCAAACCCCCATGCTGAGAATGGGCAAGGCATGGCCATGTTGTATAGTTGAATTTGAAAAGAGTTGTAGAAGTAGACAAACAAGAATAAACAAGTTAAGAATTTAGCAAAGCAATATTGTGTGTCTTATATCATTTTACTCCAATTATATCAAAAAAACATATCTCAGAAGGCCTTTGACCACTTCCAATTGAAAGAGTCTGTAAGGGTGCTCAAGATTAGCTAACCCTTTATTGACATAGTCAGCCCTATCTTGAAAACTCAAGTAGGATGCCCAGCATCGTGTCCTTACCCCAAGGGTACATGCAAGTGCACAAGGTTTGTGTGATGCATCGTTCGAATAAAATGTTATTAACTAAGCGGAAGCGATCACTAAGCAGCGGATTACCAAAAATCACTAAAAATTAAAACAATTTTACAAAGAGGTCCATGTTAGTATGTATGCCCTGAGAGCCAATCATGGGATGATTGATGGGATACATTAAGATTGATTTGATAAACATCAAAGGCAAGCTTCCAATTCTTTCTGGTTCTGTCATATGAGATAGTGATAGAACAGATTGAATGTCTAGAGAATGACAGTACTCAATGACTTATGCTTTCAGGTTGAGGACATGAACGATGAGATCATACGGATGCTAAGAGTTTGTACATTCTTGTTATGTCCCTAGTCGGATGTCATTGTGGAAGGTATATAGACAGCAATGACACACAAGACTAGATTGTGGTGTTGGTTGATGACAGAATCTCATTAGTCATGATATAGAGATATCAAACCAAACACATAGGTACTTGTTAGAGAACAAGTGTACCGGATAGACCCACCGTGAGTTTGAGACATGGAACCATGACATGGTAGTCACAGTCAGTATTCACAGTGATGGTGGTGAGTGTGATTCTATGACCTGAAATCAATGCACTCAACACATGTCGTTTGGCACACTTTGACATCATCAAACGCAGTCCTAAAACATGGGTTGTTATAAAGGTGATGATTGGGTGGCTTTGACACATGGGGCTTTTGAGGGGTGAGTGATAGATATGGGATTTGTCCCTCCTGAGGGAGCTTGATATCCATGGCCACTTGATGAGTAGGATTGAAATAGGCGTGTGCATGCATGTGTGAATCAATATGTGATATTGATGTCATACATATCTCTTCCAATCTGCTCTGAGATCAAGAAAGTGAATGAACGTTGACAGGATGACTGTTCCATGCCTCGAGTTCATTCGGGATATCAGTGATAAAGGAATTATACATTCACTGTAATACCATTCACGGATTGTAGGATTGAAAGTTGTTCTCCAACTTTCTATTTCACTTGGGTAGCACTGATGTGTGACTAGGCACCGCTCTTTGCTTGTGAAGTCATAAGTTTTATGGACTTTCACTACCAACGTGAAAAGGACCTGCAGGGTCACACACATAGGATTTAACCTGGAAGAGGAGTTTTGTCCACAAACAATGTTTAGATTGATTACTAAAGGAGTTTAGTAGTTCAATTAAACACTCAATTAATTGATAGCTCAATATCATAATGTTCAAGGTGTTGGACTGATTGATTAGAGTATCAGATTGATTGAAACCGCAATTGATTGTTTCTGCACAATCTGCACTCCCAACCGATCGGCTCATATGATGAACCGATCGGCTGAGCTTGGTGAACCGATCGGCTCAGGTGGTGAGTCGATCGGCTCAGGTGGTGAGTCGATCGGCTCATGGACAGGGTCAAACGATCACTTCAAGTGTTGAACCGATCAGCTCACTGGTCCAACCGAGCAAGTTGAAAGAATGATTGGTGAGAAAATTCTTGTTGTTTTACTTGTCCAATACGATTGGAATAAGGATTGCTATTTGATACCAATTAGAAAAAAAAGAAGGAAAGTCAATCGGGAATTGATTAGGACCACAAACTGACCGGTTCAGAAGTGAACCGATCGGTTGAGGTGTCAACCGACCAGCTCAGGTCCCCAACCGACCATTTCAGTTGTGAAATGATCGGTTCAGGTTGCGAGTTGGTTGTTTTTTGTGGAAAATATCGAACCCTTCTACTCCTGCTTTAATCCCGCATTGCCCGGGATGGAGAACCCTGTCCCATGACCCTCCTATATATATAGGGGTATTGGGGGCTTCTCTAACAATAGCTGAGTGCAACCAGTTGCTCTGTAAAGTTGTCGTTCTCTCTGGTTTTGGTAACTGAGAGAGCCCGAGCAAGTGCTACCCGATAAGGGAGGCACATCAAGGGAAAGACAACTGCAGAAAGTGACTGGTGGCAAGAGAGTGTGTCAGTGACTAGTACACTGACAGGAGGGTGTGACTCCTTCCAATTCCTTGTGGGATAAGGAGATTGGAGTTCCAAGTGGTCTGTGTGGACTACTTCAGAGGCGAGATATTTCTGCCGCTTGGATGACAATTGTCAGTCCCGACAGTCCCGGTGAGACCAGGAGTCATCAATCCCGGTGCGACCAGGAGCTGCACAGACACCGTCCAAGACCGGAGGTGAAGACCGCATAAGGCGTGAGGTATTGTCGCCGAGTGAGCCTCAGGACAAGGTATGATTCCACAAACCATCCTTTCCTATTGTATAGACGTTGACGCGTTTCCTTATTCTGGGTTTGGGGAGTAGAAAATTTTTTGTTTCCGCTGCCTTCTCTGCCTCCCCTAAAACCCAACAGTGGTATCAGAGCCAAGTCAACTGCTCTATACTTTAGGATTATCGATATGATCGATTTTGGTTTGTCGCCATTATTTATTGCATACGATGCGAATAAAATTGGCTTTATGCATGTCCAATCCTAAATCCACAAATCCCAATATACATATATGATATGTAATATTAATGCACTCGATATGCATCACCCTTAAACAAGTTTTGTTGTGGATGTATAGCGTGGTTATGGCCAACAAACCCTATCTGTGTATGGTTGTATGTGGTTGCTTGCATCTCGGTCTGCACACCGATCTTCCTTCTCCTATTCCTGATGTAACTCAAAATAATTCGAGATTTCTTTCCTACCTTTGCTCCCCTCGAATGTAGCTCGAGGTTTCTCTTTTTACAATGTAAAATAGGATAGAATTTTATTTCCTGTTATGTCAAAGAACGGATGACATCCTGACGACAGCTGAGACGATCGGTTCAAGGCGTGAACCGATCGGTTGACGTTCCAGATGATCGGTTCAAGGAGTGAGCCGATCGGTTGATGACTGGTTCGAGGAGCGAGACGAGAGGGTGGCGGCCATGATGAGATGCACGATGACCAGGCGAACCGATCGGTTGGAGGAGCCAACTGATCAGCTGGTGGCACCCAGCCAACCAGTTTGATGGCGAGTCGATCATTCATGTGATGAGTTGATCAAACCCAGAAAGGAAAAGCACAGAGTTCATCTTGTACAGGTTGCATGTGATGTAGACCTAGATGATTGTGATTCCTCTTGGCTCGAGGAATCATATTAGGATGGCCATAATCATTGCTTTTATCATTTTGCATGTTTTCTGTGGGATATAGCATGTATATGATACGTACTATGTATTGTGGTGATTGGATATGTATATGTATATAAAAACCAAATCCCTCATTAAAATATTCAGTCTTATATGCCTTACATTAGTGGCACACATGAAAAACTCGATTGACTAAGCGTAGGTTACGCCAAAGCATGGTGCGCCGTCTATCTTGTGGAAGTGTGAAGGGTAGACATGTAGGTTCTGCCAAAGCAGGGTGCATGTTTACCATGTCAGCTTTTAGGTTAGACTTAACTGGTGATTCTTAGAGCATCTAAGCCCAGAGGAAAGGAATGTTCATGGCAAGGTGTTGCGCGTGTTCATTCATCAAGAGTTGCATATGATGCAATTGGCAAGAGTTTCCTACCTGAGAGATCTAAGTTGTGGGTGACAGCCCTAGCTGGTTCATGACTTAGAGGATTTCAGGATCTTGCCCACTAGAAGGTTGTACGCTACAATCTTCCGAATTGATGGTGAGGGCTATCAATTTGAACTAAAATAGTGGGAGCGATAATTAATTAAAGGCCTAATTATATCGTCAACCTTTCAAATCAATCAAATAAGTCAAAAGGAGTTTTGGACTAAAATTGCATATATTTTCTTTTGTTAAAATAAATGGTTAATCAACAATAATCACTTTATTTGCGATCGGTCTTTGAGATCAACAAATTAAATGGCAATAATTCCATGACTGGTTAGGATGATGAGAAGTGTTCTCAATCAAAGAGCGAAAGCTCTAAGTCCTAGTTATACCAAGACCAGATGAACTCAATCCCACCACATCAATGACTGAAAGTATGCTTATGGAAGCACACCGAGGATGACATTGATGAGGAGTGCTTGATGTTGTGTTCTCTGAACTATGAGTTGCAGAGACAACATGAGACATATGATGTCTCAAGGACATTATCCTAGTATGTCATGACATAAAGAGATCCATTAAGGTATTCACACACTCAATATGATTGGGTATATGGAAAAACCTGATTAAGAAGGATTCCCTCTGAGCCAAGAGTTGTCTATTGGTATGATACTGCAAATGTTGCAAGAATCATACAGTTCATGATAAACTACAACATGAACAACTTTGACAAGCATTGACAAAGTTGTTGGACATGGTGAGGACAATAGAGGCAATTATGAAGAAAGACAAACCCTACTGTTTGATGTGATCAATGAAGGGTAAGTCTTAAGGGTAAGGGCAAGGGCAAAGCTAAGAAGTGTTCTGATGCTAGCCAGCAGCCCAAGCCATCTTCAGCCTCAAAGGCACATGGGGAAAGGGTGTATGAGGGAAGTGCCCTCCATATCTAGAAGAACAAAAGAAGATGAAGGAGGGGATGGAAATCTCCACCTAAGGTATCATGAAATGAATCTCTTCTTTATCTGAGGTGTATGATACCAAGATATGGATATGTCATATATGATATGCAAGATCTGCAAAGAAGTGATGGCCTTTGTGAAAGGACTGAGAAAGAAGTACTCACTATTGGGGCAAGTGTTGCTGCCATAGATAGGAGTATCTTTCAGTTTATTTCAGCCTAAAGGGCACGAAATAGAGTTGAGAACTGCTATTTCATATATTGCCAATAGATAGAAACACTTTATTTTGCATATTGTATGACAATGATGGAAATTAATAAAGTTGATGTTTCAATCTTAAAGACATGATCTTTGTGGCAATGCCTTGTTTATCTTGTGATACATGGTATGCATAAGATAATTGATACCTAAAGTTATTGATAACTCAAACAATCAAATTAGCATAAATCATAAGAAATTTATTTCTAGTTTCCATGTGATGGATAAATCTAGACTCTTTTGGATAGAGAACCAGTAAGAGACATGAATCTCTTATACATGATTAATCAATCTTCACTAATGATAGTGAGAGAATGATTATCCAATTAGGTAAAATACATGTGATGTATTTACATACCTATTAGAACAAATGTTAATACTTCAAATGGTGTTTACAGAAATACCAATATGAATATCTTGAAATGTTCAAGGATATTATAGATGAAGTACAATTTTGGTAAAGTGTTAATTCTTGATGAGATCAATGAATGAAATACTTAGACCAAAATGTTTGAGATCCTTATGAGTGATTATGATAATGTATCATAGTGAACTCATGATTAAGGCATGGTGATGTCTAAATCAAAAGGGAGTCATACTCTAAGGAGTTAGAGAATGATTATCAAATAACTAAACTCTTCTTAAATAAAGAATACCCCACAGTAATAAAGGACATTAAGAATCACAAGGAGTTGTGAGTTCTCATATCCTTGACAGATACACCTCAATTATCTATGTGATGAGTTGTTCATATGATGAGTCAACTATCCAGATGAATATGAGGAACCAAATTTTGAGTTATGGTTTATGACCATTACATCCTAAATGACTTCCATGTGAACCATAAGGTATGACCTTGATGGTAGCACCCATTGGATAAAAATCCGTAAGTGCAAATAAATCTTAAATGTTAAGATACATGGATAACATTTTGAGAAGGATGATGCTTGTTGATTGCAACTTAATGACAAATACATTTGCCATATGGATACTAAAACCACATTCCTATGAGGAATAAAACAAGGATGTGTACGTGACACAACATATAAGGTTTATGAATCCACTAATGCAAATGAAGTCTATAAGTTACAATGGACTAATCAATGTGATTGATTGAGTACAAGCAACTCAGAATTGGATCTTTACTTTGATGATATAGTCAAAGGGTTTGACTGATATGTCAAAGATAAAGAAGGGATCTGTGATTTAGTGGGAGTGTGTTCACATTCCACATGTTGGTGTGAAATGGAAATGTTCTAGAATGGAAATCCAAAAGTGGAAATTATCTTTAAGGAAGATAGATATGTTTCCTATGTGATAGGAATAGAGATCTATAGAGATAGTTCTCGAAAACCTCTTGACCTGAAAAGGGAAAACATACATTGGCAATCTGTATTGAAGGGTTCCGTATGCACAGATTCAGTGGGAGAAAACCTGTCCATGTTACATGGAGTAAGTATCCCAAGGACAAGTGTCCAATTCTTATGAAGAATGGGAACACTAAGAATAGATATGGATCTATCATGTATGTAATCATCCCATAATCTTGCATGTATCGACATGGCAAGAACAAAAATACATTCATCATCTTGTATGTAGGACACGACAATATGATGTGCTCATCCTGATAACTCGTATGTGGGACATGATGAGTGGATTTATGTCTACTTCCAGTAAGGGTTACTAGAATATCATGAGAACTTGATAAGTACTTGGGAAGTAATAGTTCTATGCAGATAAGGAAGAGTTCAATGTAAAGAGTTACATTGATGCAAACTTCCGGAAAGGATAGAAAATTAATCGCAAAATATATATGAGATATATATAGTGAAAGTTTGTTGATAATTGGAAATGTTCCAATAAAGTTTTTAAAAGGAAATGTTGACTATCCGTGTGTTTGAGAACAGCAATGGATACTATATGGATCTGGAAGTTCATGAGATGAACTTATAGATATTCTGGTCACTGATGACAAGTCTGGAATCCTTGATCATGCAATGTGGCTAAAGGTTAGCAAAGGAATACTGGATTGCATATTGCGGCAACTCCATCTCATATGTGTGACGTACAGTGAAGAGATGAGAGACATGCAATTTATACTGACTTTGGCAAGGTGTTTCCATTACTCACTATGATCGCACTAGAGCACAGTAACATGAGGGACATGTTTGAAGATCGCTATGAATATGATTCAAGGGTGATTGGCTCACAGTGCAAGTGGGAGTCTGTTGGTATGTATGCCCTGAGAGCCAATCATGGGATGATTGGTGGGATACATTAAGATTGATTTGATAAACATTAAAGGCAAGCTTCCAATTCTTTCTGGTTCAGTCATATGAGATAGTGATAGAACATATTGAATGTCTAGAGAATGACATTACTCAATGATGTATGCTTTCAGGTTGAGGACCTGAACGATGAGATCATATGGATGCTAAGAGTTTGTACATTCTTGTTATGTCCCTAGTCAGATGTCATTGTGGAAGGTAGATAGACAACAATGACACACAAGAATAGATTGTGGTGTTAGTTGATGACAGAATCTCATTAGTCATGATATAGAGATATCAAACCAAACACATAGGTACTTGTTAGAGAACAAGTGTACTGGACAGACCCACCGTGAGTTTGACACATGGAACCATGACATGGTAGTCACAGTCAGTACTCAAAGTGATGGTGGTGAGTGTGATTCTTTGACCTGAAATCACTGCACTCAACACATGTCGTTGGGCACACTTTGACATCATCAAACGCAGTCCTGAAACATGGGTTGTTATAAAGGTGATGATTGGGTGGATTTGACACATGGGGTTTGAGGGGTGAGTGATAGATATGGGATTTGTCCCTCCTGAGGGAGCTTGATATCCATGGCCACTTGATGAGTAGGATTGAAATAGGTGTGCGCACACATGTGTGAATCAATATGTGATATTGATGTCATACATATCTTTTCCAATCTGCTCTGAGATCAAGAAAGTGAATGAACGTTGACAGGATGACTATTCCATGCCTCGAGCTCATTCGGGATATCAGTGACAAAGGAATTATACATTCACTGTAACACCATTGACGGATTGTAGGATTGAAAGTTGTTATCCAACTTTCTATTTCACTTGGGTAGCACTGATGTGTGACTAGGCACCACTCTTTGCTTGTGAAGTCATATGTGTTGTGGACTTTCACTGCCAACATGAAAAGGACATGTAGGGTCACACACATAGGATTTAACCTGGAAGAGGAGTTTTGTCCATAAACAATGTTTAGATTGATTACTAAAGGAGTTTAGTAGTTCAATTAAACACTCAATTAATTGATAGCTCAATATCATAATGTTCAAGGTGTTGGACTGATTGATTAGAGTATCAGATTGATTGAAACCACAATTGACTGTTTCTGCACAATCTGCACTCCCAACCGATCGGCTCATGTGATGAACTGATCGGCTGAGCTTGGTGAACCGATCGGCTCAGGTGGTGAGTCGATCGGCTCATGGACAGGGTGAAACGATCACTTCAAGTGTTGAACCGATCGGCTCACTGGTCCAACCGAGCAAGTTGGGAAAGAAAGATTGGTGAGAAAATTCTTGTTGTTTTACTTGTCCAATACGATTGGAATAAGGATTGGTATTTGATACCAATTAGAAACAAAAGAAGGAAAGTCAATCAGGAACTGATCAGGACCACGAACCGACCGGTTTAGAAGTGATCCGATCGGTTGAGGTGTCCCAACCGATCAGTTGAGGTGTCAACCGACTGGCTCAGGTCCCCAACCGACCGTTTCAGTTGTGAAATGATCGGTTCAGGTTGTGAGTTGGTTGTTTTTGTGGAAAATCTCGAACCCTTCTACTCCTACTTTAGTCCTGCATTGCCCGGGATGGAGAACCCTGTCCCATGACCCTCCTATATATAGGGGTATTGGGGGCTTCTCTAACAACATCTCAGTGCAACCAGTTGCTCTGTAAAGTTGTCGTTCTCTCTAGTTTTGGTAACCGAGAGAGCCCGAGCAAGTGCTACCTGATAAGGGAGGCACAGCAAGGGAAAGACAACTGTAGAAAGTGACTGGCGGTAGGAGAGTGTGTTAGTGACTAGTACGCTGACAGGAGGGTGCGACTCCTTCCAATTCCTTGTGGGACAAGGAGATTGGAGTTCCAGGTGGTCCGTGTGGACTACTTCAGAGGCGGGAGATTTCTGCCGCTTGAAGGACAGCTGTCAATCCCGAAAGTCCTAGTGAGACCAGGAGTCGTCAGTCCCGGTGCGACCAGGAGCTGCACAGACACCATCCAAGACCGGAGGTGAAGACTGTGCAAGGTGCGAGGTATTGTCGCCGAGCAAGCCTCGGGACAAGGTATGATTCCACAAACCATCCTTTCCTATTGTATAGACGTTGACGCATTTCCTTGTTCTAGGTTTGGGGAGGAGAAATTTTTTTGTTTCCGCTGTCTTCTCTACCTCCCCTAAAACCCAACAGTCCACACATAGGAAAACTCTTTCATAAAGAACTGGAGTAACTTAATTACATACTGGTTCACAAGTACATGTCATGTATCATCTTTTTCTGAGGATTACATGCATCAACTACTCTGTTAAGCTAAACACAGGTAGTATGAAATCTCGAGGCACTAAGCCAAAATCTTGAAAGCATTAACTACTATTCCGAGGACCTGAGAGTACAGAGACGACACATAGGGTTGTATGTACATCTATACAAGACATATCATCCAGTGTCTTCACCTGAGAATTCACTATTGTTCCTTCTACTGCTGTTGTTCTCCACCTATTGAAGGATTCCTGCCTCCTCGTCCACGTCCACCTAAAAATGTGGTTCCCACGAGGGTGAGACAATTGTAAAATTGCCCCAGCGAGAGATATAACTCTCTGGCAGAAAGATTATTATTGTAGATTAATAAGATAAGTCTGAATAGAGGAATCATAATTTCTTAATAGTAGTTAATTCATTGTTTAACAGATTAGAACATTATTCTTATCTAAAACATTGCAGTTGTAACCTGATAGAGCATCATATCACTTATCCCATAAGGAATGTGAAGAACATGTATATCATTTATCTGCTACAATAAGCAGTATAATATCAACTAATGTTTCTCGCATTTCAACTTTATGCAAAGACACTACACAGCTGATTATATTTTACACATCATGTGTCAGGCTACAATTAACTTGCCAGAGTAAATTGACATCTTCATTATGGAGTTACAGCCACAACATATGCTCTCTTTAGGCTTAGAACACAGCTAATGACTGGGATTGTTTTGTGGAGTCATGGCCTATAGCCATACTCTTCTAATAAAGTATTGGGATCTTAATCCCTCATCTCATCAAACACATTTCCATTTCTTAACAAGTTCATCATCATGATTATAAAATATGGTATTCAAACCCTTAATTCATCATAGAATAATTGTTACCACATAACAGGTAACTTAATACCTTCATGTCATTTAACCAAGGTAAGCATGATTCTTACTACACAAGCATTCCACATAACACACAGAGCTTTATTCATCTCTTGTTACCTCTTAGAAAACAACAAGGCATATTATGACTTATGAAGCCCATAAACAATTTCAATAATTAAAACATCATGTAGCACACAGGGCTCATTAATTTCAAATTACCTCTCACTAAGCAACAAAACATGTAAAGGCTTATAAGGCCTATAAAACATTTTCAATATAAGAGCATCATAGCTCATACCTGACTATGCTTATCGTCTCAACATACCTGCATGATTAGTTCTCATGATAACAGTTATAATGCTTTCATATAAACACCATGCAACACAAAGTACTACCTCTATTCCCTTTTTAGGGTTAGGATTGTACTTACATATTATCACCCTCCATTAGGGTTTTCCACAAATAACCATTTAGGTTCTTAAGATTATGTTATTAATTATCAAACCTTAACTCATTGCTCCACACAGCTAGGAGCCAACATTGATAACATAAGTATTCAATCATACTTATTCATTCTCATCATCCATCATTAAATGGATTATCAACACAAAGTATGAGTTTCTCTCTCATCTTTACCAGAATATGATTGCATCATAGTCTATTGATTTGGATTAACCTTTTCATAAGGCATGTTAGCCTACACTTATCAAAGTGCATTACATCTGAATGTAACAACTGACATGACACACTTCATGTGTCACTCATCCAAATATATTGGATTTAAAATACATTAAGGTATATCACACTTGAGGTGATGGATGTGATATCTATCATATTTTGATGTATCACTTCCCTCATCACCATTACCTTACTTGAGTTCATCCACTTAGCTTGTATTAGGGTATTTCCCATCCTAATACTTTATACACCAGTTCCTCACATTTATCATGTAATGTATTGGTCACAAGTCACTGTATTTAGAAAATACAACCATTGCTAATGATATGGACTCATCTTTGAGTTAGGAACTATTAATATAAGAATATCCACTATCAACCTCTTTAAATGTTACACTTGTCAATATATTAATCACTATTCCATTATTAGGAATAGGATTTTCCATGTTTATAAATTAAGGTTCACATAGCATCTCCCATAAATATGGGTTTCACATAACATTACTCTACTTTAGAGTTTCACATAACATCTTCATATATTAGGGTTTCACATAACATTACCCTACATTAGGGTTTCACATAGCATTACCTAAAATTAGGTTTTCACTTGATATCACCCTTAATTAGGGTTTCTAATGTCACACCCTTGATTAGGGTTTCATCAACCTTCTCAATTAAGATTTCATGATCTCTTTATAAAGGATCATACCTTGATTACTTATTATGTTCATGTTGAAAGTGTTGAGGTTTAACCATTACATGATTGTCACTCATGTAGGGATTCCTCTTTCTCGCATCCTCTCAAGGATGTCAATTACTTCAATCTTAATTATATTAGGTCCAAACAACTTGAATGAAGGGTTGTCACAACATATCAAATCATTGCTTTCATAAGCATCAAGAGTTAACCACTCAACAAGGTACTAATTACCCTATTACCTCAAAGGTACAACCATTGTAATCATCTTTGATTTACATCACTAATAATCAATTAGTTAATTGACCTTTAGTCACCTTAGGTGTTCAAATGGTTTGACCAATTGAACCTCAAATATTCTTGGTCACTTAGACCCCAAGCGGTCTTAGTCACTCAGACATTGAATGGTTTGAAATAGTTTAAGCAAAACCATAATGAAACTATATGGACATTTCTTACTTGAAACCACTCAGTCTCAAACCGTTTGGACCCAAATGGTCTTGAGACTGTTTGGTTCAAACCCTCTCAAAATAGAATGGACCAACAAGGTCTTTCAACACTTATCAATTCAGGGTTTCAATCATTAAATCCTCTATCAATTGAACTACTGATTTGTTCTTCAATTGAATCATTGAATCACCCAAACGGTCTCAAGACCATTTGGACTCAAACGGTCTTAAGACTGTTTGGTCCAAACCCTCTCAAAACTGAATGGACCAACAAGGTCTTTCAACACTTATCAATTTAGGGTTTCAATCATTAAACCCTCTATCAATTGAACTACTGATTTGTTCTTCAATTGAATCGTTGAATCACCCTTCAGTTGGACCTTCAATTAGGGTTTTGAACCCAATTGAACTAAGGTTTATAATCAAGAAACCATCAATTAGGGTATTGAAATCGAAGAACCATCAATGATTGACATTGTGGAACTAATTTAATTGAAATCATTGTATCATCATCAAACCATGACATGACCTGACCTCAAATGGTCTTGAGGTCGTTTGGATAATCTCCAAATGGTCTTGAGACCGTTTGACTCATCCCATCATTGAAATTTATAAAATTCACTTAGAGTTTGCATCATTGAATCGATCATCAATTGAGCTAGTGATTATACTTCAATATAATATCATGGATCTTCAACCATCCAATCATACACCACCATAGACCTCTAAATGGTCATGGTTGACCTCCAAACGGTCTTGAGACCATTTGGGTGACCTCCAAATGGTCTTGAGAATGTTTGGGCTAATCAACCCAAAAATTGATTCAATTACTTAAGGGTTCCACTCTCAACCTGATTAGGGTTTGCATTTAAGGAATCATTCACAATTGAAACCTTCAAGATCAAACCAATTGAAACCATTGGATAAATATCCAAGTATAACAGCATACAGTTTGGAACCCAAACCTCCAAACGGTTTGCAAACCATTTGGTCACCAAACGGTTTGGTGAAACTGTTTGGACCAAATGTTGAAACCATTTGCAATAGATGTTTGTGGAGGTGTGTGCTTATGATGATGTCATCATCATCAAGCTATAAACCCACGAAGCTTGCTGTGATTTTCATGGTTATTGCATCAATCAACCAAATAAAATTTCAGAAACAAGGAAAGAATCAACAATTGATGAAGATATGGAATCAATAGCAAAGTTCAAGGGTTCAAGTTATATAACCCGCCTTCAATTGAGATTCAAATCTTGGAGCTTCACATCAAAAATGGTGGAAGAAGCTTTTTAAACCCTCCCAAGGCTCGTCGTCAAGCTTTGGAGTGAACAGATTGGCTAGGATTGAAGATGGAGTGAAATAGAGAAGAAATCATGCATTGTTTTGTGATTTCCACCATGAATTCAAGGTGAAAGAAGGTCAAGAAGCTTACCAACAGGTTGGGGGTCGTTATCCTATTTCTCCAAGCTCCCTTGGTCATTTTTGCAAACAAGAAGTGAAAGTGGATTCGAAATTATCCCTTCACCTCAAATATAAAGGAGCTTATATATGAATTTTATTGAAAATTCATTTAAGAGAGAGAAAGTAGGAATTATCTCCTCAACTTTCTATCCATATGCCCCCTTATTTTCCTTAGGTATGAGGCTATCCTCTTTGCCTCTTATACCTCTCAATTATCCACGATTTAAAGGAAAGAAAACTAAGCACCTTAAATCATATTATAATAATATCCATAAGTGAGTGGATATTTCTTTTTCTTTTCTTAATGTGAGTGGGTTCTCCACTCACTTAGATATTTCCTTTGCCTTTTCAAGGCACAAGGACGTCCACACATAACCAAACTCAACCGTTATTGTTTTGGTTGAAGGGCAATCCAATTAATGTAATTATTTTTGCATTAAATTGAATTAGGGTTTCAATTATGCTTGAATCTTGATTATTTTAATATCAAGATTCTCTCTCCTTCAAAATGATTCAAATGAGGCGCCCCTCTAAAATCCTTTTCTCTACCTGATTCCAAGAATCATGAGGGACCCTCTTGAAGTAGTATTTTGCATATTGAACCCTAGATTTTGGGTAAATTGCACATTACACCAAAACTAGGTTTTAATGCACAAACATTGCTCAACAGGCTCTTTCTTGTTATTCAGTCTTGTAGAAGACATACTACTGCATCATACTCATTCCCATGATGCTTCAACACATGAGGAACATTGTATCATGTACAATTTGCAAGTTAACCCCTCAAATTGGTTAATTGCACTTTAGTCCAAAACTAACAAAACATTGTTTCAACATTATTCAAAAGGGACTAAAATTGAAATATAAGTTCTTCTTGAGCCTTAATTACTTTTAGAGAGATAAGATAGAGAATATAATCAACTTCATTAAGCAAAACATCTAGGTTTAAGCATAACCCATGTCAGGGATGTTACATTTTGTATAATGGAGTTTCTATATTATGTTTTTAATTTATGAAACTATGATACGTGAAAAACATCAAGTACATACTATAATACTACATGGAAATATTTGAGCAAGTAAACAAGCACACATATGTATACCTTTCAAGCAAGAAAGCCATAGTCATATAATTATTAAAGCCCGTACCTGATTCAGAGATTCAAAACCTAACTCATCCTTGACTATCTAGCTATAAGCAACACCTGATTAAGCATGATATTACATACATGTATTAGATTCTCATCATTAACCCTAACTAGTTCCATTTTAGGGTTTTTGGCCAGGTTAGGTTCAACATTGCTTATTGGTGCATTTGATGATCTTTTACTAACTTAGAGGCCATCATGAAGGTGTCATTCATGTTTAAGTCATCTTATGCTCCATTCACTTTATGATAACATTTGAAGATTCATGTCACTTATGTACATTATAAGGTTCAAAGACTCATAATGTAGCAACGAAGGTCATGAATCATCAAGGCGTGTGAATTGAGAATATAATATGGTTCAGATCACTAATACATGGACATAAGAATCACATATCAAGATTAAATGGATGTCACCAAGCCTAGGAATCATTGTCCCAACATTAGGTTCAACATCTCTTAATACATGCATCCAATCATACAAGACTTATATCACTAGGGGCCAACATGTGGATTGTATTAGACATCAATAGGGGCCAACATGGATTGTATTGGACATCCACATCAATATCACTAGGGGCCAACATGTGGATTGTATTGGACATCCACATCAATATGATAATAAGGGGCAGTTATTTCCATATTTAAAAGGGATAGACAAGAGGTTAAGATCCATATCACATTTGGGGCACAAGGAAGTCAATCAAGTCACTTTAGAAATGCATTAAGTCATTATGGATATATTTCGTGTCACAAGTACCATCATAGCACAAAATGGGGTAGGCTTAGGCATTTAAGTCATAAAACATCACAAGATTACTGATTTTGAGGTTAGGGTGAGTTTTGAAGTTGTTTTGGGTCAAAATTTCAGCTTCAGTTAATGTTATACATCAAAGTCCAAAGTACAAGTCATGTTAGTGCATAGATGCTAAAAAAGGATGAAGAATGGTGATTAGGGTCATCATAGTGCTCAAAGTTCAACAAGGTTATGATTTTAGGCGTAAGAAGTATATTTGAGATGCACATATCCAATATCATCATGATCATGCATTAGGAATGTGTCATTCATGTCCAAAGTTTGTAATAAGGGAAAATAGAGAAATTTGGTTGGGATTTAGGGCTTGTAAGTGTTTTTATTGGATATAACCTCTTTTCCTAATCAAAAATGACTATTTGTATCTAATATTTAGTCATTCGTAGCATTTGATATGCATAAAACAAGATATTCCTTGATTTGAGCCATCTGGGTCGTTAGATGAAGATCTAAGGAATGAAAGGCACCCAAGTTTGAAGAGGGGCAAACTGCCTCTCAAGCGGCCCGGTGCCACTAGGGCTCGGCCCAAGACCTGGCCCAGTTGCAACGTGGGGTTTCCTCATGTCTGTCTTCCCGTAATCTCGCCCCCAGCTAGCACTTGCGGGACTCTATTTCCTACCTGGAAATAGAGCACCTCCTACCAAGGGTGCTACTGTGAGCTGATGTGGAGTACCATGTTACATGAGCATGAACAAAGCTAGCAAGTGACCACCAAGGCTTTTGCTCCCCACAGGTTTCCTTGATGTTACAGTTGTGGTGCCTACTCAGTAGATGTGTCATAGGGGAGGAAGAAAGGGGGGAGGAGGGTGGAGTAGATCTCATAGAAGTTGTAGAAGGGGGCTTTCAAATCTTGATGGGGGTAGCATAGTTGAACATGGCCTTACCCGACACGGGGGTTGCATGTGACAAAAATGCCACAAAGTGGTGCCCCAAAACTATTATAAAAGTAGTGACGAGGAAGATGAGCAGGTGGCGGCTCTCTAGGGCACCAAAGGGGTTGAAAGCAAGGGAATAGAAATGAATGGAGAAAACAAAGTGTTTGGGTGCCTTGATTGTTCAAAAGGGCGAATGAAGGATGGTGATTGGTGCAACCATCATTGGGTACACTATAGCTCTGCTACAGTGTACATCTGGAGGAAAGGGAGAATTTCTAGGCCTTCATATTTTTGAGATTGATCCATGAATACAGATGCAATGATCAAGACGGATCCAAAAAAACATAAGTTAAGGTGCAGGAGCACCCATTCAAGTGGGTCAACGTGGTGCATTGGGCCCAATAAGGCTTAAAACCAAAAAAACCATTAAATCAAAGTACATTTTGAACAATATTTGAAAAGCCATAACCTGAGCTGTAATGGTCCGATTGAGGCGATTTTTGAGCCGTTAGATTCACGAAGGAGAAAGGTGATGAAATTTATAAGGTTCAAAATATCGTACAAGATGGTGACATGTTAAGGAATGATACATGGTTCAAAACTTAAATTAATGTTGCATATAGTAAAATTGAGCATTGGTGTGATCAAATTGGAGACCACCACACTCCAACTACAAAATTGATATCAATATGAGCAAGATAACACTTCAAGATAGAGGAAGAGTATAATGTAGGAGATAGGAAATTCAGGTTGTCACATTATTTCCTCCTTAAAAGAAATTTCATCCTCAAAATTCCTCCACGATCAAAGTTAAGAGTTTGACATTCATACTCATTGTGTTCAAATGACCAAAACTAGGTTCAAGACATCCACCACTATGGAAGCCCCACCTAGGTTGTCATCATCAAGTATGTACCCATCCCAAATATACATGTTTCTTATTATTCCATCATATCATGACATCATCCTTACATTACGATGTTGTTACCCTTATTCCTACTACATTAGGGTTTTATTCATGTATCCATACAAGTCCAAGGTGTGCTACCAAAATCTATGTTATCAATTTTTCAAATGAACATGTCCATGATCATGATTTCCTAATTTGATTATTCTTGAACGTGTAGTTCATCATTATGCTAGAATACATACATGTTTTAGTTTCCTCCAAATTTCTACCAACTCTAATCAACTATGTTCATTTCTTTTCATCTTGTGTCTAAACTAAAACACATAATTATTCAAGTCAATATCTCAAGGTATCATCATATCGACTTCATACTTTCAAGACAACATCTTCGAGGTGATGTATGACTTCATATTAGGTCTAGCTTACGAGAGTGACTTATCATGAATGTATCACATTTTAACTTATGTGAGATATTTTGTGTATCAAGCATCATTTTGAGAACAACATTATCATCAACCTCAATGTTTTGTAATTATCTTATTTGTCTACTGAAGGATCTCCACATGCTCAAGCCACTCAAGCTAAAACCTATCTATGTCCAACAAGACATGCTAACCACAACCATCTACCCATAACAAATTTCTACCCAACCATAAAAAAGGATCACCACTAGATTTCTATACATAAAACCACTAAGCCAAGTATGAGCCTCATCATAGAGATCATACAGCATGTACATTATCTTAGGGTCTTGGGATATCTCCCTCACCTATATACCAAACATCATATATTCAATTCTCTCTTTCTCTAGGGTTAAATATTTTCATATTAAATCTAGGGTTCAACATTTTTTATGAAACCACACACTAGGTAGCTCAACTCATATACTTAGAAGTAGTCTAGCGAGGGACTCGTCATCATTATTTCGTCATTCATATTTTTCAACATTTCACATATATTTGTTATTTTAGGTACTCTAACCTTCTCCCGTGCTAGGTTCACTCATATCAAGATGTCACACTTATCTTATGTCTCATGCTAAACCATTTCTCACATATCATATTTTAACATATACAATACTATGCATAGGCAAGCATGCCAACCCAATAGCTATGTTTAGCACATCAACCAAGTCATATGTTCCATACATGCTACAAGGTTTAGTTGGGGTTGTATGGTCAAACTCACCTCATGTCATCAAAACATACTTGACTTTTAAAAAAATAAACTCAAGTCAAATTTAAGCAAGCTCATATTATCAACAACAAAATCATCATCATCATCATCATCATCATCATCATCATCATCTTAGGTTATCTAGTCTACTCACTAGCCTAACCTTTATCATGGCTCTAGACAACTCTAGACACGATGTCTATCATCTAAACACTCTCATCTAGACTAATGTTACATCTCTTTCTCTTAGGTCACATGGATACTCACTGCCTTTCTATGGGTGGTAACATTTTTCATATGTACATATACTAATACTTGAAATAGTTTTCTCCAACGTTGAAATAGGGAATGAAAACCACCATACCCCATTTGAACAAAACCAAAACGAGTTGCCATACTCATTAGGAGGTCTAATACCATGACACCTAGAGAACTAGTAAGAACGTGGTGCACACATGCATAGCTACCCTAAGAACATGATGCAAACATATGTCTAGGGTTTTAGTAGGATCCCCCTTTTCTCACTCTCCTGAACCTACATCTCATAGTATAGGACAGAAGTAGGAGAAATGAAAGGCTCTAAGTATTACACAAGTTTACACCTAGTTATAGAACATCTAGGTTATAACCTAGAGGCTAAGTCAAACCTAGTCTGTAAAGGACAACTCATTAAGTTTCTAAGGATGAGATTTAAGTTTGAGTTTTGTTTGTGTTTCATGTGAGTAATGTTTGGTGTAGTGATTATTCATGCTCTAATACCATCTGTCACGGAACCATTTATTACCCAAATCCTAACTCCAAATGACTATAAAGTCAATGGTGATAGGACTTAGGCGTCCGTCCCTAGCATGGTATTGTCAAAGTGTGAATATGGAAGTGTAAATCATAGCATGCATGAACAAATAACAAGATAAAAGCACCAATCAAAATCTCAACATTCAACAAGTATTACAAAGCAACATCATTTTATTACAAGGTTTCAATTACAATTTGAGAGTCCATTGTACGAGTCTGCTCATGTACACTAGGGAACTTACAACAAGTACACCTAACATAGATCACCAAGCTTATCAACTTCTAGCCATTTTTGAACATGTAAAATACATGAAACAATGTGGGTCAATACATGAGGTGTTGAGCATAGGGCTAAAAGATACATATACATAATTTTTGCATAATTAGAAAATAGTTGCAGAAGTAGACGAACAAGAATAAACAAGTTAAGTATTTAGCAAAGAGAAAGCTCATGTTTCATATCATTTTGCTCCAATTATACAAAAAACATCATATATCATAAGGCCTTTGACCACTTCCCATTGGAAGAATTTGTAAGGGTGATAAAGATTAGCTCACCCTTTTATCGAAATGGTTTGTCCTATCTTGACAACTCAATTAGGACACCCAATGCATGTCCTTACCCTGAGAATATAGGAAGGTGCGCAAGGTTTGTATAATGGAGTTTCTATATTATTTTTGCAAGTTATAAAACAACGATACGAGGCAAACATCGAGTACGTACTAGAATACTACATGGTAACATTTGAGCGAGCAAACAAGCATACATATGTATCACATTTCAAGAAAGAAAGCCATAGTCATAATTACTAAAGCCCATACTTGATTTATAGATTCAAAACCTAACTCATCCTTGACCATCTATCCATAAACAACATTTAATTAAGAATAAAATTATATACATGTATTAGATTCTCATCATGAACCCTAACTACTTCCATTTTAGGGTTTTTGGCCAAGTTAGGTTCAACATTTCTTATTAGTGCAGTTGATGATCTGTTACTGATTTAGAGGCCATCATGAAGGTGTGGTTCAAGTTTTAATTCATCTTGATGTTCCATTCACTTTATGTCAACACTTTAAGATTCATGTCATTTATGTACATTATAAGGTTCAAAGACTCATAATGTAGCAACCAAGGTCATGGATCATCAAGGAATGTGAATTGAGTATATAATATGGTTCATATCATCAATACATGGACATAAGAATCATATATCAAGATTGGATGGATGTCCCCAAGCCTAGGAATCATTGTCCCAACACTATGTTCAATATCTCTAAATACATTTGTATCCAATCATACAAGACTTACATCACTAGGGGTCAACATGTGGATTGCATGGCACATTCACATCAAGATGATAATAAGGAGTGGATATGTCCATATCTAAAAGGGAAAGACAAGAGGTTAAGATCCATATCGCATTTGGGGCAAAAGGAAGTTAATTGTCACGGAACTGTTCTTACCCCAATCCCAATCCTACTGCCTAGACAGTAGAAAAAGGATTGAAGCGCCCGTCCCTGAGTGGCCCCATAAGATCAATCACACAGGCATATAGAATAAGAAATAAATAACTCAAAAACTGGATAATTAAAGAACAAACTAACCCAATATGGAGATATAACCGATTTGTCTTTATCATCAGAGTATGTAGAGTGCGGAAGCGATCTTATTCAATATTCCATTTGTATTGCCTAAAATCAATAAAATCGAGACACAATCATGCAATTGCATGGTACGCTATCAAAATCAAGCAAAACAGTTTATAAGAAAATAAGTATACTTGGCAGGACTTATATTTCAAAGAATAATATGCAATTTGCAAAACCAACATTTATTCGACAAGTTTTTCAAGCAAATCAACTTTTATTACGAATTCCCATTATGTTGTAATTCAAGAAGCATGCTTATATATTTTGTATGACTCTATTACCCCAACGCGATGGGGAAGGTCACTAGGCCCCTTTTCACCATAGGAACATAGGAAGCCAATATCATCATCATTATCAATATACGGGCAGTCATAATGGGCATGCAATTTATATTTTCATGTTTTTCAAAATATAGTATAGAAAAACAAAAGACTAATCATAGGGAACAATAGCTCATCCAAGTAAATAGCCAAGTATACAATCAAGAGATACATAAAAGTATCTATAATACAATCAAGGAGGATTCATATAATAGCGTACCTTTCACCGAGATTTTGAGTATAATCAATATCCGATCAATAGGTCAACCCTTCGAGTCAGATCCTAAATCATCAAGATTGGATCAAGGGTCAAGATCATGATGTTCGGAAAATTGTGTTTTAATATTTGAGATTAGGGTTACACTTTTCCTATGTCAACCTTAGGGTTGGGTCATTCACTTATAATCAATATTTCAACATGTCCAACATTATTTCAAGTATACAATATATTCAAGTGTGAATGACTTACCTAGGTTTTCTAGGATCATATGTGTTAACCCTAATTTATGATCATTATCCAAGTCATCATAAAATTTCTAAATCATCATCATGATACTTAGTATAGTTGGAATTCAGGATCATATTGATGGTTCAAGAATATACCAAGGTTTTGCAAGATTTAGATCAAGATTACTTTATTATAAAGATTATAACCAAGATTGAATCCAGTAAAAAGATCTAGATCATTAATGATTCATTTTCAAGAGTATATGATTCAAATATATCAGATATAGGTTACAATATAATCATTAGAGTCCAAATCTAAGGTTTCCGAAGATTAATCATGATTATGAGTCATTTGACAATTTAAATATGCAAAGGATCACAGATCTAGAGATATCAGTTAGAAACATTCATAATATGGTCTCAAAAGTATTTTTAAATGATCCATTGGATTTTTCTGATCAAAATGGACTACTTATTTGTCATTTTTGGAGTTACGATGCAATTTCTATGATTTAATCAAGATCTGAGTATTAATTGCAATTTCGAGTAGACAGTGATATAAATACCTTAAAAAGTGGTAAACAAAGATTGTTGGATGCACAAAGGATGGCCAGGATTGTGCCACATAGGTAGGGCGACTTTCTAGTTGAGGTGCCTTGGTTCGATCTTGATTCAATGCTCAATTTCTTGGTTCAATCAGCGGTTCAACCTGGTCATTTGGGCCGGCCGATCTTGCACTGAGCTGGTGGTTCAGGGCTCTGTATCCTGCCCGCACAGAGCCTCCCGCGATCCCAAGAACAGGGTGGAGGGGCTCACCGGTGTAGAGCAGCTTTGAAAGAAGGAGTGGGCGAGGGAGGCGGCTGAGTTGCCGTTCGGCTTCGGCGAGCTCTTACGGAGTCATTGGTGGCCAGAGAGAGAGGAGAGGGAGCGAGGAGGTAGGACGCCCAACTGGGCTAGGCGGCGGCGCCGCACCAGCAGCAAGGAGGTCGGGGAGGCAAACAGGGTGCACTCAGGGCTGAGGAGTGAGCAAGGGTGAGTCTCTGAGCATGGTGAAGTGTATGCGGTCCTTGGGAGGGATTTATATAGTATTAGGACTTAGGTTTAGGGCTAATTCGAGGTCTAGTTGCAGTCATGGCCGCCGAGAAGAGAGGGCCAAGAGGGGAAAGCATTTTGGCGGCACAAAGGTGCCCGAAATCTGGTCAAAATAGGGCTTGGTGAGTTCGAAATTTCGAGAGGGTCATTTTGGCTCGCTTCAAATTTCGAATCGTAGTCAATGGCACAAGATCTCTCGATCGGGTCCTCATTTACTCCTCCCGCTGATTGCGGAGGTAGAAGATGATCCCGTAGCCACTGGATCTATCCCTGATCTGTGGGAAGGATATCCAAGGGTGGAGAGGCGTCCCCGATCCCTTGCCACGGATCTCTGACTTGGCAAGTCAAGAAAAGGGCAAATAAAAGGGGAATAAAAGGATTTTTAACATATAAACTTCAAGAAATCATAGTAAATAGCAGGAATGTCCAATTGTTCTCAAATTTGGATCAAAGCTTCAAAATAACGTGGAGAATATCTAGAAAAAGTTTGAGAATCAAAAGACAAGGTTTGATTGACCAGTTTGATTCTTTGGACAAAGTGATGAATGAATCCAATTTGAAGTGTTATAATGTGTATAAAATCCACATTGTTCACCATATCTTGGATTTGAGTCTCAATAATGGTTATGAAGACAAAAAAAAATAATTTGAGACCATGAGAGAATATAATGAGGTCAAAAGAGTAAGTATCTCATTATTTTGCTAAAATCCACTTTGTCACATTAATCAAGTCACTTTAGAAATACATCAAGTCATTATGGATGTATTTTGTGTCACAAGTACCATCATATCACAAAAGGGGGTACACTTAGCCATTTAAATCAAAAAACATCACAAGATTACTGATTGTGAGGTTAGGGTGAGTTTTGAAGTTGTTTTGAGTCAAGATTACAACTTTAGTCAATATTATACATCAAAGTCCAAAGTACAAGTTATGTTAGCACATAGATGCTAAACAAGGACAAAGAATGGTGTTTAGGGTCATCATAGTGCTCAAATATCAACAAGGTTGTTGATTTGAGGTGTAAGAGTATACTTGAGCAACACAGATCCAATATCATCATGATCATGCATTAAGAATGTGACATTCATGTCCAAATTTCACAAGAAGGGAAAACATAGAAATTTGGTTGGGATTAAGGGCTTGTAAGTGTTTTTGGTGAATAAATATTCTTTTTTTAATAAAAAAAATTAGTATTTGTATGCAATATTTAAGTCACTCGTAGAATTTTATATGCATAAAACAAGATATACCTTGATTTGAGCCATCTGGGTCATTAGATGAAGATCTAAGGAATGAGAGGTGCCTAAGATTGAAGAGGGGAGACTGCCTCCCAAGCAGCCTTGCGCCACTAGGGCTCAACCCAAGACCCGGCCCAACCGCAACATGGGGTTTCCTCTTGTCTGTCTTCCTGCAATCTCGCCCCCAGGTAGCACTTACAGGACTATGTTTCATGTCTGGAAATAGAGAACCGCCTGCCAAGGGTGCAACAGTGAGCATGAATAAAGCTAGCATCCCCCATTGTGGCACCTCCATCTCTCGTGTAGGATACCACCAAGGGTTTGACTCACCACATGTTTCCTTGACATTGCAGCTCTGGCACCTACTCAGCAGCTCTGTCATAGGAGAGGAAGAAAGGGGGAAGGAGGGTGGAGCAGAGCTCATAGAAGTCATGGAAGGGGCCTTTCAAATCTGAAAGGGAGTAGCGGAGTTGAAGATGGCCTTGCCCAGGGTGGGGGTTGCCTAGGACAAAAACACCCAAAAGTGGCACTCCAAAACTGTTGTAGAAGCAGTGACAAGGAAGATGAGTGAGTGGCGCCTATCAAGCACCAAAGAAGCTAAAAGCAAGGGAAGAGAAACAAAACATAGAAAACAAAGTGTTTGGGGGCCTTGATTGTTCAAAAGGGTGAGAGAAGGAAGGTGATTTAGCTCTTATATAGTGTATGGCTGGAGGAAGGGGAGAACTTCTAGACCATTAGATTTTTTATATTGATTCATGAATACAGATGCAGCAGTCTAGATGGATCCAGAAAAATACAAGTCAAGGTGCAGGAGCGCCCATTCAATTGGGTTGTGTGTGGTGTATTGGTCCCAATAAGGCTTAAAAACCAAAATAAATCCACTAAATCAAAGTACATTTTGAACAATATTTGAAAACCCATAACTTGAGCTATAATGGTATGATTGAGGTGATTTTTGAGCCGTTGGATTCACACTTAAGATATATACAACATGATATATATTAAGGAAGATATATACAACATGGTATATATTAAGGAGCAAGGTGATTACATTTATGAGGTATAAAAATATCTTAAAAGATGGTGACATGTTAAGGAATGATACATGGTTCAAAACACAAATTAATGTCACATTTAGTAAAATTGATCATTGGTGTGATCAAATTGGATTACCACCACGCTCCAACTATGAAATTTATATCAATAAAGAAAAATACCACTTCAAGATAAAGGAAGAATATAATGTAGGATAGAGAAAAGTCAAGTTGTCATATCCTTCCCTCCTTAAAAAAAATTTCCCTTGAAATTCTTCCAAGATCAAAGTCAAGAGTTTGACGTTCATACTCATTGTGTTCAACTGACCAAAACTAGGTTCAAGACATCCACCACTAAAGGGTGCACACCTAGTTTATCATCATCAAGGGTGTACCCATCCCAAATATACATGTTACTTATTGTTCCATCATATCATGACATCATCCTGACTTATGATTTTTTTACCCTTATTCCTACTAGATTAGGGATTTATTCATGTATCCATACAAGTCCAAGTTATGTTACCAAAATCTATGTTATCTATTTTTCAAACAAACATGTTCATCATCATGACTTTCAAATATGATTATCATTGAACATGTACTTCATCATTATGCTAGATTTCATACATGTTTTAGTTTTCCCCCGAATTTCTACCAACTCTAATCAACTATATTCATTTCTATTCATCTTGGGTCTGACATAAAGCACATAATTATTCAAGTCAATATCTTAAGGTATCATCATCTTGATTTAATACTTGCAAGACAACATCTTTTAGGTGAGGCATGATTGCATATTAGGTCTAACTTATGAGAGTGACCTATAATGCATGTATCATATTTTAACTTACATGACATATTTCATGTAACAAACATATCATCAACATTGAGGTTTTGTAACTATCTCATTTGTATACTAAAGGATCTCCACAACATCAAGCCACTCAAGCTAAGACCTATCAATGTCCAACAAGACATGCTATCCACAACCATCTACCCATAACAAACTTCTACCCAACCATAAAAAGAACAAGGGTCACCACTAGATTTCTATACATAAAACCACTAACCCAGGTATGAGGCTCATCATAGAGATTACACATCATGTACATTATCTTAGGGTCTTGGGACATCTCCCTCACCTATATAGCAAACATCATATATTCAATTCCCTCTTTCTCTAGGGTTAGATCTTTTCATAGAAAATCTAGGGATCAACATTTTCAAGGAAACCACACACTAGGTAGCTCAACTCATATACTTAGAAGTAGTCTAGCGAGAGATTCATCCTCATCAATTTTTTCATTCGTATTTTTCAACATTTCTCATAAATTTTGGAGTTTAGGTACTTTGACCTTCTCCCATGTCAGGTCGACTCATATCAAGAGGTCACCCTTATCATATGTCCCATACTAGATGTCCTTCTTTGTAAGGAAATTGAATCTTGTGTTGATCCCAAACCATATCTCACGTATCATATCTCAACATATACAAGATGGGGCACAAGCAAGCATGCCACCCCAGTAGCTATGTATAGCACATCAACCAAGTCATATGTTCCATAAATGCTACAAGGTTTATCTAGGATTGCATGGTCAAACTCATCTCTTGTCATCAAAACATACTTGACCTTTCCAAAAATAAAGTCAAGTCATATTGAAGGAAACTCATATTATCAACATCGACATCATCCTCATCCTCATCATCATCATCATCATCATCATCAACAACAACATCATCATCATCATCATCAATCATCTTAGGTTATCTAGT
This sequence comes from Alisma plantago-aquatica, assembly GCA_963693085.1. NCBI lineage: Eukaryota > Viridiplantae > Streptophyta > Magnoliopsida > Alismatales > Alismataceae > Alisma > Alisma plantago-aquatica. Next base: position 1,291,995,534 of record OY856409.1, read on the forward strand.
CTACTCACTAGACTAACCTTTGTCATGGCTCTAGACAACTCTAGAGACTATGTCTATCATCTAAACGCTCTCATCTAGACTGATATAACATCTCTTTCTCTTAGGTCAGATAGATACTCACTGCCTTTTTGTGTGTGGTAACATTTTTCATATGTACATATACTAATACTTGAAATAGTTTTCTCCAATACTGAAACAGGCAATGGAAACCACCATACTCCATTCAAACAAAACCAAAACCAAAACGAGTTACCGCACTCATTAGGCAGTCTAATACCATGACACCTAGAGAACTAATAAGAACATGGTGCACACCTGTGTAGCTACCCTAAGCACATGACGTAAACATATGTCTAAAGTTGTTGTAGGATCTCCCTTTTCTTACCCTCCTAAACCTACATCCCATGCAATAGGATAGAAGGAGGAGAAAAGAAAGTTTGTAAGTATTACATAAGTCTACACCTAGTTTTAGAACATCTAGGTTCTAACCTAGAGGTTAAGTCAAACCTAATCCACAAAACACGACTCGTTAAGTTTCTAGGTTTGAGATGTAAGGTTGAGTTTAGTTTGTGTTTCATGTGAGTGTAAGGATGCGGGATAACCCCCTTACTAAAAAAAATTATAGAATAAAACATCCATTCCGAACACACTCAAAGGTATGATGGAATAGGTGTAAAATTTTCAAATTTGAATAAATGGTATTCAAAACAACCAAAGTATAGCAGCGGAATAAAAATGTTGACTATATTCAATTTATCACAAGGTTACAAAAGAACATCATAATCTCCCACAAAGGGTTTGCATGTATCACTCAACATAAGGATCTAGTAGAGGGAAATATAAACCATAACAACTTTGTCTCCAAGCTTTAACTCCTTAAGCTAGTCCAAAACTTCATGCCTTATCATCCAAGTCCTTCACCTAGGGTTGGAAGCATACCCCAGCAAGAAGAGAAAATAGATGACATCAACAAAGGATGGTATGTGCATACGAAATAGGAAATTGAGCAATATATGGAATAAAGAACATCAAATATAAAAGGCTTCCCATAGAAAGGATAAGGACCACCCAAATGGGTATCACGGGAAAAGTAATTGAAATCATATGATAACAAAAGAATACTTGCCATTAATAAAACATAAAGATTGTGCAACACAAGCACATGTAAAAAATTAGGGCACACACCCCATATTATCAACTTGCATGTATGTGAGATAAACATATCCATAGAACAATATAAATACAAAGGTGGCCAAGTATCATAAACTTGAAAATTGATAGAGAAAGAAATACTACCAATCTCCCAAATATATAAAACATGGGTCAAGAATCACACATCTTGCCCTAGGTATGAGGTTCATTTCCATCCCAAAAGAGCAGGAAATATCACATCTGCTCGACAGGAAATAACACATCTGCCATAAAAACCAATGCAATTACACCATTCTAGTGCTACTGAATCATATAGCATGTTAAATGTAGAGGCAAGACGAAACTATAGTCAGAATATATATACTAGTCACCACATAAGTGACCAACATATACACCCACCTCATAAGTGGGCAAAAGACATCACATGTCATCTTTTAGAGTTCCATCACGAACAAAGCATAAGATAAGAGTTCAAAAGAATATCCATGATCACATGATCAATATAGAATAAGGTACACATGAACCATGATTTTCAAAATAAAAGACATTGTGTATAGGCTAATGTCCAAAGGACAAAGAGAATGAATAAGCATAGGTGAATTACTCAACATAGAAGAATAGGGGATACATCATACCTCAACTTCATAGTCAAAACAGTCCAAGTCAAGCCTAGGACTCTAAAGAACCTCTAGGGAAGGTGGATAGGTCCAATAAGTAAGGTTCCCAAGCTTAGAGAGGTTGTTTTCGCCAAAAAAGCTCCTATCTCGAGCAAGAAGCACCTTCTCCACTTTAGAGGTGAAAAACCCTAACAAAAGAATATGGAGATGAGGTGTTTATGGGTTCTAGGTGGGGTTTCACCATGGAAGGCCATGGTTCCGACCTGAAGGAAGGTGGAAGGAAGACTAACAACATGAAAATAGGGAAGGAAAGGGGGATATTTACTAGTTTTGGTCAAAATCACCAAGGAGGAGCTTAAGAAACCCTAAATAGAGCAAATTTGGAACCCTACAAGCCTTCTTCACCAAGGTAGGCACCTCCTTTTACCTTGGGGTAGCACCTTCATGGCAAAACAGAGTAGGAATGATGCTATAATATGGACAAAAGAGAAGGGGAGCAAGATTTTTCGAATTTGGAGGGGGAAGGGGTAGATATGGCTTTATATAGAAAGAGGTCAAGTATGAGGTGTCTATGAGACTTTCCATGTGTCATGTATAAGAGTGTCTGTGGACATGAAAGTCTTTATGGATAAGGAAGAAGTCAAGCATGAGGTTTAAAGTTAATTTCCATGTGTCCAATACTAAGGGTGCCTATGGACATGCAAACCTTTATGGATAAGGAAGAAGTCAAGCATGAGGTATCCATGGAGCTTTCCATGTGTCCTTAGCCTAGGGATTTCATGGCCATGCAAGAGGACATCTCATAGAGGCCTTTTTATATCCAAGGTCAGTCTTGAAAGCCTATGGATACTTATAGGACATCCCCACCGTCCTCCCATCAAAGAAATAACCCATTGGTTGATAGCTTTTAAAGATAAGCTCATTTATAAAGAGGGTAATCCCTATAATGCCCTTGGAAAGTAACACTTTCAAACCAAGGTGCAACTAGGTGACCCATGGTTAAAAAACTTGAGAATGGTAAGGGAATATCTAAAAATTGTAATTCAAGTGACAATTTACAAAGAAAACCTCTGAATTGGGTGAATTGTAGAAAAGTCCAGAATGTACCTAAAATTGCATAACTTGCACAAACAACATCCAAATTTGGTGAAACTTCATCCACAAGTTATCTTTGATGTGTTGAATAAAAATTTGACATTATTTCCATATTTTGAAGTTATATAATCACATTATTCATTACTTATGCCTTTTACTTATTTTCTCTATCCTAAACTTATCCTAATATTTCAAGGTTGTCCAAATTAGATGAAATTTGACATGTAAGCTAATTTTGATATGTAGATTATGAATTTGAAGTTTGTTTCCAATTTTGAGACTTCTTTTTATGAGATATGCCATATGGCCCATTAACAACCCATTATGTAAATTATTCATCCAATTAAGTTCCTTATCTTCATATTACCACCAAAATGAGTTATGTGACATATTTTATGTATTCATTATTAACCTAAGACTAATGTGAAAATATTAGGCTACATTAGAGTTAAATTCATGTATTAGCTCATTTAGGATCATACTAAACATCTATTTATCATCTAACCTTCAACCTTGTTTGGCTAAGTCCAAAATGTCAACTTCCAGGGTAGGATCTGAGATCTAGTATGTTACAGTGAGTATGTTTGGTGTAGTTATTGTTCATGCTCTGATACCATTTGTCAAAAAAATGTTTATTACTCAAATCCTAACTCCAAATAATTATAAATTAAATGGTGATAGGACCTAGGCATCTGTCCCTAGCATGGTATTATCAAAGTGTGAATGCAGAAGTGTAAACCTTAACATACATGAACAAATAACAAGATAAAAGCACCAATCAAAATGTCAACACTCAACAAGTATTATTAAGCAGCATTCTTTTACTACAAGATTTCAATTACAATTTGAGAGTCAATTGTATGAGTTTGCTTATGTATACTAGGGAACTTACAATAAGTACACTTGACATAGCTCACCAAGCCCATCAACTTATAGCCATCTCTGAACCTCTAAAATACATGAAAAAATGCAGGTCAACACACTAGGTCCCGAGTATAAGGGTAAAATATACATATACATAAGCTTTGCATAATTTGAAAAGCGTTGCAGAAGTTTATGAACAAGAATAAATAAGTTAAGTATTTAACAAAGTGATAGCACATGTGTTATATCATTTTACTCCAATTATGCCAAAAACATCATATCTCATAAGTCCTTTGACCACTTCCCATCAGAAGAGTCTGTAAGGGGGATTAAGATTAGTTATCCCTTTTATCAACATGGTCTGACCTATCTTGACAACCCAAGTAGGACGTCCAGCCTCATATCCTTGCCCTGAGAATACAAGCAGGTGCACAAGATTTGTATAATGGAGTTTCTATAGTATGTTTGGAGGTTATAAAACAATGATACGTGACAAACATCGAGTACATACTAGAATACTACATGGCAATATTTGAGCAAGTAAACAAGCATACATATGTATCACATTTCAAGCAAGATAGATATAGTCATATAATTATTAAAGTCCTTACCTAATCTAGAGATTCAAAACCTAACTCATCCTAGACCATACGGCCATAAGTAACACCTGATTAAGCATAACATTACATACGTATATTAGATTCTTATCATTAACCCTAACTAGTTCCATTTTAGTTTTTTTTGGCAAGGTTAGGTTCAACATTGCTTATTAGTGCATTTGATGATATTTTACTGATTTAGAGACCAACATGAAGGTTCGATTCAAGTTTTAAGTCATATTGATGTTCCATTCACTTTATGTCAACATTTCGAGACTCATGTCACTTACGTACATTATAAGGTTCAAAGCTTCATACTGTAGCAACCAAGGTTATGGATCATGAAGACATGTGAATCGAGCATAGAATATGGTTTAGATCATAAAGGCATGGACATAAGAATCATACATCAAGATTAGATGGGCGTCCCCAAGCCTAGGAATCATTATCCCAACATTAGGTTCAACATCTCTTAATGCATTTATATCCAATCATACAAGACCCATATCATTAGGGGCCAACAATGTGGATTGTATGGGACATCCACATCAAGATAATAATAAGGGGAGGATATTTCTAGATTTAAAAGGGAAAGACAAGAGGTTAAGATCCATATCACATTTGGGGCACAAGGAAGTCAATCAAATCACTTTAGAAATACATTAAGTCATTATGGATGTATTTCGTGTCACAAGTACCATCATAGCACAAAAGGGGATAGACTTAGGCATTTAAGTAAAAAAAATCACAAGATCAATGATTTCAAGGCTAGGGTGAGTTTTGAAGTTGGTTTAAGTTAAGATTACAACTTTAGTTGATGTTATACATCAAAGTCTAAAGCACAATTGATGTTAGTGCATAGATGATAAACAAGTAGGAAGAATGGTGATTAGGGTCATCATGGTGCTCAAAGAACAACAAGATTACTGATTTGAGGCGTATGATGTATATTTGAGCTACAAACGTCCAATATCATCATGATCATGCATTTAGAATGTGCCATTCATGTCCAAAGTTCACAAGAAAGGGAAATAGAGAAATTTGGTTGGGATTTAGGTTTTGTAAGTGTTTTTAGTGGATAGATCTTCTTTTTCTGATCGTGAATGGCTATTTGTATGCAATATGTAGTCATTCATAGCATTTGATATGCATAAAAATGCCTTGATTTGAGTCATTTGGGTAGTTAGATAAAAATCTGTGGAATGAGAGACACCCAATATTAAAGAAGGGAGGACTACCTCCCAAGCGGTCCGGAGCCACTAGGACTCACACAAGACATGGCTCAGCCGCAACGTGAGGTTTCTTCCTATCCACCTGCCCGTGACCCCACCCCCAGCTAGCGTTTGTGGGACACTGTTTCCTGCGTATAAATAGAGAAGTACTTGTCAAGGGTGCTACCATGAGCTGCGAGTGGAGCAGCAAGCTACATAAGCATGAACAAAGCTAGCATCTTCCATTGTGGCACCTCCGACTCTTACGGCGGCACCGCTAAGGGTTTGCCTTCCCATAGGTTTCCTTGACAATGTAGCTTTGGTGCCTATTCAGCTATTTTGTCATAGAGGAGGAAGAAAGGGGCAATGAGGGTGGAGCAGAGCTCGTAGAAGTTGTACAAGGGGTTTTCCAAATATGGAAGGAGGTATTGGAGTTGAATATGGCCTTGCTCCGGCGGGGGTTTCCTATGATGAAAATGCCCAAAAGTGGCATCCCAAAACTTGTTATAGAAGTAGTGATGAGGAAGATGAGCGAGTGGAGGCTGTCTACGGCACCAAAGGGCAAGGGAAGAGAAATGAAATGGAGAAAATGAAGAGTTTGGGGGGCTTGATTGTTCAAATGGGTAGCAGAGCTACAATGTATGGCTGGAGGAAGGGGAGAACTTCTAGGTCGTTGGATTTTTTAGATTGATCTATGAATACAGATGTAACAATCAAGATGGATCCAAACAAATACAAGCCAAGGTGTGGGAGTGCCCATTCAATTGGGCTGTGCATGGTGCATTGGGCCTAATAAGTCTTAAAAACCAAATGAAATCCATTAAATCAAAGTACATTTTGAACAATATTTGAAAAGTCGTAACTTGAGTTGTAATGGTCCAATTGTGGCGGTTTTTGAGACGTTGGATTCACACTTAAGATATATACAAAATGATATATATATATATATATATATATATTAAGGAGCAAGGTGATTACATGTATGAGGTTCAAAATATCTTACAATATGGTGACATGTTAAGGAATGATACACGGTTAAAAACACAAATTAATGTCGCATTTAGTAAAATTGAGCATTGGTTTTATCAAAATGGGGTATCACCACACTCCAACTATGAAATTGATATCAATATTAACAAAATACCACTCAGGATAGAGAAAGATTATAATGTAGGAGAGAGAGAAGTCAGGTTGTCACAGTCCCCATCAGACTCCAACATGCCATCCAGAAAGTAAGTAGCCCTGCATCAGCAACTGGAATAATTTTGTAAATAACACAAAAGTCCCCCAAGAAAACCCATATCTAGGGACCGTGTGTTTATTGTGTTATGATTGATAGAAGTAGTGAACAACAACATCCTTTTTTAGGACCTCTTACTCAAAGACCTGCATGGGTTGTGGGGTGTCTACACCATGGAAGTTATCTAAAATCACTGCTTCTTCAAAGATCTAACAATGTCTCCAGATGCCATTCCGCACAGGATCCATATAGTTGTACCTCTTCCTCTAACACTTCCATGGTGAGAGAAGCATCATACACCTCATCCTAAGGTAAACCAAGAAATGGTAGCTCCTCCAACGAATGGAACCAAAACCCCTGCAATTTCCATTCCAGAGGTGGCTCCACAGACAACAACAAATCTTCTAGAGAGGGGATAAATAGAAGAAAAAATCCACCTCACTGAAGAAGAAGAAGATGAGCTTCAAGAAGCAAGGCATAAAGGGCCAGTTGGGACAGTCAAAGCTAGCTTCCCAAATTTTGACATATAGTCATGTGAGGATCTCTCATTAGATTCCTTACGCATGATCATGGATAGGTTGAAGGAAAATGATGAACTTGGGGAAGTAGTCTTTGAGAGGGATGATATATGTGTCTTTAAGTATGACCTCTGTGATACTATGAGTACAGAGAGATGCATGAGAGTGAGTGTGATGTCAGTTTACCAACCCCTACTTGGGGACGATATGATACACACATGACATACTACCTACTTCAGTAAGACATCATCCATAAGAAGAATTCATGAGAAAAAGAGCGAATGATACAACGTCTACAAATCTCCCTCCCAAATTTCATTTTCTTACTGATCTTGCACAATAACCACTGGACACTCTTGACAGTCAACATCAAAGCAAAAATTTCATTCTATACAATAGCCCTCATGCAATCTTCGCATCAACAAGTGCACAAATATGACACATCAAAGACTGTCATAGAAGAGAAGGAAAAGACTTGTAGAAGAAATCATAAAGATGATAAAGAGAATGGAAAGGGATACCAATTAGTCCCTAACAAATACTTTAAAAGCCACAGTTCTGTCACTGAAGCCCTCAGCAACTTCATCAATCCTATAATTGTGGCTTTCATTGCTAGTACTGGATGATAGTCTTGGCTCTTAGGGATGTTAAGGTCAAAATTCTACAACATGAGCATAACCATACACTCCTAGGAGTTTATGCTGATATGTTGTTGTGCTCTCACTGGGCAATCAAATGATAGACAAACAACGAGTAAACCATCGCTCATTTATATTCAACCTCTATCTTTGACACTCTGGCACATAGTGTATCATAGGTTTAAGGGGTACAAATAGGAGAGGGGGTACTAATATCATACCCTCCACCTATTTACATTTTTTCACATAAACCTTTTGACTACCTAAACTTTTTCTTTTGCACATAAGGCCAAAAATTTCGAAATTGTTTGAAATTTCTGAATAGAAGCTAGAACTTTTTGCTAATTTTGAAAGAAATTGTGTCATAGACAAGTTTTGGATCCAAATTTTCCTGAATGATATCATAACCCTCACCCTAGACTTCCTTATCTTCAAGCTAACTCTTAGTGTAATTATATATCAAGAATGATAGAATTGGGCTCTATCATTCACCTAAAACTCAATGTGATAATATTTTTACACCAGCTTTATTCCAAGATACTATAAAATGTAGAAAGATGCTTGCTATCTCAAGATGAACCATCAAGGTAAGGAGGACTTAGTGTGAAACACTTATGATTGATCACCCTAATTCTCAAGTACAAATTGGAAAGTGTAAACTCTTGACAAAAAGGAAACATCTACCCCTTTTAATGATTAAATCCCCGCTTTGGGATCAAAAGAGGCTTGGCGGCCCAAAACATACTTGAAATTCCTATCACCTCTAAGCCTGTGAGCAAGAATAAAAGTCAAGAGGGAATAAAACCATGAGAGTTATGCTTGAAATTCAAAAGATGTTGAGGGGAATAAGCTTGGAAGCCAAACTTCGCACCTGTCTTTCAAAGGAGGTCTAACATAACCACCTAAGACCACTTCAGGACCAAAAAATTGGGTAACATTGTCATTACAAGTACCCATGGTTGAACGACCCTGAGAAAGGTAGGAAAACACAAACTTTTTCCTACCCCAACACAATATCTAGAACCTCTATAAAATAAAAGTTGGGTGTGAAAGTGTTACGACCCCACCTCCCGATAACCCCCAATTAAGGGAGACCAAGAGGTTGAAGCCGCACCCATTAATCCCGGATCAAAGGTTCGACATATAACCATAAACAATTATTAAATTCTAACAGACTATACTGAAAATGGTAATAAAATTTTTCTTTGCATACCTTTGAAGAGATTGGAACAATCTGAACTTCTAATCTCAGTTGAACTATTCTAACTAGTTCCTCCTTGTTCTTTAATTCTTGAATTCACAAGGTGTCATTTTACTATTTGTTCTTTTCATTGTACCTAAAACGCCGACAAACAAAACGTCGGCCAGTCGAAGCTGGTATGTGGGAGAAACAATAAACTCGCAATTATGATAACCATGTAATCATTCAATTAATCATTTAACAATCAAGATTACATTTTAAGCCATACAACTCAATCCATACTTATTCTCGAACTCTGGGCTGTCCCTGCAGTGGACATGAATATCACCTCTCTTTTAGGTAATTGAGTCGCATGACACTAACCGAAGATAGCCCAATATCTAACTCATTATGACTTGATGGTCCTACCTCCATGGTAGCCATGTACTAAGTCAACCATAGACCTGATGGACCTACCCAATAGGTAGCCATGTACTAGGTCATCCATAGACCTGATGGACCTACCCAATAGGTAGCCATGTACTAGGCCTTTCTCTAACCTGATGGACCTACCCATAGGCACCCATGTACTAGGTTAGCTATTATGCCACAGAGAGAACCAAGATCTGAGTTTATAGGCATATACATTAAGTGATAGTCATAGTCACTTTATATTTGCAATATGAACATCCAAACAGTTTAGTTGCATTCAATGCGATTAAACGTCCGAGAAACCATCGGAAAACTAAGCAGTTATTCATAAGTAACCACATACCTGTTCAGAGCAACTTGAAGTACAAATATTTAACACTCAGGAACAATCAATCAAGCAATCATCAATATCCTGAAATTAATGCATAACATCCAAGTGTCATTGTTTTATCCCAAACCTCCTCAAGATCTACTTGGATTCCACTTTAAGATTTCTAGGTCATCCTTTAGGGTTTTATCCTTCATTATGCATTTATTACTATTAATGTTTGTTTAGTCCACAAACCCTAATTTCAACATCATAGATACCATTAAAAGTCAATTAAGTCCAAAATGTCTCTTTTACACTAAAACTACTATCTTTATCATTTTCAGTCATTTCAAAATCATTCATGTTCAGGTTTCTTTGAATTGACAACTCAACAAAGAATTATAGTTTGATTCTCTAGGAACCCTAATTACTACAATTCTCATCGTTTATGTCAGTAAACCCTAATGTATCATTAATTCCACTTTCTACACTAGGAAACACTAATTATCCAAATAATTCACATTAAATATCTTTGATACTCAATTCATCTTCAAATCATCATATTTCTATTTTATTCATCGATTTGTACAATTAAAACCATTAGAATTCATATCAACATAAATTAGGGTTTCTAATCCCATTAAGGCATATTCATGTACATAGAACCCTAAATTAAACCAACTATATAAAAAGATCATCTTTTTAAATCCTATTTTCACTTTTATTAACAACAGGTTAATATCAGCTTAAATTATCCATCTATCATCAAATCTAAGGGTTTTTCCTTAATTAAAACATTAATGATGATAACTTTATGCCCTTTTTCAAATTTCATGCATAATTAAGCACATAAACTCTAAATTAGACTAATCATGTGCAAAGTTATTCCTTTTTGAACATAGTGTACAATTTTACATTTAACAGGTTAATATCAACTCCAATGATCCATTAAACCCAATTAAACACATTATTTATATCAAAATAGGGTTCCTTAATCTTTAATTCATTAAAGATGATAATTTACACTATATTTCGAACGATGATCATATTCAGGCTATGAAACTATTTTTATTGAATTCCTTGTGTTCTCCTGATCAAAATTCATATATAACTTGTATTTATCTGAGCTACTATGAAGGAGTTATCAATTTTATAAAAGATACCTTTATAGACCAATCCAGGAGCGCCACGTCAGCCTCCTTCATGCAAGCGCTAGTTTTGGGAAATATAACGATTTGACCATAGTGCCCCTGCGTAAGTGGGTTAAGTCTTCATCCATTGTGAGGGTATAACGGTCCAATGTCCAGAGGTCGTCTTCAACCTCTGGATCACGAACTGCAGCCGCCCTAGCTGCGCTTGGCGGGGTTCCTCCCTTCTCCTCTGGGCCCGGTGACCCCCAGAGATGCTCCTACTGCCTCCGGCGTGCTCCTGTGTATGTGAAGGAGCCGCTGGGTCACGGCTGAGATGACCAAACTATGCTTCCTAACCTCTGCAACTTGCGGACGGTCTGCTTCTATGCTACGGCCGCCGTGCAAGAGCTGGGGCTCGAGGAAGAAGGCTGAGCTCTTCCGAGATGTCCTGGGACATCAAGCTTCCCTTGTATCCCTCTTTGCAGCCTCATATCCCCGAAATCATGGAGCTTCTCATTGGTTAGGGTTCATACGATGGAAGAACAAGAAGAAGACGAGAGAGAGAGAAGTGAGATTTCGCTTGGCTTCGTCCAACAGTACAACCCCTTATATAGAGGAGGACACCCACACCCCTACGTGCTTGCCTAAGAAGGAAAAGAAATAAGGTTCTTTTCTATTAGAAATCTAATTCCTTCATAAGGAAGCAATGTTCTCTCTCCTACTTTCTTCTTTAATATCCCTTTTTCTTTAAGTATTAGGAATTAGAGATTCCTCTTCTCTTATTTACTTTATAGTTGCTTTTTAGTGCTTTGGCACGAATTCCTATTTTCCTTTATAGAAAATATCTTTTTAAACAATTCCATATAATTCATTAAAGAAGCAACACATTATCTTCTTATTTTACCTTTTTAGTATTTTCTCTCTCTTTCCTCTTTATTGGGGATCCTTGGATCCCAAGAAACTCTATTATTTAGAAATTCTTTTTATTGAATACTTATTATCCTTCTAGATGCTTCTAAATGCATTATTCTTCATTATTTCCCATTATCTTGTTTATTTCTTATTAAAATAATTCTCTTTTTGAGAATCTTTCTTTATTTCTCTTTTATTTTCCTCATGGGTATTCCTTTAATCATTAGAAACCTCATGTATACGAATTATTTTCCTCATGGGTATTCCTTTCCACTCATTTTCCACATTTTATCATCATTTCAATTTCTTTCTTAATAAAGAAATACTTAATCACCCTTTTCTTTTCTAATTACCTTCTTTTTGCAACCTTGGTCTCCTTGGTACCCAAGGAACCCAAGAGGCACGAAATCCTCTTTGGATTTGCCTTCTAGAGGTTTCTATATATATTTCTTTCCTCAAAAATTCAATTATCCATTTACTATTTGAATTTCCTTGTTATTGGGCCCAATAGCCAATACAACCCACAAAGCAACCAATCAAGGCTATTGTGAAAGGAATCCATTTAAACAAATCATATCATTATTTGTTCAATTATCTTTAATATGAGAAATCACATTTCTCACTAATTGTACCCAAAAATTGAGGTTATAACATCCTTCCCCTCTTATAGGAATTTTGTCCTCAAAATTCAAACAAGCAAACAAACAATTCAGGATAATATTTTTCCATGTCCATCATTGGCCCCTATGTGGCTTTGCCCTACCCATGGCACTTCCAAAGAACCTTTATCATCACTTATTCTTTTCTCTGAGTTCTTTCACTCTGGCGTCTATAAGCGGCACAGGTGACTCAGGTCATTTCAGCCTCCCTTGGGCTCACTAGGTTCATTGCTCAACACATGGTCGGGTACCTCACATAGTGCTCTAAATCGGACACATGGAACTCATCTCACATTACTCTATCCTGAGAGGTAGAGTCGAACCTAACCTTCTCCACCCATCCATCTCTAATGGACCCATGTATCGGGGACTCAGCTCTCTTAGTTATAACTTAGAGGGGTCGGATTTTCATGTCACATTTTCTCCCACAGTAACTTGTATGTCAGTCTACTTTGCATCTTCTCATGACTTTCATCGTCTCTAGGCTCCTTTCAGCCCTTGCACAATCAAAGTGACTTCATCTACACGCACTGGGGTCCCTTTTTCTAACCATCAGGTGGTACTTTTCTAACCATCATGTGGTCCTTTCACCAGCATCACCTTACTGAAGTGGTGACCGACACATCCTCCCTTATAGAGCTTTATATAAAACCCGATACTGGCTATGGTGGTCATTATCACATCTTTCATAGAACAAGAACTGTCTCTAGATATCACCCTGAACGAGCTCACATGCCCTCATCAGACCCTTTAGTCTGGATCATACTAACCATAGTTAGGGGTGATAAGCTATACTAACCTTGAGTTCTTCATGTACCTACTCCCACTTTATGGAAGTGAACCTTTAGGTCAAACTCGAGAACCTTTGAACTCTCTTCATGGTGTAGTTGAACCATCTCTCTTATGGGTAGTTCAACTAGATCTGTCCCTTAACAGAACTCTTTCTTTCTTATGTTATCTAGGTAAGGCGATCTACCATAACCCATATCGACCTTCCTAGGTCCAGAGAAGACTTATCACAACATCCATAGTGTTGAGCTCTCATTCCCTCTCAGGGATTCTTTTGTCATCTATATCGATACACTGGGTTACTGGGGTTCCTCCTTTACCTCCTGTCTTGCATGGCCATAAACCACATGCAACTTCATCTTAAGCATCCAAAGTGCTAATGCCATTTTCCATGGTGTATCATGATTTCCTGTATGTCATGATTCTATCAAGATCGATTCCTTCGAAACCCTAAACCACTATTGTCAGGGTTTCATCACCTTCTTTTCCAAAGAAGTGCACTTGAGGTTCTACTACCATCCTTTCATCGCATCCAGGACTAGACTGGCTAACCAAACAACCATAACCTTTCAACGAATCTTGTTATATCTGAGTGTTATCCAAACACATCTCCCTTTCGAGCCCAACAACCTTTTCTAGCTTCTAGTCAAACAAATCAGATGTATCTCAACCAGAGCAACCATTACCACCTCACATCCTTAGATATTAGGTAACATTGAAGACATACACTTCCATGTATTTCACTTACCATGTCACCTCAAACTATATGTTTATCTTCATAAGAACACTCTCTGATTTCATCATCATGGTGACCAAACTCAACCTAATATAACTTGCAAGATCCACTTAGCTCATTCTAGAAACATCCTCATAAGGTGACTACCTCATTCCTTTTAATGCTAGTAAGCCATCCATGTATCATTCACCTTACCAGGGTAGGTTATCTTCTCTATCCCTATTCCTTGTGGCAACATTCCAGCCTGCAACATATCTTATCCTTGGTGTATGGCATGCGTAATGTCCTATCTCTCACCCTCATAACAAGAGGATATAAGCATTTGGCTACAGTCCAAATACAGAGTTCTTCCTGTTCCAAGAGTAGAGATGGTACATCCCACCTTGCCAATACACCTTCACATCTAAGTTGCAACGTGCCACATATGTCTCTACAGACATCATGATATCAAGGTTACCTCCATGGTCAACTAGTCTTGAATCTACTGAGGTTTATATCCTTGGTCATCTCCTCTAGGTCTATAGGTTATCGACTCTTTTGGGGTCATCCCTCTTCCCTCATGCATCAAGAGAGTGCCCTACTCATCTGCCCTTTGGGTCCCATGAGTTCATGAAGGTGATCAATCTCCTATCCCATGGCCCTCAGACAATGATAGTTGTTACCTCCCGACCCTATGGTCATGTGCAACTGGGGAATTAGGAAACTCCTACTTTCATCGGTCTTATCCCTACCTGACCCTAGGATAGACTTAGGATTCTCTATTACAGTACATGTTCACTTAGAACCTTACCCAAGTCTTCATCATCTCTCTTTCTGCATTCATGGGCTGACTCTCATCCTTTCATAGGGATCATGGCAACCTGCCTACCTTGGTCAAGCCCCATACCGGTTACCTCCATGGTAACCCATTCATAAGCAGTTAGAGATGGATATCTATGGGTCTGTAGATTCAATCTCATACTATGTACCTTTCACTTAGCTTCTTAAGATCCTATGAGACCTCTTTAGGTTACCTTGAACCAACAAAACTGATATACACCCTTCCAAAGGGGTCCCTCTCCCAGGATGGGAGGAAAACTATCTCTAAGGTCACAAAATCTTAGGTCCAGGGTTTACATCCACCCGAGCCTACTTAACCCTAGCAAGCCATTAAGGCATGAGCAGATCACTTACTGTACCATGCTAGGTCATACTTGTCCTCTTTCCTCGATGTTGGATTAAGATCAAACTTTCCCTTTATCATCAACCTAGCTGTGAGCGGTTCATCAAACACACCTTAAACTTCAAGGGCTCCTCTTTTCCTCTATTCATGAGGATTACTATGCTCGCTTCTATAGGAACTCAACTTCTCATTATGAGCCTTAGGTACACCACTTCCCCTCTTAGGCCTAGGAACCCTAGGTTCACTACATGCTCTGTCTCTTAACTACAAACCAAGCATGAAAAAGGCATGACACGCACTCCTTGTCATCCTTCAACTCAAGAAACACTTAGTGTTGGGTCCTCCTCAAGGACAACCAACAAGGTACAAGGCCTCATAACCCGCTACTAAACCTTTCTAGGTCTAAGGAACTCTTTTTCCTACCTCAGAAGATAAACACATATACCGTAGGCACATAGGCACCAGATGCTTCATTCTCATTCTCTAGGGTTGGTCCCTCTAAAGGCAACCAAGATATCATCAACTTTCAAGGATCGATCATGAGGCAACCACTATCATCCATTGTTCAGGTTTTTAGGCTTCCAACCTTCTTGCTGGGTTTCCTGCTCTCTTTAAAGCTAACCCCACATCCAACCGCACCATTAGAGGTCCTTTCTTCATGAAGGATCAACCTCAAAGGCATGCTCTACATGGGTGAAGCCTAGGTTCAAACTTATGGTTGCTCAAGATCATCCATAACCCTTTATAATCTATCATAATTCCTTATCCAGGGTTTCATCCTACTGTCAGCACTATGACATGCCCTAGGTGCCAGCTATACCCTACTTGCACAAGCCCAGAGGGTTTCTAAGGTCCTTCACTAACCTCATCATCTAAGGAGCCATCCTTTACCCTAACATGCACGACCCTTCCCAGGGTTGGGTTGCCAAAGTTGTTAGGTCATCCATGGATCATATGGTATCCCAAAGCCATGTCCTTTCAAACACCTGGTCCAACTCATCTCTTTCTAACCTTCACTTAGGGTTAGGGTTAGCATCATCCTCAGAGGATGTGCCAGGTCTCTACTTGCAATGGAGATCTCTATCTCCAAGACTAACTTATCCTCCTGACAAAAAGGTCTAGCCTCAGGTCTCTTCCGAGGACATGACATCTTATGTCATACGTCCTAAGCATGTATCTATTATTTATTTTGCGCTTAATCTATTAAGCTTATGTCCATGAAATCTTATTTACATGCCTTTCATTAATTTAGTGGAGGATTCCTTAAACCTTATTAACCTTACCCATACCTCAAGAGGGTGAGGAGAAGAAAGAAAACCCTAATCCCTTAGGTCCTTATCAGAATTTTGTGATGAGAAGGGATGAATAAGATGAGAAGTCCTAAAGGTATCTTATTTCGATTCATACCCTAAGACTTTGGCCAGGTGGTCACACGGGTCCAGGAGTCCTCGTATTCCGACTAGCGGTGCGGAGGAAAATCTTGCCAGCCCCCGGTCGTGATCCCTTTCTAGACACCTCCGTCTTTCGGATACTCCTCTAATAACTCCCTTGGGTTCTATGGAGTTTGTAAAATTTAAATAATTATTAATGGTTAAATGAGGAACCTAAGCTCTGATACCAAATGTTACGAACCCACCTCCCGATAACCCCCAATTAAGGGAGACCAAGAGGTTGAAGCCGCACCCATTAATCTCGGATCAAAGGTTCGACATATAACCATAAACAATTATTAAATTCTAACAGACTATACTGAAAATGGTAATAAAATTTTTCTTTGCATACCTTTGAAGAGATTGGAACAATCTGAATATCTAATCTCAGTTGAACTATTCTAACTAGTTCCTCCTTGTTCTTTAATTCTTGAATTCACAAGGTGTCATTTTACTGTTTGTTCTTTTCATTGTACCTAAAACGCCGACAAACAAAACGTCGGTCAGCCGAAGCTGGTATGTGGGAGAAACAATAAACTCGCAATTATGATAACCATGTAATCATTCAATTAATCATTTAACAATCAAGATTACATTTTAAGCCATACAACTCAATCCATACTTATTCTTGAACTCTGGGTTGTCCCTGCAGTGGACATGAATATCACCTCTCTTTTAGGTAATTGAGTCGCATGACACTAACCGAAGATAGCCCAATATCTAACTCATTATGACTTGATGGTCCTACCTCCATGGTATCCATGTACTAAGTCAACCATAGACCTGATGGACCTACCCAATAGGTAGCCATGTACTAGGTCATCCATAGACCTGATGGACCTACCCAATAGGTAGCCATGTACTAGGCCTTTCTCTAACCTGATGGACCTACCCATAGGCAGCCATGTACTAGGTTAGCTATTATGCCACAGAGAGAACCAGGATCTGAGTTTATAGGCATATACATTAAGTGATAGTCATAGTCACTTTATATTTGCAATATGAACATCCAAATAGTTTAGTTGCATTCAATGCGATTAAACGTCCGAGAAACCATCGGAAAACTAAGCGGTTATTCATAAGTAACCACATACCTGTTCAGAGCAACTTGAAGTCCAAATATTTAACACTCAGGAACAATCAATCAAGCAATCATCAATATCCTGAAATTAATGCATAACATCCAAGTGTCATTGTTTTATCCCAAACCTCCTCAAGATCTACTTGGATTCCACTTTAAGATTTCTAGGTCATCCTTTAGGGTTTTATCCTTCATTATGCATTTATTACTATTAATGTTTGTTTAGTCCACAAACCCTAATTTCAACATCATAGATACCATTAAAATTCAATTAAGTCCAAAATGTCTCTTTTACACTAAAACTACTATCTTTATCATTTTCAGTCATTTCAAAATCATTCATGTTCAGGTTTCTTCAAATTAACAACTCAACAAAGAATTATAGTTCGATTCTCTAGGAACCCTAATTACTACAATTCTCATCGTTTATGTCAGTAAACCCTAATGTATCATTAATTCCACTTTCTACACTAGGAAACACTAATTATCCAAATAATTCACATTAAAGATCTTTGATACTCAATTTATCTTCAAATCATCATATTTCTATTTTATTCATCGATTTGTACAATTAAAACCATTAGAATTCATATCAACATAAATTAGGGTTTCTAATCCCATTAAGGCATATTCATGTACATGAAACCCTAAATTAAACCAACTATATAAAAAGATCATCTTTTCAAATCCTATTTTCACTTTTATTAACAACAGGTTAATATCAGCTTGAATTATCCTTCTATCATCAAATCTAAGGGTTTTTCCTTAATTAAAACATTAAAGATGATAACTTTATGCCCTTTTTCAAATTTCATGCATAATTAAGCACATAAACTCTAAATTAGACTAATCATGTGCAAAGTTATTCCTTTTTTAACATAGTGTACAATTTTACATTTAATAGGTTAATATCAACTCCAATGATCCATTAAACCCAATTAAACACATTATTCATATCAAAATAGGGTTCCTTAATCTTTAATTCATTAAAGATGATAATTTACACTATATTTCGAACTATGATCAGATTCAGGCTATGAAACTATTTTTATTGAATTCCTTGTGTTCTCCTGATCAAAATTCATATATAACTTGTATTTATCTGAGCTACTATGAAGGAGTTATGAATTTTATAAAAGATACCTTTATAGACCAATCCAGGAGCGCCACGTCAGCCTCCTTCATGCAAGCGCTAGTTTTGGGAAATATAACGATTTGACCATAGTGCCCCTGCGTAAGTGGGTTAAGTCTTCATCCATTGGGAGGGTATAACGGTCCAATGTCCAGAGGTCGTCTTCAACCTCTGGATCGCGAACTGCAGCCGCCCTAGCTGCGCTTGGCGGGGTTCCTCCCTTCTCCTCTGGGCCCGGTGACCCCCAGAGATGCTCCTACTGCCTCCGGCGTGCTCCTGTGTATGTGAAGGAGCCGATGGGTCACGGATGAGATGACCAAACTATGCTTCCTAACCTCTGCAACTTGCGGATGGTCTGCTGCTATGCTGCGGCCGCCGTGCAAGAGCTGGGGCTCAGGGAAGAAGGCTGAGCTCTTCCGAGATGTCCTGGGACATCAAGATTCCCTTGTATCCCTCTTTGCAGACTCATATCCCCGAAATCATGGAGCTTCTCATTGGTTAGGGTTCATACGATGGAAGAACAAGAAGAAGACGAGAGAGAGAAGTGAGATTTCTCTTGGCTTCGTCCAACAGTACAACCCCTTATATAGAGGAGGACACCCACACCCCTACGTGCTTGCCTAAGAAGGAAAAGAAATAAGGTTCTTTTCTATTAGAAATCTAATTCCTTCATAAGGAAGCAATGTTCTCTCTCCTACTTTCTTCTTTAATATCCCTTTTTCTTTAAGTATTAGGAATTCGAGATTCCTCTTCTCTTATTTACTTTATAGTTGCTTTTTAGTGCTTTGGCACGAATTCCTATTTTCCTTTATAGAAAATATCTTTTTAAACAATTCCATATAATTCATTAAAGAAGCAACACATTATCCTCTTATTTTACCTTTTTAGTATTTTCTCTCTCTTTCCTCTTTATTGGGGATCCTAAGAAACTCTATTATTTCGAAATTCTTTTTATTGAATACTTATTATCCTTCTAGATGCTTCTAAATGCATTATTCTTCATTATTTCCCATTATCTTGTTTATTTCTTATTAAAATAATTCTCTTTTTGAGAATCTTTCTTTATTTCTCTTTTATTTTCCTCATGGGTATTCCTTTAATCATTAGAAACCTCATGGATACGAATTATCACCAAGAACACTCATTTATGCCTCTTTCCACTCATTTTCCACATTTTATCATCATTTCAATTTCTTTCTTAATAAAGAAATACTTAATCACCATTTTCTTTTCTAATTACCTTCTTTTTGCAACCTTGGTCTCCTTGGTACCCAAGGAACCCAAGAGGCACGAAATCCTCTTTGGATTTGCCTTCTAGATGTTTCTATATATATTTCTTTCCTCAAAAATTCAATTATCCATTTACTATTTGAATTTCCTTGTTATTGGGCCCAATAGCCAATACAGCCCACAAAGCAACCAATCAAGGCTATTGTGAAAGGAATCCATTTAAACAAATCATATCATTATTTGTTCAATTATATTTAATATGAGAAATCACATTTCTCACTAATTGTACCCAAAAATTGGGGTTATAACAGAAAGTTACCTCTATCCATAAGCTTGCATAAGTACGACCAGGAAAGGGACTTTTAGTGCATCACGATGGAGAAACCCTTCCTTGAAAGAATTTTGTAACAGACAAGATGAGTAACTCAACTCCCAATCTAATAGGGAGAATCTAGGTATTAGGAGAAACTCAACCATGATACATATGTCTTGACTTAAAGCTGGTGTAAAGACATCTTTCATACTCCAAAAACACTAATTTAATAAAGCCCTTTGAAGTCATTTGATGCCTTAATTTTATTTGTTAGCTTGGGGGCAAGCAAGATCCTAAGTTTGGGAGGGGGTTGATAACATCCTATTTTTTGGATGTAGAGTTCCTATTTTACCTTCACATTATAGACTTAATGATGTTTTATTCCAATAAATCCACTTGTTTTGGCACTTCCATGGTGACTACCCTAATTTCCTCTTTTTACCTTGTTTACATAGAAAATCACTAGAGGTGCAATCTGGAAAGTTTGGTGACCGATGAACTCTCCATCACAGTCAACACTCGGATTTCTACCTCAAGGAAAGGTCGGTCGTTGGATTTCTTTCTCACGGAAAGCTCGGTGTCCAAAAAGATCCAATCTCTATTGAACGATAAATTTCGACCCTAAGAAACATCTGTGATCATGATCTTCAACGCCCAACGAGTCCTCAAAGTTAACCGATGGGTATTCAACATCGTTGATCGACGAGCCCTTAGTACCATTGACTGATGAGACTTCAGCACATTCGATCGACAGACTCTCACTTCCGCCGACCAATAGACTCACAATTAACAAGACTTCTGCCCCTACAACCCATGTATATAAATAGCTTGCCACCTCAATTATTGGAGGGGTCATGAAATGAAGCAAATAATGTAGTGTTACCAGAGAGATACCTCACCACTCAACCATCGAACTGTGCTATCCGCCATTGGTCCACAGTCTCCAAGGACAAGAGTCTAAGGAATAGTGTGCCTCCACCTTTGTCGAGCATCTCCAGACTTCTTCGAGAGAGAAGAAGGGAGAAGGAGCATTCATCCTTGTCGATGACACCAGATTTAGATTGGAGAAGCCTTCCATCAACCTTGACCGTCTGTGGTCACTGTTGGTGTATCCCCCTTCTTCTTCTTCTCTGAAATTGTCCATCTCCCTTTAGCTCGTTCATATATACCATTTCATATTCCACCTCCATGTATCAGTATACTTGAAATCCATAATGCTACTCACAACCATGAGTGGATAAACATATAGATTGGGTTGGGAGTAGCCACTAAGGCTCTCCCAACATGTAAATATTTATATCCATTAAATATATGTTGTTAGCAAAGCTTATCTCCATACTCTTGGTCTTAATGCTTCACTTGCATGATTAGATACCATCTTGTGTTGTTTGAATGTATATACCTTGAAAGAGTAGTATTGACCTATATCTAAGCGTCATGTAGTTGCATGAATGCATGAGAATGTTAGAATGCATAAGCTAATGATCATATGGTTTTACATTGATTTTTTTTTGCCATCTCGAGCGCGAGACAACCTTCAAGTCTAGATCTATCCTAAGCTTGAGAAAGGAGGGAATAGACACTAATGATGTTTTCTTGTAAGCATCCTAAGGGTATAGAATGGGTGTGAGTATTACATTTTGGTGAGAGAGATTAGATGGTGAAACCCAATCCAAGTTTCCCATTCATACTTGATACCTTATCTTTTGAACTTTCTTCTTCTTTTACTTTACTTCTTGATTTGTTTTACTTATTTTCTTGTTTGTTGAAGTACCACCATTTCATAAGGAACAAAAAACTTTATATCACTCTTTGGTTGGTATAACTAGGATAAGTGTGAGATCCTATTACTCTAAACAAGATTAAACAAAACATAAAACACAATCAATCGCCAATTAACCACATACCCAAAAAATGGGTAAATTAAAATTGATTTCAACGTCAGCATCCGCTTAGAAACATTTGCATAAGAGCCCAACATCTTTCTTATATCCATACTATGCCAAGAATTCGATACAAATTGTTCTATCACCTTAGCTACAACATATATACACAGGAGAACAATATTTTTATATGCCACACAACAAACATTAAAATGCTAACAAAATTTGTATTTGTTTGAAACACCACATACAAACTTTTCCTACCCAGACCTGAGAGTACAAGGACAACTCTAGGGCACACTAGACATCTAATCAACTTTCTCAAAAAATCATTACTATACATCCTCTTTGCTGCCACATGTTTATTTTCGTCACTTCTGGTTACCTAAAAAATGTGGGAAACCACAAGGGTGAGACCCATGTCCCAGTAAGAGATATAAACTCCAACAACATGTATTGATTCCAACATTTTTAGGTAATGAGATAGTTTAAGTAGTTTAATCATATATAAAAATAAGCTCAACAACATTGATGATTAACAAAATACATAAAGGAAAGATAATAATTGTCTTCATTAGCCAGACTATTCTCATATCCCTATTAATAGTATAAGGAGTCTAGCAGCATGAGCATCTCTAACATCATGAATAAGTCTAGTATCATATGCACAACTAACAACATCAGTATGTCTAACAAGTTGAACATATCAACATCATAAGAAGAGCTACAACATAAGCACAACTATCAGGATAAGCATGATTAGCAGTATATGCATCTCTAATTACAAAGGCATCGCTAGCATGTTAAACATAGCTAACAACATGAGATAGCTAGCATCATGATTATAATCAGCAGTAGCAGTATAGTTATCAACATAAGCATAGCTACTGTATGTACGCATCTACAATCTTAAGCATATCCAAAACCTAAGTATATCTACTATCTCTTAATTGCACTAAGCATCATCTTTATGTAAAGATAACAAACAAGGGTTATCATCCAATGTGAAACGTCGTGTATAACCCTAAGCAAATATGATACATGGTTGTATTACATCTTTTATTATGCCATGGGGAGTTTGATTCGTACCACTCAAATTCCAACTAACCACTTCTTGGTCACAATCAGTTTCATATAGGATCTAGGAAGAGTCGGACTCCAAGATCTTCTCCATACTCGGTCAGTACGAGTTTGCACCATAGTGACATATAGTCAAACTGCAAAACAGTGACATATAGTCCTGTAACTAGCCCACCTTGGTACAGGTCACGATGCTAGCATCTAGGGTATTCAAACCCAATCATTGAGTTACAACCGCAGTTGTCCTCTAAGCACATCATGTTATAATCACTGAGACCCAACTAAAGTCGTTCTAAAAAAGCAGGCTAGGTATGATTGTAGCCATCCTCCCAAAACACTTGGTGTTAGGATGACAAGAACCCCGCATACTCAATAGTATGTGCTCCGAGTTTCCCTTAGGAATAATCATTTCACCATCCAGCAAGTTCTGACACTGAAGATGGTTCTATGGCATAGGGCACTACATGATTAGAGTTTCACTTGATTAGTTATCACTAATTGGGTGAATTAAGGCAGCATCAAATAAGTGGACATACAAACCCTAATTCACTTCTAGCAATCATGTAAGTATCACAACTTCAAAAGATATAAAACGTGTGAAACATAATTTCTCATCTCATCATCACATGGTACTATTCACTTGCCATTCATGAGACTACACTAGTCATTATACTATCACAAGATATAAATCCTTTTCACAATATCATAGGGTATCAACACAAGAGGATTGCACCTCATTCAGGGCTCAACCATGCCTAAAGGTCATTAAGATCATCATGCAATTCCCTACAAGATCATCATTATCATTCCATGCCTTATAGTAAGGCTCAACAACATCACTTACATATAATACTCCAGATCAGCACAATATTGCATTAGTGAGCTAGGAGCTATTCATAAACCATCATACATGGGTTATATTAGCATTAAGAATATTCCTTTATTACATCAACATGCAAGGAATCTAGATATGATTAACCCTCATCATATTCATAATGCACATGTTTAGCATAAGAAAGTATCAACCATGTGGCTATGATAACCATCAATTAACAAATTAAGGTTATGATCATATTAAGGAGGTTATTTCACCATCATGCCATCATATAAGAAGTTTAAACATGAATACTCATCTTTATCTATTTGCATCGGAGTTAGGTTCAACAAGATAAATTATATTAATGTTACTAATCAGCACTCATACCCAAACCCTAACTCACGGCATCCCCATTAGATCATGGATGCATATGGTGAAGCATCACCATCACATTCCATAGTATTCTCAAGTATGAACCCACACATAAATCAAGGTGTAACCATTGGGTTATAGCATAATAGGGTTTCAACAACATAAGAGAGTACTCCATGATTGTATTAGTCATTCAAGGGCTATCATACCCAATTACCATCATTTAGTTATATTTAAGCTAGGCATAACAGGTTATACCTCATTAGGGTTACCCATTAATTCATTATGGTGATTATAAATCATAATCATATGAGAGCAAGGGTAAGACTAAAAGTTTAAGACATTGAACCATCAAAGTATCATCATTAGAATCATAACATTACACTACATGCTTCACCCAAAATAATGGGAATATTGAGGCATCAACTTCTAACCATTAAATGCTGAAAAGGTAAATCCATTGGTCATTTACATAAGTAAACACCTTGAATGAATCATCTATGATATTATTGAGTTGTGATCTATAATCACCATTTAACCCTAGACATCCTTTGATTAACAACAATAAGGGTTCTGTTGAGAGTAGGGTAAAACCCACAATTGATTATTCATTTAAAACAAGCCATCCATTATCAACAAGTAAGCTCCTTAAGTTGATCATATAAAGGAAACTACCTAAATCACATTATTGGGACCAACATATTACATTAGCCATCATTCCACTTTATTGGAGGAATAAACATTAGATCTTGACCATTGGGTCAAGTTCATATGTTAAAACCGTCAACTACAATATAGGTCCGACCACTGCATCCAGTGACCTAAGAAACCATTGGTCTAAGGCTTAATTGATGCTACAACTATATGATTAACTCACCATAGGTTTGGGAGACCGTATCCACCATCATTAGTGACCATTAAGCCACCATAGGTTGTTAGATCATCACTATATTCATTAATCAACATCAAATATCAAACTAATATCACCATTGATTTATAACATCATTAGGGTACTTAGTTGTTAATCACTAGGCTTATAATTAGGCCAACACCTGACCTAAGGGGTGAACATAAGTTGACACCCTTGGTCACCACCATCAGTTGTCATGAAGACAACACCATCAGTTGTTGTAATGGTACCACCATCTAGTCATGTGTTTATAGAAGAAATCAGCTTTAAACCCTAAATATGACCAATGGTTGATAGGTGCTTAGCACCATAGGTTGTCAAACCAGCCTGGTCTAAGTCATATTATACATTAGGAATAACATACACATGATCACAGGTTCATCTAGAACTGAAATCAGAACATGGAACATTATAAAAATCGAAATCCAAGTCAAGCATAGCTTTATCGTGCATGGATCATCATTTAAAAGCAAGAACATGAGCTAACAAGCTTATGGTAAGAAATAAACATGGAGCAAGTTATAAAACTTGCCTATAATGATAATATAAACTCGCAAACAGAAGAAAACATGAGCATGTAGGGTAGGAAATCCAAGCATAAGCTGTGAACTCGTTCATCTAGCACCTTTCTTCATCAAATGAGCAAACCCTAAGCATACAGAGCAAGAAAGGTAGGGTTCTATAGCTTTAGAGCAATTTCTACCATGAAAAAACAAGGTTCTGACCTAGAGAAAGGTAGGAGGAAGGATAAAAAAGAAATAAATAGAGGAAAGATGGGGATTCTTACTCTTTTATGTCAAGATCACTAGAAAGAAGCTTTTTAAAACCTAAAAGGAAGTCAATTGCAACCCTAGATGATTTTTTCCAAGAAGATCCCCACTTTCTTCTTCCTTAGATAGGAAATTCGTAGAAGCATAGAGGGAGAATGAGGTTCGTAGAAGGAGGGAAGTGGTGGAGAGAAAATGGCTCGTTTGGGTGCTTAGGGATAAATATATGAAATTTTAAGATAAAGAAAAAGAAAAAGAAAAAGAAAAAGTTGAAGTTCTAGTATCTTTCCAAGTGCCCATGGACTTAAACTATTAAGAATATACAATCACACACACAAGAAGCTCCCCCACCATCGTTATAGACCTTCTTAGATCTCCTTTGTCGAATTTTCAAGCCAATCACATAATTCATTAGTTGATAGCTACTAAAGGTAGTTCATACGTGAAGGGGTAAACCCTACACTACCTATGAGGAACACACCTCCAATCTAGAGTTAAACTAGGTTCCCCATGGATCAAAAGCTAAAGAATGATGAGATAACATCCAAAAAACATAATGAAAGTGATAAATTGTAAGAAAAACCTCCCAATTGGGTAAATTGTAAAAAAGTCTAAAATGTACATAAAATTGCATAACTTGCTCAAACAGTGTCCAAATTGGACCAAATTTGAAACTTAAGATTGTCTTATAATTTCAAAGCATATCACTAGGTTATATTAGGTTTATAAGCATTCAATTATGGTAATTAAGCTTATTTAAATACCTAAGCAAGTTCAGGGGCCTTACTACTATAAACCCCTAATAGGGATTTCACCCCCGAAATCCAAGGTAAACAAAGATAGATACTTCCCATGGACTTCATACCCATACTTCCACATGGTAACTTTCATTTCATGATGATGTCACATTATTCTCATAGAATTCATATTCTTTTCCCTCAAATTTTGCATGTGTCATCTTTGTTCAACATAGGAACTGTTGTACCACCTGTACATGTGTGGTAGTACCTTTCATCTTTGGGACTCTATTGTCATCTAAAATTATTCTATATGTTGTATCACACATCACTTAGAGGCCATACACGTTGTCTCTTACCAAACATATAATAGCATGTATCTCTTATCATATGTAACTTTTACAAGGTTTCATCTCTATGTACCTTTAATGGTTGTTTTAATTAACAACTCAATCAACCATGTAGGCATCCCCTAATTTTCAAGACCTATGAAGCATATATATATATGATGATTCTATAATCATCTCAATGGTGAACTGATCATCTATTTGGTTGAATAATCATACATTTGTCTATAACCATCAACAAATATAACTTCATGTTTGACCTTGTTAGGGGTAGATAAATGACACTATCTTCATCTTATTAGGATTCCCACAACACACTTAACAGAGGTATCATAACTCCAAGAGGATACTTTAGTCAACCCCAACTCACTCTTTCTAGACTTGTCATACATAAGTACAATTGCTTCAATATTATTATGTTTTAACAAAGATGTTGACCATGTTACTAACCATCTCTGAAATACATTGAGATTTCATCATTCATAGCTTAAGACACGACTTGAGAACTCTGCTTCTCCTATTCATAAATTCTATCGGTACATTGGTTAGTCCAAAGGACATAACCCTAAGCTCATCATGGTCATGTAACTTATGTCATCCACTCTAACTCTTATGCATTGATATCTGATCCTAGGTTTATCTTAAAGGAACACGGTAGCACATGTCTACTGATCAACAAACCATCTATCCTTGATAGTGGTCTTGTCCAGCTATCACTGAACCATACACAACATTATAGAATCACTTTTGTTTTTCCTTCCAAACAACTTTTAGAGGGTCATCATCAACTCTCTCTCTCTCTCTCTAAGGGAGAGGAATACTTAGAATGTTCATTTAATAAACATCTCCAACCTTCACATACTTCCATACTGTTGATACATCTTGGATACTAGGATTCAGTACCTTGGTATCCACCTCATGTACTATACGGAACTCACATCCTTATCTCATCTACTTTTACCAACATAACAAATCTCAAGACATATCACTACTACAGTATTGGTCTATAGGGTTAGTTTTTTAAGCCTATAGCGTCACTTTTTAACCGACGCCTAAGTGGTCGTCGCTATAGAATTTGATCTATAGGGTTGGTTTTTTTAACCAAAGAAAACTGACCTTATAGAGTAAAAACCGACCCAATAGGCTGTAAAACAATGACCCAAGTGAGAAAAGAAATTGTGCCCGAGGCTATAAGGTCGGTTATTCCTACAAAAACCGACCCTAGAGAGGACCTATTAGGTCGGTTATTATCAAAAATATGACCCAAAAAATGAGTTGATCTCAGTACTTTTAAGGTCGGTTATTACTTAAAAACTGACCCAACAGACATACTGTAAGGTCAGTTCTAAGCAAAAAACCGACCCAATAGACTAGCTTGCTTGATCCCAGATCTTATAAGGTCGGTTATTCTTAAAAAACTGACCCTGGCATTTATCTGTAAGGATGGTTATGTGCAAAAAACCGACCCAATAGGGTACTAAAAATGAGTTGTTGATCCCAGAGCCTATAAGGTCGGTTCTTCCTAAAAACCCGACCCTAGAGATCTACAAGGTCGATTATTTAAAATAACCGACCCTAGAGTTTAAAATTTAAAAAACAATCTACAGAACTGAATAGAAATCTTCTGAACAGAAATCTGCAGATCAAAACCTGCAACAGAAAGTAGACTTGCAAATGATGCAAGCCGAAAATTCATTCCAAAGCCACATTTGCTAGCTTTTATGTCCATTCAAATTATCAATTTCCAAACCACACATTCATAACAAAAATGATTCATATATTCAGTTGAGACATTCATACACAGCACATCATAACATTCACAAAATGATAGATTGCAAGTCTGAGATGATATTAAAATTAATGTCAGATACAAAAGTAAATTTGAAAGAGTTCCAAAACCACATACATAAATGGAGCTGACATATGCATTCAATCCAATGCTATATTGACTTCATTTGAAAAGCATCTGACCACTCTTCTCAGAATTCATTTAAGTCCTCAGGTGTGTAAGGCTGAGTTGTAAAGATCTACAATAGAAAATGCACATGCTAATATTTTATAAAATGACTACAACTCACTTGTAAATTTATGATGTTATTCTTTATTACCTGGTCTATAGTTTGAATGTCATGTGATGCTTGTTTGACAATAGATTGCATATATTTCATTACATAGTAGCCACAAGCCCAGCCATTATTTTGTATAGGACACTATAAATAACGAATTATACTTAATGTTAGTAAACTACTATAAACAGAGTTGAGATAAGACTATAAGAGTTGACATATAAGAGTTGAAAATTAATACATATAAGACTAAGCAGTTGTCAAAGTAGCTACCTTGACATTTTTCAAAGTCAATGTCTTTAATTTTGTGGGTATTTGTCCTCCACCTTCACGAAAAGCCTTTATACCCCTATCAATTGAACGATAGTTGGTAAAATAGAAATTCTAAATAGAAATATCATGTTGAAGCATAACAAATGACTAAATTTATGCTTACTCCATATTTGGAAATTTCATTTTGTGGTCCCTTACTATTTTTCCCATTGGGTCAAGATAATAAAGAGTCATCAATTTTGGGACAACCACCAATAATTCCCAATGTCTAGATCTGAGTAAGAATAAAACAAACATTAAAATAAAGAAATTTATTCATTATTAAAATTATATTGAATAATAATACTTACTGGACATTAAAAGGAAATAGAATAATTTCCTTTCCCACACTAGCAAAATATTTGAATGCAGTAGAGAAGTACTCATTCACATCTTCAATATGTGTCTCCACCTGACTAGTGATTGTAGGAACTAAGAATCTAACATTCTTATATCAAATTTTATGGCCTCCGTATATAAGTGGTTGTATAACATTTGTAATTATTTTCATATATAGAAATAAGTTAAAAATGTGTATTTGAATTTTCTATATTTATAGATCCTTACTGATGTGATGATTTTGAGTCACATTTATAGACATATTTTACTTGTGTTTTATGCAGTTATTGGTCATTTTGGTGGTTAATATTGCATGATTCATTTACTTTGGTCTATGATCCTTCTCAGTATCAAATCTCCCTTATTTTAGTATTTTGAGCATAAATGGTTACAATAATATGTTTTATTCCGGCTTATGTGGTTTTGTGTTGTAATTTCAGGAAAAATGAGTATCTGCTACTGTCGATACCATCGACACAAGCACAGGTTGCCAGCCGCAAGGAGCAGCACAGAGTCGATACCGTCGACGGTGAAGTCGATGGTAGCGACGTACCATCAGGTTGCTGGAGAGAAGATAGTTGATACTATCGACACTAAAGTCGATACTATCGACACGAGGAGCTTCAGCGACGGAAAAATACAAAAGCGATGCCTAAGAGAGTCGATACCATCGACCCTCGTCGATGGTATCGAGCTAGCATCAGTCGCGACAGAGAAAAGAAAAGAAGATCAGCCGATACCGCGCAAGGTCGATACTATCGACTCGCGTCGATAGTATCGACACCGTCAGATACAAGTTGGTTTCAGATTGATCTAAATCATACGGCTGTGATATTTTGAGGACCTAACTCGGGGATTATACCTAATGACGGTGGCTAAGAGCAATCCATCACGTCAATAGCCGATGCACACGTCCTGAGAAGGTGTGGAGAGAAGAACGGAGCCCAGAAGCACGCCCCAGCCGTTCCGGATGCCAAAGAAGACGTTTTCCACCACCGAAAGGTGGGAGAACGCGGATTCTATGCCAAGGAGCGCTTGGATCTTCTTCGTTCAGGGGTTTCACCACTCAATCACATTTTTCTCATGTTTCCCCTTTTCTCTACCATGTTTTACTTTGAGATGAACATGCGGGGCTAATCCCCTTTGTCTTTAGGACCGGGAGTAACCTGGGAAATCGTTGTATGACAATTTTAGCATAGTAATTCATCATTTATCTCTTAAATCTGTGGTATAATTTCGTTTTCTCAATTATATTGTTATGCTTGATCACCACAATAATAATCTAATGCCCTTAATTACTTCGAAAGAAGAATTAATGGTTGAAAAGAGACGGAATTTATATTAATTGACAAGTCCCTTGAACAAGGTGGTGTAAGGTTAATGGTGGATACTGAGAGATCGACTCTAATGCACCTAGTTTAGGGTATAGGTTGCTACGACGGTGGAACCGACCTAGACATAGGTAGTGAATTGTACCACGACAGTGGGAAATTCTGATTTCATGCCACTACCCGGATAGAGTGATAAATCTGAGTGACTAAATAGAAATTCATACAATGAGAACCTGCGGTGAAACCGCAATCCTAAATATTCCCACTTGAATTGATTAAAACTAAACATTTAATCGATTGTTTTGTTTTATTTCATTTTCTTTTAATTTTTCAACAACTTCCAACTTTTTAATCGGTCTAGCTGATTGCATGTAGTTAGTAGTAGTCTCCGATAATTCTGTGTCCCTGAGTTCGACTCGGGCCTCACCAAGGCCTATATTATATTGACGCGTACACTTGCGTTTCCGCGCACGTAAAAAGCGTTTCAAGTTTTTGGCACTGTTGTCGGGGACACGGCAGTTGTCGGCACTACGAGTGCTGCAAGCGGCCACTCTAGGCCAGTTTTTTTTTATTTTATTAGTTTTAAATCATATCTAAAATTCATAGTCTATTTTCTAATTTTTGTAATCATCAAGCATGGTACTGAACTCAATTTATCATTTTGTAGGTACCTGTGCATGGTGCAAACGCGTAGCACTGACGACACAAAACAGGCACCAGAGGTTCCATTGCCGGGACCTGATGATGAGGAGGAGTACAATCAAGACCATTTGTAAGAAACAGATTCAAAATCCGAACAAGAAGAAATGGCATAGGAACAAGCAATATGGGAGAAGATCAAGGCTTCTTCTTCATCTGTGTCAAAGGGGCCAATAAAGAAGCAGGCTATCAACATTCCGACTTACAAGATTGATCTTGCATTAATCAACTTGGTCAAGTCAAATGTGTTCCATAGGCTAAAGAATGAAGACCCAGTCACTCATATAAGCATATTCATGGAGAACTGCGACATGATTAAAATTGACAGATTTCCACGGGAGACGCTCTACCTGAAGCTGACACCGAGTTCTCTGGCAGGAAATGCATGAGAATGGCTGCACAATCTTGATGATGAGTATGTGGAATCATGGAATCACATGGTTGAGATATTTTTTGAGAGGTTCTTTCCGCCTGAGAAGACAAATGATCTTGTGCGAAAGATCCACAACTTTAGCCAGAAGGCCGGTGAGACCTATTCTGAGACATGGGAGTGATTCCAAATAATGCTGAGGAGGTGCCCACACCATGGTTTGGATAAGGAAAAACAAGTGAATATTTTCTATTTTGCTCTTTCTGAGCATGATAGAAGCAATCAAGATTCTGCAGGATCCGGGTTTTTCTTGAACAAAACTGGCACTAGGTGTTGGGAGATTCTGAAGAATATGGCAAAGAAGCAATCTTGGGGTGACAGGGATGCACCAGAACAAGTCAAAGTCGCAGGTGAATCCAGGGCCATTAAGGAGCTGAATGATAAATTAGATCTTCTAGCCAAGAAATTGCTTGCCAAAGAAGATGCAGAATCCGATGAGGAAGCCCAGGTCAAATTTATGCAACAACAGGTCTATAGAAACAATGATTATGCTTGGAGGAAGGAAAGGATCCAAACAACTTCCTACAAGATCCAGATGCAAAGCCACAATCAACGGCAGAAGATAAAAGCACTGTGTTGCTTAGTCAAGTGGTGCAAAAAAATCAAGAGATGATGAGCATGTTTAGTAAGCAGTTGCAGTCTCAGGATGAGATCTTGACTAAATTTGGGCAAACATTGCAAAGCCATGGAGCACAGATGAGAGCACTAGAGACGATTGTGACCCAGATTTCCAATGAAGTGGCGGCCATGAAGCACGCCAATCAACAGCGACAGGCAGGGAATGCAGAAGTTGCTCAAGCACATCATCAAGTAAAGTACATATATGTGATTACTGAGGCAGAGCCCCAAGTGGTGGAGGTTCAGGATAAAAGCAAAATGATTTTTGATATGGAGGCTACACCTAAAATACTGTATCCTCGCAGTCATTATGAACTACCAGGTGGGTATGTCCTATTCAGAAAAACCTGTCAAGAGCCCATCACGGCCACGCCCGCACCTAGGCAAGAAGAGCAGGTGAAGTCCATGTGTCATGGTGAATCTACATTCACTGCGAGAGAGGAGCCGCCACAAGTTATACCTGTTGAAAATGATCTATGAAATTCCACGCCAGAGGGTTTCATTGAATCAAGCTTAGGGGAGCTTGCCCCGAAAAGCCCGTACGTGCCACCTCATGAGCGTCTAAATGAGGCAGTTGTGTCTTGTTCGGATAACTCAAGGCCGAAGAAAGAGCACCGACACTACAGGAAGTTCTTGGAGATGTTTAGAAAACTCCATGTCAATATTCCGTTAGTGGAAATGATAGAGAAGATTCCCACCTATGGGAGGTTTATCAAAGAAATCATCAACAAGAAGAGGCGGATTGAAGACACGAACGTGTGCC
This sequence comes from Alisma plantago-aquatica, assembly GCA_963693085.1. Classification (NCBI taxonomy): domain Eukaryota; kingdom Viridiplantae; phylum Streptophyta; class Magnoliopsida; order Alismatales; family Alismataceae; genus Alisma; species Alisma plantago-aquatica. The sequence goes on from OY856409.1 coordinate 1,292,029,435, forward strand.
GGGTAAATGAGATGGTGAGCTCAATTATCCATGGGAGCTTACCACAGAAGAGGAAAGACCCAGGAGGCTTCTACATTCCATGTTCCATAGGCAGTCAATTATTTCCACAAGAACAATGTGATTCAGGCGCCAGCATTAATCTTATGCCTCTGTCTACATTTCAAAAGCTTGGGTTGGAGAAAATAAAGAAATCAACGGCAACTATTGAGTTGGTGGATGGGTCCATTGTAAAGCCATACGAAGTGTGCGAGGATGTGCTCGTCAAGGTAGACAGGTTCATCTTCCTGGTGGATTTCATCGTCATGGACATGCCACAGCTTCAAAGTTGCGAGATGCTATTGGATAGGCTGTTTCAAGAAACGGTCGATGTTGTCACTGCCATTGGGAGAGGTACATTGACCTTAGGGATTGGCCAAGATCGGGTTGAGTTCAAACTACCGCACGATCCCCTGGGCACACTCTCCAAAGTTCCAAGTTGATGAAGAGGTTGATTTTATCTAGCCTAAGATGTTAAATAAGGGCGCTTGTTGGGAGGCAACCCAACCATCGGTAGTATAGTTTAGTTTCTTTCATATTCTTAGTTTGGTTTGTTTTGACTTTGTTTTTTGTGTTAAAAAGGTATCGTGATTGTTTGTGCAATGTGCAGGACTGAGGCAGAGTCGATACCATTGACCCTTGTGTCGATGGTATCGAGTTGGGTACAGGTCGGCGACTACAGAAATCACTTTGCGTCGATACTATCGACGGCCTCGTCGATGGTATCGACACACCAACAGGTTGATCGCAAGAATGAGGTCGATAGTATCGACATGGGTGTCGATACTCACGAGATCTCTGGAGATATTCAGAAGAAATCGTCTCAGTGAAGTCGATATCATCGATGGGCCTTTCGATGGTATCGACCCAGTTACAGGCAGAAAGCGGCGGTCGGGCCTCGTGAGGGTGTTGCCCTAACCACAAGGTTGATACCATCGACCCGCGTCGATGGTATCGACGCGACACATCACCGATCCGCGAGAGGAAATCAACGGCGATCGTTGCACCAAGAGAGTCGATCTGTGGGACGGATCGATACCATCGACATCTGTCGATAGTATCAACATGTCATCGATCCGGGCCCCCACATCCAGCCATCGACGTCCATCGATACCAGTGGCAGTACGAATTATTCTACGCGAGTCGATACCATCGACCCACATCGATGGTATCGACGGGCATACAGCAGCGCCAGCCACAGTTACTTAAGGGAGGGATTATCATCAGATGACGTCACAACTACAGAGCAATCTTTCTCCACTTGTGCCGAGCGCCCTTGAGAGCAGTTGAAGCCCAACTACGAGCATCCCCGGAGTGCGTTCTTCACCGAGCGGAGATAATCTTCTCCGACCTTCTCCGAGCTCCATTTTCTAATCTTTCTTCTCTTCTACGACAATGGTGCATGTTGTTAGCGCGTCCTCTTCCCGGGTGAATCCAATGGAGATCGCGGAGTTCATTCCTCCACCGATTGCATCTATTCCACATCCGTGGATAGTTCACCCTACTCCGAAGGTCCGGAAGATCTACGAGAAGATAATGAAAAGGAAGATTGAGCTGACCCGTTACGTCGACCGCGACATGATCCGTAATCTGGGGTTCGACGCTAATCTGGCCTACGTTCTCAAAGGGCAGGTGTGACACACGGGAAGGATGCCCGATGAGCTGGAATACCATGTTGATGGCCAGCCGTTCTTTGGTGACTGGCCGACATACAAGGAGTCGGTGGCTGAATTCATGACATTGTTGGACATCTGTGTCGTGCCCAATGACATCATCACCACGGATCACAAATGGATCAAGGGTCGTGTTTCTTTCCGGTTGTACAATAATGACTACACTCTCACCCTCCGCCAGTTCAACTCCATATACAACTGGAACCATGGGCGAAATGACTACCGGAGGCCAGACAATCGGACGGATTACGACGCTATCTTCGTCGAGCTCGTGACTGTGCCGTCGGGCAAATCTGTAAGCTACCACAATGCGGCGGTAGTGGATTTCGAGCATCCGTTCATGCGGATTCTTCACCGCATGCTTTGCTCCACTCTGTTTGCTAGGGGTGATCTGTCTCTTAGCAAGTTTCAAGAGACAGACATATCTTTCTTGCATAAACTACTGAAGAGGCAAGAGTGCAATTGAGGAGCATTCTTCTTGCAGCGCGTATTGGCGGTCAAGAGGAGTACGCGGAAGGCTCCAATTCATTTTGGAGGCCTCATTACACCACTGGCCCACTATCTTGGGCTGAACTTTTCCCAGTTGACTCCTCTCTCTAACAGAAGCAAGGTCAATTTGCAACATCTTCACCGCTCCAACCTCATTCTGCTGCATGATGGACTGGCGTATGCACACTGCCACGTTAATCATGCCTATCAGGAGTGTTTGCTACCCGACCCTATCTTCCACATCGAGGGTGCTCAGTATTTTTGATGGCCGGTTATCGCTATTGATGATTCAGATGAAGACAGCAGCAACGACAACAACAATAATGATGACGACGAGGTTGAAGAGGAAGAGGAGGCCTACACTCCTCTTCGTGCACGAGTGGCACCTAGGAAGCATCCTCGCATGCATCCGGGTGCATCTTCATCTTCGCAGCCTCCACCACCACCACCGCCCTCGCAGCCAAGCGAGGATGTTTACTCCATGCAAGGAATGTATGCAATGCTGCAGGATATTTAGCAGACGCAGCAGCACCAAACAGTAGCATATGCCGGTATTCATGATACGACGAACCGGCTGCTTGACAACCAGAGGGCTATTTTTGAAAATGAGTGCCTCCTCCTTGACAACCAACAAAACATTCACGACAGGTTGCATAGGATGGAGATGCAACAGCAGCCCTTCTATGATCACTACTGGAGCCAGAACTACTTTGGGGGGTATCCACAACCTCCACCCATGCCCCAGTATGATCCCAGCTTTCAGGGGCAGTACCCATCCTGGGACCCCATGGCCTCGCAGTACCTGCCTCCGCCAGAAGAGTGATCGGTACCTCTGTTCCAACCTTTAAGATTGTTTTTGACTATGAGGCCATAGTCGAATTCAAGCTTGGGGGGGTATTGGAACAACTCTATCCTTTAGTTTTCTTACTTTTTAGTTTTTATTGTTTTGTTTCTTGTCATTTAGTTTTTGCAATCTTAGTTTGTTTGTAGGATCCACACTCTATCTAGTGTAATTGTGGATGTCTTAAGTCTTATGTCATCTCAATTGCTTGTACATGGGGATTAAGGGAAAATTAAAAAAAATTGAGTGTTCACAAGCTTATGTTGTTCAACTTTGAGCACATAACTTAAGAAAATGATTGGTTTTGTCAACTCTAAAATAGAAAATCACAATTGTACATTCCTAATGATACATGAAAAGTGGACGGTATTGGTTGTGTGAGCTTAAACTGACCAAATGATAATGAGACTCTAATTTGAAGTAAGAGAGAGAAACCTCTTAGCTACTACACAGGTCAGTAAGGAGGGACACATAATAATTTTCAAAGGTTCAGTCAATTAGTCTTGTGATCTTTCCACCTCATTGTTTTTCACAATCTACCATAAGAATTGGAAGTACATTACGGTTTTAACCTTTTTGATTGCATCTCATGTAGATAGGTCTTGCATTGCAAAGTATTCTCACATGTCTTGCATGAAAATAAAAAAGAGTAGTTATACATGCACATGATCCTTAGGTGCGTGTCATTTAGCTGCATTTGTAATTATTATGCATACAGTACATCATGTATCTTATTCCTTCTTTAAGGGTGATTAACCTGTTCCATACCTTCATAAATGCTTCAAATATTTGAGTTATGCAAAAAAAGTGAGCCCAACAAATAATTCATTATCATTTATGGATATAAGGGCCTAATGAAAAAAAAAATGAAAAAAGAGAGAGAAGAAAGTATTGAGAAGCAAGTAGAATAAGAAGGAGAAAGGAACATAGTCTCACCTGCATTTTAAGATGAGTAAGTACATGACGTATATCAGTTAGGTATTCCATCTCATCTTGAGATGGGATGTTAGTTCATGCATCATTCCACCCAATCTTAGGCATTAGGGCATGTTCATGTGCAAATGCATCATTTAGGGCATTTTTGTTTTATGCATGTTGAAAACGTATAATGCTTCCATTTCTTCCATGAGCCACCCATTTCATCCACCTGTTGCTCGAATTGGTAGGCCACTGTGATTTTCTCCTCACTTGTGAATATCAGGAGAACTGCTTCCATGTAGATGGTAGTTAGGGCGAGCAACGTAGTATAGGAGATCACAAGATGCAACGAGTCTGGACCGGCGAATTTTATTATGTTAACTGCCTTATATGATAGTGTTCATCAGTTTTGAGGTAGATATCTTTTATGGATGATTACTGTCGCCTTTAGGGTAATTATCATTCTGTGGTTAGTGAGGGTCGGAATGTGAATGTTCGGTGGGGGTCATATGGTGATTTTTGTTGTGATGTTTTGTTCTTTAGTTGACTCTGGAAATTCTATTCTAAGGTTTAGTTGCTCTAGGGTGAGCAATGTTCAAGCTTAGGGGAGTTTGATGTGATGATTTTGAGTCACATTTATAGACATATTTTACTTGTGTTTCATGCAGTTATTGGTCATTTTGGTGGTTAATATTGCATGATTCATTTACTTTGGTCTATGATCCTTCTCAGTATCAAATCTCCCTTATTTTAGTATTTTGAGCATAAATGATTACAATAATATGTTTTATTCCGGCTTATGTGGTTTTGTGTTGTAATTTTAGGAAAAATGAGTATTTGCTACTGTCGATACCATCGACAGTGGTCGATACCATCGACAGAAGCACAGGTTGCCAGCCGCAAGGAGCAACACAGAGTCGATACCATCGACGGCGAAGTCGATGGTAGCGACGTACCATCAGGTTGCTGGCGAGAAGATAGTCGATACAATCAACACTAAAGTCGATACTATCGACACGAGGAGCTTCAGCGATGGAAAAAGACAAAAGTGATGCCTAAGAGAGTCGATACCATCGACTCTCATCGATGGTATCGAGCTAGCATCAGTCGCGACAGAGAAAAGAAAAGAAGATCAGCTGATACCGCGCAAAGTCGATACTATCGACTCGTGTCGATAGTATCGACACTGTCAGATACAAGTTGGTTTCAGATTGATCTGAATCGGACGGCTGTGATATTTTGAGGACCTAACTCGGGGATTATACCTAATGACGGCGGCCAAGAGCAATCCATCATGTCATTAGCCACTGCACACATCCTGAGAAGGTGTGGAGAGAAGAACAGAGCCCAGAAGCACGCCCCAGCCATTCCGGACGCCGATGAAGACGTTTTCCACCACCGAAAGGCGGGAGAACGCGGATTCTACGCCAAGGAGCGCTTGGATCTTCTTCATTCAGGGGTTTCACCAATCATGTTTTTCTCATGTTTCCCCTTTTCTCTACCATGTTTTACTTTGAGATGAACATGCGGGGCTAATCCCCTTTGTCTTTAGGACCGGGAGTAACCCGGGAAATCGTTGTATGACAATTTTAGCATAGTAATTCATCATTTATCTCTTAAATCCGTGGTATAATTTCGTTTTCTCAATTATATTGTTATGCTTGATCACCGTAATAATAATCTAATGCCCTTAATTACTTCGAAAGAAGAATTAATGGTTGAAAAGAGATGGAATTTACATTAATTGACAAGTCCCTTGAACAAGGTGGTGTAAGGTTAATGGTGGATACCGAGAGATCGACTCTAATGCACCTAGTTTAGGGTATAGGTTGCTACGACAGTGGAACTGACCTAGACATAGCAGTGAATTGTACCACGACAGTGGGCAATTCTGATTCCAGGCCACTACTCGGATAGAGAGATAAATATGAGTGACTAAATAGAAATCCATACAATGAGAACCCGCGATGAAACCGCAATCCTAAAGATTCCCACTTGAATTGATTAAAACAAAACCATTAATCGACTGTTTTGTTTTATTTCATTTTCTTTTAATTTTTCAACAACTTCTAACTTTCTAATCGGTCTAGCTGATTGCGCGTAGTTAGTAGTAGTCTCCGATAATTCAGTGTCCCTGAGTTTGACTCGGGCCTCACAAAGGCCTATATTACATTGACGCGTACACTTGCGTTTCCACGCACGTAAAAAGTGTGTCACTTACTTTATCCATAATTCTAATATCAAAGTATTTAGCCAATCATACTAGAACAACTCTCAACAAAAATATAATTTTCAAAGTCCCTCATAGTTGCATCTTCTGTTAAATTGACCAACATTTGTAATCTCGAGCTTTGGTGGGCTAAGTATCGACACAAACATTTACATTTACTTCCCAACTCGTCGAATGTGGATTTTGGAATAAAAGATGGCTTGGGCATAGGAGGATGACTAGTAGAATTTTTACTTTTTGTTTTGCAAACCTGATAATTAAATTACATACTTATATTACACGAGTTCATATATGTAGTCAAATATGAAAAACGTGGTAAAATTCAGGTATACCTTGTCATTGATAACCAAGTGTCTAGGCCAACCCACCATAGCACCCTCTGCTTCTTCAACTGTACTATATTTAAGATTATATATGGGTAGTGGTTTGTCCCCCATTCCGTCATACAAAAGATGGATGGACACACGACAAATGTCATCAGTAATTGGTTGGCAATGCAATATACCACAAAGGTTGTATACCTTGCCCTCTTCCACAACATTATATTCTGGAACCTCCACTGCAAGTTTACAGTTCTTACCAACCTAGAATTGAAATGATATAAGTTATATACGAAGCGGTAAACCAGATACCTACTACAACTATATATATATATATCATACTAATAACACAACATATAGAACAAACTTACTGTAGATTGTTGTGTTGGGTCATTGGGAGTGCTCCCACGACCTTCTACAGCTGGAGCATGGGCATGTACCTCATCATCTGAGAGACGCATAGTTTGAATAGGTTGATAAGGTTGAGTAGGATGAAATGAAGACATTATTTCTTTTACTTTCTATGCTACTAATGCTTCAACTTCCTCTTGTGTCAGACCTCTTTTAGATTGCAAAGGGCCAAAATAAGACTTGAATCCTATGCCAGCTCCTAATCCCCTAACATGGCTAGGATGCTCCTTCGTACCAAGAGTAACTAGTAGTTCATCCATGCGGCCAGTTGGGATTAACTTTCCTTCCTTCCTTTGCTCATGGAGATCAATCTATTCATAGTTAATAAAAATATTAAATCACAATATCAATTAGATATAAATAAATCAAAGTTTGTGGGAGTTACTCTTCACTTAGTTGGGATAAACCTACCATCTTTTGTGCCACCTCCTTAGTTGTAGGGTTGACAATTTCACCTGCTCAATTTTTTCTAGCATCAATCCACTGCAAGTGTTGGGGTGGACACTCAACTTGAGTTGTACTAGACTCTTCTCCAGAAGAGAGTTGCTTCTCTTGTAGTTGGCGGCGGAAGGCATAACCACCGGGCCCCAAGCGATGGTCATGCACATTTTTGGCCTGTCATTCCTTTTGGTCCTCGTGAATAGCCTAATCATTTGAAATGAGGTATTGTAATTTAGACTTGGCAAACATATATAAAAAGATTCACCTCCTTAATTGTATAAAAAGATTCATACAATACATCACAATCTTTATTACCTGAAACTCTTCCGATTTCCTTGATGCAACAAATCTTTCTCACACCTTGGGATCTATAAAAATATATTGATATGTTGCTTTTTTCTTTTGTTTAGGACTATCTATATAATCCCTTTTGAGATAGGTCTTAAAATCCCTCCATCGTACACCACAATGTTGTAACACTTTTTTCTTGTGATCTTTTTCATTTAGATGAAAAACACCCTATACATACAAAAGAAGCAATAATGTTATCTTAAAAAGGATATGTCTTTCCAAGCAAACTAAATAAGAATCAATAAACAAAACACATATTAAAATAATATCACTTCTACTCATAGATATATCTTTCCATAGGAGGTCTTTTAAGGCATCAGAAACATCATGCCAATTTTCTACATCTATTGTCACCTTACTTTGTGTGGTCGCCCCTATGTAATGCTTGAAAGAACTAGCATGTTCCCTAATAGGTGCTCCTATGACATAAAACGGGATTGGCAATTTCTCCCCTTTGGCCCTGAGCTCATATAGCCTACGCATCAGTGTGGGACCTATACATTTCTTAGCATCACCACTACCATCCTCATGGTGCTCATGCTCAGAATGTTCATCTTCACTTGCCATTATAGAACAACCTACAAGTATACATGATAAAAGAAACATAAGTGATAATAAAAGCACAAGTGGTTGAATGATATATGATGTATATTTAAAAGATTACGTGCTTGAATGATAATAAAATAAATAGTTCAAAGAATACATGCCTCTAGTATTGGTTGAGTTGTTAGTCAAGTAAAATTCCTTCAGCATGGTCTTGACATTTATAGTATTCATCGGTGTTAACTTCAACATTTACACTTGGCAAACTAATTGAGAATGGGCTGGAATCATCATACTTTTCATAGTATTCTTCTTCATTTATAGGATCTACAGTAAACTGTCTTTTTCCATGAAGAATGACAAACCAATTTTTATTTTCTGGGTCATCAATATAGAATACTTGTTTTGCTTGGTCTGCCATGATGAATGGTTCATCTATCTCACCAATCTTTTCAAAATTCACCAACGTGAAACCCAACTCATCTACTAAAACTCCTTTGTTGTTATCAACCCAATTACACCTGAAGATAGGAACTCTGAAATTTGTATAGTCCAATTCACATATGTCCTCAATGACGTCGTAATACGACATCTCAGCTTTGCATGGTCTTTTATCTTTAGCACTAGAAAAGTACAATGAACAAGCATAAACAGTGACCCCACTATTTTGGACTACACTACTTTCATCTTGACGCGTTGTGTAGTATAAAAATCCATTTATGTCATATCCTTCATATGACATGACATCCATTTTTGGCTTAAAGACGAGCCATTTTATGTTCTTATCAAAATTATTCGGTGATTCAGATAGTTGATTAAAGACTTTCTCTTCAAACCACGTAATAAATGTTTGATTATGCTCTCTTACAAGCCACATTGAACTGGATCGCGGATGATTTCTCTTAATAAGATCATTGTGTTTTGTGATGTATCTACTAACTTCATCGATGTTGTGTAAAATATAAAAATGTGCTTGTTCCCACAACTCACGACTAATTCCTTTCACTCGTTCTCCCAGAGTTCCTTTCCTACAATAAGATTCTGTAGGGTTTTGGAGGAGGCAGAGAAGCAGCGGAAACAAAAAAAATTTCTCCCCAAACCCAGAACAAAAGGAATCGCATCAACGTCTATATAATAGGAAAGATGGTTTGTGAATCATACCTTGTCCCGAGGCTTGCTCGGCGACATAACCTCGCACCTTGTGCGGTCTTCACCTCCGGTCTTGGACGGTGTCTGTGCAGCTCCTGGTCGCACCGGGACTGACGACTCCTCCTCCTACCGAACTGTCAGATGACAGTTGTCCTCCTGAGCGGCAGTTACCTCCCGCCTCTGAAGTAGTCCACACGGACCACCTGGAACTCCACTCTCCTTATCCCATAAGGAAGTGGAAGGAGTCGCACCCTCCTGTTGACATACTAGTCGCCAACACACTCTCCTGGTTGCAAATTGCAACTGCAGTTGTCTTTCCCTTGCTGCACCTCCCTTTGCGGGAAGCACTTTCTCGGGCTCTCTCTCGGTTACCAAAACCAGAGAGAACGACAACGTTGCAGAGCAATCAACTTGCACTGAGTCGTACTCTAAGAAGCCCCCAATACCCCTATATATAGGCGGGTCATGGGACAGGGTTCTCTGTCCCCGGCAATATGGGACTAAAGGCAGGAGTAGAAGGGTTCGAGATTTTCCACAAAAAGCAACCGGTTCGCACCCTGAAACGATCGGTTCACAGTTGAACCGATCGGTTTAGCCCTTGAGCCGATCGGTTGGACCTGAGTCGATCGTTTGGGGCACCCCAACCGATCGGCTGGTGCCCTGAACCGATCGGTTCACTGTCCTGATCCAGATCAAAAAGACTTTCCTTGTTTCTTTCCCAATTGGTATCAAATACCAATAATATTCCCAATCGAATTGGGCAATTTGAAACCAAAGGAAAATTCTTGCCGACATGACTTTCCCAACTGGTCGGTTGCACCAGTTGAGCCGATCGGTTCAACCCTTGAACCGGTCATTTCAACCTGGGCATGAGCTGATCGGCCTGGACACTCCAGTCGACCGGTTCAGCAGCTCAGCCGACCGGTTCAACACTTGAGCCGATCGGTTGGGAGCACAGGTTGGGCAAAATCAGTCAATTGCGATTTCAATCAATCCGATACTCCAATCAATGCGTCCAACACCTTGAACAATATGATATTCATCTATCGACTGATTGAGTGTTTAATTGAACTACTAAACTCCTTTAGTAATCAATCTAAACATTGCTTTGTGGAGAAAACTCCTCTTCCAGGTTAAATCATATGTGTGTGACCCTGCAGGTCCATTTCACGTTGGCAGTGAAAGTCCATAACACTTATGACTTCACAAGCAAAGAGTGGTGCCTAGTCACACATCAGTGCTACCCAAGTGAAAGTAGAAAGTTGGAGAACAACTTTCATCCTACAATCCGTGAATGGTGTTACAGCGAATGTATAATTCCTTTGTCACTGATATCTCGAATGAACTCGAGGCATGGAACAGTCATCCTGTCAACGTTCATTCACTTCCTTGATCTCAGAGTAGACTGGAAGAGATATGTATGACATCAGTATCATATACTGATTCACACATGCGTGCACACCTTTCTCAATCCTACTCATCAAGTGGCCATGGATATCAAACTCCCTCAGGAGGGACAAATCCCATATCTATCACTCACCCCTCAAAAGCCCCATGTGTCAAAGCCACCCAATCATCACCTTTATAACAACCCATATTTCAGGACTGCGTTTGATGATGTCAAAGTGTGCCCAACGACATGTGTTGAGTGTAGTGATTTCAGGTCTAAGAATCACACTGACCACCATCACTATGAGAGCTGACTGTGACTACCAAGTCATGGTTCCATGTGTCACTCTCACGGTGGGTCTATCTGGTACCTTGTTCTCTAACAAGTGCCTATGTGCTTGGTTTGATATCACCATATCATGACTAATGAGATTCTTTCATCAACCAACACACAATCTTGTCTTCAGTGTTATTGATGTCTATGGTTATTTCCACAATAACAACTGACTACGGACTAAACAAGAAAGAATACTCTTAACATATGTATGATCTCATCGTTTAGGTCCTCAACCCAAAAGCATGCGTCATTGGGTAAAACAATCTTTAGACATCTATCATGTTACACCATCATCTCAGAAACAGTTTAAACATATAGATTGGAAATTTCCTTTATCACTATTCAAAACATTTACAAAGTATCCCATTACAATCATCATATGACTTGCTCTATGGGCATACATACCAACAGACTCCCACTTGCACTTAGAGCCAGTCACCAAGGAAACGCAGTCCTTGTGACCTAGCATGACCATCATGCTTCTGCTAAAAAAGGGCCTTAGTCAGTGGATCAGCAATGTTGTCTTCAGTTGGTACTTTGCAAATCTTCACATCTCCTCGCTGTACGATCTCTCGTATGAGATGGAAGCGCCGCAGTATGTGCTTGGACCGCTGATGTGATCTGGTCTCCTTAGCTTGTGCAATAGCTCCATTATTGTCACAATAAAGCTCAATTGCATCACAGCTACTGGGAACTACACCAAGTTCAGAAATGAACTTCTTGATCCACACAGCCTCCTTTGTTGCATGCGAAGTAGCAATATACTCGGCCTCTGTAGTAGAATCAGCAACTATTTCTTGCTTGGAACTCTTCCAGCTCACAGCTCCATTATTAAGGCAAAACACAAACCCTGACTGTGATCTGTAATCATCTTTATCGGTTTGGAAGCTTGCATCGGTGTAACCCTTTACAACCAGCTCTTCCTCGCCGCCGTAAACAAGAAACTGATCCTTAGTCCTTCGCAAGTACTTGAGGATGTTCTTCACGGCTGTCCAGTGAGCATCCCCGGGATCTGACTGGTACCTGCTCGTCATGCTTAGAGCATACGAGACATCTGGGTGTGTGCACAACATAGCGTACATGATGGATCTGATGGCTGATGCATATGGGATCCCATTCATACGCTCCCTCTCTTCAAAAGATTGGGGACATTGAGCTCTAGAGATGGTGACTCCATGTAGCATGGGGATGTTGCCTCTCTTGGAGTTCTCCATGTTGAACCGCTTCAGCACCTTGTCAATGTACGTGCTCTGACTTAGTCCGAGAAGCCTTCTAGATCTATCTCTATAGATCTTAATTCCTAGAATATAGGGTGCTTCTCCTAAGTCCTTCATTGAGAAAGTTTTCCCAAGCCAGGTCTTTACCTTCTCTAAGGCTAAGACATCATTCCCCATCAAAAGTATGTCATCCACATACAATATGAGGAATGTGGTCGAGCTCCCACTAACCTTCTTGTACACACAAGGTTCATCTTCATTTTGAACAAAGCCAAACACTTTGACTTCTTCATCAAATCGAATATTCCAACTCCGAGACGCTTGCTTCTATCCATAGATTGACCTTTGCAGATTACAGACTTTATTGGCATTCTTTGGATCTATAAAACCTTCAGGTTGTATCATGTACACATCCTCATGTATATTCCCATTAAGGAATGCGGTTTTAACATCCATCTGCCAAATATCATAGTCATAATAAGCTGCAATAGCAAGCATGATCCTGATGGACTTAATCATGGCAACTGGAGAAAAGGTTTCGTCATAGTCAACACCTTGAATTTGTCGAAACCCCTTCGCAACCAATCTGCCTTTATAAGTTTGCACATTGCCATCCATGTCTGTCTTTTTCTTAAAGACCCACTTGCACCCTATGGGCTTTACCCCTTCGGGTGGTTCCACCAAAGTCCATACTTTGTTGGAGTACATGGATTCCATCTCGGATCTCATGGCTTCAAGCCATTGCTCAGAATCTGGTCCCTCCATAGCCTCTACGTAGGTAGTTGGATCATCATCTATGATCAACTCTCCACCTTCTTGAGTTACAAGGTATCCAAACCTCTCATGTTCAAGGCGAGTCCTACTAGATCTACGAGGTCCTTGTGTTACCTGAGGAGACTGAGATTCCACAACACCTTGTGAATCTACATTTTCCTCTGGTACATCCACTGGTTCAATGTTTTCTTGTTGGGCTTGAACCTCTTCAAGCTCTATATTCCTCCCACTGCTTCCTTTGGAAATAAATTCCTTTTCTAGGAATACAACATCCCTGGCAACAAACACTTTGTTGTCAGTTGGGTGGTATAAGTAATATCCCTTGGTCTCCTTGGGATATCCAAAAAAATAACATTTATCAGATTTGGGTCCAAGCTTATCAGGAAACATTTTCTTGACGTAAGCCCCACAACCCCAAATCTTCATAAAAGACAAATCGGGACGCTTCCCAGTCCATATCTCATGTGGTGTCTTTTGAACCGATTTAGATGGTACACGATTAAGTGTAAACGCGGCGGTTTCAAGAGCATAACCCCAGAAAGAAATTGGAAGATCATCAAAACTCATCATTGATCGCACCATATCTAACAATGTGTGATTCCTTCTTTCAGACACACCATTATGTTGTGGTGTTCCAGGCGGAGTCCATTGTGATACAATACCACGGGCTCGCAGAAGGTCCTCAAACTCCTGGCTCAAGTATTCTCCACCTCGATCGGAACGAAGTGCCTTAATACTTTTACCAAGTTGGTTCTGTACTTCATTCATGAAATCCTTGAACCTTTCAAGGGTTTATGACTTATGTTTCATCAGGTACACATAGCCATACCTACTGAAGTCATCAGTGAAGGTAATGAAGTACTGATACCCACCTCTGGCATTAGTTCTAAAAGGCCCACATACATCAGTATGTATGAGTCCTAATAGATTACTAGCTCTCTCACCTTTACCTGAAAAGGGTGTCTTGGTCATCTTGCCCAACAAATAAGATTCACATGTCTCTATTGATTCATAATCAAAAGAGTCTAGATAACCATCTTTATGGAGTCTAGAAATGCGCTTCTCATTTATGTGCCCTAGACGACAATGCCAGAGATACGTTTTGTTTGAGTCATTGAGTTTTTGCTTTTTGGTGTTTACGTTGTATACACTTGTCTCCAAGTCTATCAAGTATAGACCATAAGACATAGGGGCACTGCCATAAAAGATCCCATCTTTAGAAATGGAACACCTTCCACTTTTAATAAGAAATTCAAATCCATCTTTGTCCAAACAAGAGACAGAAATGATATTCCTATTTATGGCAGGTACAAAATAGCAGTTCTTCAACTCTATTATTAGCCCACTTGGTAGAGTTAACTCATAGGTTCCTACGGCACTGGCGGCAACTCTTGCCCCATTGGCAACACGTAGTTCAACCTCACCTTTCCCTAAAGGCCTACTTCTCTTAAGATCCTTCACATTTGAACAAATGTGAGATCCGCATCCGGTATCAAGTACCCATGATGAAGAAGTAGTAAAGTTAATCTCTATCACGTATACACCAGAAGTAGAGATCTCTATCTCTGACTTCTTCTCAATCAGTCGATGGCTCAATATTGTATGGTTCAAGGTGTTGGACGCATTGATTGGAGTATCGGATTGATTGAAATCGCATTTGACTGATTTTGCCCAACCTGTGCTCCCAACCGATCGGCTCATGTGATGAACCGGTCGGCTGAGGTTGCTGAACCGGTCGACTGGAGTGTCCAGGCCGATCGGCTCATGCCCAGGTTGAAACAATCGGGTCAAGGGTTGAACCGATCGGCTCAACTGGTGCAACCGACCAGTTGGGAAAAGTCATGTCGGCAAGAATTTTCCTTTGGTTTCAAATTGCCCAATTCGATTGGGAATAATATTGGTATTCGATACCAATTGGGAAAGAAACAAGGAAAGTCTTTTTGAGCCGGATTACGACCATGAACCGATCGGTTCAGGGCACCAACCGATCGGTTGGAGTGCCCCAAATGATCGGCTCAGGTCCAACCGATCGGCTCAATGGCCGAACCGATCGGTTCAGTTGTGAACCGATCATTTCAAGTTGTGAAACGGTTCCTTTTTGTGGAAAATTCTCAAACCCTTCTACTCCTGCTTTAGTCCCGCATTGCCCGGGATGGAGAACCATGTCCCATGACTCTCCTATATATATAGGGGTATTGGGGGCTTCTCAAAGTACAGCTCAGTGCAACCAGTTGCTCTGCAAGTTGTCATTCTCTCTGGTTTTGGTAACCGTGAGAGAGCCCGAGCAAGTGCTTCCCGCAAAAGGGAGGTGCAGCAAGGGAAGGACAACTGCAGTTGCAACAGGAGGCAGGAGAGCGTGTTGGTGACTAGTACATCAACAGGAGGGTGCGACTCCTTCCACTTCCTTGTGGGACAAGGAGTGTGGAGTTCCAGGTGGTCCGTGTGGACTACTACAGAGGCGGGAGGACACTGCCGCTTAGGAGGACAACTGCCATCTGACAGTCCAGTTCGAGTAGGAGTTGTCAGTCCCGGTGCGACCAGGAGCTGCACAGACGCCGTCGAAGTCCGGAGTTGAAGACCACGCATTGCGCGAGGTATTGTCACCGAGCAAGCCTCGGGACAAGGTATGATTCCGCAAACCATGCATTCCTATTATATAGACGTTGACGTGTTTCCTCGGTATGGGTTGGGGAGAAAATATTTTGTTTCCGCTGCCTTCTCTGTCTCCCTTAAAACCCAACATGTTTACCGTGTCAGCTTTTGGGTTAGACTTAACTGGTGATTCTTAGAGCGTCTAAGCCCAGAGGCACGGAATGTTCATGGGAAGGTGTTGTGCATGTTCATTCATCAAGAGTTGCATATGATGCAATTGGTAAGAGTTGCCTACCCGCAAGATCTGAGTTGTGGGTGACAGCCAAAGCTGGTCCATTGCTTAGAGGATTCCAGGATCTTGTCCCACTAGAAGATTGTACGATGAAATCTTCTGAATTGATGGTGAGGGCTATCAATTTGAATCAAAATAGTGGGAGCGGTAATTGATTAAAGGCCTAATTAACTATCGTCAAATTTTATTCAAATCAAATCAAAAAGGTTTTGACAAATGCAAATTTTCTCTTGTAGAATGGCAAAAGAATCATCTTTTAAAATGGGAAAATTAATTGAGAATAAATTCGATAACTGGTTGAGGACTGTGAGAAGTGTTCTGCACAATCCAGATATACCAGGAGCCTTAGAATCCACTCTATGTACGCTTAATGCATTGGTGAAGAAGAAAGTAGGTAAGGGAGAGAAGTGTTCTCTCACCAAACCAATTTCTTCTACATGGAGAGGATGGAAGGAACAATCACGTTGGCAGTGAAAGTTCATAACACTTATGACTTCACAAGCAAAGAGTGGTGCCTAGTCACACATCAGTGCTACCCAAGTGAAAGTAGAAAGTTGGAGAACAACTTTCATCCTACAATCTGTGAATGGTGTTACAGTGAATGTATAATTCCTTTGTCACTGATATCCCGAATGAACTCGAGGCATGGAACAGTCATCCTGTCAACGTTCATTCACTTCCTTGATCTCAGAGTAGACTGGAAGAGATATGTATGACATCAGTATCATATACTGATTCACACATGTGTGCACGCCTTTCTCAATCCTACTCATCAAGTGGCCATGGATATCAAACTCCCTCAGGAGGGACAAATCCCATATCTATCACTCACCCCTCAAAAGCCCCATGTGTCAAAGCCATCCAATCATCACCTTTATAACAACCCATGTTTCAGGACTGCGTTTGATGATGTCAAAGTGTGCCCAACGACATGTGTTGAGTGTAGTGATTTCAGGTCTAAGAATCACACTCACCACCATCACTGTGAGTACTGACTGTGACTACCATCTCATGGTTCCATGTGTCAAACTCACGGTGGGTCTGTCCGGTACCTTGTTCTCTAACAAGTACCTATGTGTTTGGTTTGATATCTCTATATCATGACTAATGAGATTCTGTCATCAACCAACACCACAATCTAGTCTTGTGTGTCATTGTTGTCTATATACCTTCCACAATGACATCCGACTAGGGACATAACAAGAATGTACAAACTCTTAGCATCCGTATGATCTCATCGTTCAGGTCATGAACCTGAAGGCATACGTCATTGAGTACTGTCATTCTCTAGACATTCAATCTGTTCTATCACTATCTCATATGACTGAACCAGAAAGAATTGGAAGCTAGCCTTTTATGTTTATCAAATCAATCTTAATGTATCCCACCAATCATCCCATGATTGGCTCTCAGGGCACACATACCAACAGACTCCCACTTGCACTGCGAGCCAATCACCCATGAATCATATTCATAGTGATTTTCAAACATGTCCCACATGTTACTGTGTTGTAGTGCCAACATAGTGAGTAATGGCAACACCTTGCCAAAGTCTGTATAAATTGCATGTCTCTCATCTCTTCGCTGTACGTCACACGTATGAGATGGAGTTGCTGTAATATGCGATCTTGTATTCGATTTGCTAACCTTTAGCCACATTGTATGATCAAGGATTCCTGACTTGTCATCAATGAGTGGAATATAAGTTCATCTCATGAACTTTCAGATCCATATAGTATCCACTGCTGTTCACTAACACATAGATACTCGGCTTTTCCCTTTTAAATGGCTTTATTGGAACACTTCCAATTATCAACAAACATTCACTTTTTATACATCTCATGTATATATATTGCGATTAATTTTCTGTCCTTTCGGAAGTTCGCATCAATGTAACTCCTTACATCGAACTCTTCTCCATAGAACTAGTGCTTCACAAGCACTTATCAAGTTCTCATGGTATTCCAGTAACACATACTGGAAGCAGACAGTCATCCACTCGTCATGTCACACATGCGAGTCATACAAGATGATGAATGCATTTTATTCTTGCCATGTCATACATGCAAGATAATGGGATGATTGCATACATGATAGATCCATATCTATTCTTAGTGTTCCCATTCTTCATAAGAATTGGACACTTGGCCTTGGGATACTAACTCCATGTAACATGGACAAGTTTTCTCCCACTGAATCTGTGCATACTGAACACTTCAGTACAGATTGCCAATGTATGCTCTCTCTTTCCAGGTCAAGAGATTTTCGAGAACTATCTCTATAGATCTCTATTCCTATCACATAGGAAACATCTCTATATTCCTTAAAGATAATTTCCACATTCGGATTTCCAATCTAGAACATTTCCATTTCACATCAATATGTGGAATGTGAACACGCTCCCACTAAATCACAGATCCCTTCTTTATCTTTGACATATCAGTCAAACCCTTTGACTATATCATCAAAATAAAGATCCAATTTTGAGTTGCTTGAACTCAATCAATCACATTGATTAGTCCATTGTAACTTATAGACTTCATTTGCATTAGTGGATTCATAAACCTTATAGGCTGTGTCACGTACACATCCTGGTTTTATTCCTCATAGGAATGCGGTTTTAGCATCCATATGCCAAATGTCTTAGCCATTAAGTTGCAATCAACAAGCATCATTCTTCTCAAAATGTTATCCATGTGTCTTAACACTTAAGACTCATCTGCACTTATGGATATGATCCAATGAGTGCTACCATCAAGGTCATACCTTATGGTTCACATGGAAGTCATTTAGGATGTAATGGTTTTAAACCATAACTCAAGATTCAGTTCCTCATATTCATCTTGATAGTTGACTCATCACATGAACAACTCATCACATAGATAATTGAGGTGTATCTGTTAAAGATATAAGAACTCACAACCCTTGTGATTCTTAATTTCTTTTATTAGTGTGGGGTATTCTTTTATTAAGAAGAATTCAGTTATTTGATAATCATTCTCTAACTCCTTAGAGTATGATTCCTTCTTGATTCAGACACCATCATGCCTTAATCATGAGTTCACTATGATACACTATCATAATCACTCATAAGGATCTCAAACATTTGGTCCAAGTATTTCATTCATTGATCTCATCAAGAATTAATACTTTACCAAATTTGTACTTCATTTATGATAATCTTGAACATTTCAAGACATTCATATTGGTATTTCTCTAAACACCATTTGAAGTATTAGCATTTATTCCAATAGGTATGTAAATACATCACATGTATTATACCTAATAGGATAATCACTCTTCCACTACTTTAGTGAAGATTGATTAATCATGTCCAAGATATTCATGTCCCTTACTGGTTCTCTAACCAAAAGAGTCTAGTTTTATCCATCATATGGAAACTAGAAATGAATTTCTCATGATTAATGCTAATTAAATTGTTTGAGTTATCTATAACTTTTAGGTATCATCTTATCTTATGCATATCAAATATCACAAGATAAATAAGGCATTGACACAAAGATCACATCTTTATAAATTGAAACATCTCTTTATTAATTGCTAGCATTGTCATACAATATGCAAAAATAAAGTGTTTCTATCTATTGGCAAGTATGAAATAGCAGTTCATAACTGTATTACATGCCTTATTGGCTGAAAATAAACTAAAGTATTCCTATCTATAAAGGCAACACTTGCCCCAAGTAAGAATGATTTACACTTTACATCTTGATATCATATATCTCAAAAGTGTTACAAGTTTACTTTCATGACACCTTTAAGTAGAGGTTTCAGTTGCCTCCTTCTTCTTTTGTTCTTCCAGGTAGAGAGGACAATTCCTTTTCCAATGTCCTGGCTTTTGACAATGGTGGCAATTTCCTTTCTTGGTCATGCCTCCCTTGGCCCTGAGAGTTGAAGATGGCTTGGACTCCTGGCTAGCTTCAGAACCTTTCTTAGCTTTGCCCTTGCCCTTGCGCTTGGACTTGCCTTTCTTGCTCGTGATCACCATCACGGACTTAGGCTTGTCCTTCTTCATCTGTAACTCGGCTGTCCTCAACATGCCCAACAACTCTGACAGTGGCCTATCAAAGTTGTTCATGTTGTAGTTCATCACAAACTGACTGTAAGATTCTGGCAACGATTGCAGTATCACGTCAGTAGCCAACTCTTGGCTCAGTGGAAATCCCAGTCTCTGCAGGTTCTCCACATACCCAATCATCTTGAGTGTGTGAGGACCAACTGGATCTCCTTCTGTCATGACGCACTTGAACAACGCCCTAGAAACATTGTACCTCTCTTGCCGTGCCTGATCTTCATACATGTTCCTGAGATGCAGAATCATCTCTATGACACCCATGTTCTCATGTTGCCTCTGCAACTCATGGTTCATTGAACATAACATCAAGCACTTTGCATCAATGGCATCATTAGAATGCTTCTTGTAAGCATCCCTTTCTTTCCTTGGTGCATTAGGAGCGGGTTCCTATGGAATTGGAGTATCCAGGACATAGAGCTTACGCTCTTGAGTGAGAACAATTCTCAGTGTCCGATACCAGTCGTGGAAGTTTGTCCCATTTAGCTTGTCCTTGTCAAGGACCGATCGCAAAGAAAAGTTGTTGTTGTTTGTTGCCATTTGAACTACATAAAGGAAAATATGCAATTTTAGTCCAAAACTCATTTTTGACTTATTTGATTGATTTGAAAGTTTGACGATACAATTAGGCCTTTAATTAATTATCTCTCCCACTATTTTACTTCAAATTGATAGCCCTCACCATCAATTCGGAAGATTGCAGCATACAACCTTCTAGTGGGCAAGATCCTGAAATCCTCTAAGTCATGGACCAGCTAGGGCTGTCACCCACAACATAGATCTCTCAGGTAGGCAACTTTTGCCAATTGCATCATATGCAACTCTTGATAAGATGTCATATACAACTCCTTGCAATGATCATCTCCATGCCTCAAGGTACTAGATCCCATCTAGATCACCTTGTTAAGTCTGACCCAAAGCAAACACGATGAATATGCACCCTGCTAGGGCAGACCCACACATTCATCCTTCACGCTTCCACGAGATAGACGGTGCACCACGCTAGGGCATGCCCACACTTGGTCGATCAAGCTTTTCACGTGTGTCGCATTTGGAAGGCATCTAAAACTTAATATTTTAATGAGGGATTTGGTTTTATATACATATACATATCCAATCACCACAATACATCGTACGTATCATATACATGCTATATCCCACAGAAAACATGCACAAAACGATAAAAGCGATGATTATGGCCATCCTAATGTGATTCCTCGAGCCAAGAGGAATCACGGTCATCTAGGTCAACATCACATGCAACCTATACAAGATGAACTATGTGCCTTGCCATCCGAGTTGATCAACTCATCACATGAATGATCTATACTCTCCAGCCGGTCGTCTGGGTGCCACCAGCCGATCGGTTGGCTCCTCCAACTGATCGGTTCGCCTGGTCGTCGTGCATCTCGTCATGTCTGCCACCCGCTCGTCTCGCTCCTCGAACCGGTCATCAACCGATCGGTTCACACCTTGAACCGACCGTTTGGAAGGTCAACCGATCGGTTCACTCCTTGAACCGATCGTCTGAGCAGTCGTCTTGATGTCCGCCGGTCTTTGACATAACAGGAAATAAAATCCTATTCTATTTATTACATTGCTTTAAAGGAGAAACCCCGATTTACATTCGGGGGGAGCAAAGGTAGGAAGAATCTCGAATTATTTTGAGTTACATTAGGAATAAGAGAGGGAAGATCGGTGCGCAGACAGAGATGCAAGCAACCACAAACAACCACACACAGATAGGGGTTTTTAGGCCATAATCACGCTACACACATCCACCACAAAACTCGTTTAAGGGCGACGTGTATCGAGTGCATTAATAATACATATCATATATGTAATTTGGGATTTGTGGATTTAGGATTGGACATGCATAAAGCCAATATTATTCGCATCGCATGCAATAAATAAAGGCGACAAACCAAAATCGATCATATCGATATTCCTAAAATATAGAGCAGTTGAAGTGGCTCTGATACCACTGTTGGGTTTTAAGGGAGACAGAGAAGGCAGCGGAAACAAAAAATTTTCTCCCCAACCCATACCGAGGAAACGCGTCAACGTCTATATAATAGGAAAGCATGGTTTGCGGAATCATACCTTGTCCCGAGGCTTGCTCGGCGACAATACCTCGCGCAATGCGCGGTCTTCAACTCCGGACTTCGACGGCGTCTGTGCAGCTCCTGGTCGCATCGGGACTGACAACTCCTACTCGAACCGGACTGTCGGATGATAGTTGTCCTCCTAAGCGGCAGTGTCCTCCCGCCTCTGTAGTAGTCCACACGGACCACCTGGAACTCCACACTCCTTGTCCCACAAGGAAGTGGAAGGAGTCGCACCCTCCTGTTGACGTACTAGTCGCCAACACGCTCTCCTGCCTCATGTTGCAACTGCAGTTGTCCTTCCCTTGCTGCACCTCCCTTTTGCGGGAAGCACTTGCTCGGGCTCTCTCACGGTTACCAAAACCAGAGAGAACGACAACTTGCAGAGCAACTGGTTGCACTGAGCTGTACTTTGAGAAGCCCCCAATACCCCTATATATATAGGAGAGTCATGGGACAGGGTTCTCCATCTCGGGCAATGCGGGACTAAAGCAGGAGTAGAAGGGTTCGAGAATTTTCCACAAAAAGCAACCGTTTCGCAACTTGAAATGATCGGTTCACAACTGAACCGATCGGTTCGGCCATTGAGCCGATCAGTTGGACCTGAGCCGATCGTTTGGGGCACTCCAACCGATCAGTTGGTGCCCTGAACCAATCGGTTCATGGTCCTAATCCGGCTCAAAAAGACTTTCCTTGTTTCTTTCCCAATTGGTATCGAATACCAATATTATTCCCAATCGAATTGGGCAATTTGAAACAAAAGGAAAATTCTTGCCGACATGACTTTTCCCAACTGGTCGGTTGCACCAGTTGAGCCGATCGGTTCAACCCTTGACCCGGTCGTTTCAACCTGGGCATGAGCCGATCGGCCTGGACACTCCAGCCGACCGGTTCAGCAACCTCAGCCGATCGGTTCATCACATGAGCCGATCGGTTGGGAGCACAGGTTGGGCAAAATCAGTCAAATGCGATTTCAATCAATCCGATACTCCAATCAATGCGTCCAACACCTTGAACCATACAATATTGAGCCATCGACTGATTGAGTGTTTAATTGAACTACTAAACTCCTTTAGTTATCAATCTAAACATTGCTTTGTGGACAAAACTCCTCTTCCAGGTTAAATCCTATGTGTGTGACCCTGCAGGTCCATTTCACGTTGGCAGTGAAAGTTCATAACACTTATTACTTCACAAGCAAAGAGCGGTGCCTAGTCACACATCAGTGCTACCCAAGTGAAAGTAGAAAGTTGGAGAACAACTTTCATCCTACAATCCGTGAATGGTGTTACAGCGAATGTATAATTCCTTTGTCACTGATATCCCGAATGAACTCGAGGCATGGAACAGTCATCCTGTCAACGTTCATTCACTTCCTTGATCTCAGAGTAGACTGGAAGAGATATGTATGACATCAGTATCATATACTGATTCACACATGCGTGCACGCCTTTCTCAATCCTACTCATCAAGTGGCCATGGATATCAAACTCCCTCAGGAGGGAAAAATCCCATATCTATCACTCACCCCTCAAAAGCCCCATGTGTCAAAGCCACCCAATCATCACCTTTATAACAACCCATATTTCAGGACTGCGTTTGATGATGTCAAAGTGTGCCCAACGACATGTGTTGAGTGCAGTGATTTCAGGTCTAAGAATCACACTCACCACCATCACTGTGAGTACTGACTATGACTACCATCTCATGGTTCCATGTGTCAAACTCACGGTGGGTCTGTCCGGTACCTTGTTCTCTAACAAGTACCTATGTGTTTGGTTTGATATCTCTATATCATGACTAATGAGATTTTGTCATCAACCAACACCACAATCTAGTCTTGTGTGTCATTGTTGTCTATCTACCTTCCACAATGACATCTGACTAGGGACATAACAAGAATGTACAAACTCTTAGCATCCGTATGATCTCATCGTTCAGGTCATGAACCTGAAGGCATACGTCATTGAGTACTGTCATTCTCTAGACATTCAATCTGTTCTATCACTATCTCATATAACTGAACCAGAATGAATTGGAAGCTCGCCTTTTATGTTTATCAAATCAATCTTAATGTATCCCACCAATCATCCCATGATTGGCTCTCAGGGCACACATACCAACAAAACATGCACCCTGCTTTGGCAGAACCTACATGTCTACCCTTCACACTTCCACAAGATAGACGGCGCACCACGCTTTGGCGTAACCTACGCTTGGTCGATCAAGTTTGACATGTGTGTCGCTAATGGAAGGCATATAAAACTTAATATTTTAATGAGGGATTTGGTTTTATATACATATACATATCCAATCACCACATTATATAGTACGTATCATATACATGCTATATCCCACAGAAAACATGCAAAATGATAAAAAGCAATGATTATGGCCATCCTATTTGTGATTCCTCAAGCCAAGAGGAATCACGGTCATCTAGGTCTACATCACATGCAACCTGTACAAGATGAAATCTGTGCCTGCCTTTCTGGGTTTGATCATCTCATCTCCATGACTGATCGGCTCGCCATCAGGTAGGTTGTTCGGGTGCCACCAGCCGATCGACTGGCACCTCCAGCCGATCGGTTCACCGGTCATTGTGCATCTCCTCAGTTTGCCACCCGCTCGTCTCGTTCCTTGAACCGGCCTTTTAGATCACCAACCGATCGGTTCACTCCTTGAACCGATCGTCTTCAGGTTGTCCGCCGTTCTTTGACATAACAGGAAATAAAATCTATCCTATTTACAATTGAATTTGTGAAACCCCGAGTTACATTCGGGGGGAGCAAAGGTAGGAAAAGAATTCTCGAATTATTTCGAGTTACATCAGGAATAAGAGAAGGGAATTGGTGCGCAGACCGAGATGCAAGCAACCACACAAACAACCACACACAGATATAGGGGTTTATAAGCCATAACCATGCTACACATCCACCACAAAACTCTTTTAAGGGTGACGCGTATCGAGTGCATTAATATATCATATATGTATATTAGGGATTTGTGGATTGGACATGTATAAAGCCGTTATTATTCACATCGCATGCAATAAATAAAGGTGACAAACCAAAATCGATCATATCGATAATCCTAAAATATAGAGAGGTTGACGTGGCTCTGATACCACTATAGGGTTTTGGAGGTGGCAGAGAAGCAGCAGAAACAGAAAAAATTTCTCCCCAAACCCAGAACAAAAGGAATCGTGTCAACGTCTATATAATAGGAAAGATGGTTTGTGAATCATACCTTGTCCCGAGGCTTGCTCGGCGACAGAACCTCGCGCCTTGTGCGGTCTTCACCTCCAGTCTTTGATGGTGTCTGTGCAGCTCCTGGTCACACCGGGACTGACGACTCCTCCTCCTACCAGACTGTCAGATGACAGTTGTCCTCCTGAGCGGCAGTGACCTCCCGCCTCTGAAGTAGTCCACACAGACCACCTGGAACTCCACTCTCCTTGTCCCACAAGGAAGTGGAAGGAGTCGCACCCTCCTGTTGACGTACTAGTCGCCAAAACACTCTCCTGCTTGCTAATTGCAACTGCAGTTGTCTTTCCCTTATTGCACCTCCCTTTACGGGAAGCACTTGCTTGGGCTCTCTCTCGGTTACTAAAACCAGAGAGAACGACAACTTTGCAGAGCAATCAACTTGCACTGAGTCATACTCTGAGAAGCCCCCAATACCCCTATATATATAGGCGGGTCATGGGACAGGGTTCTCTGTCCCTGACAATATGGGACTACAGGCAGGAGTAGAAGGGTTCGAGATTTTCCACAAAAAGCAACCGGTTCGCACCCTGAAACGATCGGTTCACAGTTGAACCGATCGGTTCAGCCCTTGAGCCGATCGGTTGGACCTGAGCCAATCGTTTGGGGCACCCCAACCGATCGGTTGGTGCCCTGAACCGATCGGTTCACTGTCCTGATCCGGCTCAAAAAGACTTTCCTTGTTTCTTTCCCAATTGGTATCAAATACCAATAATATTCCCAATCGAATTGGGCAATTTGAAACCAAAGGAAAATTCTTGCCGACATGACTTTCCCAACTGGTCGGTTGCACCAGTTGAGCCGATCGGTTCAACCCTTGAACCGGTCGTTTCAACCTGGGCATGAGTCGATCGGCCTGGACACTCCAGTCGACCGGTTCAGCACCTCAGCCGACCGGTTCAACACTTGAGCCGATCAGTTGGGAGCACATGTTGGGCAAAATCAATCAATCTGATACTCCAATCAATGCGTCCAACACCTTGAACCATATGATATTGAGCTATCGACTGATTGAGTGTTTAATTGAACTACTAAACTCCTTTAGTAATCAATCTAAACATTGCTTTGTGGAGAAAACTCCTCTTCCAGGTTAAATCCTATGTGTGTGACCCTGCAGGTCCATTTCACGTTGGCAGTGAAAGTCCATAACACTTATGACTTCACAAGCAAAGAGCGGTGCCTAGTCACACATCATTGCTATCCAAGTGAAAGTAGAAAGTTGGAGAACAACTTTCATCCTACAATCTGTGAATGGTGTTACAGCAAATGTATAATTCCTTTGTCACTGATATCCAGAATGAACTCGAGGCATGGAACAGTCATCCTGTCAATGTTCATTCATTTCCTTGATCTCAGAGTAGACCGAGTGAGATGTGTGTGACATCAATATCACATATTAATTCACACGTGCATGTGCATGCCTTTCTCAATCCTACTCATCAAGTGGCCAAGGATATCAAACTCCCTTAGGAGGGACAAATCCCATATCTATCACTCACCCCTCAAAAGCCCCATGTGTCAAAGCCACCCAATCATCACCTTTATGACAACCCATGTTTCAGGACTGCGTTTGATGATGTCAAAGTGTACCCAACGACATGTGTTGAGTGTAGTGATTTCAGGTCTAAGAATCACACTCACCACCATCACTATGAGAGCTGACTATGACTACCAAGTCATGGTTCCATGTGTCACTCTCACGGTGGGTCTGTCCGGTACCTTATTCTGTAACAAGTACCTATGTGCTTGGTTTGATATCACCATATCATGACTAATGAGATTCTGTCATCAACCAACACACAATCTAGTCTTCAGTGTTATTGATGTCTATGGTTATTTCCACAATAACAACCGACTAGGGACTAAACAAGAAAGAATACTCTTAACATCTGTATGATCTCATCGTTTAGGTCCTCAACCCAAAAGCATATGTCATTGAGTAAAACAATCTTTAGACATCTATCATGTTACACCATCATCTCAGAAACAGTTTAAACATATAGATTGGAAATTGCCTTTATCATTATTCAAATCATTTACAAAGTATCCCATTACAATCATCATATGACTTGCTCTATGGGCATACATACCAACAGATTCAGTGTGATGAGAATTTTTTAGATCGCTAGAAGTTTCATTGCAATTCAAAAAATCATTGCAAAAGTCCATCACCTCCCTGACCACATAAAACTCAATAATACTCCCTTCAGGACGATGACGATTCCAAACATCACCTTTAAAAACACTCATGTAGCATTCAAATGGATACATCCAGTGTAAGAAAATTGGACCCAACATCTTCACCTTCCTTGTTATATGTAATACAAGATGAACCATGATATCAAAAAATGAAGGAGGAAAGTACATTTCAAGCTGACACATGGTAACAATTACATCTTTTTGTAATTTATTGAGAGTATCAGGATGTATCACTTTGTTGCATATTTCATTGAAGAAGAAACAAAGTCTTGTGATTGCAAACCTTACATGATTTGGCAATATAGATCGAATAGTCATAGGTAAAATTTGTTGCATTAAGGTGTAACAATCATGAGATTTGAGACCTATTGTAATGACCCCTCCTCCGGTAACCCCCAATTAAGGGAGACCGAAAGGTCAGAGCCGTTAACCAATAACCCAGATCAAAGGTTCAACAAATAATAATTAACAATTATTAAATTCTCCAACTATACTAAAATATGGTAAAAATAAAAACTTTGCATACCTTTTAAAACTGGGATTACAGATACTAATCTATCTAATCCTCCTTTGCACTTTAATTCTCATTTAATACCACATATGCCACTTTACTATTTGTTCTTTTCATTGTACCTAAAACGCCGACAAACAAAATGTCAGTCAGCAAGAAGCTGGTATGTGGGGGAAACAATAATCATGCAAATATGTTAACAACGTAATCATTCAATTAATCATTTAACAACCAAGATTACATTTTAAGCCATACTACTCAATCCTTACCTATCCCTTAACTCTGTTCTATCCCTGCAGTGGACTTGTATGCTACCTCTCTTTTAGGTAGATTCTTACCCGCATGGTCCTACCTTACAGGTAGCCAATACCTAGGGTAATAGAGTCGCATGGCACTACCCGAAGGTATCCCAATATCTAACTTGATGTGACTTGATGGACCTACCCCATTGGTAGCCATGTACTAAGTCATCAATGACCTGATGGACCTACCCCATAGGTAGCCATGTACTAGGTCAACTACTAAGCCACATAGGGGACCATGATCTGAGCTAGTAGGCACATATCTTATGTGATAGTCATATCCACATTATAGTTTGCATAAATTAAATTCATCCAACAGTTAATTCATGTCATCGATGAAAACTTCGGAAAACCTCAGAAAACTAACTCGAGACATTCATAAGTGTAACCACATACCTGATTTGACGATTTCAAAAAGCATTAAGTAATTCGAACCAAGGAACCAATCCAAGCAAGCAATTCAACAATCACATAATTCTTGAAAAGAATATGTACTCTATTTATTACACACTTTATCAAGAATCTACTTTATTGACTTGGATTCACTTTCTAGGGTTTTTGTATCCATTTTAGGGTTTCATTTTGCAATTAGGGTTTCCCTTCATCTTTTACCATATTAAACCCTAATTTTATGCCATTACTCATAAACCCTAATTATCTCATCTATTCTTCAATATTAAGGTTATCTTAACAACATATAACTCTATTTCCATATTAAAGGCACATTAATCATTAATTAATTTCATCAAGCTTCTTTTCATTCAAGCTACTATTTTTATCCTTTTAATCCATGACAAGATCATTATGCGCATCTATCATTAATTCAAAGTTCATTAGGGTCTAATTCACCTTTGAACTCCATTTATCATTAATTCCAACTTTATCCATTAGAAAACCCTAATTATCATCTTAAGGGTATCTATCTATGATTAGGAACTTTTTATATTCAAAATATCTTAGAACCATCATTTAACAACATTTTATCATATTTTTCGAATCAAATATGATCTTATCCTCTTTTATCCTAAATTAAGGTTTCTAAGTGCTTAATCATTCATAATTGGTGTAAAACCCTAAATCATGTAATAAAGCATCTAAATCAGGTTTGAATCTAACATTATCATTTAACAGGTTATTAATACTTCAATTAACCCATTAAGCATATTAGATTCGACCTTTAATCACAAATAGGGTTTTTAACTTAACTTTAATGCACTTTTCATCAACTTATAGTACCTTTACAATTAGGAACGGAATCAATCTTTCATATCATTTTTATTGGATTCCTCTCGTTCTCCTAATTAAAATTCATATATTACTTGTCCTAATCGGAGTTACCAATCTTTAATTATGAATTTAGCAAGAGTTACCTTTTTGGACCAATCACGGAGCGCCACATCACCCCATCCATGCGACGCAGCTTGCCTTATTGGAAACCTAATGAAATGGCACCCTTGCCCCCACTTAACCAGCTGATCCAGCACAATGTGGAGGGGTAGAACCATCTAGCGACCCTTAGGTCGTCTCCTACCTTCATCCAGCCACAATGGCCGCCGAGGATAGCTCTTTGCAGGGCTGCTCCGCCCTCTCCAAGGTCTGAAACTCCACGCCAACCTTCGCCCCACCTCCGCCAAGGCTGGGCGCACCCTTAGCACCCTAAAGACTTGGCCAAGATGGCCAGGGTTGGCAGGGTTTGCCCGCCATTGCAGCCGCCCTGTGCAGTCGTGCTACTGCTAGGGCGCTGTTTAAGGCATGGTGATGCCGGCTAAAGTTTGCTATGTCATCGGGGCAGATCTAGCTTCCTTCGCAACCACGCTTGGTCCACTTGTTGTGCCAAGATCGCATCACTTTCCTCCGCTAGGGTTTATGAATGAGAAACATGGAAGAAGAAGAGAAGTTGGTGTGTGTGACTTCTGAACTCGGCCCAAAGCCTTACCCCTTTAATAGGGGGAGTACAAAGCCCTAAGGTGTGCCTCCTTGAGGACTCAAGTCCTATTCTTGGAAGGAAACATATTTTCCTTGGGTGTGAAGCAACCATCTCTCTCTCTTCATTATCTCCTTAGATAACTATGTTATTTTAATATTCATAAATTCAAAAACCTTTTCCCTTATTCTCTTTATTCTTGCTTTTTAATTCTTTGGCACGAATTTCTATTTTCTTTTAATAGAAATCACTTCCTTTTTCACAAATCCACCAAAATCATTAATAATGTATCATATCATCTTCCTATTTGTCATTATTATTATTTTCTCTCTTTCTTCATTGGGGATCCTTGGACCCCAAGAAACTCCAAAATTTCAAAATCCTTTTCCAAGGATATTTATTATCCTTCTAGATGCATCTATATGCATTATTCTTCACTATCTTGTTTATTCCTTATTAAAATATTTCCTTTTTGAGGATTTCCCTTTATTTCTCTTTTATTTTCCTCATTGGTATTCCTTTTATCATTAGGAATCCTTGGGACACGAAATTCCACAAAGGATAACTCAATTATACCTCTTTTCACTTGTTTTCCACATTTTATCATTATTTTCAATTTCTTTCTTAATAAATAAATACTTAATTGATCTTTTCTTTACTTATTGCATTTCCTTTGCAAATTTGGACTCCTTGGAACCCAAGGAACCCAATAGGCACGAAATTGACCTTTGGATTATATTCCATTGCCTTCTAGAGGTTTCTACACCTTTCTTATCTCAAATATTCAATTATTCATTCACTAATTGAATTTTCTTATTATTTGGGCCCAATAGACAATAAAGCCCACAACACAAACATCAAGGCTATTGTAAACAAAATCCATTTATTCCAAATACATTATATCATTATTTGTTCAAATATCCTTATTATGAGAAATTACATTTCTCACCAAATAAACCCAAAAATTGGGGTTGTAACATCCTTCCCCTCTTATAGGAATTTTGTCCTCAAAATTCTATCAAGCAAACAAACAATTCAGGATAAGACTTTTCCATGTCCATCATTGGCCCCTATGTGGCTTTACCATACTCATGGAGCTTCCAAAGAACCTTTATCATCACATATTCTTTTCTCTGAGTTCTTTCATCATGGCGTCTATAAACTGCACAGGTGACTCAGGCCATTTCAGCCTCCCTTGGGGCTTACTAGGTTCATTGCCCAGCCAATGGTCAGGGTACCTCACATAGTACTCTAAATTGGACACATGGAACTCATCACACATTACTTTATCCTAAGGGGTAAGGTCAAACTTAACCTTCTCCACCAAACCATGTCAAAAGAACCCATGCATCGGGGACTGAGCTCTCTTAGCTGTAACTTAGAGGGGTCAGATTTTCATGTCACATATTCTCCCACAGTGAACTGCATGTCAATCTACTTTGCATCTGCTCATGACTCTTGTTGTCTCTAGGCTCCTTTCATGCATTGCATGATCAACGCGACTTCATCTACACACACTGTGGCCCTTTTCTAACCATCACGTGGTCCTTTCACCAACATCACCTTACTGAAGTGGTGACCGACACAACCTCTCTTACAGA
Organism: Alisma plantago-aquatica; assembly: GCA_963693085.1. NCBI lineage: Eukaryota > Viridiplantae > Streptophyta > Magnoliopsida > Alismatales > Alismataceae > Alisma > Alisma plantago-aquatica. The sequence goes on from OY856409.1 coordinate 1,292,061,439, forward strand.
GATTCTTTAAATCTCGATACTGGCTATGGTGGTTATCTTCACATCTTTCATAGGACAAGAACTATCCCTAGTCATCACCCTGAATGAGCGCATATGCCCTCATCAGACCCTTTAGTTTGGATCATACTAACCATAAGTTAGGGGTGATAAACTGTACCAACATTGAGTTCTTCATGTACCTACTTCCACCTTTATGAAGGGAACCTTTAGGTCAAACTCAAGAACCTTTGAACTCGCATCATGGTGTAACTGTTCCATCTCTCTCATGGGTAGTTCAACCAAATATGTCCCTTGACAGAAATCTTTCTTTCTTATATCATCTAGGTACTGCGATCTACCATAACCCACATTGCATCTTGACCTTCCTTGGTCTAGGGGAGACTTATCACCACATCCATAGTGATGAACTCCCATTCCTGCTCGGGAACTCTTTATTCTCTATATCAATGCATTGGGTTACCGATGTTCATCCTTGACCTTCTGTCATACATGGCAACATACCCCATGCAACTTCATCTTAGGCATCCAAAGTACTACTGTCACTTATTATCTTTGTAGTATGGTGTATGGTGATCTTAAAACCAAGATCTCCTGTATGTCATTATTCTTCAAGATCAATACCTCAAAAACTGTAAACCATTCTATCGGGGTTTCATCACCTTCTTTTCCAAAGAAGTGTATCTGAGGTTCTACCACCATCCTTTCATTACATCAAGGACTAGACTGGCTAACCAAACAACCCTTAACTTTTCAATGTATCTCATTACATCTAAGTGTTATCCAAACACCTCTCCTTTCCAAACTTAGGGTTAGCCAAACAACCTCTTCTTGCCAAACTAGGCAGCTATAACTCAACCAGAGCATCCATTACCACTTCACATCCTTAGGTATTAGGTAACATTGAAGACATACACTTCCATGTATTTCACTTATCGTCTTACCTCAAACTCTATGTCTATCTTCATTAAGAACACTTTCTGATTTCATCATCATGGTGATCAAACTCAACCTTGTATGACTCATATTTCATGATAAAAACATCCTCATAAGGTGACTACCTCATTTCTCTTTAACTTTTGCAAACCATCCATGTATCATTCACTTTACCAGGGCATGTTATCCTCTCTATCCTCATGCCTCGTAGCAACGTTCCAACTCACATCATCTTTTATCCTTGGTGTATGGCATGCGTACTGTCCTATCTCTCACTCCCGTAATAAGAAGAAATAAGCATTTGGCTGCAGTCCAAATACAGAGTTCTTCCTATTCCAAGAGTAGAGATGGTACATCCCACCTTGCCAGTTACCTTTAAATCTAAGTTGAAACGTGATGTTTATGCTTCTATATTACAATCATCTTTCTATCAAAGTTACCTCCATGAAAACTGTTTTTGAACCTACTTGGGTCACACAAAATCCTTGGTCATCTCCTCTAGGTCTGTAGGGTGTCGGCACTTTAGGAGTAATCCCTCTTCCCTTATGTATCCAGAGAGTGCCCTGCTCATCTCCCCTTTGGGTCCCATGAGTTCATGAAGGTGATCAATCTCCTAACCCATGGCCCTCGGACAATGATAGCTATTACCTCCCAACCCTATGGTCATGTGCAACTAGGGAATTAGGCAACTCCTACTTTCATCGGTCTTATCCCCTCCTGACCCTAGGATTGACTTAGGATTCTCTTGTAGTACATGTTAAACTTAGAACCTTACCCAAGCCTTCATCATCTCTCTCTCATTCATGGGCTGACTTTCATCCTTTCATAGGGGTCGTGGTGACCTGCCTACCTTGGTCAGGCCCCATATCGGTTACCTCCATGGTAACACATCCACATGCACTTAGAGATGGTTATCTATGGGTCTATAGGTTCATCCTCATACCATGTACTTTTCACTTAGCTTCTTAAGATCCTATGAGACCTCTTTAGGTTAACTCAAAAACTGGTGTACTCCCTTAAAAAGGGTCCCTCTCCCAGGATGGGAGGAAACTATCTCTAGACAACACGGTCACAACCGCCCTTAGGTCTAGGGTTTACATCCATATGCTTAACCCTAGTAAGCTATTAAGGCACAAGCAGACCACTAAACTAGGCTGGGTCATCTGGGTTCTCATTCCTCAACATTAGATCAAGATCATACCTTCTCATGTCATCAACTTAGCTGGGAGGGGTTTACCAAACATACCCTAAACGTAAGGGTTTTTTCCTTTCCTTTCAACATAGGAAGTTCCATGCCCGCATCTATAGAAACTCAACTCTCATTAAGAGCATTAGGCACACCACTTCCCCTCTTAGGCCTAGGAACCCTAGGTTCACTTTTAGGTCTCCAACTGCATGCTCAACCTCTTAACCACAAACTAAACATGTATTGGGTCATCCTTTTTCCTCGATCGACACTTTAACATTGAGTCTTCCTCAAGGAAAAACAACAAGGTACAAGGCCTTATAACCTGTTACTAAACCTCTCCAGGGTATACAAAACTTCTTCTTCCTTTCTCAGAAGGTAAACACTTATACCATAGGCACATAGGTACCAGAAGTCCCATCCTCTCTCTAGGGTTTGGTTCTTCTAAAGGCAACCAAGATATCATCAGCCTCCAGGGGTCAAGCATAAGGCAACCACTATTATCCACTTAGGTCGCATCATCCTCAACTCCCTACTTTTCCTCATATCTCAGAGTCTAGGATTCCAACCTTCTTGCTTGGTTCCTGCTCTCTCTTTCTAGAGCTAACCCTACAACCAACCTCACCATTAGAGGTCCTCTCTTCGTGGAGGGTCAACCTCAAAAGCATGCCCCTACCTGGATGAATCCTATGATCAACTCATGTTCGCTCAAGGTTATTCATAGCCCCTTAGGCTTATCTCATAAGCCATCCATCAAACTCTCCCGGCCAGGGTTTCAACCCATTGCTTGCACTACTGATACATTTTGGGTGCCTATTATGCCCATATAAGCTCATGGGGTTTCCCTAGGTTCTTCTTTAACCTCTTCAATGAAGGAGCTATCCTTCACTCAAACATGCACGACCCTTCCAGGGTTGGGTCTCCAGAGGTACTGGGTCATCCAACCTCTCATGGCTCATATGGCATCCAAGGCATGTCCATCCAAACACTTGGTCTAACTCATCATGCCATCTCTCTCTCTAACCTTCACATAGGGTTAGGGTTTACATCATCCTCAGAGGATGTGCCAGGTCTCTACTTTTAATGTAGGTCTCTACCTCCAAGACTAACTCTCTTTACTCATCCTCCTGACAAGGAGGTCTATCCTCAGGTCTCTCCTGAGGGCATGAAAACTTATGTCATATGACCTAAGCATGTATCTATTCTTTAGTTTACGCTTACTCTATTAAGCTTATGTCCATGACATCTTAATTACATGCTTTTCATTAATTTGATGGAGGATTCCTTAGGCCTTATTAATCTTACCCATACCTCAAGAGGGTGAGGAAAAGAGGGAAAACCTTAATCCTTAAGGTCCTTAACAGAATTTGTGATGAGAAGGGATGAATAGGATGAGAAAGTCCTAAAGGTATCTTATTTCGATTCATACCCAAAGACTTTGTCCAGGCAGTCACACGGATCCAGGAGTCCATGTATTCTGACTAGCGGTGCAGAGGAAAATATTGCCAGCCCCCGGTCGTAATCCTTTTCTAGACACCTCCATCTTTCGGATAATCCTCTAATAGCTCCCTTTGGTCCTATGGAGTTTGTAAAATTTAATAATTATTAATGGTTAAGTGAGGAACCTACGCTCTGATACCAATTGTAACGACCCCTCCTTCGGTAACCCCCAATTAAGGGAGACTGAAAGGTCAGAGCCGTTAACCAATAACCTGGATCAAAGGTTCAACAAATAATCATTAACAATTATTAAATTTTACCAACTATACTGAAATATGGTAAAAATAAAAACTTTGCATACCTTTTAAAATTGGGATTTTAAAACTTCTATCCACACAGATACTAATCTCTCCTTTGCACTTTAATTCTCATTTAATACCACATATGCCACTTTACTGTTTGTTCTTTTCATTGTACCTAAAACGCTGACAAACAAAACATCGGTCAGCAAGAAGCTGGTATGTGGGGGAAACAATAATCATGCAAATATGTTAACAACGTAATCATTCAATTAATCATTTAACAACCAAGATTACATTTTAAGCCATACTACTCAATCCTTACCTATCCCCTAACTCTGTGCTATCCCTGCAGTGGACTTGTATTCTACCTCTCTTTTAGGTAGATTCTTACCCCCATGGTCCTACCTTACAGGTAGCCAATACCTAGGGTAATAGAGTCGCATGGCACTACCCGAAGGTATCCCAATATCTAACTCGATGTGACTTGATGAACCTACCCCATTGGTAGCCATGTACTAAGTCATCAATGACCTGATGGACCTACCCCATAGGTAGCCATGTATTAGGTCAACTATTAAGCCACAGAGGGGACCAGGATCTGAGCTAGTAGGCACATATCTTATGTGATAGTCATATCCACATTATAGTTTGCATAAATTAAATTCATCCAATAGTTAATTCATGTCATCGATGAAAACTTTGGAAAACCTCAGAAACGTAACTCGAGATATTCATAAGCGTAACCACATACCTGATTTGATGATTTCTCAAGCATTAATTAATTCCAACCAAGGAAGCAATCCAAGCAAGCAATTCACCAATCACATAATTCCTGAAAAGAATATGTACTCTATTTATTACACACTTTATCAAGAATCTACTTTATTGACTTGGATTCACTTTCTAGGGTTTTTGTATCCATTTTAGGGTTTCATTTTGCAATTAGGGTTTCCCTTCATCTTTTACCATATTAAACCCTAATTTTATGCCATTACTCATAAACCCTAATTATCTCATATATTCTTCAATATTAAGGTTATCTTAACAACATATAACTCTATTTCCATATTAAAGGCACATTAATCATTAATTAATTTCATCAAGCTTCTTTTCATTCAAGCTACTATTTTTATCCTTTTGATCCATGACAAGATCATTATGTGCATCTATCATTAATTCAAAGTTCATTAGGGTCTAGTTCACCTATGAACTCCATTTATCATTAATTCCAACTTTATCCATTAGAAAACCCTAATTATCATCTTAAGGGTATCTATCTATGATTAGGAACTTTTTATATTCAAAATATCTTAGAATCATCATTTAACAACATTTTATCATATTTTTCAAATTAAATATGATCTTATCCTATTTTACCCTAAATTAGGGTTTCTAAGTTCTTAATCATTCATAATTGGTGTAAAACCCTAAATCATATAATAAAGCATCTAAATCAGGTTCTAATCTAACATTATTATTCAACAGGTTATTAATACTTCAATTAACCCATTAAGCATACTAGATTCAACCTTTAATCACAAATAGGGTTTTTAACTTAACTTTAATGCACTTTTCATCAACTTATAGTACTTTTGCAATTAAGAACGGAATCAATCTTTAATATCATTTTTATTGGATTCCTCTCGTTCTCCTGATCAAAATTCATATATTACTTGTCCTAATCGGACTTACCAATCTTTAATTATGAATTTAGCAAGAGTTACCTTTTTGGACCAATCACGGAGCGCCACATCACCCCATCCATGCGACGCAGCTTGCCTTATTGGAAACATAACGAAATGACGCGCTTGCCCCCACTTAACCAGCCGATCCAGCACAATGTGGAGGGGTAGAACCATCTAGCGACCCTTAGGTCGTCTCCTACCTTCATCCAGCCACAATGGCCGCCGAGGATAGCTCTTTGCAGGGCTGCTCTGCCCTCTCCAAGGTCTAAAACTCCACGCCAACCTTCGCCCCACCTCCGCCAAGGTTGGGTGCACCCATAGCACCCTAAAGACTCGGCCAAGATGGCCAGGGTTGGCAGGGTTTTCCCGCCATTGCAGCCGCCCTATGCAGCCGTGCTGCTGCTAGGGCACTGTTTAGGGCATGGTGATGTCGGCTAAAGTGTGCTATGTCATCAGGGCAGATCTAGCTTCCTTCACAACCACGCTTGGTCCCCTTGTTGTGCCAGGATCGCATCGCTTTCCTCCGCTAAGGTTTATGAATGAGAAACATGAAAGAAGAAGAGAAGTTTATGTGTGTGATCTTCTGAACTCGGCCCAATGCCTTACCCCTTATATAGGGGGACTACAAAGCCCTAAAGTGTGCCTCCTTGAGGACTCAAGTCCTATTCTTGAAAGGAAACATATTTTCCTTGGGTGTGAAGCAACCATCTCTCTCTCTTCATTGTCTCCTTAGATAACTATGTTATTTGAATATTCATAAATTCAAAAACCTTTTCCCTTATTCTCTTTATTCTTGCTTTTTAATTCTTTAGCACGAATTTCTATTTTCTTTTAATAGAAATCACTTCCTTTTTCACAAAGCCACCAAAATCATTAATAATGTATCATATCATCTTCCTATTTTTCATTATTGTTATTTTCTCTCTTTCTTCATTGGGGATCCTTGGACCCCAAGAAACTCCAAAATTTCGAAATCCTTTTCCAAGGATATTTATTATCCTTCTAGATGCATCTATATGCATTATTCTTCATTATCTTGTTTATTCCTTATTAAAATATTTCCTTTTTGAGGATTTCCCTTTGTTTCTATTTTATTTTCCTCATCGGTATTCCTTTTATCATTAGGAATCCTTGGGACACGAAATTCCACAAAGGATAACTCAATTATACCACTTTTCACTTGTTTTCCACATTTTATCATTATTTTCAGTTTCTTTCTTAATAAATAAATACTTAATTGATCTTTTCTTTACTTATTGCATTTCCTTTGCAACTTTGGACTCCTTGGAACCCAAGGAACCCAAGAGGCACGAAATTGACCTTTGGATTATATTCCATTGCCTTCTAGAGGTTTCTACACCTTTCTTATCTCAAATATTCAATTATTCATTCACTAATTGAATTTTCTTATTATTTGGGCCCAATAGCCAATAAAGCCCACAACACAAACATCAAGGCTATTGTAAAAAAAATCCATTTATTCCAAATACATTATATCATTACTTGTTCAAATATCCTTATTATGAGAAATTACATTTCTCACCAAATAAACCCAAAAATTAGGGTTGTAACACCTATCAACTTCAGATCCTTCTTTGATACCAATCTACGAATATTAGAAGAGTATCTTTGTGGAATTTTAATATTATACAAGCACTCACAGAATGACTTTTTCTCGTACTTTGACAAAGTGTAACAAGCTAGTGGTAAATATGTGTGGTGACCCCTGATCTCCACAGATAATTCTTTTCTTATACCCATTAATTCTAAATCTTTTCTAGATTTGATGTCGTCTTTAGTCTTTCCCAGTATATTCAATAGTGTATAAATGATCCTATCACAAACATTTTTTTCAACATACATGACATCAATGCAGTATCTAATTGATAAGAATCTCCAATAAGGCAGATCCCAGAATATTGACCTCTTCTTGTATAAAGATTTGTCACATGCGAGAGTACGACTACTTGAACTCTTTCCAAATTCATTAACAATATCTTTCACCCTGTCATATACAACATTTCCTGGTATAGGTTTAGGAGCACTTCACTCCTCAGTTGATCCATTAAAGGTTTTGTGTTGCCTTCGATAAGGATGCACTTGTGGGAAAAATCTCCAATGACCAAGATATAAATTTTACCACCATGTTTCAGTCGGATTGAATCAATATTTTCCTCACAAATAGGACATGCTTTGTATCTTTTTATGCTATATCTAGACAAATTTCCATAAGCTTGAAAGTCATTAATCGTGCAAAACAACATAGCACTCAAACTAAAGATCTCTTCACGTGAAGCATCATATGTCATAACACCTTCTTCCCATAGTTTCATTATGTCATCAATTAGAGGTTGAAGGTATACATCAATGTCATTTCCAGGTTGCTTGGGCCCTGATATCAATATTGACAACATGACATACTTATTTTTCATACACAACCAAGGAGGAAGATTGTATATAACAAGCATAACAAGCCAAGTGCTATGTTGGCTGCTTAATGTACCATAAGGATTCATTCCATCTGTACAGAGTCCAAGTCTTAAGTTTCTTGGTTCTTTACCAAATTGAGGATATAATAAATCAATTTTCTTCCATTGTGGTGAATCACATGTGTGTCGTAGGATGCCATCATCATTGTCCCTTAACTCCCCATGCCAAGACAAATTTTGTGCATCTTCAGTATAGCAAATAATCGTTGAAATTGTGGTATTATTGGTAGATACCACATCACCTTGGCAGGAGAGCCATTGTTAGCCTTAACTAAATTTGTGGTCTTGCACCTTGACGCACCACATTTTAGACAATTTATCAAATTACTATAGTCCTTCTGAAATGACACACAATCATTTGGACATGAATGAATCTTCTTAGCCTCCATTCCCATTGGGCACATTATTTTCTTTGATTGATATGTTGAAATTGGAAGCTCGTTGCCTTCAGGAAGAATTTCCTTTAACAAAGATAACAATGAAGTGAAACTATTATCGCTCCACTAGTTTTGAGCTTTAAGAGTATATAATCACATCACAGCACTCAACCTCATGAACTTAGTACAACCCTTTATAATGGTTTTTCAGCATCATGGACAATGTTTACAAATAAAGAAGGTGGATCAATGACATTGTCCCGACAACTACGTAGCATCTCATCAACCATATCATCCTGAATCGGTTCATCATTGACATTATCATCATTATATATATCTTCTATTCCGCAACTATTAGTATCGACATTTTCTGATCCATAATTAAATTTCTCTCCATGCCAATACCATTCATTATAACCTTGTATGAACCCATTGCATATGACATGATTCTTAATTTCCTCAACAGTATCAACTTTCAAATTGTTACCACAATTTCTACATGGATAATAGAACCTATCTGTAGGTAGTTTCCTATGTTCCTCAGCAAATCTGATAAATTCATCAAGACCTTTGGCAAACTCTGGACTGCAACGGTTCTTGATAGACATCCAACTTCGATCCATTTTCTAGATCACATTAAAATTAATTATAAAAGTGTACCACCTATCAAAATAGTTATTGTTGATACTATAAGTTGTAAGAGTTTATTGATAGGAAGTTAATTACTTTTATACTAAAATGTACCACCTATCCCATTTTTGAATATTTAATCTCACTAGTAACTGTATAATGTATGTTTAATTTTCAAGAAAATTTCAGCAGCATTTCCCCTAAGTTCTCCAAGTACATCGATGTAAATGGCAAATAACCACCCACATATGTACCTAGAGAACAAATGAGGAAATACTACTAAAATTTTCTTCAAAACTAAACATACAAATACACTTGCATCCTAAGTGAGATTAAATATCCAAAAATAGTCCCAGATCGGAGAATATCCAAAATTTACTCCTGATGAGTAAATTTTTAACGGGTTTCTAAATTAATATATAAATGTATTATTGTCATATTTATATATTAAGTTAAACATCATGCATCGATGATCTCATCTATAAACCCTAAAGTGTCAATCTGAGACTACACAATATCTACCCTCATATTTGTAGAATGTATACAATGATTACATATGTGATTGATAATAAAATGCAAATATGAAAGAATACATATTTTTATTATTGGTTGATTTACTAGTCAAATAAAATGAAAAAACAATGTAACTGGCCTGAGCCGCAGAGATGAAAATGAGAGAATAATGTGGGCAGTGGAAGGCGCGCAGGTGGCAAAGAGCAAGAGGATGATCGCCGAGCGTCGGAGCTACTACGAGCAAGAGGATGACTGTCGTGAATGACATGGGTAAATCAAGAATACTTCCATAGATAAACATGCATTATATGTATTGAATTGAAGAATCAATTAGGTTCTCTTGACAAATATAAACTGAAGGGGGTAAGTTAAACATCATGAAAGCTTTTTCATAATAGATAAAATGTGGATGTGGCCAGGAAACGAGGCATACACTCAACGAAATGGTCAGTCGCCTTCATGGTTGCACAAGACCACGTGCAAGCATGCATATTTTGGGTCATACAACCACAAATCCGTTGCCCGGTTCAGGGACTTCGCGCCCACCCCCTCCCCACCTTCCATCACCACCACCCAGTGGCAAATCTAGGAATTCTCAACAAGGAGGGCACACAGAAAATAAAAGATTAAGTAATTGTAAGAGCGGAGGTAGATTCTTTTCTTCATTTCTAATATAGGAAAAGATTTCTAATAATGCATGGATCCTTTCAATTTTTTTATTCATTATTCAGATAAATAAGTTAAACCAGATAGTTAAATGAGTGAAATAAAATAGCTTATCAAATTGCGGTAAGAATATTAATCTCATTCACTGTGTACAAGAGTAAAGAGGCAAATATAAACGGTGCAAACTGTTTATCCCAAAACTAAGATTGTTTTATAACCCGGCAAGAACAGGGAACAAAACGAGGATGATGCACATGCGTCATTCATTGATGGCATGCTTTATAATACAGAGGCATTGGAGGAGCATCACTGATTGGGGCAAGGGGTTTTGGGATTGATGATAGTGTGGTTGTTGTTTTGTGATATTGGATTTCAATTATCAACAATGTTGATAGTAACAAAGTTGGTTGGCGATGGATGGATTTTAGCCTGGGAATAATAGCTAGCTCTGCCTAGCTGGGCTTTGACAAGTCGTCTTGGCAGCTTTTGGGTGTGGTATGCTATCTCGTCTCACCAACTACAACCATTCACTCCACACCAGCTTGTTCAGTCACTCACACACCCATCATCATTATTCCCCAATCAAGCTAGCTAGCTAGCTAAGCGGCGCCTTCTTCCTCCGTTCGCTGCACGCCATGGGAGGCTTCCAGGGCGAATTCCGCCCATTACCACCCCCCTCCTCCTTGTTATCACCACCAACACACTCGCATTCCTATCCTCATCAGCTTCGGGCCTAAACATCAGCATCGGCAACGGCGGCGGCATTAGGTCGAAAGTAAAAGACGGCAGCCAACCTTACCTATGCATTCAGGCGGAGGCGGCGGCAGTGAAGCTTTATCCTCATGGGTGTGACAACAGGGGGGTCGTCGAATCGGCACGGCAGTGGCAAGGTCCTTCTCTACTCACCCGAGAGTGGCAGCGGCAGTGGTACTGGCAGCTTGCTAGCAAGCTTCTCACGCAATCGAGAAATGAACAGCAGAGACGGGTTCTGGTAACTTAGTAACCACCTCTAAGGTCGGTTCTGAGTATAAAACTGACCCAACAGACTTAAGTAGTGCCCAAAATTAGAGAGACCGCCTATAAGTTCAGTTAATTGAAAAAACTGACCCTAGAGAGACCACTTACAAGGTCGGTTATTTAGAGAAAACCGACCCAAGAGGTCTTAAGTGATGCCCAAATTTTTTGTAGACATATAAGGTCAGTTATTTGTTAAAACTGACCCTATAGCTCGAGGCGTGAAGGCAAAATTGAGCAATTTTTAGCCGTGGGAAACCTTATGGGTCGGGTTTTATGATAAAACCGATGCAATAGCGTATTAGGTCGGTTATTTTAGTAAAAATGATGCTACGGGCTATGACGTTATTGGCCAAAAATGTAGTAGTGTACTAGTGTATAAGAGGAGTCTTCCTAATTATTGGAAGGATCAAAAGCAAACTCATCACAAACTTTATGATCTTGGAGCCATAGTCCAAGAAACCTTATGCTATAATAAGCTATCAACCCTCATGTTTGTAGTGAATCCACACATAACAAGTAGCAATGATCCACTTGAAAGTTGTGCCCTAAAAAGGAAAGACACAATAGGAAACACACTTCCCATATCATAGTAATATTTTTCAAGGGTCACTAGCAGAAAGATAACCAATTTTATTTTTCATTATGCAGGTTACAACTTCTTATGTATCATTTTACCTTTTTCATTTTGGGTTCCTTGCCATTAGCATAGGAATCATCATGATTAACATATCTCATTACTCCTTCCTTAATGACTATTTATCCCACTAGGGTATGTTCTCTTATTTTATTATGTTTTTCAACCACTTATCAATAGGTAGATCATCATATTCCACAATTTCTTCATTAAACATGGATCATCTCTCTTAATTTCTTTCACATGCCACACTGATTTTGCATTGACATTTTCTTACACATAGGTTGGTCTGAGATTAACTCAGGTTCACCTTATTTCTTTGTCATTGTTCCCATTCATCTTCTCATTTTATACTTATCATAGGATTTCTATCCATTTTATATGGATTTCATACCTTGAATCACTTTATAAGCACAAACTTATCTATCTTTTACTTTATTATCTGGTTGAATTACATCTTCAAGAACTTCTCTTTTGATTATTTGTATTCAGATTTAGATTTAATGTTATTGTATCTTTCTCTTATATTACCAAACATTCAAGTTTTGATAGTGAATGATGTAATTCTCATCTTCTCTTGAGGTAATATTGAGTTATCTGCACCATGATTACGGATTCATTATGCTCTTTAGATTGTTTCAAAATGACTACTTCATCAGAGTAATAAAAAAAGATAACAATCTAAAAGTTCCATACTTAACTTTTCTTCAATAATTGAATACCTGGCCAGGGCACCCAAGTATTGAGATTAGGCAGTATGCACCATGTTTTTATGCCATATTCCTTACTTAAACGTCATCCTAATCCTAAGTCCTAGTGTCCCTATAGACTCAGTGAACCTAAAGCTCCGATACCAACTTGTGAGAACCCATTACTCTAAATGAGATTACTCAAAACATAAAACACAATCAATCACCAATTAACCACATACCCAAAAATATGGGTAAATTAAAACTGATTTCAACGTCAGCACCCGCTCAGAAACATTTGCATAAGAGCCCAACATCTTTCTTATATCCATACTATTCCAAGAATTTGATACAAATTTTTCTATTACCTTCGCTACATCATATATACATAGGAGAAAAATATTCGTATATACCACACAACAAACATTAACATGCTAACCAAATTTTGATTCATTTGAAACACCATATACAAACTTTTCCTACCCGAACCTGAGAGTATAGGGATGACTCTAAGACACACTAGATATCTAATCAACTTTCTCAAAGATTCATTACTATAGCTCCTCTTTGCTGCCACATGTTTTTTTTTGTCACTTCCGATTACCTAAAAAATATGGCAGACCACAAGGGTGAGACCCATGTCCTGTTAAGAGATATAACCTCCAAGTACATTTATTAATTCCAACATTTTTAGGTAATGAGACAGTTTAAGTAGTTTAATCATATATAACAAATAATCTCAACAACACTAATGATTAACAAAATACATAAAGGAGCAAATAATAACTATCTTCATTAGCCAGACTATTCCCTATTAACAATATAAGGAGTCTAGCAGCATGAGCATATCTAACATCATGAATAAGTCTAGTATCATATGCATAGCTAACAACATCAGCATGTCTAACAGGTTGAACATATCAACATCATAAGAAGAGCTACAACATAAGCACAACTATCAAGATAAGCATGATTAGCAGTATATGCATCTCCTAGTTATAAAGGCATGGATAGCATGCTAAACATAGCTAACAACATGAGATAGCTAGCATCATGATTATAATAAGCAGTAGCAGTATAGTTATCAACATAAGCATAGCTACTGTATGTAAGCATCTACAATCTTAAGCATATCCACAACCTAAGTATATCTACTATCTCTTAATTGCACTAATCATCATATTTATGTAAAGATAACAAACAAGGGTTATCATCCAATGTGAAACATCATGTATAGCCCTAAATAAATATGCTACCCGACTGTATTACATCTTTTATTACGCCCTGGGGAGTTTGAATCATACCACTCAAAGTCCAACTGGCCACCACTTGGTTGCAATCAGTTCCATATAGGATCTAGGAAAAGTAGGACTCCAAGATCTTCTCCATACTCAGTCAGTACGTGTAAGGAGGCGGGATCACCCCCTTACTAAAAGTTTGAAGAATAAAACATCCATTCCAAACACATTCAAAGGTATGCTAGAATATGTGCAAAATTTTCAAACTTCAATAAATGGTATTCAAAACAACCAAAGTATAGTAGCGGAATAAAAATAATGACTATAATCAATTTTCATAAAAGATTATAAAAGTACATCATAATATCCCATAAGGGTTTACATGTATGACATAACATAAGGATCTAAGTGGAGGGAAATCAAAACCATAACAACTTTGTCTCCAAGCTTTAACTCCTTAAGCTAGTCCAAAACTATATGCCTTATCATCCAAGTCCTTCACCTAGGGTTGGAAGCATACCCTAGCAAGAAGAGAAAATAGATGACATCAGCAAAGGCTGGTATGTGCATACTAAATAGGAAAATTGAGATATATATGAAATAAAGGACAACAAATATAAAAGGCTTCCCATAGAAAGGATAAGGACCTCCCAAATGGGTATCAAGAGAAAAGGAATTGAAATCATATGATAACAAAAGAATACTTTCCATTAATAAAACATAAAGAGTGTGTCACACAAGCACATGTAAAGAATTAGGGCACACACCCCATATCGTCAACCTACATGCATGTGAGATAAACATAGCCCTTGAACAATATAAACACAAAGGAGGCCAAGTCTCATAAACTTGAAACTCGATAGAGAAAGGAATACTGCCAATCTTCCAAATATATAAAACATGGGCCATGAATCACACATCTTGTCATGGGTATGAGGTTCCTTTCCATCCCAAAAGAGCAAGAAATATCACATCTGCTCGACAGGAAATAACACATCTGCCATAAAAACTAATGCAATTACACTAATCTAGTGCTACTGAATCACATAGAATGTTAAATGTAGAGGCAAGTAGAAAGTATAGTCATAATATATAAACTAGTCACCACATAAGTGACCAACATATACATCCACCTCATAAGTGGGCAAAAGACATCACATGTCATCTTTTAGAGTTCCATCATGAACAAAGAATAAGATAAGAGTTCAAAAGAATATCCATGATCACATGATCAATATCAAATAAGGTAGTTCGCATGAACCATGATTTTCAAAATAAAAGATATTGTGTATAGGCTAATGTCTATAGGACAAAGATAATGAATAAGCATAGTTGAATTGCTCAACATAGAAGAATAGGGGATACATCATACCTCAACTTTAGAGTCTAAACAGTCCAAGTCAAGCCTAGGCCTCCAAAGAACCTCTAGGGAAGGTGGACAGGTCCAATAAGTAAGGTTCCCAAGCTTAGAGAGGCTAGTTTCTCCAACAAAGCTCCTATCTTGAGCAAGAAGCACCTTCCCCACTTTAGAGGTAAAAACCCCTAACAAAAGAACATGGAGATGAGGTGTTTGTGGGTTCTAGGTGGGGTTTCACCATGGAAGGCCATGGTTATGACCTAGAGGAAGGTGGAAGTAAGACTAGAAATATGAAAATAGAGAATGAAAGGAGGATACTTACTAGTTTTGGTCAAAACCACCAAGGCGGAGCTTAAGAAATCCTAAATAGAGCAAATTTGGAACAATGGGAGCCTTCTTCACCAAGGTAGGCACCTCCTTTTACCTTGGGACAAAACCTTCATGGAAAAATAGAGTAGGAATGATACTATAAGATAGAGGAAATAAAGGAGAGCAAGGGTTTTCGAATTGGGAGTTGGGAAGGGGTAGATATGGCTATATAAAGAAAGAGGTCAAGTATGAGGTGTCTATGAGACTTTCCATGTGTCATGTATAAGGGTGTCCATGGACATGTAAGCCCTTATGGATAAGGAAGAAGTCAAGCACGAGGTTTCAATTTACTTTCCATGTGTCAAATGCTAAGGGTGCCTATGGACATGCAAACCTTTATGGATAAGGAAGAAGTCAAGCATGAGGTGTCAATGGAGCTTTCCATGTGTCCTTAGCCTAGGGATTTCATGGCCATGCAAGAGGACAACTCATAGAGGCTTCTTGAATATCAAATGTCAGTTTATGGACACTTATAGGTCATCCCAACCGACCTCGAATCAAAGAAATAACCCCATTGGTTGATAGCTTCTAAAGATAAGCTCATTTATAATAAGAGTAATCCCTGAAATTCCTTTGGAAAGAAACACCTTCAAATCAAGGTGCAACTAGGTGCCCTATGGTTCAAAAAATTGAGAATGGTAAGGGAATATATAAGGATTATAATGCATGTGACAATTTGCAAAGAAAACCTCCCAATTGGGTAAATTGTAGAAAAGTCTAGAATGTACCTAAAATTGCATAACTTGCACAAACAACATACAAATTGGACCAAACTTCATCCACAAGTTATCTTTGATGTGTTGAATATGAATTTTCCATTATTTACATATTTTGAAGTTATATAATCACATTATTAATTACTTATGCCTTTTACTCATTTTCTCTCTCCTAAACTTATCCTAATATTTCAAGGTTGTGCCCAAATTAGATGAAATTTGACATTTAGGCTAATTTTGATATGTAGATTTCAAATTTGAAGTTTGTTACCACTTTTGAGACTTCTTTTTATGAGACATATGACCCATTAATTGCCCATTATCTAAATTATTCATCCAATGAAGTTCTTTATCTTCATATTACCACCAAAATGAGTTATGTGGCATATTTTATGTATCCATTATAAACCTGAGATTAATGTTAGAATAGATTACATTAAGGTGATCTATACATGCATTAGCTCATTGGGGTTATACTAAACATCTATTTATGTCTAACCTTCAACCTTGTTTGGCTAAGTCCAAAATGTCAACTTCCAGGGTAGGGTCTGAGATCTACTGTGTTACAGTATGAGTCTACACCACAGTGACATATAGTCAAACTACAAAACAATGACATATAGTCATGTAACTAGCCCACCTTGGTACAGGTAATGGTGCTAGCATCTAGAGTATTCAAACCCAATCACTGAGGTACAACTGTAGTTGTCCTCTAATCACATCATGTTATAATCATTGAGACCTGACCAAAGCCGTTCTCAAAAAGCAGGCAAGGTATGACTGTATCCGTCCTCCCAAAACACTTGGTGTCAGGATGACAAGCACCCCACATACTCAATAGTATGCACTCTGATTTTCCCTTAGGAATACTAGTTTCACCATCCAGTAATCTCTGACACTGAAGATGGTTCTATGGCATAATGCACTACATGATTAGAGTTTTACTTGATTAGTTATCTCTAATTGGGTGAACTAAGGCATCATCAAACAAGTGAACATACAAAACCTAATTCACTTCTAGAAATCATATAAGAAACTTCAAATGATATAAAATGTGTGAAACATAATTTTTTATCTGATCATCACATGGTACTATTCACTTGCCATTCATGAGACTACACTAGTCATCATACTATCATAAGATATAAATTCTTTTCACAATATCATAGGGTATCAACCCTTATCAACACAAGAGGATTACACCTCATTCAGGGCTCAACCATGCCCAAAGGTCATTAAGACCGTCATACTATTCCCTGCAAGATCATCATTATCATTCCATGCCTGATAGCAAGGCTCAACAACATCACTTACATATAATACACCAGATCATCACAATATTGCATTAGTGAGCTAGGTGATATTCATAAACCATCATAGAAGGGTTATATTAGCAGTGAGAATATTCCTTTATTACATCAACATGCAAGGAATCTAGATATGATTAACCCTCATGATATTCATAATGCACATGTTTAGCATAAGAAAGTATCAACCATGTGGCTATGATAACCATCAATTAACATATTAAGGTTATGATCATATTTAGGAGGTTATTTCACCATCATGCCATCATATAAGAAGGCTAAACATGAATACTCATCTTTATCTATTTGCATTAGAGTTAGGTTCAACAAGACAAATTATATTAATGTTACTAATCAGCACTCATACCCAAACCCTAACTCACGACATCCCCATTAGATCATGGATGCATAAGGTGAAGCATCACCATCACATTCCATAGTATTCTCAAGTATGAACCCACACAAAAATCAAGGTGTAACGGTGGCAACACATCCCACTATCACACAGACAGTGAGGTGTTACGCAAAAACGTGCGGAAATCACCATAACCACATATTACCAAAAACACGGGTTAATTAAAACTGATTGTGGAAAACTGATAAACTATGAAACTATTACATCCAAGTCCTCGTCTTGCAAAGAAACGGGTTATATAAACATATACAAGATCTGATATGTGTCCACAGCTTAGAGGAACAGTTGTCTAACCATCACATGAGTTCATCACTTGTTAATACATAAAGGCCCACATCCGGCCAGCAGTAGGATATACAGAGGATCAACAGCCATACATCGTGAAACAACGTCAAAACGCTCCCCAGGATCTAAGAGTACAGGGATGACTCTAGACTCTACTACCATAACATCAAAACAGCTGCATGTCCATCTCTTGCCTTCTACTACTCATCTTGTTGCTCGGCTGCAACTCCGCGACCACTACCTCGTCTAGCTCGAACACCTGAGAACCAGCAGGGTGAGACAATTGAACATTGTCCCAGCGAGAAACATAACTCCCCGCCGAAACTATAAAACCAGAAGGGTAAAGCAACAACAGATAACTGATAAGGATATAACAAGAGCAGTCTATAAAGTAAAGTTATCCATACTGACAAGCTTACTAGATGTACAGAAGGCATATAACCACTATTTCTTTATGGAATGGGATTAACAAGATAATAAATATTGCCACATAACATGAGGAACATATAAATAATTGCAAGATGTAACCAGATTAACTATACAAGCAAGGCCTCAACCAATGTTCCGTGTTTTGCCTTAAGTAATAAATACTACATGGCTAGATTACGTATTATTATGCCCTGATGAAGTGAACCGTACCGTTCAAATCCAACCGACGGTTGCAAAACCCGGAGCCGGTGCCATACAAGGTCACATGGAAGAGTCGGACTCCACGACCTCCCACCTGGTGGTCAGTGCACGAGTACAACACAAGCAGGACCGCAGTCTCATGATGAAGTGGCCTCAACCACAGGGTCAGGCTACCCTCTGCCTAGCCCACCTCGGTACAGGCATCTGCGCTAGTGAAACTGAGCCACGGGCCTGTTCACCGTGCTCTGAGCCATGAACGCATTCATGCTCCCCATATCACATATCCTGAGCCATGGGCCTGTTCACCATGCTCTTCACATACTTGGGCTACGGGCCTGAATCCGCACCCTGGAGTCTACAACCGAAGTTGCACTCTTACCTCCTCACTTTAGGCTAGGAGAAACCTCACATACTCAACAATATGCACTCCGGGTTAACCCGTAGGAGAACTCATTTCACCATCACCAGCTCATGACGATGATGGATCTATGGCCAGGGCAACTACATGATATATTCCATTGTGATTAATTAATATCTTTTATATGGATTGCAAGATTCAACCAAGTTATATAACATGTAAACTATAACAGGAAATAAACATCATAAAATTCAAATTTATGCTTCTATTGTAATCACATCATCCTGATCCATCACAAGGATCCACATTACATGTTGTCACTTGGCCTCTTGCCAATCATCCAGACCCATCTCAAGGATCATCACATACCATGGGATCTCAATCCCTCTTCACATAGTGCCACTTCCTCTCAAGGCTTACATCATCATCATGGATAGCAATCCCCAGTACTTTATTCATGTACATTATACAGATTATTTCAACATCAAGAGTAACAATCACAGCAGAGTTACTTCACATATACATATACCTCATAGCCCTTTTAATTGGCTAAGCATCACCTGCATGGTTAGTAACAACAATCATAGGCTTTAATAAAATGACCATGCTATCAATATAAGGTGACATCAATGATTAGATATACTTTCTTAATCATGCATCAAGTTATGATCATATGCATAAGGTACATTATTAAGCAATCCACATTACATGCTCATTATCCTCCGTAGCATTATACAGATAATCAAGGTGTTCACATTCGTGTGTATAACCATGTTAAGTTTAGATGAACAAGCTTTACCATAGTGAATACTATTAAGCATGCAAAGAGTCGCCATCGTTTAACAAGAATATAATCCATCATAACGGCCTTCCATGATAGGCAGAACCCTCACTAAAGGTACCCTCTACCCTTACCAAAAGTGGTATCGGGCAAGGCTCACCCTATCGCCCAACCATAACGGCCGACACAAGAAGGGTACCCTGCAACGCAGCGTTACCACCAAAGGCAACAGCATCAAGGCATACAACAGCAAGGAAACCAAACGTGCAACGGGGTGTCGGGCACCCAACCCTATCGGGCAACGGCCTGTGTCGTGCTCAGCTACAGCGCCCGTCACAAGGTGTATATCGGGCAACATGATGTCATGTTGGTGGGTGTATCGTGCAATAGCCCATCATAGAACATAACCAGCAATGTCCCCTTCAAAGAACAACAGCACCCAGCTGCGTCTAAGTCAGGTGTACAAGGCTCAAACAACCAGCAGGGGGGTCTATCATCCAGCCAACTAAACCAGGGTCTAACAGCCGTCACAAGGTAGAGTGGTGTGACGCCTGTCACAAAGACAAGGGTATCGTCCACCACCAGCAAAACATATCGTTCAAGGGTCTAGGTCAAGAGGGCTGTCGGGCAGAACCTCCCCAAGCTCATCATCCACCTCAAGCACAAGGGCACCCAAAACCCTAATGGGTCAAGAAGATGGCTCACCTCTCAACTTGAACGAGAGAGGGGTCTTGCACATCATCTATCACCAAACGGGTAGCACAAGGACCAACCCTAGCAAGGTTCACAACGACCACCAAGCTCACCCTTCAAGTCCAAGGTGAGAGGAGGGTGTTTCTCAAGCTACTCGATCACAAGCTCACCTCTCAACTTGAACGGGAGAGGAGTGTTGCTCAGGATTCTAGGACTCAAGCTCACTCCTCAAGACCTAGGAGAGAAGAGAGTATTGCTCACCAAGAAACCCTAGAACACATGGTTCGGCCAACAAGAACAACTAAGAGAGAAACAAAGCTAGCAACATATAAACACATGAAAGGAGGTAGTATAGTTAGGGTTAGGAGTTATGCAACCCGCTTTAAGCAAGCTCCAAGCTCCTAGCACCAAGGAAGAAGAAAGCTCCAAAGAGGATCGGCCACCAAGCTTGCTCCTCCAAGGGTGTCGTCCACCAAGCTGCCAAGGAGAAGGGTAGCGTGCACCAAGGTAGAGGAGAAACTAAGGAACTAAAGGATCCCTAGCAAGAGGAAAAGAGCACATATATAGAAGGGTTTGGAGGAGAAAACAAGGTAGAACTAAGCAAGGTGTCGCCCACCTAGGGACAATTTTCCTAGTACACGAGCCACCACTCTAGCAAGCCCTAAACACATGTCCAAGGTCATTGCTACATGCAACCATCAAGCACCAAGTGTCCACTAGTGGTGACACAAACGAGATCAAAGCTTGGTCAAAGGTTCTAGGGCGACACACTTGGGCGACACACCTCCATGGGAGACACAGCCCTAGGCGACACAGCCACCTCCTTGCCCGATACAAGGTCCAAAGGGAACAAAAGCAAGGCACCTCAAGGCCCAACAAGCTCAACCAAGCCCAAAAGAACTCAAGCAACGAGCCCAAACCTTCCTCTCTACACTACAGGAAGCAAGGAGAGGGAGGAACACTTCACAAGGTGGCAAACTTGCCCACAAACCCTAGACTTGGGTTAATTGCAAGTAGCACCTCCAACTCTCAACAAGGCACAACCAAACCCTAATCACCACTAAAGGTGATTAGCAAGCGCCAAAGCATCAAGGTTAAGCAAAACAAACAGGGTAAACCCTAAACGAAGGTCAGGGTCCTTACAAGCTAACCCCCCTCAAGGGATTTCGTCCCCGAAATACGAAGACAAAAGTGAAGGGTACTTCCTCCTCATCTCTTCCTCAAGCTCCCACGTGGCTTCCTCAACGCCACGATGATGCCAAAGAACCTTCACAAGAACCATATCTTTCCTCTTCAGCTTCTTAGCCCTTCTGTCAAGGATCATCACGGGACCTTCTTCGTAGGTCACATCTTTATCAAGCCTAACTTCAACTGGCTGTATCACTGTTCTTGAATCTGGATGACTTTTCTTCAGCATACTGACATGAAACACTGGATGTAACCTATGCAACTCCGGCAGTAGCTCTAACTCGTAAGCTACTTTGCCCATACATGCTATGACTGGATAAGGCCCCATATATCTGGGTGCGAGCTTACCCTTCCAGCCAAACCATAGCACACCTTTCCAGGGTGAGACTTTAAGATACACTTTGTCTCCTACCTGGAACTCTAAAGGTCGTCGTCGATTGTCTGCGTAAGACTTCTGCCTGTCCTGTGCCACTTTCAATTGTTGTTGTATCACTTTGATCATTTCTGTTGTCTACTGAACTAACTCAGGACCCAAAAGCTGATATTTACCAGACTCATACCAACATAAAGGAGATCTTCACTTCCTTCCATACAAAGCCTCATAAGGAGCCATATCAATGCTCCGCTGATAACTGTTGTTGTAGGCAAACTCTATCAAACTGAGATGTACATCCCAACTGCCTAGGAACTACAAAACACAAGCTCGAAGGAGATCTTGCTTGCTTTTGGAGGTCGTGCGAGAGGTCACTGGGTTCGTGGAGGTGAGGTGGAGGCAATGCCTTGGTTGGTTGCTCGCGAAGCGGCGTGGAGTGGCGAGGAGTGGTCCGAGGTGGCTGTAGCCACGTCTTTGCGGGTCAATCGGAGGAAGAGGATGACCGGATGGCCGTCCGATCCACTCAGGATCCATGGACGTGCCATCCGATGGTCACAATTGCTCAGGAGAGTCGGGTGACGTCAGCTCCGCGAACCAAGGAGGAAAATAACCAAAACTATAGCTTGATGATTGAAATCGTGACATGTATTTGATCAAACATTAATAGAACGTGTAAAAATCGTAGAGGGAGGTAGGAATGTCCGAATGACATGAAATTTGGACCATAGCTTCACCATACCATACCCCACATGTTGGTAAAGTCTGGACTTGAAATTCCAATCTTTGAATGACTAACTAATTTTTAGGAGAATTAGGGTTTTGAGATATACTGAAGATTAAAGGAACAAGTATAAAAGAATTAGAAAACTCACTTTATCACATCCTACTCACCTTAAAAGAAATTTTGTCCTCAAAATTAAACTGGATGAAAGAGGTGAGGAAAACGTCGCTCCATGTCTGCTCGTAGCTCCCAGGTGGCATCTTCTGCACCGTGATGGTTCCACTATACCTTCACCATCGGAATCTGCTTGTTCCTGAGCTCCTTTACCCTAGAGTCGAGAATCTTTGTAGGTTGTTCTGGATAAGAGAGATTCTCCCGTAACTCAAGAGGCTCATGATTCAGCACATGACTATCATCCTTCACAT
Organism: Alisma plantago-aquatica; assembly: GCA_963693085.1. Classification (NCBI taxonomy): domain Eukaryota; kingdom Viridiplantae; phylum Streptophyta; class Magnoliopsida; order Alismatales; family Alismataceae; genus Alisma; species Alisma plantago-aquatica. The sequence continues at coordinate 1,292,084,856 of OY856409.1, forward strand.
ACTGTTTCAAGTTGGATACATGAAAGACATTATGCATCATGCTGTACTGCGGAGGAAGAGCAAGTCGATAAGCACATTCGCCAATGCGCTCCAGAACTTCAAAAGGACCCACATATCTTGGACTAAGCTTCCCCTTGTTCTTGGCTATGGCACGGATAGGTCTGATCTTCAAGAATACATAGTCGCCATCATTAAACTGTCTGTCTGACCTGTGTGCATCTGCATACGACTTCTGACGATCCTGGGCCCGTTTCAACCTCTGCTTGATCAAAGACACCTTATCAGCATATAATTGTAACTCCTCGGACTTTAGCATCTTCCTTTCCCCAACTTCATCCCAATGGAGAGGGGATCTACATGGCCTACCATAGAGAGCTTCATAGGGTGGCATATCAATACTAGATTGATAGCTATTATTGTAAGCGAACTCTGCTAATGGAAGGTAGTAATCCCAAGATCCTCCCCAATCTAAGACACATGCTCTGAGAAGATCTTCTAAGATTTGGATAGTACGTTCTGACTGGCCATCAGTTTGGGGATGATATGCTGTGCTGAAGTTCAACTGTGTACCCAGCTCATTCTGCACCTGCTTCCATAAATGTGATGTGAACTTTGGATCTCGATCGAAAACTATCGAAACTGGTACTCCATGCAGTCGTACAATCTCCTTTATATACAACTCAGCAAGCTCAGGAACCTTGTTCGTAGTCCGCATAGGTAAGAAATGTGCAGATTTGGTCAACCGGTCTACTATGACCCAAACCGCATCATGACCCTTCCTGGTCCTGGGTAGTCCCACCACGAAATCCATGGTTATATTTTCCCATTTCCATTCAGGATTTGGTAAGGGTTGCAATAGACCACCGGGACGTTGGTGCTCGGCCTTAATCTGCTGGCAAGTGAGACACTTAGAGATAAACTCAGCGATATCATTCTTCATACCCCTCCACCAAAAGTGTCTCTGCAGGTCCTTATACATCTTAGTAGATCCAGGATGTATGGAATACTTAGACCCATGTGCCTCTTGCAGGATACGCTTCCTAATCTCTAACTCTTCAGGTACCCACATCCTATGCTTGTACCTTAGTCCACCGTCCATACCAACAGATAGATGTGTCTGGGGCTTTGCCACAAGAGCTGTCATCTCCTCCAAACTAGGGCTGTTCTTTTGAGATATCAGGAGTTCAGAAAGAAGACTAGGAACAATATTGATATTCGCCAAAATAATAGAGCTAGATTCTGCTTGAGATGACCCAGAAGATGAAGGTTCCAGATGCATTGATGCACAAATCGACTTCTTACGACTAAGGGCATCAGCTACAACATTGGCTTTGCCTGGATGATATGCAATAGTGAAATCATAATCTTTAAGATACTCCAACCATCTCCTCTGTCGAAGATTGAGATCCTTCTGAGTCAAGAGGTATTTGAGACTTTTGTGGTCTGTGAATATATTAAAAGTAGCACCATACAGATAATGTCTCCAAATTTTGAGAGCAAAGACAATGGCAGCTAATTCCAAATCGTGAGTTGGATAATTGACCTCATTAGGTTTCAACTGTCTAGAGGCATAGGCAACAACTTTACCGTCTTGCATGAGGACACAACCCAGACCCATTTTAGAAGCATCAGAATAAATTACAAAGCCATCATTCCCAGAAGGTAGGGTCAAAACAGGAGCAGAAGTCAAGAGAGATTTCAATTCTTGGAAACTAGCTTCACACTCAGGAGTCCAAACGAATTTTGCATCTTTTCTGGTAAGTTTAGTCATGGGTAGGGCTATTTTACTGAAATTAAGGATGAAACGACGGTAATAGCCCGCTAGGCCAAGGAAGCTACGAATTTCAGAAGCATTGGTAGGGGCTTTCCAATCAAGGACAGCTAGAACTTTGGCAGGATCAACAGAAATTTTCCCACCCGAAATGACATGGCCAAGAAACATGACTTGGTCAATCCAAAACTCACATTTAGATAATTTAGCATACAATTTCTGGGCTCTCAAAACATCAAGGACTTTCTGGAGGTGTTCACGATGTTGGTCAACAGAATCTGAATATACAAGAATATCATCAATGAAGACCACAACAAAGCTGTCAAGGAATGGCTGGAAGACAGTGTTCATCGGATTCATAAACACTCCAGGAGCATTAGTCAAACCAAATGACATCACCATGAATTCATAATGTCCATATCGAGTTCTGAAAGCTGTCTTTGGAATATCACAATCTTTTACTCGTAATTGATGATAACCTGATCTAAGGTCAATCTTGGAGAACACAGTGGCAGTACGAAGCTGGTCAAACAAGTCATCAATTCTTGGAAGGGGATATTTATTTTTAATGGTGGCTTGGTTGATCATGCGATAATCAATACACATTCGCATTGACCCATCTTTCTTTTTGACAAAGAGAACAGGAGCACCCCATGGAGAAGTACTAGGACGGATGAAGCCTTTATCAAGAAGTTCCTCTAGTTGTTTCTTGAGCTCTGCAAGCTCGACAGGTGCCATCCTATAAGGTGCCTTAGAGACTGGTGCGGTGCCCGGTGCTAACTCAATTGAGAACTCAATCTCATGATCTGGAGGCAGCCCTGGAAGCTCCTCAGGAAAAACATCCGGGTAATCTCTCACCACATCCAATCTCTCTATAGGTCTTACCTTAGGATCAGGCATGGATACAACAGCAAGATAGGCTCTACATCCTTTGGCAATCAAAGTTTCGGCTTTAAGAGAAGAAATAATCATATTTCGGTGTCTTTCTTTTCTCCCGGAAATAGTCAAAGGTTTAGAATTGGGTGCACAAAAGATTACTTTCTTGCCTCGGCAATCAAGCATAACAAAGTTGGAAAAGAGCCAATCCATCCCCAAAATTAGATCAAAATCTTCCATATCAAGAAGGATAAAAGCAGATTGAAATTTATGACCACCAAAAGAAAAAGGCAAGGTTTTGGTTTTTTGAAGAGAAGTATAAATTTTGCCACTGGGAGTTGTCACATCCAAGATATAACCTAGATCATTGATCTCGAACTTGAGCATGGAAGCAAGATTTCTAGATATGAAAGTATGTGTTGATCCTGAATCGAATAGGGCCACAACAGGATGATCTTGGAGACATATCATACCTACATTATGATTTTATATGAGATTATGGTTTCCAAGGATTTATCACAAAAGAATTATTAACATTGTTACCTTCAATCAGACGATTATCATTGGCTTTAGCTTCCTCTGCATCAATTGCAAAGACTCGGCCCTGACGATGTTCTAGCTGAGCCTGAGCTATGGGGACAGCTGGTTGAGCAGGTGGAGCTCCAGGCTGAGGTAATGGGGCAGGACGATTCTGAGGTGCCCCCTGGACCAGATTTGGACAATTGAACTTCATGTGTCCCTCCTTCTTGCAATAGAAACAGATTGGCTTTTCAAACTTGCATCTTCCAGGATGAAACCCACCACAAATTTTGCATTTGGAATTCCTGTATGGTCCTCCTTGGCCTCGACCTCCCCGATTTGGTCCTCCTCGGAATGATTGACCCCTATGGTGATTTCCTCCTCCTCTGCCCATGCCATGGCTGTTAGGCTTCTTCTTATCATTTTCCTTCTCCTTGCCCTTGGTGACGGATGCATCGGTTAGACCCAGGTATCCCAAGCTCGGTGTTTTGCTCTTCCCTAAGGTTCTTTCTTGGGTGAGGGCATTGTTGATGGCAGCTTCAAAGGTAGGATGGGTGGAGGTGCAAAGGTGAACTTTGATTTCTTGGTTAATACCATCTATGAAGTGTTCAATCTTTTCATCTTCATCCAGGTTGCGAGCATGACGCTCTAGGAGTCTAAAGGCCCTAACATAGTCAGCAACAGATAGGTTTCCTTGGGTGAGGTTATTGAACTGTTTCTTCTTCTCCTTCCTAGCTGATATGGGCATGAAACGGTTGGTAAAGATCCCCTTAAACTCCTCCCAACCTATGGGGGCATCTGGAAGTTCTCGTGTATGGTAATAATTTTCCCACCACAACTTTGCGGACCCCCTAAGTTGGTAGGTAGCAAAGGTGACCTTATCTTCCTCAGGACACTTAAGGGCTCTAAAGGCATTTTCAACAGATATGATCCATGCATCAGCTTTATCTAGGACTTCACCTAAGTCTTCTCCATGAAAGGTTTTGGGTTTGAGTTTAAGGAAGTCACTAATGGTGGTTTCATGGTTGGTCCTAGAGGATGAGGCACTATTGCTGGTTTCTTTTAGGGCTAGGGCATGCATGCATTCCAACATCACCTTCTTTTGTTCTTCCCAATTGCCTACAGCCTTGGTCTTATTAGGGTGTGATTGAGATTCATCACCAGAGTCATCACTGGACCTTGTTCTGTTGGACCTAGTTTTTGGAGGCATCTGCAAGTTTGTATAAAAGGTAGTTTAGAGATTAATTTGAGATAGATCGTAATGCAACCAAAAAAAAAGATTTAGCAATCATGGCATGTATATTTTTTTTTCTTCCAATTTTTCATGTCTTTTAGTTGTTCCCATTTCTCCTAATCTACCCACATAATAGAGAGAGTATATCATTGATCATGGTCATGAGAGAGAAAGTAGATGAGAAACCTAGTGTATATTATTCACTAAATAGGTTGGTTGGGGGGGTAGTCCTTAATTGAGAAAAGATGAGAGGGAGGATTTTTCTAAGGTAAGGGTGCCCACTTTAACAATAATTGCGTTAGCCAGGCAGATAGCTTGCGACGGGAACCCTCGCACCGTGAAAATGGATGGGGAGAGTATTATGTCAGAACCTTCCGCAAGGTACCCTTCTAGACACCTCGGCAATTTACTGTTAAATGTGGGTTACCCTAGGTCTAGGTAAGGTTACTAATTATTTGATACATCTATATTAATTCATGAACCTGGCTCTGATACCATCTGTCACGGGTTAACAACCTAACTCCACTGTACACCTCAGGCGCCATCATAAGGCGTACAATAGAGTTACAATTGCCCGTCCCTGAGTGGATCAAACACATGAATATATAAATGCACCGAATAAAAAGCTTCCATACATAAACCAAATTGTTCATTACATAGGGGCCCGAAGGCATAGGAGTTCTACAGAAGAAACTTAATACATGAGAAACTAATACAGAAGAAAAAGAAACATAATCTAAGAGTCCCATTTAGCTTTAGCATCCCCATGATAGATCTGATTTGTGAGCCAGCATATAGAGTAGCAACATCATCTTTCTTTCATCATGAGCATCATAAGCAGAAGGTACCTATAAAACATATACAATTGGTATGCGTCAGCACAATATATAAATATATTGTACTGAGTACGCCTCCGCGTGATATAATTTAACTCTCATCATATCTTGGCAACAACATTAAAAGTAACTTGGCAGTAATAAGCAATATGGTAAGGAGAATCATTCTCAAATTGTCAGAAAGTTTATTTACAACAAAACACAAACATCTTTTAAGCATATTTTCCATTATATCTCAAGGCCTTTATGATCACTACCAAAGAGTTAGATCATATGTACATTGTGACCACTGCCAAAGAGTTCGGTCTGACCACTACCAAAGAGTTAGGTCATATGTACAGTGTGACCACTACCAAAGAGTTAGGTCACTTCCAAGCACACTGCCAAAGAGTTAGTGCTTTTCATATAATGGATAGAAATATATTATGTTTTCATTTTGCAAAATATATATATATATAAAGCAAACATCATCAAAGTTGGATACTCATATAGCTCTATTTCAAACAATACCATATGCCAAGTTCTTACACTATTTTACAACCATACATTATTATAAGCCAAGTGAGAGTTAATGGCGTACCTTCTACTCAGAAGTGGGGAGTCCAGAGGTGCTCCTCACTGGTACCTTTGATTTCCTGAAATTATTAGAGATTTGACATTCATTAGATATATTGTTCAAATTACCCTTATTCTAAAGAGTATATAAAAAGGCCCTTTATAGATTTGGGGTCGTGAGAGTTGAGTACAGATCTTAGAGTATGGATTTGAGTTCAAGATTGGTAGAGTCACGTCAGAGTAGGGTTATAAGGTCAAAATCATGATATTTAGATCATGTTGACTAATTATGTACATATTGATAAGTCAAAAATAGGGAAAAGAGTGATAAATGGGTTTTATTGCTAATTGAGTCATAATAAAAGGATCTGATCATTCCATGATGATAAGGATGCAAAAAGATGATTATTACAGGTTTTTGGTGATTTAAACAGATTCGAGTATTTTCCAAATAATTAATCAAAATATGAACATAATTAGGCATGAGCATTTACTCGAGTCAGATTTAGGGTCAAAAGATGTCAAAATCGTGATCCTCGTATTTTTCTGATAAAAAAAGAGTACTTATTCATATTTTTCTGACACTTCTACTAATTTTTACGAATTTCCCAATATTAACTCATAAACTGAATTTCGATTTTTATAATAGAAAATTAGGGAGGGCGTGGACCGTTGGATGATCAGATCCAACGGCCAAGATCTCACGTGCAAACAGCAAGGCTCAAACTGCTTACAGGTTGACGGCGAGATCTCCGGCGAGCTCTCTCAGGAGTCTTGGACTTCCTCGCGCACGGGTGAAGATTGGACTAGCTTCGTGGGAGCTCCCCGCAGCTGGACGGCCGGTCCTCGGGTCGTGGCTCCCCTGGGATCGCCGGGTCGGCTAGGAGACCGGCGAGCTTCACAGCTTGCGGCGGAAGAGGATCGAAGGGGGAGTAGTAGGTGAGGAAACTCGGCTGCGAGGTGCCGGTTGGATGGAGCGGAGCTCGAGGATCAATTGGCGGTGAGTGAGGAGGTCAGGAGCAGCCCGCCCAGCTGCTCGACGGCGGCGGACAGAGCTAGAAGAAGGAGCTCAGAGCTCGGGGCAAGGGGCACTCGCTCCAGGCGAATTGGGCTTCGAGGGACGTCAAAGGGAGGTCGGGGAAGGATATGGAGTGCTTAAATAGAGGTGGGGGTGCGTGAATCGTAAACGCCCAAATGGGCTCCGCGGTGGTTGGAGAAGGGGTCTCACCGGCGAGGTCGTGCGCGGGGTTGTGCTCGCTTTTGGAGGTCGTGCGAGAGGTCACTAGGTTCGTGGAGGTGAGGTGGAGGCAATGCCTCGGTTGGTTGCTCGCGAAGCGGCGTGGAGTGGCGAGGAGTGGTCCGAGGTGGCTGTAGCCACGTCTTCGCGGGTCAATCGGAGGAAGAGGACGACCAGATGGCCGTCTGATCCACTCAGGATCCATGGACGCGCCATCCGATGGTCACAATTGCTCAGGAGAGTCGGGTGACGTCAGCGTCGCGAACCAAGGAGGAAAATAACCAAAACTATAGCTTGATGATTGAAATCGTGACATGTATTTGATCAAACATTAATAGAACTTGTAAAAATCGTAGAGGGAGGTAGGAATGTCCGAATGACATGAAATTTGGACCATAGCTTCACCATAGCATACCCCACATGTTGGTAAAGTTTGGGCTTGAAATTCCAATCTTTGAATGACTAACTAATTTTTAGGAGAATTAGGGTTTTGAGATATACTGAAGATTAAAGGAACAAGTATAAAAGAATTAGAAAACTCACTTTATCACAAAAAATGTATGATTTAACTACAATTAATTTAACTACAAGTACTGTATTTGTAGTTTAAAAGTATTTTTCTTTACAAATTATAAAAATGTAGCCAAAACAAATATAGTTGATTTATATAACTACAATATGGACTACATATAACAAGGTACTACAAAATCATACTCCTTCCAAATCCTCTCTTTGTCTCCTCCCCTTCCAAAATAATCAAATACTCAAAAATTTAAAATATTCTACGTGTTACTCCCACCCCTATTCGTGCGGCACACCACTTCGCATGTACCCCACTTCCCCCACCCCGGCCATCCATCCCGGTAGCACCCCCATATCTCTCTCAATCTCACTCTCTTCTCCTCCACCCATCAACCCCTAATCTGATTGTGCTTTCTCCCTCTCACCCTCATTTGCTCCCTCACGTTCTTGATCTCCTCTCGCACGCCCGGAGACTAGGAAAACATGTATGCGAAAGAGGAGTGAGAGGAAAACCAGACCTAAAGAGCGCTACTGCGTGAAGGTACGAAACTAGCATTTGGGAAAATCCGCTGAACATATCTCTACATCTTGTGCAAAACATCATTTTGGCATCGATTTCTGTATTTAGTAAAAATTTATTAAGCTTCCAGAAAAAATGTGTGAGCCATGACCGGTATTTGTTGTTTCTACATATCAATGTTGCGTCACAACAGCCAACCACTGGGCTCAACACTGAACGCTTCACTTCCAAAAGGTCTAAGGAACTATTCTATCCTAAATCAACCGTAATGGTGATAAACACCTGCTTATACGTTATCCTACGAGTCCCTCATTTTATCCCAACGTAGCAGCCTTAATGGCTAGTAAAAATATGGATACAATGTCGGATGCTAAGCTAAAAGCTCTGTATAAGACAATTACCAACAAGCACATATCGAAACTTCTTATGGCAGGGTAGGAAAATAGAGATAATATCAGGGGACTATAGATGGCACAACCTTGACGGTAGGAGAATAAGGTACTCTGTTCGAGTTATGGACTAATGGGGGTAAAGTTGTGTAATGTTAGTGTGATTTATATGTCGTTGTTTTAGGTCCTTAAATTAGTATACCTCGTTACTTATATATAGACTCTAAATTATATACCTAAAGGGTGAAAAATCTTAATCTTTCCCCAATGTCCATCTAAAATATTATATCATGAAACTCTGCATTGCCAGAATTCTGTGTAAAAGATGCAATATTTATAGTTTGAGATATAGAAATGCAGTATATATACTTGAAGTATTTTCCATAGCAGTAACAAAGTTTGTTTTATATATCTATTGTTTCATGGTCCTAGTGTTACATATCACATTCTTTGTTGTGGAATAGAAAAAAAATGATGAATTTGACATAGTATGAGGCTAGGGAATCTAAACGACTCTTTTCTGTTGTAGAGTAGTAGTTTCACTATTTTCTTTTCTCACTACAAACTGAGAAATAACATGGACTATTTTTTTATGACCTCTGTTATGTGTGAGAGATTTTCCTTGGTAAATTCTTTAAGGGATTTTGATCGATCTTAAGATCTTCCAGACATTTTTAAAATTGTGTCTACCATCTAGTAGTAGTTTGTTAGCTCCATCAACATGAGATGGTATTGACAGCAGCATGTTGCCAGATAACCCACACTCCAACTTGCAGGAAAATCCAAGTGTCATATTCTATATTGGAGGGTACTCGACTTGTGCATAGTTTTTTTCTGTGAATTTTTGCCTTATGTTCTTTCACTATTGTTTGATATCATTGTATCTGTTGAATACAGGAACTGGACCTCAACCAGATTCTTGGTTCTCCTCCAAACTCTCATTAATATCTTATCTCAGTATATATTCTAACTTTGAGGTGGTACATTCCCCTTTGACCATATTCTTCAAAATCAATCAGATCTGGTCTTTTCTCCAAAGATATGGTCATATCTTTCAGTTAATGCTCTATAGGACTTGTACGATTCCTATACAAAATCAATCATCCCTGGTCTTTTCTTGTATGCCTAGTGTTTGGGGATCTTCAATGGTTGGTAATAATTATATAACAGATCAGGGGAAGTCAAAATTAAAATGACTTGTGAATGCCATCAGTACCACTAGTAACACCCTATATTATGTCATTACCTTTCCTAAAGATGATGGATTGTTATTTATAGGAAAGCTAAATACAATTCAATTAACCTTCAACCAGCAATGTTTTTCTATAGATTTTATCATAGATCCATGTTGGGTACGTAAGAATAATTTCTTCTTAGTTCCATATTTTGCACTCAATGTGCATAGTTATGCTTATATAATTTGTTTATTCATACTGAAGCAGTTTTTGCAACATCCTTGGGTGATAGGAGACTTGGCTAAGTATGATCTAATAGATGTTGAATCCATTTCAGAAGCTACCCTACTAAGCAACTCAAGAACATGTTGGCCCAGTGTGGTGTTCCACCTCAACTTTAATACCATGATGTAGAGTTGTCATGGTTGAATACTCAAGTTCAAGGTAGGTGCTCAGATAGTGTCCTAGCACCTATAGCAATTCGTAGGTAAGATATGTGTTGCCTTTAATACTCATGCTTTTATTATGTTAGAAGTGTATGAATTCTGATAGTTGGTATATATGGGTTTATGTTTTTATTGATGTAGCACCCTTTTATACCATGGATAAGTTGGGTTGATATCTGTGAAGTAATTAGAATTTTATCTTCTTTCCTTGGGGACTTGTGACTGAACCCATTTTATGTTTGTATATTGTCTAAGTGTCTAAATGGAATTACAAATGTTGGTCTACACATCTATTACGGGTGATGGTCTAATGCACTGTCTTATAAATTTTGAGGTGAATGAAGTTTCTTGATGACCACAGAGTCCAACTTAACTTCATGGAAAATTTATTTGTGATGGTAGTGATGAAGCAGAAGTAAACACAATTATGATTGAATTAGTAACCTACAAAATCTATATTGGCATGTTTAGAAATCAGTGTTAACTTATTTCTACATTTTCTATAGTGCAAGGGTAAACATACTCTTGTGCAGACATGCTCTAGTGCTGCCATGTTCCTCCAATTTTCAGCAGAGGCATCAACTGGTTGGTAAGATATTTTAGTTAGTTTTAAACTATAACAATTGAGACATATATCATACCGTTGATTTCTGATATGTGTAATAAAATTAATGAGAGCAACATCATTTTGTTTAGAAACACTATAAGAGTCATCAAATAGTTCTAAAATATAACTTATTGCACAAGATTTCCAGCCACAAAATTATGAGTATTGTTTCTTCAAAAAAAATCTGATTTACTTGTGTGTTATTATATATAGATATATTTTTCACTACCAGACAAGTTAAGCACTCAGTTTTGATCTTAAAGTTCATGATAGTAATTTATTCTAGGATCCTATGTACATTTATGCACATGAGAAAGTTTATGCTCGACAACAATGTCAAACAAATGGGAAACAATGGGAGTATGTAGTGATTGACAATGGATTTTAATTGAAGCCAACGAGCTTCCAATTATTATGTAACAATTTTAAGATAGCATCCATGAAGAAGGTTACTCTGTTTTCACATAAGGGTTTTCGAAGAAGATCTTTAGCATTCTTTAAATTTGTGCTACTTTCCTAAAGATGTGTTCCTTCATTATGATGATATTACCTCTACTGAATGGGTTCTATTACCTTGTCTCTTATATAACTTGTGGCTCAATTTCTTCTGATTTTCAGAATCTCAGTTCTGGGTATTTTCTTAACTATAGTTTTGCTGATAATTTTTTAGTTCTGAGCTGATCATTAAGCTTTGTTATGAATCTTAAATTAGACTTAGAGCTCTGTTAGAACATTAGAAGATATATCACATAAGTTGGAAGGATAAAGTGATGTTTAACTCCTTTACTAGTAGAATTCTTAACAATACAAACTTGATCATAATAATGATTTGTGTATGGATTATTACCATGGGAAGCAACGTGTTCTTGTTTTAAAATAGTTTATCCCTCTTCTACCGGCATGGACAATGACTGAAAACATGCGCATGGTGTGAACATTCAAGTCACCTTTTTTCTTCAGTTTGATCAACATGCATGATAATTCCATCATTCCCTTGTTTCAAGTCCAATGTTATTGTTGGTGTTATATCCGAATAGACACCATAGCCACTAATAAATATGTACTGTAGCTGGTCGTTTTTATTTTTATATTCCAATCCTTTTTCATTTTGGACATGGGTTATCATTGACTATGTTTACATCATGTTATTCTACCAAGCATTAGTTGTTAGCAGTGTTTCATGTTGCATGCTGAAATACCACAATGCTATATGGTTTTGAGCATGGGATATTCCTCATTTTTTTAACTTTTCTACTAATTTTAAACATTCTAGGAAGAGTTTCTCATCCATGGTACGTCACTTACCACTCATTGATATTATGGACCTTGTCATCCATTATATAGTGATAATTTTAAGAAGGATACATATCATTTGCTTCGACTATATATAGAGGTGAAATGAGCTATATCATTGTTTCTTCATCATCCATTTGTCTCTTTTTTATACTATGTCACAGACATAGATCTTATTCCCAACTTACCCCAAACTTAAATATTTCTCTACAACTCCTTGCTTATGTCCCCAGCTGCTTGTATGAATAGTATAGGTTCCAAATACATCTAGAGAAACTCTAATGTAAACACCCAAACTATACACTGGCAAGTGTTGCAGTTCTGCAAATTTTAATTGCTCATTGGAGAGGAGTTGTGAAGTGCTTGGAAAATTACTTGAACATATTAAAGGGAAACAACGTGAGCAGTTCACTCCAATTTCATCGAGAAGATCATTATTTCATATTTTCATAATTGTAAATTTGTTTATCTTTTTTTCTTTTCTACTTGTATTTGTGTGCATGTCTAATAGTTCTTTCAGCATCTTCATAGTTACTATATCATTCATTATGGATGTCTAACCAACAACCTTACACAAATCATATTTAATTTCAGGTACATCCCTTTCTGGTGAGACACATATTTATGCATTCCAAAGTATTTTACTTATTTCAGGTAACTTGGTTAAACATTTATCCTTATTTGATTCAAGGTTGATGAACAATACCACTACCAGTAGTAGACACTTACGCATTCCAAAGTCTTTTACTCGTTATTTGGAATATGGTCACTAAAATGTCTTTTAATCAACTGACCATAGAGGCGATTTCAATAATTCAAATTGATATGCTGCAATAAATATACATCTATGGAAATTTTGTAGGACATATCTTCAAAATCAAGTGCTTATTAGGCAACTTCAAACAATTTAGCAGGGTGGTTTGGGGTTTCTTGACTTTATATATCACTATGGACACTTAATAGTAGCAAGTCTTAAGAGTCAGATTCTCAAATTCGTTCATTTGTAGCAGCTATACTAATCAGGGAGCTACTCCTTCAAACATGAACCAACATACGGTACCAGCAGACTTTAAAGGATGATAACCCAGCTGATATATATGTTTCTTGTATACTAGGATAGTATACTAGGACAATGATGATATATATGTTTCGTGTCTTCTTTTTTAAAAAAATCTATTTTGAATATATCTCGGTTTTGAATGCTCTTGTGGCTGAAATTTAGAAAACCCAAATGTTGCTTGTTTATTTATGAATAGATGTTTCTTAAAGATGATAACCCAGCTGTGTATTATTCTTTTTCTCAGCCCATGCATAATTGGGGTCACACTATGTTTTGGATACACACACTGAATACATCAATATATTTGTTTTCAACCAGCTATACATGTCGACCTGCTTTATTTATTTATCTTTGAACTATGCAGATCTAGTATATGGAATCTAATTTTACGTAGGGGTAGTGGAAAGCTGAAGACTCTGTATGGCAATATTAATCTTGAGGCATGGGGTATTCTTTTCATTCACTGCTTATTTATTTCATTCACTAGGTTTTTATTAGTTCTTGTCCTTCGACAACCCAACCAACATTTGTATCATATTTTGTGAATGTGTGGTACTTCTAATTAAAATTCTCATCTTCTATTAAATCCATAATACAGAAGTTTGATTCAGCTCCTGTTGATTGGAAAGAAGCTTGTGAGTTATGATTGCATATCACTACTGATTGGAAAGAAGCTTTAGAATTCATAATAACATAACTCACTCAGTTGATATAATATATATATATCTTAATGTTTAGAGTGTCTACTGATAACCTCGTACGTCTACCTTATCAATGTAGTTTTAAGGTAGTGACAGCTGGTTCCTGAATCCTAATTATGTTATCATATTCATTTTCAAATTCATGTGTTTAGCATTGCCAATGATGATTTATGGTATTCAGATGCGTAGACATTTTTACCTAAAATATAGCATATTAAGCACAAGATTATTTTCTTGTTGGAGATGCTACCTTTTAGGGATCATGTTAATGCTGCAATCAAAGTGATAGTGAATTTGGTGATGTCACCTGAGGACTAGAGATAAGTAAGAGGAAATTTTACTAAAGTACTCAAAATAATCCATACTCTGGTAGGAATATCTATCATTCTTCCACCATTGCAGTACCGATGTAGGTATGGTATAACTCGTCCTAGTTGAGTGCATCATGCATCAAATCATAATTTTCATTTTGGTTCTTTGTATTGTGTAAGGCTACTGCACAGTTTTGTTGTTATTGTAGTGTGTTAATTCCATTTTTCTACCTGACATGACTTTGTCTCCTGAAATTTATCTATGCTCATCTTTTATTGCTAAAATGTATGAGATATTTGTTATTCCATTCATACCAGTTTATGAATTCTTAAACATACAGTTAGTATACTGTTGTGACGGTAAGTCGGACATCATTGGAGGGGTAATGACATGGGAAATCTCTTGATAGCATGTGGCTGCTAGGAATAGATACAATATATTGTGCCACATCCACCTGAAATCACTGCTAAATTCAAATGGACTCCATGTTCCCTCATAGTGATTGAACAATGCATTACCAATGTTGGAGCTGCATCCTTGTGTTCTCCTCTGTCAAGAGTAGGGGCCCCCACCAACCTAGATATCATAAACCCTCAGCAAGAAGGGTCTATGCATTTGAGATGCTTTGTTACCATCTCTTTCAATAGGAAGAACACCTCATTCTTATAGTATCTAGATTTGGGTGCCCTTGGAATGAGCAATTGTGTAGCTTGTTTTTTTAGACTCCAACCTTTTTACTACTCAGTTTGTTCACTTTAGGAGTTATGTGGGAACTTTACTCTCTACAAACCATATAAGCAAACCATGAGGACTAATAGTGAAATGAGTCATGTGTCGTCCTTGGGTTCATCCCAAATAAATATAATTCTGATTTCATTACAAGACTTTCGTCATTGTTGATGCTAGCTTGTAGGTTCTTTCTTCTTTAACTAAACTCAAATGTTAGTCTTCTTGTGAAAGGTTCTTTTAACATCACCAGATTCATTTGTTAAACCATCCTAGCTCCTGTACTTGTTCAAGGGGCTAATATGTTGTTGAAAGGTTTGCTCTTTATTGTGATATACATAATTGACTATCATATCCTTCATGAGGTTTAATAGCGTGCTGCAGATTCCAAAAAAGGGCCAATTGCATAAATTCTCTTGAATATAAGTCTCCACCAGACAGCCTACTTGCTTGCACATGAAGATACAATAGCCTGCTTGCACGAAGGTATGCAGACAAGACGATGTATGTTATGTGTTTGCCTTACTAGTTGGCGAACAATCTTGTAGTGAAGGTACGGATCTCCCTCTTTGTATTCTCCCATCCCACCATCTTGATCAGCCTCTCAAGTGAGTCCTTGTTCCCAATCTACCGCAAAGTGTTGAACTGATGTTTCTTTATAGGAGAAACTCCCCAACATAACATACCATGTCAACTTAAGGAGTGTCAAGGGCATGCACAAGTATGCATTGAGGCTACATGACTTGATCTTGGACATATAAAGTTTAATAAGAACCTGCTTGGCTGGTGTTTATTCTGGTATGGAGTCAAGTTTACTACATGTTGATACAGATCTGAAAATTTCTGGTTTTTTATAGTTTGTTTGATATGAACCTCTTCAGTTATTTTCAAATGACCATTTCGATGGTATGCTTCTGGTGGAGGAAATCCATAGAACACAAGTGGCGGCTCCACAAGATAATGAGTATATTGTAGATTATTATGAAATGGTGATTGCAAGATAGTCATTCATTGTGGTATATTTACAGGCAATGTTGAGTAGGTGAACTTAAATTCCATCATAGTTCTCTCTGGGGTATGCCTTTGTATAGTTTATAGCTGAATTAATACATAATATCAAACTATTTGATTGTTGAATTGAAGCTTATTTTGTATATTTCAGTGTGCTTTGCTCAAAAGACGATATGATGCCTTGTATGCTTTGAAGTTGTTGTTGATTCTTGGTGAATATCAAAGGCTTATAGATCAACTTCTACAACAAAGGGAGGCGGTCAGAAAAGGATAATACAAGTGGTGGAATAAATACAAAAGAAAAATCAAGATATAAGAAGATGTGCATGATCATGTGGCATATAGAGTCTGCAGTGGATAGATGTAGTCAGAAGAAGATATTGTATACATATGTCTTTTTTCCATGCATATTGTAAAATAGGGGCCAGGTTAATGTCCTCCCCATGTGTACTCATTGTTCAAATATAAATAAAAGTATCATTGCTGACATTGTAAGCACAACTCGATCTTGATTAACATTCATCTATTTTCTTATTGAAAACCCCTCTATATTGGCAAGCGACTGATTGGATACATAATGTCTCTCACTACATATGTATGTGTAGTACATGGTGTCTTTCACTACACACTAGCTATAATTACATGTGTAGCAAGTGCTACTTTTTACTATACATGAACTACGAATACAAATTGTAACCAATGTCATCTCTCCCTACATGTCATAGGTACAAATTGAATTGTAGTCATACATTTAGCTACAATGGAAACCACACATTTATGTGTAAGGACATTTTTTACCTACAATTAGGGTTACATATGAATTTGTAGCCAAAGGAATAACTAACTACAAATTTTAAAAATGTAGCCTAAACAATTAACTACACGGGTATTAGCTATATATTATAAATGTAAGGATAAATGTAGCCAAAGCTTTTGGCTACAAATTTTGGGGTTTTCGCTACAATTTTTTTTGTAGTTAAAGACCATATTTTTTGTAGTGTATGTACATTCATCTGTCGCAAGGAAACAAACATATCCCGTCTATAGCATACCAGGGAACTCAACTGTGCCTTCTTTGAAGAAAGAGAAGAAGACTTTCGGCTAAGCGTATCAGCTACCACATTCGCCTTACCAGGATGATACTAGATAGTATGGTCATAATCATTGATTAACTCCATCCATCGACGTTGTCACATGTTCAACTCATGCTGCGAAAAGATGTACTTCAGATTCTTATGATCTGTAAATATCTGACACACTTCCCCATACAGATAGTGTCTCCAAATCTTTAACGCATGAACCACTACTGCCAATTCCAAGTCATGCGTCGGATAGTTCTCCTCGTGTTTCTTAAGCTGTCGCAAAGCAAAAGAAACCACATGATCCTCCTACATTAGCACACAACCTAAACCTTTCTTGGAAGCATCACAGAAAACAACATAGCCCTTCCCATGCTCTGGCAAGATCAATACTGGAGCACTGGTCAACTTCTCCTTCAAACTCTGAAAAGCTTGCTGACATCGATCATCCCAGACAAAAGGTACATCTTTTCTAGTCAACTTCATCATTGGAAATGCAATTGCACTGAAGTCCTTGATAAACCTCCGATAGTATCCTGCTAAACCTAGGAAACTACAAACTTCTGTTGGTGTCTTCGGTTGCTCCCAGTCCGCAACGGACTCCACCTTCCTCAGGTCCACTTTGACTCCTTCAGCAGATATCACATGACCCAAGAAGGTCATTTCTTCCAACCAGAACTCACACTTACTGAACTTGGCATACAACTGGTGTTGGCGAAGAAGAGTCAATGCCCTTCGAAGATGTTGCTCATGCTCTTGCCTGTCCCGACTATAGATAAAGATATCATCTATAAATACTACAACAAACTGATCTAAGAACAGACGAAAAACTCTGTTCATCAGGTCCATGAAAGTAGCAGGTGCATTGGTTAGCCCAAACGGCATAACCACGAACTCGAAATGACCATACCTCATCCTGAAATCTGACTTTGGTATGTCATCTGCCTTAATCCTCAACTGATGATATCCGGACCGTAGATCGAGTAGCACCACGCAACTGATCAAACAGATCATCTATCCTCGGCAACGGGTACTTGTTCTTGATCGTGACTTTGTTCAACTGTCAGTAATCTATACACAACCGCATCGATCCATCCTTCTTCTTGACGAACAACACTAGAGCACCCCAAGGTGACGTACTCGGTCGGATGAAACCTTTTTCCAACAACTCTTGCAACTGTTTCTTAAGCTCTTCCATCTCTACTGGAGCCATCCTATACGGTGTCTGTGCAACTGGATGCGTTCCTGGAACCAGATTGATCTCAAAATCAATCTCTCGGGGTGGAGGAACACCAGGAAACTCATCAGGAAACACATCCGCAAACTCTTAGACAACTGACACCTCTTCAAGACTAGGACCTTTCGCCTTGGTAGCCACAACGTGAGCTAAGAACGCCTCACATCCTTGTCATAACAGCTTATCTGCCACCATGGCTGATACCAGACATGTCAGAAGAATCTTCCTATCTCCTTGGAAGACCCACTTCTCTCCCGCATCATCAAACACAGCTTGCTTGGAACCACAGTCCAAGACAACCTTATACTTCTCTAAGGTATCCATCCCAAGGATAACGTCGAAACCATGCATATCAAGTGGTATAAGATCCACTTGGATGTTGTGTCCCGAAAAAGACAAGACACAAGATGGACACTCTTCTAGAAGCATTGAAGAACCATCAAGAGGGGTTTCTAACAACAAGCTATCCTTCTTACAACTAACAGGTAAACGACAGTTTTCAATCATACTATAGGCGATAAAAGAGTGTGTAGCACCCGGGTCAACCAGAACAGATATAAAGCAAGAAGAAGACATATCATAATGAAATAACTCCATCTGACCTGTCATTACTCGCGGGTTGACTATCGCCTCCGGCTGATTCATAGCATAGAATCGAGTCGTTGCTTGTTGTCCACATCCTCTACTTCCCTGAGCAGATGATCCAGCTTGCGACGCTTGACCGCGTCCTTGCCCTCTGCTACCACTGGGCTATTGTGTCACTTCAACATCTTTGTTTGGGCAATGTAACTTGAGATGCCTGGTCTGACCACAAAGATAACATGCCCTATCTTCAAACTGTGGCCTAAATGGCCATGTTACTGCCACAGAAGTTGTACTATGTGCCTTAGATGGCGAAGAAGTATATCCTCTTCCCTTACTCGGGGACCACTGCGACAGTATACCAGAACCTCTCATAACTAAAGGTGGCGAAAACCTGGGCTTCTTGAAGCCACCAAACCTCTGTCCCTGGAACTGAGTAGGTCTTTTGTGAGACATGGACTCTCTTTTCTCCCTTACTGACCTTTAAATCCTCCGGACAGATTCCACAAACGTAGCAAACCACTCACGGTTCTCCAACGCAGAAACAGGGGTTGTCAGCTCAGCACTCAGACCTTTCTCAAAGCGTCTGATCTGCTCCTCATCTGTCGCTGCCATATGAGGACAAAACCTCAGTAGATCCATGAACTTGGCCTCATACTCGGTGATGTTCATCATTCCTTAGCACAAGCACTCGAACTAACTGATCTTCTCATCCAGATACGTCTTCGAAAAGTATCTGCTGACGAACTCGCACCGAAAAACTTCCCAACTGATCACCTCACCAGGCCGCTTCTCCTCCTCGATGGTCCACCAGTGACCAGCACTACCTTTCAGAAGGTAGAAAGCGTGCTTTACTTTGTCTACTTCGGGAATGTCGAGGATCCAGAAAGCCTTCTCAAGGCTTGTCAGCCACATATCTGCATCCACTGGATCAGCCATTCCACCATAATCTGAAGCTTCGACTCGGTGAAGCCGCTCGAAGGTCTTCCCAATACCCGATGCTTCTCCATGGGGAGCCTGTTCTCTCAGAGGAGGCACTAGAAATCGCTCAACCATGAGATTCATCGTATCCATCATCTGCCCCATAAGTTGTTGATAGGAAGGATGTTCAAGAATGGCTGGGTCAGGTTGGGGGACCTCAGGCACCCGATCTTCATGTGCCTGCCCAAAAGCTCCATCAACTGATGCAGCATCGTTGTGCTCAGGAGCATGTTCTTCATGGTTTCTAGACATCTTGGCTTTTCTTCTGCTGAGGGCAGAAGATGTTTGTAAGAAAATCTGGACAACTCACAAGAACAGACTCAACCTAGTCCTGAATCCCTGTAGACTCAGCGAACCTAGGGCTCTGATACCAAAACTTGTGGCAACACATCCCACTATC
This sequence comes from Alisma plantago-aquatica, assembly GCA_963693085.1. Classification (NCBI taxonomy): domain Eukaryota; kingdom Viridiplantae; phylum Streptophyta; class Magnoliopsida; order Alismatales; family Alismataceae; genus Alisma; species Alisma plantago-aquatica. Next base: position 1,292,104,925 of record OY856409.1, read on the forward strand.
ACACAGACAGCGAGGTGTTACACAAAAATGTGCGGAAATCACCATAACCACAGATTACCAAAAACACGGGTTAATTAAAACTGATTGCGGAAAACTAATAAACTGTGAAACTATTACATCCAAGTCCTCGTCCTACAAAGAAACATGTTATATAAACGTATACAAGATCTGATATGTGTCCACAGCTTAGAGGAATAGCTGTCTAACCATCACATGAGTTCATCACCTGTTAATACATAAAGGCCCACATCCGGCCAGCAGCAGGATATACAGAGGATCAACAGCCATACATCGTGAAACAACGTCAAAACGCTCCCAAGGACTTGAGAGTACAGGGATGACTCTAGACTCTACTACCATAACATCAAAATAGCAGCATGTCCATCTCTTGCCTTCTACTACTCGTCTTGTTGCTCAACCGCAACTCCGCGACCACCACCTCATCTAGCTCGAACACCTGAGAACCAGTGGGGTGAGACAATTGAACATTGTCCCAGCAAGAAACTTAACTCCCCGCCGAAACTATAAAACCAGAAGGGTAAAGAAATAGAAGATAAGTGATAAGGATATAACAGGAGCAGGCTATAAAGTAAAGTTATTCATACCGACAAGCTTACCAGATGTACAGAAGGCATATAACCACTATTTCTTTATGGAACAGGATTAACAAGATAAGACATATTGCCACATAACATGAGGAACATATAAATAACTGCAAGATGTAACCAGATTAACTATACAAGCAAGGCCTCAACCAATGTTCTGTGTTTTGCCTTAAGCAATAAATACTACATGGCTGGATTACGTATTATTATGCCCTGAGGAAGTGAATTGTACTGTTCAAATCCAACCGACGGCTGTGAAACCCGGAGCCAGTGCCATACAAGGTCACATGGAAGAGCCAGACTCCACGACCTCCCACCTCGTGGTCAGTGCACGAGTACAACACAAGTAGGACCGCAGTCTCATGCTGAAGTGGCCTCAGCCACAGGGTCAGGCTACCCTCTGCCTAGCCCGCCTTGGTACAGGTATCGGCGCTAGTGAAACTGAGCCACGAGCTTGTTCACCGTGCTCTGAGCCATGAACGCATTCATGCTCCCCATATCACATATCCTGAGCCATGGGCCTGTTCACCATGCTCTTCACATACTTGGGATACGGGCCTGAATCCGCACCCTGGAGTCTACAACCAAAGTTGCACTCTTACCTCCTCATTTTAGGCTAGGCGAAACCTCACATACTCAACAATATGTGCTTTGGGTTTACCCGTAGGAGAACCCTCTTCACCATCACCAGCTCCTGACGATGATGGTCTATGGCCAGGGCAACTACATGATATATTCCACTGTGATTAATTAATATCTTTTATATGGATTGCAAGATTCAACCAAGTTATATAACATGTAAACTATAACAGGAAATAAACATCACAAAATTCAAAGTTATGCTTCTATTGTAATCACATCATCCTGATCCATCACAAGGATCCACATTACATGTTGTCACTTGGCCTCTTGCCAATCATCCAGATCCATCTCAAGGATCATCACATACCATGGGATCTCAATCCCTCTTCACATAGTGCCACTACCTCTCAAGGCTTGCATCATCATGGATAGCAATCCCCAGTACTTTATTCATGTACATTATACAGATTATTTCAGCATCAAGAGTAACAATCACAGTAGAGTTACTTCACATATACATATACCTCATAGCCCTTTTAATTGTCTAAGCATCACCAGCATGGTTAGTAACAACAATCATAGGCTTTAATAAAATGACCATGCTATCAATATAAGGTGACATCAATGATTAGATATACTTTCTTAATCATGCATCAACTTATGATCATATGCATAAGGTACATTATTAAGCAATCCACATTACATGCTCATTATCCTCCGTAGCATTATACAGACAATCAAGGTGATCACATTCGTGTGTATAACCATGTTAAGTTTAGATGAACAAGCTTTACCATAGTGAATATTATTAGGCATGCAAAGAGTCACCATCGTTTAACAAGAATATAATCCATCATAATGGCCTTCCATGATAGGCAGAACCCTCCCTAAAGGTACCCTCTACCCTTACCAAAAGTGGTATCGGGCAGGGCTCACCCTATCACCCAACCATAACGGCCGACACAAGAAGGGTACCCTGCAACGTAGCGTTACCACCAAAGGCAACAACATCAAGGTGTGCAACAGCAAGGAAATAAAACGTGCGACGGGGTGTCGGGCACCCAGCCCTATCGGGCAACGGCCTGTGTCGGGCTCAGCTGCAGCGTCCTCACAAGGTGTATATTGGGCAACATTATGTCGTGTTGGTGGGTGTATCGTGCAACAGCCCATCACAGAACATAACCAGCAACACCCCCTTCAAAGCACAACGACACCCAGCCGCATCTAAGTCAGGTGTACAAGGCTCAAACAACCAGCAAGGGGGGTCTATCGTCCAGCCAACTAAACCAGGGTCTAACAGCCGTCACAAGGCAGAGTGGTGTGATGCCCATCACAAAGACAAGGATACCGTCCACCACCAGCAAAACATATCGTCCAAGGGTCTAGGTCAAGAGGGCTATCGGGTAGCACCTCCCCAAGCTCATCATCCACCTCAAGCACAAGGGCACCCAAAACCCTAATGGGTCAAGAAGATGGCTCACCTCTCAACTTGAATGAGAGAGGGGTCTTACACATCATCTATCACCAAACGGGTAGCACAAGGACCAACCCTAGCAAGGTTCACAACTACCACCAAGCTCACCCTTCAAGTCCAAGGTGAGAGGAGGGTGTTTCTCAAGCTACTATATCACAATCTCACCTCTCAACTTGAACGAGAGAGGAGTGTTGCTCACGATTCTAGGACTCAAGCTCACTCCTCAAGACCTAGGAGAGAAGAGAGTATTGCTCACTAAGAAACCCTAGAACACATGGTTTGGCCAACAAGAACAACTAAGAGAGAAACAAAGCTAGAAACATATAAACACATGAAAGGAGGTAGTATAGTTAGGGTTAGGAGTTATGCAACCCGCCTTAAGCAAGCTCCAAGCTCCTAGAACCAAGGAAGAAGAAAGCTCCAAAGAGGATCGGCCATCAAGCTTGCTCCTCCAAGGGTGTCGTCCACCAAGCTGCCAAGGAGAAGGGTATCGTGCACCAAGGTAGAGGAGAAACTAAGGAACTAAAGGATCCCTAGCAAGAGGAAAAGAGCACATATATAGAAGGGTTTGGAGGAGAAAACAAGGTAGAACCAAGCAAGGTGTCGCCCACCTAGGGACACTTGTCCTAGTGCACGAGCCACCACTCTAGCAAGCCCTAAACACATGTCCAAGGTCATTGCTACATGCAAGCATCAAGCACCAAGTGTCCACTAGTGGTGACACAAATGAGGTCAAAGTTTGGTCAAAGGTTCTAGGGAGACACACTTGGGCGACACACCTCCATGGGCGACACAGCCCCTGGGTGACACAGCCACCTCCTTGCCCGACACAAGGTCCAAAGGGAACAAAAGCAAGGCACCTCAAGGCCCAACAAGCTCAACCAAGCCCAAAAGAACTCAAGCAACGAGCCCAAACCTTCCTCTCTACACTACAGGAAGAAAGGAGAGGGAGGAACACCTCACAAGGTGGCAAACTTGCCCAAAACCCTAGACTTGGGTTAATTGCAAGTAGCACCTCCAACTCTCAACAAGGCACAACCAAACCCTAATCACCACTAAAGGTGATTAGCAAGCGCCAAAGCATCAAGGTTAAGCAAAACAAATAGGGTAAACCCTAAACGAAGGTCAAGGTCCTTACAGTAACCATCGGGTTATAGCATACTAGGGTTTCAACAACACTAAGATAGTACTCCATGATTGTATTAGTCCTTCAAGGACTATTCATACCCAATTACCATCATTTAGTTATATTAAAGCTAGGTATAATAAGCTTTACCTCATTAGGGTTACCCATTAATTCATTATGGTGATTATAAATCATAATCATATGAGGGCAAGGGTAAGACTAAAAGTTTAAGGCATTGAACCATCAAATTCTCATCATTAGAATCATAAAATTACACTACACACTTCACCCAAAACAATGGGAATATTGAGGCATCAACTTCTAACCATTAAATGTTGAAAAGGTAAATCCATTGGTCGTTTACATAAGTAAACACCTTGAATGAATCATCTATGATGTTATTGATTTGTGATCTATAAAAGTCACCATTTAACCTTAGACATCCTTTGATTAACAACAATAAGGGTTATGTTGAGAGTAGGGTAAAACCCACAATTGACTGTTCATTTAAAACAAGCCATCATTGTCAACAAGTAAGCTCCTTAAGTTGATCATATAAAGGAAACCATCTAAATCACATTATTAGGACCAACATATTACATTATCCATCATTCCACTTTGCTGGAGGAATAAACATTAGATCTTGACCATTGGGTCAAGTTCATCTGTTAAAACCATCAATTACAGGTCCGGCCATTGCATCCAGTGACCCAAGAAACCATTGGTCTAAGGCTTAATTGATGCTACAACTATATGATTAACTCAGCATAGGTTTTGGAGACCTGATCCACCGTCATTAGTGACCATTAAGTCACCATAGGTTGTTATATCAGCACTATATTCATTAATCAACATCAAATATCAAACTAATATCACCATTGATTGATAGCATCATTAGGGTACCTAGTTGTTAATCACTAGGCTTATAATTAGGCTAACGCCTGACCTAAGGGGTGAACGTAAGTTGACACCCTTGGTCACCACCATTAGTTGTCATGAAGACAACACCATCGGTTGTTGCAATGGTACCACCATCGAGTCATGTGTTTATAGAAGAAATCAACTTTAAACCCTAAAATTGACCATTGGTTGATAGGTGCTTAGCACCATAGGTTGTCCAACCTGATCCAAGTCATATTATACCTTAGGAATAATGTAAACATGATCATGTGTTCATCTAGAACTGAAATCAGAACATGGAACATTATATAAATCAAAATCCAAGTCAAGCATAGCTTTTTAGTGCATCGATCATCATTTAAAAGCAAGAACATGAGCTAGCAAGCTTATGGTAAGCAATAAACGTGGAGCAAGTTATAAAACTTGCCTCTAATGAGAAGATAAACTCCCAAATATAAGAAAACATGAGCAGGTAGGGTAGGAAATCCAATCATAAGTTGTGAACTCGTCCATCTAGCACCTTTCTTCGTCAAATGAGCAAACCCTAAGCATAAGGAGCAAGAAAGGTAGGATTTTATAGCTTTAGAGCAATTTCTACCATGAAACATCAAGGTTACAACCTGGAGAAAAGGTAGGAGTAAGGATAACAAAGAAATAAACGGAGGAAATAAGGGGATTCTTACTCTTTTAGGTCAAGATCACTAGAAGGAAGCTTTTTAAACCCTAAAAGGAAGTCAATTGCAACCCTAGATGATTTTTCCAAGAAGATCCCCACTTTTTTCTTCCTTGGATAGGAAAATTTTAGCAGCATAGAGAGAGAACGAGGTTTGTAGATAGAGGGAAGTGGTGGAGAGAAAATGGCTCGTTATGGTGCTTAGGGATAAGTTTATTAAACTTTAAGATAAAGAAAAAGAAAAAGTTGAAGTTCTAGTATCTTTCCAAGTGTCCATGGCCTTAAACTATTAAGAATATACAAGCACATACACAAGAAGCTCCCCCACCATCCATATAGACCTACTTATATCTCCTTTGTCAAATTTCCAAGCCAATAAAATAATTCATTAGTTGATAGCTACTAAAGGTAGCTCATTCATGAAGGGGTAAACCCTAAAATACCCTTGAGGAAAACACCTCCAATCCAAGGTTAAACTAGGCGCCCCATGGCTCAAAAAGCTCAAGAATGATGAGATAACATCCAAAGAACATAATGAAAGTGATAAATTGCAAGAAAAACCTCCGAAGTGGGTAAATTGTAGAAAAGTCCAAAATGTACATAAAATTGTATAACTTGCTAAAACAGTGTCCAAATTGGACCAAATTTGAACTTAAGCTTGTCTTATGATTTCAAAGCATATCATAAAGTTATATTAGGGTTGAAGCATTAATTAAGCTTATTCAACTTATTAAGAAAGTTTAGGGGCCTTACAATAAGGCTGTCCATTCTTAACACATACCACCCTTATCCCTATCTATCAACCCAAATTTACTACATAGGACCTCATATTATCGTTGTGGGGGCCTGTGTAGTGGGTTATAAATTTAATTTTTTTTATTACTCTAGATCTGCTCCTTTTGGATGTGTGATTTAGGTCAATCAGGCATGACTCCAGCTCCCCCCAATGCCTCCAATCTTCATCTTTGACCTCCGTTCAAGTTTCCTTGAGGTCTAGGGAGTCTTCCCCAACCTCCAGCTATTCATTCCAACACATTTTGACCTCCATTTCTCCACTGGCAAAGAAAATCTGATCATTCCTATGATTTATTTCGTCCACCCAAAATCCTTGCAAAATGAAGACAATTTCAAGACGGTGAAAAAGGGGATCTGAAGCGGCATCCAAGCTATTAGAGACACCAAAAGCCTCCAACATTATCCCACCATACTAGTGCCCCACTCTATCTTCATCCTACTCTATTTCAGGCTCTCTTCCATGTTCCGCATCAGTGAGAAACTCTCATCTATGTTCATCTTGAAGTCTCCACACCATGGTCCCACCTATATCCAATAAGGAGAGGAAGAAATTTTATCAAATCATGAGATGGATGACATCATGGACTCATTTGAGATACAAGATCAAGTAGGGAAAGGAGAAGGAAGAAGTTTTTTGTCACACCATCTTCATGCCCACCTCAGCAGTCTACTCCAGCAAGACATTCCACTACTTCGGCACAACCACATGCTACATAACAACCTACAAGGAGGAGGTTGTTGATAGATAATGAGGAAGATGATGATCCAATTGAAATTGCTCCTCTCAACTTGGACACCAGTTCAAGGTCACATGACTATCAAGAAGAAGAAAAAGAGGGCACAAAGATTTCGGAGGTGGAGGATGAACCATTGGACATGTTATCAAGGTTGGAAGCAGAAAGGATGGATGTCCGAGGAAAGAAACCCAAGGGATCCACTTTTGTAGAGGAGCAAAGAGGATAGCTTTTATAAAACCTCTTCACCCCAAGTGAATTTCAAGGAGGGTGATCCCCATGAGGTATTCTTCCATGTCTACTATGCAAGCCCTAGGGATTCTGTGTGTATTCAAGATGTATTTAGAGCTAATGGGGTTGTACAATGTGTTGACTTAGCTCTAAGAAACCTACAATGAGGCAGCTCATGAGTCCTTTAGGTCACTAGATAAGGACAGTATTCAAGACAAGGATGTTGTATGGTTTAGGCTTGAAGATCCCACACATGTTTTAAAGGCATCCCAAATTAACATTTTTTTGCTCCAACTCTAGGATGAAATTTGACAAAGGTGGGAGATATAATTATTCAAGAATGTGGAAAGACCTCAACGTCCAAGAAACATTTGCAGCGAGATAGTCCAATACCAGTGGGTTGCATAACCCCATCATGAGGTACATTCATAAAGTCTTGACTAACTCTATCTTTGTCTGATGTGATAGTTGAGGTTGTTGCTCCCAAAAAGATACTTTTGTAATAACCATGATGAAAAATGATAAAGATGTCAATCTAGGGGCTATGATGATTGACCATATGAAAATAATTCCCTATAAGAGAAAAAAAAACCCTTTCATAATGAGGGGATAGTTACTACTATTTCTCTATCCCTAGGTTGCAATCTAGAGGGTATTACATAGGCAAAGGGGACCAATTATATTGACTTGAACCGGTTGAACGGTCCTAGATGATCTCCCTATGCAATAAAAAGATTATCTCCAATATGAACCCTGGGTATCCTGCCTCACCCAGAGCTTAATTATCACACTAGTGTTCTAATTAGTGAGGTAGGACCCATAGAAGATTTTAGACAACAAATTTCTCAATGGGAGGAGGATCATCCTAGAGAGGGATTTGGTGCACTATAGTGGATCTACCTAAGGGAGAAGTAGAAACCAATGTACCTAAGCAACAACAAGCAAGCCAGCAACCTCACCGCACTAGACAAAAAGAAGATGATTTTGATGTGCAATAACCCACATTGAACATCTATGAAATATTCATCATACATGCATAGTCGGACGGTATTCAGATAACATAGAAAGCCATGTGGTTGGATAAACAATAGATGCACCATTAAATCAACCACATGTACTACTTTCATCATGTATAGTTTGGAGAAACCCCTAATGGGGGCAAGAGTTATAGGGATCCCTATCTGGTTATTAGGAGACATACCTACCTCTAGAGGAGGACTATTGGGGACAATACTACTAGCATCATCCACCACATGAGGGGCCATCACCAATGTTGTTGGGTTTTAGGGGAGATAGAGGAAACAAAAAAAAATTACTCCCCAAACCCAGAGTAAAGGAATTGCATCAACGTCTATACAGTAGGAAGGATGGTTTGTAGAGGCGTACCTTGTCTCGAGGCTTGCTCGACAACATTACCTCGCAGCTCGTGCGGTCTTCACCTCCAGTCTTGGATGGTGTCTGTGCAACTCCTAGTCTCATCGGGATTGTCAGGATTGACAGCTATCCTCCGAGCGGCAAAAGTCTCCCGCCTCTATAGTAGTCCACACGGACCACTTGGAACTCTGATTGTCTTGTCGCATAAGGCACCAGAAGGATTTGTACCCTCCTGTCAATGTACTAGTCACCGACACACTCTCCTACAACCAGTCACTTTTCTACAGTTGTCTTTCCCTTGATGTGCCTCCCTAATCAGGTAGCACTTGCTCGGGCTCTCCTGGTTACCACAACCAGAGAGAATGACAACTTTATAGAGCAACTAGTATTCTGAGTTATACTTGAGAAGTCCCTAGTACCCCTATATATATAAGAGGGTCATGGGACAGGGTTCTCTACCCCGGGCAATGCGGGATTAAAGCAGGAGTAGAAGGGTTCAAGATTTTCCACAAAACAACCTACTGTGCCATCTAAACCGATCATTTCAAGCATGAAACGATTAGTTGGGGACCTGATCCGATCGTTTCACACCTCAACCGATCGGTTGGGGCACCTAAGTCGACCGGTACACTTCTAAACTGGTTGGTTCACTTCCCTAGTCAGTTCCCGATTGACTTTTCCTCTTTTATTTTGAATTGATCCAAATATCAATTCTTGTTCCAATCAAATTGGACAAGTGAAACGAAGAGAAATTTCTTGCCAACCTGACTTTCCCAACTTGCTCGTTTGGACTAGTTGAGCCAATCGGTTCAACCCTTGAACCGATCGGTTCAGCCTGTCTTGAGTCGATCGACTCACCAACCTGAGTCGATCGATTCACCAAGCTGAGCCGATTAGTCATCATATGAGCCGATCGGTTGGGAGTGCAGACTGTGCAAAATCAGTCAATTGCAGTTTCAATCAATCTGATACTCTAATCAATCGGTCCAACACCTTGAACACTATGATACTGAGCTATCAATTGATTGAGTGTTTAATTGAACTACAAAACTCCTTTAGTAATCAATCTAAACATCATTTGTGGACAAAATCCTCTTCCAGGTTAAATCCTTTATGTCTGACCATATAGGCCCATTTCACGTTGGCAGTGAAAGTCCATAACACTTATGACTTCACAAGCAAAGAATGGTGCCTAGTCACACATCAGTGCTACCCAAGTGAAAAGGAAAGTTGGAGAACAACTTTCAATCCTACAATCCGTGAATGGTGTTACAGTGAATGTATAATTCCTTTGTCTCTGATATCCCGAATGAACTCAAGGCATGGAACAGTCATCCTGTCAACATTCATTCACTTTCTTGATCTTAGAGTAGACTAGAGGAGATATGTATGACATCAATATCACATAGTGATTCACACATGCGTGCGCACACCTATCTCAATCCTACTCATCAAGTGGCCATGGATATCAAACTCCCTCAGGAGGGACAAATCCCATATCTATCACTCACCCCTCAAAAGCCCCATGTGTCAAAGCCACCCAATCATCACCTTTATAACAACCCATGTTTTAGGACTGCGTTTGATGATGTCAAAGTGTACCCAACGACATGTGTTGAGTGTAGTGATTTCAGGTCAAAGAATCACACTCACCACCATCACTGTGAGAACTGACTGTGACTACCATGTCATGGTTCCATGTGTCAAACTCACGGTGGGTCTTTGCGGTACACTTGTTCTCTAACAAGTACATATGTGTTTGGTTTGATATCTTCATATCATGACTAATGAGATTTTGTCATCAACCAACACCACAATCTAGTCTTGTGTGTCATTGTTGTCTATCTACCTTCCACAATGACATCTAACTAGGGACATAATAAGAATGAACAAACTCTTAGCATCCGTATGATCTCATCGTTCAGGTCCTCAACCTGAAGGCATACGTCATTGAGTACTGTCATTCTCTAGACATTCAATCTATTTTATCATTATCTCATATGACTAAACCATAAAGAAGTGGAAGCTTGCCTTTGCTGTTTATCAAATCAATCTTAATGTATCCCACCAATCATCCCATGATTGGATCTCAGTGCATACATACCAACAAATACCACCACATCAGTAGTGACTCCAACCCTATCACTCATAGACTTTAATGTCATGTTGAGGACAACACAATTCAAAAGTTTGGGGTAGTAGGGTGGTAACCCCTTTCTCTTTATCATTTTGATACATGTTTCACCTATTCCACCTTGTTTTGTGATGATTGTCGATTGCAAAACCTTTACTTAGATTAGAATTTTCTTTTTTTGCATACATGCATGCATATAGTTTACTTTCTTGAATTTTGTGTAATTAAAAAAACTTTTTCCTTTCTTGCATTTCATGTAGTTTTTTGTGATTTCTTATGTGTTTTAGTTAGAATTTTCTTTCTTGCTATTTATTGCTTTTAGTGTAGGTTTATATGTGATTTAGAGAAATTTGGCAAGATTTTGAATAATTTTGCCAAAACTTAATCATTATCCGAAAAGTGTGTTATATCTTAATCTCTATCATAATGGGAAAATATTGAATTGTATGACCTTTGATGAGTGCAGATCACCATGTTTATCATGTTAATTTTATTGATATACTTGCATGGTTGATTTCATACATATGTATCATCTTTCTCTAATTAACTGAATGGTGGAAGCAATCAAAGCAAGCACAAGATGCTTAGGGCTTGCCATGATTTGTGAAAAAATAACATCGTTGTTGCAACTACTCATTTCATTTTGATTTGTCCATGATTGTTAAGTTTGTGGAACCAGTGTGCACATAGTAACCTCTGTGAAAATCCACTATTAGTGCCCCATTATCGACTTGATATTTCTTCTATCATTTTCTTATCTCTCTGCCTCATGGAAGGATGCCAAAGTGCACACATTAGCCTTGGACACCCTCCAAGTTTTGGGTGGCCATGTCTATACCCCCTCGCTTATTCGAATCAGCACATGCCCTCCTTTCACATGAGACAAATAAAAAGAAAGAAAAAGAAATAAGAGATGGCTCTATGTAATATCCTCTCAAGAAGAAAAACAAGATGGGTGCTCCTATGTAATAGCACCCCAACTCCTTTCCATAACCCTCTCTTCTCTTTTTGTTCCTACTTGGTTAGGGAAAAACAACACTACCCACCTATTCTACACAAGCCAAGTGGGTCACTAAGTATGGATTGAACTTATAGGAGAATGCATGCATATGAAAGTCATTTACCTAACTAGCTTGAGCTGAATATTGTAAAATATATGATTCACCTGGAGCCTTTTTGAATGTATGCTACTTACAGAAATTGTGATTCACTATATTTGAAATCTAGGTGTTGTGTGCTTTGTTCATTGTCAAACCATGAAGGTATAGAGGGGAGAGATGGAATGCATGTATCTACCAAGGGTGAAGTATGTCTAGTCAAATCATCATGTTTCATATGGGTTAGTGCTATCATGATTTCCAATTGAACAAAATTGAAAAGAGATTGAGTTGGAGCATGCTTGAGGACAAGTATGTTTTAAGTTTGAGGGGTGATTTAGCCATAATTTAGGGCTTCACCTTGTGCTAATTTACCTTGTATCATATCTAAGAATGTTATTTGCATACTACTTCTCCCAATAAATAGTTTATTGTCAAATGCACTTATTGAGGTTCTTTGCATGATTTTCAGGTACCTTGACCATGTTTTGTATCAAAGGGATAGAATTAGGAGGATCTAAGGGCTTCTCCATCCTTATAGGATCCTAAGGAGATACCAGGAACTGCCCCAACCTAACCCTAGTGGTCAAGGGTCAAGCTAAAACAAAGAACTCCATAGATTGTCATAATGAAGATCAAAATGCAAGGAAAAGAGCCCAATGTGATTTTGGTGTCATGGAATGACCATGCCACAAATGTCAAACTTACATTACAAATATAGTGCAACGAAAATTCCAAGGAAGCTCAGCAACATGGCCATGCTGGCCGGAATGGTCGTGCTAGCCAAAATAGTTGTGCTGCCAGCACCCAGCAGGCTTGTGCCAAGGAGAATGACCCTCATCCAATTCCCCCACCATGACCATGCTATCCATCATGCCCATTATAGAAAGAGATCACTAAGGTCATGCTTCCCAGCACAGACATGCTACCAACCTTCAAAAACCCAAAATTTAACCTGATATTTTCTCTTCCTCCATGGTTATTCTTCCTCAGCATGACTCTATTCCACCTCTCCACCAACATTGTTGTTCTACCCAGAATGGATGTTCTGCCACCCAAACCCAAGTTCTTCCTAGATTTGGTTTTACCTAAATACCACCACTCAATCTTATGCTCCCCAAACCACTATATAACCATTTGTAGTGGCTGGGATCTGAAGGTTAGCTATCACAAGCATTCAAGGTAGCGCCTACTCCCCTCCTACTCATTTCCACTTATTTTCCATCCCATTTTCACCTTTTTGTCACCTCAAAACCCTAGTTTTCTGGGGTTTTGACCACTCCATCTACAATTCCATGTCATCCATCAATGAAGGAGCAAAGATGGCGTGCATATACATCTCAAGGTTGGGACTGAGGATTCTTCACCAAGCATACATGGCTATCTACTTCTTCTTCTTTCTGTATTTTGTGTATTATGAGTAGCCACGCCCGTAGGTGGGCTGTTAGGGGTTGCAAATATGACTTTGATACCATGCTAGGGATAATTAATTTTCAAACTATATAATTTCATTTTATAATGATTATATTATACTTCTATCTAATTTCCCATGGATCACATTGTGGTTTATACTTGAAATCGCCTAGTTTTCAGGGGAAATGGCTTATATGTAGCTATTTTGAGATTTTCTCCTAGGTTCAACTAGTGGATCCCTAGATATCTACCCATCTTCCTACATATTAACCATTATACTGGACCAAGGTGAGGGATCAACTATCTAGTTTAGAAGCACTTAGTGCAACTGGCTTGGAGTTGTCTGAAGGCTAGATGGTAGGTGATGTGTGGTGCAAAACCCTCATTTCCATCCTCTATTACTACCCTTGACCCCCAATTGCCCTAAGAGATTCTATCATAGAAACCTAGATTTTTTACATCTTAGTTGAATTCCACATAACCCTAATCAGATGAGACTCACAAGGTTCGATAGGACAGAGAATAGATCCCTTATACACACCCTATTCCATCCATGGCCAATTAGTATTTTAGGGAAATTCTCTATCATCTGACTTGCTTGTTTGGTTTGATAATCTAAATTATGATTCGTGCTTGCATGTAATGACCCTCCAACCTAGGAGGTAGTCACATTACCCCCAAACAGCTAACACTTCCATTAGATGATCAAAATCTTTAAGTTATCTCTTGTTTAATTAGTTTTAGCTTCGTTAGTCTTCTTGGCTACTTTCTTAGTTACTTGCCTTGTTCGTGGTAGCTAGACCTTGCTAGAGTAGTTATATTTTTTTATAGTCACTTGTTCCTACCATATCCAGTTGATTTCTAGTTTAGTCTCCTGATTGTCATTTTGCTTAAATTGCTAGTGTGTTGTCTTTCTTTCCTAGTTTAGTTAATTTCCTCCCATTTTAATAGTTAGGATTGCTTTGTTAATTTGTTGTTAGTGTTAAATTTCTATTGCTTGTCCTAGTGTAATTCATTTCTTAGCTTTCCTACTTTGTTAATTTGACCTAACTTATCTAGGGTTGAAGAAGGTTCTGCTCTAGTAATTCTTTAATTGCTTGTTTCACCACTCTAATATAACTCAAAACCAAAGTTTCACCCCTCAACCCTAGACTCTACTTTTGGAACCTACCCATAGAAAACTAAAAACTAGTTCCCCCTCTCTCCCTTGGGTTCTACCCCGAGTTGCCATTCTATGTACTAATCATGATCTCGTGCACTTGCGAATTTGTTTAAGAGTGTATCCAATTGGGTATTATAAATATTTTGAAAGACCTAGGTGTGTGCCTAAGGCGTGTCCAATCATGTCAAGTGACTGGGTGTATTGTGGATGCATTAGTAACTTGACTACCTACCTTGAGAGATAAGAGAAATTTTAACTCCCTCTCCTATTTCCATGTAGATTACCAAAAAGATGGTTTTCTATTGGTCCTAATAGTGCAAATAAGATTAGGGGTCTTGCATATTTTCTACTGGTCCTAATAGTGAAAATAAGATTAGGGGTCTTGCATATTTTCTACCATGACATGCATCGGTATGCCCTTATCCTAGTGAACTCCCATGTTACATATCGATACTCATAAGCTGTTGCTTTCATAGTCTTATGTTGTTGTGATTCTTCTACACGGTTTCTCTATATCATGATCTTTGTTTATGCACAAAATTTTCTTTCTTTCTACTTCAAATGTTAGTACTTACATATGTTGTTACTATTGTCATTACTTCCTTGCATGTAATGTAAATAGTTTAGATAGGTTCATCCTCAACTACCTAGGAAGTTATTGGCTTTTAATGATTTTGTTTTCTCCCCTTGTGTGTGTCTATATGTACACACACACACATGCACACACACACACATATATATATGTATATATATGTGTCTATATATATATATATATATATATATATATATATATATATGTGTGTGTGTGTGTGTGTGTGTGTGTGTATAGATATGTATGTATGTATGTATGTATGTGTATATATATATGTATATATATACATATATGGGATTAAGAGAGAAAGATTTCTCCCCCCCCTCTCCCACATGCCCGTGGCGGAGGTCGAACGCCCGGAAGGGTGGTAAATCAAGGCAGCAACTGGGATTTGAACCCGGGTCCCTTCATGAGGAGACATCGTGCTTGACCACTTGAGCCACTCCTTGTCGGCTATATATATACATATATATATATATATATATATATATATATATATATATATATATATATATATATATGTATGTATGTATGTATGTATGTATACATACATACACACACATATACATGCATAGCCACACATACATATAGACACACACACACTCTTGTAGGCATAGGAGGAGTACAATCACCCTTACTAAATATGTGGTTTACCCATCCATGGCCTTTGGCCAATGCTATTAGGTTGAGGATAATCATGTCATGTCCACCTCTATGTGCTCTCTTAAATGTAGAACAATTAGATGAGAAAAATTATGATGATAACAAGGTGCGAGGGCATATTGGTCATTTTTCAAGTTCCCTTGTTTAAATAATAAAAAATCAGTTTAACTTAGAAAAAGCATAGGAAAAAGGGGTTTTACCAAACAATACATATATATATATAGGTATTTGAAATAAAAAAATGCACCTAAATTATTGATGTAGATTTTATGACCTACTTTTGAATTTTCCAGTAAGGATATTTCTAGGGTTTTGAATATTTAAGTGAACTAGCATACAAAAATGTGGTTTTACCAAACAATACATATATATAGGTATTTGAAATAAAAAATGCACCTAAATTATTGATGTTGATTTTAGGACCTACTTCTGAGTTTTCCAGTAAGGCTATTTCTAGGGTTTTGAATATTTAAGTGAATTATTGTTAACCCTAATTAACATATAATGTAATTAGGTGTTCAAAGGCCTTGGTCACTAACTCTAGGATTATTTTAAATATCTAGTCCACCGTTTAAGGAACGTATGTCTACTTTAATTTTTAATTGAGAATTAATGACTTGAAAACCCCAATATTCTCCTTTGAGGAATTTCCCAGATTTAGTTCATATTTAAATCCTATTTTAACTTTTTTTTAAATATCCTCTATTACGACCTGATTCTCCATTCTTGGCTATGATAACAAATAAGATCCTTGTTTTATGGGTCCTTTGACCCCACCTTAGTTGTGTTGGATGTATTCATCCCTCATGAACTTGAAAATATTCCAAATTGGTTTAGGATCTAATCTAGTCTATTATACATGTGATATTCAGACTAGAAATATCAATAAGTAGCCTACCCAAACATTCAATGTTGGGGTTTTATTTACCGTGCTATATGTTATGTATTTAGGCATTGCGATTTTTTTCCTCATGCTAGACACTAGGGATTTATTCCTCCTATCATGATTAATATGTTGGACATTAAGGTTTTATTACTCCTTCCATGCCTTTGAATATATGGTTTCCTAGACCTAATTTAGACAATGCTAGTATTTGTTATAATCAACATGAAATTCATAATTGTTATGATTAGTGAAATGATAAAAAGGCAACAAACTCTATATTCCTAAACTTTTCTCTACATAAAATGTCTCAAATGTTTATTATTCATTGCAGTGTTTAACTTCCTCTTAAAATTACATAAACATGTATATCTCTCTTTGAACTTGGAAGTTCCTTATGATCGTCATTAAAATCTTCATAATTACAAAATATTTACTTTATGCACATATACCAGTATTTCTTATGCATGGCTTCTTTTATTTCCTTTTTAGGTGTTGTTCCCAACTCATGCTAATGTTGATAAGCTTGCAGATCAACTTTATGTGGAGTTACCTTAGGAGAATTACATTTTTTGGATCTTTCAGGGAAGGTCGATTTTCTCTCTATAGTTGATATCTTTAGTTATATCCCTAGTTTCATTTAGTTTTTCATTTATGGATCATGTTGATGGATATCGTTGAAGCTTTGCAATATCTTAGTTTTGTTTCTACTGCTACTTGACTCTATGTACCTACCATTTTGAGAAACACACACACCCTTTTTGTTTTAATTAAATATTGGTGAATGGTAGGACAAGGTTGCTTGTTTTTTTTCTTAATTATAGTGAGGAGTGGATCTTCTATCACCTCCCACTCCTTACAACTCACCTCTAGTGATCCCATATTTCCAATTTACAGATTAGGCACAACCCCTTATTATGGTTCTTTCCAATGCCATGGTTGTCCCTTGTATTGGCATATATCCTAAGAAAGAGATGACTCTTCTTTGTCATACTCTCATTTTGCTATGTTGGAAAGTTGTACTACCACACCTACATCTAAAAAATCCAAGGAGAATCACATGCTAAATTTTTTCAAGATGCAACCACCCTATTTTAATAATGAGAGTGTTATACATGTTGGACAAGGATGGCAATTGGGTTTTGGCATTGGAGCATACCTTCATGGCATTGTGTGACCTCCTCGATTGAAGGTTTTCTTTGCTTTGTACTTGTTGGATGGCCCAACATGAGTTTGGTGGAATGATGTCTCTCACTTGTGTAACACCTCCACTATGACATGTGAGTAGTTCCTCACAGTAGTCTATGATAAATATATCTACTCCTTCCATGCCTTTGAATATATGGTTTCCTAGACCTAATTTAGACAATGCTAGTATTTGTTATAATCAACATGAAATTCATAATTTTTATGATTAGTGAAATGATAAAAAGGAAACAAACTCTATATTCCTAAACTTTTCTCTACATAAAATGTCTCAAACATTTATTATTCATTGCAGTGTTTAACTTCCTCTTAAAATTACATAAACATGTATATCTCTCTTTGGACTTGGAAGTTCCTTATGATCGTCATTAAAATCTTCATAATTACAAAATATTTACTTTATGCACATATACCAGTATTTCTTATGCATGGCTTCTTTTATTTCCTTTTTAGGTGTTGTTCCCAACTCATGCTAATGTTGATAAGCTTGCAGATCAAGTTTATGTGGAGTTACCTTAGGAGAATTACATTTTTTGGATCTTTCAGGGAAGGTCGGTTTTCTCTCTATAGTTGATATCTTTAGTTATATCCCTAGTTTCATTTAGTTTTTCATTTATGGACCATGTTGATGGATATCGTTGAAGCTTTGCAATATCTTAGTTTTGTTTCTACTGCTACTTGACTCTATGTACCTACCATTTTGAGAAACACACACACCCTTTTTGTTTTAATTAAATATTGGTGAATGGTAGGACAAGGTTGCTTGGTTGTTTTCTTAATTATAGTGAGGAGTGGATCTTCTATCACCTCCCACTCCTTACAACTCACCTCTAGTGATCCCATATTTCCAATTTACAGATTAGGCACAACCCCTTGTTATGGTTCTTTCCAATGCCATGGTTGTCCCTTGTATTGGCATATCTCCTAAGAAAGAGTTGACTCTTCTTTGTCATACTCTCATTTTGCTATAGTGGAAAGTTGTACTACCACACCTACATCTAAAAAATCCAAGGAGAATCACATGCTAAATTTTTTCAAGATGCAAACACCCTATTTTAATAATGAGAGTGTTATACATGTTGGACAAGGATGGCAATTGGGTTTTGGCATTGGAGCATACCTTCATGGCATTGTGTGACCTCCTCGATTGAAGGTTTTCTTTGCTTTGTACTTGTTGGATGGCCCAACATGAGTTTAGTGGAATGATGTCTCTCACTTGTGTGACACCTCCACTATGACATGTGAGTAGTTCCTCACAGTAGTCTATGATAAATATATCTACTCCTTCCATGCCTTTGAATATATGGTTTCCTAGACCTAATTTAGACAATGCTAGTATTTGTTATAATCAACATGAAATTTGTAATTGTTATGATTAGTGAAATGATAAAAAGGCAACAAACTCTATATTCCTAAACTTTTCTCTACATAAAATGTCTCAAACATTTATTATTCATTGCAGTGTTTAACTTCCTCTTAAAATTACATAAACATGTATATCTCTCTTTGGACTTGGAAGTTCCTTATGATCGTCATTAAAATCTTCGTAATTAAAAAATATTTACTTTATGCACATATACCAGTATTTCTTATGCATGGCTTCTTTTATTTCCTTTTTAGGTGTTGTTCCCAACTCATGCTAATGTTGATAAGCTTGCAGATCAAGTTTATGTGGAGTTACCTTAGGAGAATTACATTTTTTGGATCTTTCAGGGAAGGTCGGTTTTCTCTCTATAGTTGATATCTTTAGTTATATCCCTAGTTTCATTTAGTTTTTCATTTATGGACCATGTTGATGGATATCGTTGAAGCTTTGCAATATCTTAGTTTTGTTTCTACTGCTACTTGACTCTATGTACCTACCATTTTGAGAAACACACACACCCTTTTTGTTTTAATTAAATATTGGTGAATGGTAGGACAAGGTTGCTTGGTTGTTTTCTTAATTATAGTGAGGAGTGGATCTTCTATCACCTCCCACTCCTTACAACTCACCTCTAGTGATCCCATATTTCCAATTTACAGATTAGGCACAACCCCTTGTTATGGTTCTTTCCAATGCCATGGTTGTCCCTTGTATTGGCATATCTCCTAAGAAAGAGTTGACTCTTCTTTGTCATACTCTCATTTTGCTATAGTGGAAAGCTGTACTACCACACCTACATCTAAAAAATCCAAGGAGAATCACATGCTAAATTTTTTCAAGATGCAACCACCCTATTTTAATAATGAGAGTGTTATACATGTTGGACAAGGATGGCAATTGGGTTTTGGCATTGGAGCATACCTTCATGGCATTGTGTGACCTCCTCGATTGAAGGTTTTCTTTGCTTTGTACTTGTTGGATGGCCCAACATGAGTTTGGTGGAATGATGTCTCTCACTTGTGTGACACCTCCACTATGACATGTGAGTAGTTCATCACAGTAGTCTATGATAAATATATCTACTCCTTCCATGCCTTTGAATATATGGTTTCCTAGACCTAATTTAGACAATGCTAGTATTTGTTATAATCAACATGAAATTCATAATTGTTATGATTAGTGAAATGATAAAAAGGCAACAAACTCTATATTCCTAAACTTTTCTCTACATAAAATGTCTCAAACATTTATAATTCATTGCAGTGTTTAACTTCCTCTTAAAATTACATAAACATGTATATCTCTCTTTGGACTTGGAAGTTCCTTATGATCATCATTAAAATCTTCGTAATTACAAAATATTTACTTTATGCACATATACCAGTATTTCTTATGCATGGCTTCTTTTATTTCCTTTTTAGGTGTTGTTCCCAACTCATGCTAATGTTGATAAGCTTGCAGATCAACTTTATGTGGAGTTACCTTAGGAGAATTACATTTTTTGGATCTTTCAGGGAAGGTCGGTTTTCTCTCTATAGTTGATATCTTTAGTTATATCCCTAGTTTCATTTAGTTTTTCATTTATGGACCATGTTGATGGATATCGTTGAAGCTTTGCAATATCTTAGTTTTTTTTCTACTGCTACTTGACTCTATGTACCTACCATTTTGAGAAACACACACACCCTTTTTGTTTTAATTAAATATTAGTGAATGGTAGGACAAGGTTGCTTTGTTGTTTTCTTAATTATAGTGAGGAGTGGATCTTCTATCACCTCCCACTCCTTACAACTCACCTCTAGTGATTCCATATTTCCAATTTACATATTAGGCACAATCCTTTGTTATGGTTCTTTCCAATGCCATGGTTGTCCCTTGTATTGGCATATCTCCTAAGAAAGAGTTGACTCTTATTTGTCATACTCTCATTTTTCTATAGTGGAAAGTTGTACTACCACACCTACATCTAAAAAATCCAAGGAGAATCACATGCTAAATTTTTTCAAGATGCAACCACCCTATTTTAATAATGAGAGTGTTATACATGTTGGACAAGGATGGCAATTGGGTTTTGGCATTGGAGCATACCTTCATGGCATTGTGTGACCTCCTCGATTGAAGGTTTTCTTTGCTTTGTACTTGTTGGATGGTCCAACATGAGTTTGGTGGAATGATGTCTCTCACTTGTGTGACACCTCCACTATGACATGTGAGTAGTTCTTCACAATAGTCTATGATAAATATATCTACTCCTTCCATGCCTTTGAATATATGGTTTCCTAGACCTAATTTATACAATGCTAGTATTTGTTATAATCAACATGAAATTCATAATTGTTATGATTAGTGAAATGATAAAAAGGCAACAAACTCTATATTCCTAAACTTTTCTCTACATAAAATGTCTCAAACGTTTATTATTCATTACAGTGTTTAACTTCCTCTTAAAATTACATAAACATGTATATCTCTCTTTGGACTTGGAAGTTCCTTATGATCGTCATTAAAATCTTCGTAATTACAAAATATTTACTTTATGCACATATACCAGTATTTCTTATGCATGGCTTCTTTTCTTTGCTTTTTAGGTGTTGTTCCCAACTCATGCTAATGTTGATAAGCTTGCATATCAACTTTATGTGGAGTTACCTTAGGAGAATTACATTTTTTGGATCTTTCAGGGAAGGTCGGTTTTCTCTCTATAGTTGATATCTTTAGTTATATCCCTAGTTTCATTTAGTTTTTCATTTATGGACCATGTTGATGGATATCGTTGAAGCTTTGCAATATCTTAGTTTTGTTTCTACTGCTACTTGACTCTATGTACCTACCATTTTGAGAAACACACACACCCTTTTTGTTTTAATTAAATATTGGTGAATGGTAGGACAATGTTGCTTGGTTGTTTTCTTAATTATAGTGAGGAGTGGATCTTCTATCACCTCCCACTCCTTACAACTCACCTCTAGTGATCCCATATTTCCAATTTACAGATTAGGCACAACCCCTTGTTATGGTTCTTTCCAATGCCATGGTTGTCCCTTGTATTGGTATATCTCCTAAGAAAGAGTTGACTCTTCTTTGTCATACTCTCATTTTGCTATAGTGGAAAGTTGTACTACCACACCTACATCTAAAAAATCCAAGGAGAATCACATGCTAAATTTTTTCAAGATGCAACCACCCTATTTTAATAATGAGAGTGTTATACATGTTGAACAAGGATGGAAATTGGGTTTTGGCATTGGAGCATACCTTCATGGCATTATGTGACCTCCTCGATTGAAGGTTTTCTTTGCTTTGTACTTGTTGGATGGCCCAACATGAGTTTGGTGGAATGATGTCTCTCACTTGTGTGACACCTCCACTATGACATGTGAGTAGTTCCTCACAATAGTCTATGATAAATATATCTACTCCTCCTTGACAAAGAAAGATGTTGTGTTCTATAGTCTTAAGAAAGGATCATTGTGTGTCTCCACCTTTGTACAAGGATTCCTTCTCTTAGAGTGCTACATCACCATCCTTGAAAAGGCTTGTCAAGTCAGTCTTTCCACAGAGGACTTATACTACCATGCCATGTGTGGCATGGTTCCACAACTTCCACTTACTTTTTAGTATATTGTGGATAAAGCACTAATTGTGTAGGCATACCATTGGTTTTTGAGCCCCAACCCATACGGCAACATCAACAAGAAATTTTTTTTACTAAAGATTAGAGGCGTCCTAGGTCCAACCTTGGATACCAACACAATCCACTAGGAAAGAGCTATGTGAGGAACCCTACAGCCCAAAAAAGGCAACAAAAATCTCATATACTGACAGTGTAGCCAAGACAAGCACATCCAACCCCAGTGTCCTCATATTTAGCAAGATATTCCCCAATGTATCCTCCCATGCAATGACAACTGCACCAGCCACACATCAACAACAATTATAAGTAGGTGTGATGACCCCCTTTCAGAAGATGTGTGAGATGCATCTACTATGTAAAGGTTGAAGTTGTGTAAGTTGATAATAATGTCAACTAAGTTAACATAAACTTAAACCCACATCTTATATCAATACCCTTTTTATTATGAACATGATTACAATAAATTCCCTATGTCTTAATAATATAGTTGCATCTAATTTCATCCATTGGTAAATAAAGTAATACACGACTATGTGTTGTGATGGAGAAGTTGGTGACTTGGTTTACGATTTTTGGTGTTGTATTTATATTTTATCGTCATGTTTCCCTTCTAAATTATTTTGATTGTAATCATATTTGTTTGTACATCAAAATTGTATATTTTATCAGTCTTTTCTTGAACTAAGTCATCACTCAATGAAGTAATAAATGTTGAGAAAACCCTAGGCAAGAAACATCTAACTAGTTTATTAGGATCCTAAATCCTAGACCTAGATGTGAAACTATGTAAGAGAAGAAACTTTGGATATATATGACTTATCTGACATACCTGGTGCTACCCACAATGTGGTTAGTGTTTGTATGTATGCCCAAACAACCAATCATACGATGATTGTAATGTGGTATTAGATACCTGATTTGATAATCATAAAGATAATTTTGTCTATTATGTTTATCTCAATCATGAGATGATGACATAAACATGGTTGATGTCTACAGAATGATGTTACTCGATGATGTATGTCTTCAAGTTGAGGACCTGAACAATGAGATCATATGTATGATAAGAGAACATACATTCTTGATATGCCCCTAGTCAATTATTATTGTGGAAGCAAAATGGACAATAATTATACGTAAGAGTAGAGCATGTGTTGGTTGATGACAGAATCTCATCAGTCATGATATGTGATATCAAACAAAATGCATATATACATGTTAGAGAATAGTGTATCGGACATACCCACCTTGAGAGTGATACATGGAGACCATGGAATAGTAGTCAAAATCATCTCTTATAGTGATAGTGGTGATTGTGGTTCTTAGACCTAAAGTCACTACACTCATCACATGTCATTTGATGTATTTTGCATAGTTTTAAACCCGACCTGACCTGGCTGGTTGAACCACTTGAACCTTCACCCCACAAGTTTTGCGGGTCGGGTGGGGCTGAAACTCGTTTTTGGCCAAGACCTGAGTTGACCCAGTGACCTGGCCTATTCAACTGCCAACCTGGCCCTCGAGTCAAAGACTTGGACGGGTTTGGTTGGTTTTATTCTTCCTGACCTAAATGACCATTTCACTTATTTCCATATCCTTTCATGTAGCCCCAATTATTCCATACATTCATATATTCACTTATTAAGTAATTATCTGTAACAATCGGGCCAACTGCCCTAGGCTCTAGTAGAGTTTCAGGAATGATGATTGGCCCCACTGGTCACCCATCCTAGTACTACTCCAAGTTGAGCACCCTTAACTATGGAGTTCTTTGGTGATGGGCTCCTAGAAAAGGAGGTCCACCTTGGTGATATGGGTAGTCCAATCATTCCTTTTAAGAACATTTTATCCAAGGCCTCAAATCCTAGGATATTACAATCTCCCCCACTTAAACTCTTGATGTCCTCGTCAAGGCTCAACTATGTGGCCTCATAATCTTTCCCCATTTCAGTGTAGACCCAAATGTCCCATGTACACCCAGCTCCTGATCACGGATACCAACACAAGGGCAACTCCATCAACTCGATAACCCTTTCTAACATGCTTGGTTATTACCAGCGCATGGGCAACTCAATCAACTTGGATAGCCCTTTCCAACATGCATGGACCGCACGGCTCAAAGACTGGCATGCCATAGGCCCATGTGGGTCCAACCTACCGGAGGGGAATTGGCTCTGATACCATTTGTAACTTCCAGGCCCACTGCCCTATGCTCTAGTAGAGTTTCAAGAATGACGACTGGCCCCACAGGCCACCACTAGCCTTAACTGTGTGCTTTTTTCCTCATTCACGTGCAAGCTGGGGTCAACTTCCCGACTGGTCACCCATCCTAGTACTACTCCAAGTTGAGCATGCTTAACTATGGAGTTCTTTGGTGATGGGCTCCCAGAAAAGGAGGTGCACCTTGGTGATATGGGTAGTCCAATCATTCCTTTTAAGATCATTTTATCCAAGGCCTCAAATCCTGGGATATTACATTATCACTTGTTTAAATATTGCAAGACCATTTGTTTGCTTCTTTATGAATAGATACTTGGTTTTGTATGTTTGATGTTTTATAACTCATCATCTCATAGTTCCATATAGTAGATTATGTTCACATACATGCACACTTATATAATTGTATATATGAAAATACATATTGTTGTAACATACACACATATACATATACAATGTATGTATATAGTAATATTATGTATACATGTCATGATGATGTCACTAGGTCGACCCGGTGGTTGAACCAGAGACCCGTGACCCAGAAACTTTGTTGGGTCAACCTCCAGGTTGAGTTTGAAAACCTTGGTATTTTGACATCATCCAACGTGACCTTAAATCAGGATTGCCATAAAGGTGATGATTGAGTGCATTGCAACACAAGGGGATTGAGTGTGAGTGATGTAGATGGGATTTGTCCCTCCTACATGATATTGATATCCAAGCCACTTGATAAGCAAGATTAAGAAACATATGGCCATACTCATGTGACTCAATATATGATATGTGAACTCACATGCATCTCATATAGTCTACTCTAGTTCAATGAGCATGGATTGAACGTTGAAAAGGATGACAATTCCATGCCTCGAGTTCAATCTCGATATCAGAGACAAAGGAACTATACGATCACGATAACATTGATCACATATTGTAGGTTGAAGTTGTTCTCAAACTTCCCAAATTACTTGGGTAGCAATGATGTGTTGCTAGATACCTCTCATTGCTTGTGATGTCATAAATCAGATATGGAAATTCACTGCCAATTAAATTGGGACTTATAGGGTCACACTCATAGGATACACCTCGAATAGGAGTTTATTAATTAATGATGTTTATCTTGATTAATAAGGTGTCAGGTATTCAATTTAAACAACAATGGTAGACAATTGGCTGATTGGACTGTGAACTGACTAGTTCAAATGTTGAACTAATCAATTCAAGTTTTAGGTCAATTTGAACCACTATTGGCAGTTAGAACTCTAAAAGGACCAGTTCAACAAGTGAACTGATCAACTCACATATGTGAACCGACCACTTCAGGTTGTGAACTAACCGATTGGTTGATAAATATGATTGGATCAAGGATTCATGTTTGCGTCATGTTGTACATTAATTAAATATTAATTTCCAATACAATTGCGATTGGAAAATATAGTGAAATGACTGGTTCAAGAGTTGAACCAATTATCTCACATGTGAACCAACCGGTTTAGTTGTGAACTGACCGGTTCAGCGTTCATAGGTTCTTGAAAATTCATGAAAATCTATCTCTTCAACTTTCGCTCAGACTAGAAGTCCTGACCCTGACCCTCCTATAAATAGAGGGGTAGCAGAGGCCTTCTAGAGATAGAACAATAAGCTCTGACAAGTGTTGTCTTCTCATGGTTGTGGTAACGTGAGAACCCAAGCAAGTCCTACCCGTCAAAGGGAGGGATAGTAAGGGAGATACAATTAGGAGAGCACATTGGCACTAGCACACTGACTAGAAGGGACAACTCCTTCTAGTCTGTTCATCTAGAAAAATAGGAGTTCCTGGTAGTCTGCATGGACTACTATAGAGGTGGGGAGGCCTCTGCCACCTACAAGGAGGGCACAGTCAACCTCCATCCATGGTGATCAACCAAGAGGTTGACGTTGACAGTCGTCCAGGTGCAACTTGAGAAAGTAGCACACTACAACACGGGATAATGCCTGGACTTGCTCCAGGTTCATGTATATGCCTTGCAGCCCTCTTGCCCATTACGTAGTTGATGACACGATCTACTATCTAAAGGGGAACGTGGCAGTACATTTTTTTGTTTCCTCTACCATATCTGATGCCATATTTACTAACAATTAGTGGGGCTATGAAAGATATAAAATTATTCACCATGTGAATGTGGTGCATGCAAAGTGCTTGACTCACTTCAGTAAGATATGACAATTTGTAACTCACTGGAATGTAAATTTTCTACAACCCAGTGATAATCATATATTCTTTTTCCCTATAACATCTACATTAATAATCACATGGAACGTATGTTTCTCTTTGGGATAGACATATTTAATCCCACATATAAGTGGTTTGATTTAGGTGTCATGATCTCTTCTTCAATCATAGAGACATATAACTCCCCAAAGGTAGTTGTGGTATCCTCCTCTAAGTGTCAGGATGAAAGAGGGTGTAATTGAACTTCCAATAAGTCATAAGTATTTGGATCAATGAGCATTTTCTTCGGTGGGTAATCAATACAGTGAGTCCATTGTCAGAATTGGACCAGCTTGTCTACAAAATTGAGAAAGTAGACTTCCAATTGAACGGAGGTCCCCTTAAATTTGTCAAACACCTTGAATTCCATGGATTCCTTAGCCACCGTCAAAGCTAGATTGCATTCTTCAACATCAATAAGTACATGAGTAGTAGCAAGGAAGGGTCTGCCAAAAATCAACAAGTAGTACGTCTCTTCTTTGATACCCATGACTACAAATTTGCAAGGGAGATAGAATTTCCTCACTTATAATGGGATGTATCTTGTTATCCCAAGTGGTGATTTCATGGAATATTCTTCTAGTTGAATCATCATCGCAAGAGTTAACAAATTCATAAGCCCCAAAATCTTGGAAAGATTGTGAGACATGACAAAAAAATCTTGTGCCAAAGTATGTAAGTACCCATTGGTAGGTAGAATTGCCTATAGAGAAATGGCTTCTTAAGGATCTTGCATCCTTGATCTTGTTGTGCATGTTGGCGTGTAAAATTTCAAAAGTTGTCTTGGATAGATGTACCATCTCACATTCTTAAGAAGCGTACTTGCACATGAGCATGGACTTGAGAAATTTTGATCAACAAGGCATTTCATTCAAGACATTATGAAATGTAATATTAAAATGGAGCTTCCTAAATGCCTCCTAAAAATTCATGATGTGTGCGACTAATATGTTCTATGCCAACCTACTCTAAAATAGTGACCTCAATGTGTACATCAGTACTTACGAACCTGTTGTGTCATATTTTTGCTAAAACAATGTCATTGGCACTGTATGTCTACCCAATTTTGTCATATCTAAATGGCCTTAGTATCATCCTCTAGTAATGACTAACTCTATCATTGGCATTTTCCTCTCTATAAATATCAAGCCTCATTTTGTATTCATTGCCTTCAACTATTTTAGATGTTTGGGGCTACTCTCTGCTTATCTACAAACACCCATATTTGCTGAAGTAGTTGTGATGATTTCTAGGAAAGCTAAGTCTTCATGATCTTTCTGCCACAATCTTGGTTAGAGATCATATGTTGGATTATGATAATGCTCTCATTCTATCCCTTATGGATGATTTCCATATATTGCTCAAATGGACCTCATGATCCTTAAAGGTTTGGTGATGCACCTTTGTGTTGATTCAAATGTTGGAGTTGTTGCCCTTAGTTGTAGTTACCATGGTCATGGACCTATTAGTAATTGTTGTACCTGTATTTTGTATTTTTTTTGCAAGTCACATGAACCTCAAGGTAGACCATTGGCATAATCTAGTGTTTGTTGCTAAGATTTTTTTTGCTTTAACTAGATTCTTGTATTGGAACCTAGGATAATTATGCAGCCTATTTGGGTTGTAGTAACGATGCCCTAGCATAAAAGTTTTCTACTGACTCCCTCCAAACTATTTCATATTATGATTGTTGCATCTAAATTGGCATATCATGAGTGTATGGCAAGTGAGAAACATGCCCTTCCATGTCAAATAACATAGGTATATAATTATCTTCACTTGATTTGCCTTTATTGTCTGAACCTATGTAAGGAATTCTTTGTATTGTCTTTCTTTAGGGTTAATTGACAAAGTGAATCTATAATTTGCTTTAGCTCTGAACCATTTGTTTCTTTTGCCACGAAGACATTGAGTATACCTTCTTGTCTCTCTCTTTTTCTCACTTGGTCAGGTTTTTTCCATCCATACCACTACCTTCTGGGGTTCGTTGAAGGGTAGGCGCATGAATCTACCACCAGAGTAAGCATCCAATAAGCCTTTTATCCAATCACCTACACCTTGTTAGAAGTTTTGAACTAGTGTGGAAGATAACATGATGTGGGAACTAGAGAATAAGCTCTTTGAAGCACTCCCATGCTTTAAATAATGAATCATCTAGATTTTTCTTAAACTAGACTCTGGCCCAATATGTGAATGTGGGAGGGTATAACTTCTTAAAGAATTAATTCTACATCCAATCCCATGTTTTTATATTGTTCCAATGTAGTGAATTTTATTGATTTCTTTCTTTGCCCATCAGGGAATTGTAGAAAAGAAGAAGTTAAATTACCTCTAGAGGGACTCCACTTTGTTTACTCATGTTAAATTGGAATATAAATTTGAGTAGGTGCTCAAGCACGACATCACCAAATCTAAATGTGAATGATTTATTATGCACCATCTGGATCCAATGTGTATTTAGTTTTGAAATTCTAGTCTGCAACTGGCAAGTAGGTTATTTCATCCTAGATATTTGAGGCATTGGGAATGGATAATTCTCATATTCTTTAACTGCCTCTACCTCCTTGGATGCCAATATTCTAACTTGAATTGAAATCATGACATCTACAATGACGTGCACTCGTTGTTCATTTATTGCATGTTGAATTTGGCACCAAATCTCTTCATTAACCATTTTTCCCTTCTCTCTTTAGTAATCTATAGTAAATGTGGTCTTTCTCAAGTATTGGCTCTACTCTTGTGTCTATGACGTGTATTTTACTACGCGCTAAAAACGCAAGTGTACGCGTCGAGTAGTACAGACCTTGTGAGGCCCGAGTCGAACACAGGGATACTCGGAAATGTTGGAGACTCCTACTAACTATTTGCGATCAGCTAAGCCGAAAAACAAATTGGGGTTTGTTGTCAAAATTAAAAGAAAATAAAAATAAAACAAAGCAAACAATCGATTAAAGGTTAATTTAATCAATTCAAAAGGTATCTTTAGGATTGCGGTTTCACCGCGGATATTCATTGTATTAGATTTTATATAATGCCTCAATCTTCTCTCTCTATCCGGGTAGTGGCCTGAAAATAGAATTGCCCACTGTCGTGGTGCAATTCACTACTTAGGTTTAGGTCGGTTCCACCGTCGTAGTAACCTATTCCCTAAACTAAGTGCATTACGAACGATCTCTCAGTATCCACCATTAATTTTACACCACCTTGTTCAAGGGATTTATCGATTAATGTAGGTTTCGTCTCTTTTCAGCCGTTAATCCTTCTGTCGAAGTGATTGAAGGCGTTAGGTTATTATTATGGTGATCAAGCATAACAATATATAGAGAAAATAAAACTATACCACGGATTTAAGAGAGAAAATATGAATTACTATTATAAAACTGTCATACAATGAATTCTCGGGCTACTCCCGGTCCTAAAGATGGAGGGGATTAGCCCCGCATGTTCATCTCACACAAGTACATGGTAGAAATAGGGGAAATCATATGAAAAACGTGGAATGAAAGGGAAAACCCCTGAACGGAGAAGAACCGGTTGATCCTTTACGTAGAACACGTGCTTTCCCGCCTCTCGGTGGTGAAATCTGTCTTCGGCAGCGTCCGGATTGACTGGTATGAACTTCTGGCCTCCGTTCTCCTTTCTCCTGCTCCTCGGCACTTGTGCAATGGCTAATCAGATCTCCCCCTCGTCTGGGCGGCCGTCCTTAGGTATAAGTCCCTAATTAGGTCGTTAATTAACTCCAGCCATCCGATTGGGATCAATCTGAATCCAACGCATATCTGACGGCGTCGATACCATCGACGCGAGTCAATGGTATTGACCCGCTGCAGTAACGAACCCTTCCTTTGTCGCGCCCGTCATCATCTCGATACCATCGACACGGGTCGATGGTATCGACTTCCTTTAGGCGTCGGTTTTGTCGTTTTGCGACGATGTAGCCTCCTTGCATCGATGGTATCGACTTGGTGTCGATACTATCGACAGCTTCTTCGCCAGCAACCTGAAGGTGTCTCGATACCATCGACTTGAGCGTCGATGGTATCGACTCTTTGCTGCTCCTTTCAGCTGGCAACCTGCGGCCTTGTCGATGGTATCGACGGAAGCAAATACTCGTTTGTCCTGAAATTCAAAGACAAGATCACATAAATTCACACAAATAATAATAATGTGATAATTAATGCTCAAAATGATGAAATCAAGGGGATTTGACATAAAATAGCAACAAAGACCAAATTGGATGAATTATGCGATATTAACCATAGAAATGACTAATTAAAGCATAAAACACATATAAAACATGTCTATAAATGCGACTCAAAATCATCGCATCAAACTCCCCTGCGCTTGAACATTACTCGCCCTCGAGCAACTAATCCTTAGAATAGAATTGCAAATGTCAACTGAAAAACAACACACCAAAAATTTTCAAATTTCCCTTGAATTTCCCATGCACTAACAACAAGATGACACACTTTTATGACATCCACAATTACACTAGATAGCACGTGGATCCTACAAAAACTAAAATTGCAAGAAACAAATAATAAGAGAAGAAAAGCAATAATGCTAAAAACCAAAAACAAGAAAAGATAGAGTTGTTCCAACTACCCCCCTAAGCTTGAATTCGACTATGGCCTCATAGTCAAAAACAAACTTAAAGATTGGAACAGGGATACCGGATCACTCTTGTGGAGGCGGAGGTGGGTACTGCCAGGGTCGTGGGGTCCGGATTTGCTCTGGATGACACTTGGCGCAAGTGTAGGAAGAAATCATTGAAGATGTGACTTCATTTGACCAATAACCCTGTCTTGAATAACTGACACCGACACTGCTGTGCGCCCGTCGATACCATCGACAGAAGTCGATGGTATCGACTCGCTGATTAGGGCAAATGCCTCGCGAGTCCGGCCGCCGCCTTTTTCACTTGAAAATGTCGATACCATCGACACACCCGTCGATGGTATCGACTCCACTGAGTCGATTTCTTCTGAAAATCTCCAGAGATCTCGATGGTATCGACTGGCATGTCGATACCATCGACTTTGATATTGCGATCTGCCTGTAGGTAGGTCGATACCATCGACGAGGCCGTCGATGGTATCGACGCAGAGCAAAATTTGCAGTCGTCAACCTGTAACCCGGTCGATACCATCGACCAATGTGTCGAT
The DNA here is from genome assembly GCA_963693085.1 of Alisma plantago-aquatica. Taxonomy (NCBI): domain Eukaryota; kingdom Viridiplantae; phylum Streptophyta; class Magnoliopsida; order Alismatales; family Alismataceae; genus Alisma; species Alisma plantago-aquatica. The sequence continues at coordinate 1,292,137,202 of OY856409.1, forward strand.
GGTATCGACTCTGCCTCAGCCTGCACATCAAACAAACCGATCACGGTATCTTTTTTATACTAAAAACTAAGTAAAAACAAATTAAACTACGAATGTAAATAAACTATCCTACTGTACCGATGGTTGGGTTGCCTCCCAACAAGCGCCCTTATTTAACGTCTTAGGCTAGACGACTTGATGCTCATCATCTTGGCACTTTGGGGCATGTTCTTAGAGGATCGTGCGGTAATTTGAATTCAACTCGATCTCCTCCAATTCCCAAGGACAATGTATCTCTCCCTAAGGCAGTCACGACATCCGCCGTTGCTTGAAAAGGTCTTCCTAGAAGAATTTCACAGCTTTGGAGCGGTGGCATATCCATGACAACAAAATCCACTGGGAATATAAATCGATCCACTTTGACGAGAACATCTTCACATACTCCATATGGTCTCACTAAAGACCCATCCGCCAATTCAATTGTCGCGGCCGACTTCTTGATTTCTTTTAACCCAAGTTTCTGAAATGTCACCAGAGGCATGAGATTTATGTTGGCGCCTGAATCACATTGCGCTTTAGGAAAATGTCGATCACCTATAGAGCATGGAATGTAGAAACCTCCTGGGTCTTTTCTCTTCTTTGGCGAACTCCCGTGAATCATAGAGCTCACCGTCTCATTCATCCGACAAATATCATCGTCTTTTATCCACCGCTTCTTATTGATGATTTCTTTGATGAACCTCCCATAGGCGGGAACCTTCTTGATCATCTCCACTAGTGGAATATTGATGTGGAGTTTTCTAAACATTTCCAAGAACTTCCTAAAATGACGGTGCTCTTTCTTTGGCTTCAACTTGTCCTGACTTGACACATCTGCTGCATTGACATGCCTGTGAGGTGGCACATACGAGCTTTTCGGGGCCAACTCCCCTAAGCTTGCTTCAATTACTTTCTCCGACGTGGACTTTGTCGAGACAATATCAACAGTAATTGCTTGTTGTGGTTCCTCTCTCGCATTAGATGTTTTCACACGTGCACAAACAACCTTCAATTGTTCTTCTTGCCTAGGAGGAGACGTGACCACCATGGGCTCTTGGCGGCGTTTCCAAAAAGAAAAAGTGCTTCCGCCTGGTAGTCCATAGTAAGTGCGAGGGTACGGTATTGCCGGTGTCTCCTCCGTATTAAAAATTAGTTTGCTTTCTTCTTTAGCTTCTTGCACCTGAGATTCCTCCTCATTACTTACCACAGACATATACTTGACCTGATGGTGTGCTTGGGCCACGTTTGCATTCTCGGCCGGTTTCTGTTGATTGGCGTGCTTGATGGCCGCCACTTCACTTGAAATCTGTGCCACGGTGGTTTCTAATGCCCGCATTTGTGCTCCATGGCTTTGCAGCGTCTGCCCAAATTTGGTTAAGATATCACCTTGAGATTGTAATTGTTTACCGAACATAGCCATCATTTCCTGATTCTGTTGAACCATTTGACTCAGTAGTTCAGTGTTCTTGTCCTCCGCTCTAGGTTGTGGCTTGGCATCTGGATCCTGCAGAAAATTATTCGGATCCTTCCATGAGAACTTTTTATCTCTCCTCCATGCATAGTCATTGTTTTTGTAGCCCTGTTGTTGCATGAATTTGACTTGGGCTTCCTCTTCCTCAGATGCATCATCCTTAGCTAGCAGCTTCTTGGCTAGAAGATCTAACTTGTCGTTCAGTTCTTTAACTACTTTGGATTCACCTGCGACTCTAACCTGCTCCACAGCACCTCTGTCACCCCATGACTGTTTCGTAGCCATGTTCTTTAATATCTCCCAACATCTGGTATCTGTGTTGTTCAAAAAGAATCCTGACCCGGCTGAATCCAAATTACTCCTATCGTGCTCGGAGAGAGCAAAATAGAAGATCTTCACCTGCGTCTCTTTATCAAGCCCGTGATGCGGGCACCTCCTCAGCATTACTTGGAATCTCTCCCACGTCTCTGAATATGTCTCACCGGCCTGTTGGGTAAAATTGTGAATCTTCCGGATCATGTCGTTAGTCTTCTCAGGAGGGAAGAACCTCTCAAAGAAGACCTCCACCATATGGTTCCAGTTCTCCACAAAATCATCATCCAAATTATGTAACCATTCTCGTGACGCTCCTGTCAATGAACTCAGCCACAACTTGAGATACAGTGCCTCCTGTGGAAACCTGTCGATTTTAACCATGTCACAGTTCTCAATAAACTGGCTGATGTGTGTGACGGGATCCTCATTCTTAAGCCCATGAAAAGCATTCGACTTCACCAGATTTATCAACGCCGGATCAATCTTATATGTAGGTATGTTAATTGCCTGCTTCTTTATAGGCCCTTTGGAAGCAGATGAGGAAGAAGCCTTGACCTTCTCCCATATAGTCTGTGGCTCGGCCATTTCTTCCTGTTCAAGTTCGGAATCTACCTCTTCTTGTTGCTCTTGCTCGTGATTATCCTCGTCCTCAGGTCCCGGCGGCAGAACCTCAGGTGTGCGATTATCGTAGTCTGTACTACGTGTCTGCACCATGCAACGTACCTGAAATGAGAAAATTCTAGTTCAGTACTATGCTTAGATAAGTGTAAACAATTATAGAAAAATTTAGAAATATTTGAAGTTGTTTCAAGATAAAAAAAATAAAAGATGTGGCCTAGAGTGGCCACTCGTAGCACTCGAAGTGCCAACAATTTTCCGTATCCCCGGCAACGACGCCAAAAACTTGACGTGTATTTTACTACGCGCTAAAAACGCAAGTGTACGCGTCGAGTAGTACAGACCTTGTGAGGCCCGAGTCGAACACAGGGATACTCGGAAATGTTGGAGACTCCTACTAACTATTTGCGATCAGCTAAGCCGAAAAACAAATTGGGGTTTGTTGTCAAAATTAAAAGAAAATAAAAATAAAACAAAGCAAAAAATCGATTAAAGGTTAATTTAATCAATTCAAAAAGGTATCTTTAGGATTGCGGTTTCACCGCGGATATTCATTGTATTAGATTTTATATAATGCCTCAATCTTCTCTCTCTATCCGGGTAGTGTCCTGAAAATAGAATTGCCCACTGTCGTGGTGCAATTCACTACTTAGGTTTAGGTCGGTTCCACCGTCGTAGTAACCTATTCCCTAAACTAAGTGCATTACGAACGATCTCTCAGTATCCACCATTAATTTTAAACCACCTTGTTTAAGGGATTTATCGATTAATGTAGGTTTCGTCTCTTTTCAGTCGTTAATCCTTCTGTCGAAGTGATTGAAGGCGTTAGGTTATTATTATGGTGATCAAGCATAACAATATATGGAGAAAACGAAACTATACCACGGATTTAAGAGAGAAAATATGAATTACTATTATAAAACTGTCATACAATGAATTCCTGGGCTACTCCCGGTCCTAAAGATGGAGGGGATTAGCCCCGCATGTTCATCTCACACAAGTACATGGTAGAAATAGGGGAAATCATATGAAAAACGTGGAATGAAAGGGAAAACCCCTGAACGGAGAAGAACCGGTTGATCCTTTGCGTAGAACACGTGCTTTCCCGCCTCTCGGTGGTGAAATCCGTCTTCAGCAGCGTCCAGATCGACTGGTATGAACTTCTGGCCTCCGTTCTCCTTTCTCCTGCTCCTCGGCACTTGTGCAATGGCTAATCAGATCTCCCCCTCGTCTGGGCGGTCGTCCTTAGGTATAAGTCCCTAATTAGGTCGTTAATTAACTCCAGCCATCCGATTGGGATCAATCTGAATCCAACGCATATCTGACGGCGTCGATACCATCGACGCGAGTCGATGGTATCGACCCGCTGCAGTAACGAACCCTTCCTTTGTCGCGCCCGTCATCATCTCGATACCATCGACACGGGTCGATGGTATCGACTTCCTTTAGGCGTCGGTTTTGTCGTTTTGCGACGCTATAGCCTTCGTGCGTCGATGGTATGGACTTGGTGTCGATACTATCGACAGCTTCTTCGCCAGCAACCTGAAGGTGTCTCGATACCATCGACTTGAGCGTCGATGGTATCGACTCTTTGCTGCTCCTTTCAGCTGGCAACTTGCGGCCTTGTCGATGGTATCGACTTCCGTCGATGGTATCGACGGAAGCAAATACTCGTTTGTCCTGAAATTCAAAGACAAGATCACATAAATTCACACAAATAATAATAATGTGATAATTAATGCTCAAAATGATGAAATCAAGGGGATTTGACATAAAATAGCAACAAAGACCAAATTGGATGAATTATGCGATATTAACCATAGAAATGACTAATTAAAGCATAAAACACATATAAAACAGGTCTATAAATGCGACTCAAAATCATCGCATCAGTCTACATCCTATAAGTGTAGCATACAGTGGTAATTAACCCATAATGACAGAGATAGAGAGTGTAATAACCAACAAAGAAAAGTGAAAAACAAGTGGATATATAATATAATCAATAAAGAAATAATAACTTCTAACTAATTCTTAATGGATCAACTAATTAAATTTGTTTGTTGTCTCTGGAAATGGCATCAAAATTTATGTGACTTTTATCATAAATTTGAACCAAGTAAGCTAATTTGAGTTTTTAGCTTCACTAATGTATATCAATAGATCATATGCAAGAAGATAAATCTTATCACGGAGAGAAAACCTTTTTAAATAATATATTGAATAAATTAATTGACACAAAACTAGGTGTTTCATAAAAGATGGTCAATCTTCCTATTAAATTATAACTAATGACAAAAACAAAATATCATAATTAAAGTTAGATTATTTGACAGATTAATGAACTAAGGTAGGGGTTTAATCACTAACTACATGTTCCATTTTCTCTTTCTCTCTCTTTCCAAAAACATATATTATATGATTGTGTAGACCAATTATAAAAAAAACCCTTTTCATTTTAATCAAGAGTAATTCAAGTTAGACATCAATCCCATGACATGTTTGTGAGGATCGGGATATAACAAGTCAATCTCACTAGGACTAGATTGTTCGTGGTAGCATCATATCCAGAAACATGATTTCATTGATGCTATTAGTAGTTTATCACATGTTTGTGATATTGAAAATCCCAACAAACATTGAAGTTGGTAATGAATAAATTACAATGAAAATTAATGATAATTTTATACATAAACCAATGTATATAATATTGTAATTTAATATAGGGATAATAACAATGTGGTGGTCGGGCTACTCCCCACACCGTAGAAATAGACTACTAGCTACCCTTAGAAACAATGTAGGAGTAGAAAAGGGAATGATGGAGGATAATGAATAGAGAAATGATGACAAATAGAAGCTTTAGGGTACCTAAATTTGCCTCTGAACAGTTGATGAAGTATCTAGTCATGTTCTTTGTAGAATGCTTATTCATGTTGGGCCTTAGACAATTATACCTAGCTCATCAACCTATGTCTAGGGTTGCAAACCCTTACCAAGGATGTTCTTGGATTAGTACTATACCTATCCCAAAACATTCAAATCATTACGTCTTTATTTGTTGGATGGGAGACAATTTATGTCATTTTATAGCACTCTACTTGCCCACCAACTAGATTGGCCCATCCGACCTGGTGGATTTGTCAAGTCTACTTTCTTAAAGAACTTAAATGCCTACATAGAGGAGCTATCTGGTCATAAAATAAGTACTAATGTATAATGGTTTCAACTAATTTTTTTCATTGTATAGGGCCACCAACTTCCAGACTCAGAGTTTTTGAGTTTACCTTCGTGGCCTAGCTAACCAACTACATAGTCACCCAGTTAGACACATTTGTACTTGAGAAACTGGTATGATTAAATCCAATCATTCAACTTTAAGAACCATATTATTATTGTGATGGAGTGAGTTTTTACTTTATTTTCTCTCTCTTGTTATTTCTTTTCCCAATTTATTGTTGACAAAACTACCCTCAACTTAATCATTGCACGACTAAGCTGAATATAGCACTTTTGGGCAAAAATATGCAAACCCTAGTATGCTTTTATGATAGAATACATATGAGAATGTATTTAGTTTAATGAACACATCAAACTTTTGAATTTGGGTTTCAAAATTATACCATAGTCACATATTTACATCTTTAAGCTACCCCTAAAATTTTATTCCATTTGGATGTACCATTTGGGAGTTATTCACATTGGAAATAAGGTCTATACTTGTTTTGTTCTCAATTTTTAGGACCTAAGTTCTGATTTAATGGGCTTGTAATTGGTCACGCGGCCCATTAAGCCTGAGCGCGGACCACTTAGCTAAGGCTTATCTCCAGCGGCTCGATCTAACGGCCTCAGATCCGCCCAGGGATCCAAGGGTCCTGGACTCGTCACCTACCTCCCGCCTTTCCCGGTCTTGACCTCAACAGAACCCCCGACCCAACGAGACCTCGGGCGCCTGACTCCCGCGTCAACTGCACGAGATTTTTGGAGGACGCGCTCCCCTCACCGAGACGAACTCAACAAACCTACACTCAGCTCCCCTCACCCTTGGAACGGGGAGAACGATCTCCCCCTTTTTTCGTTGCCCTCACTCCGGCGGCGACTGTGAATCCCAGGATCCCCAACCAACCCTAACCCTACTCGAGGGCCTATAAAAGGCCTCTCGGCATCTCTGCCACCTCCCTTTACCTCGATCCAGTTCCTCCGGAGCTCTATCTTTCCCCAGGACCTCCAGTTACCCCTAGAGCTACCCTATGACGCCGCCGCACTGACTCGGTCAGGCGTTTTCCCCTCTCGTCTCCTCCCTCTCATTTACCTACCTCCCTTGACTCGGGAGCGACGGTAGAATCTGAGCGGCATCTTTTCCGCCCTCGTGGGAGCCTACTGCCCATTCTCCTCCTTGGCTCCGGTGAGCTCCTCCGTCGTTTTTCTCGAGCTGAAGCCTGCTCGCGCGAGGGAGCACTACCCAGACCGAGACCCAGGGTGCCAGGTGGACACTGGTCGATCGCCACATCGGCCGAGATCGCTGGTCAACAAAGACCAGGGAGAGCTAACCCGCCCAGACCTCCCCCAATCGAGGAACGCCACATCAGCAATCCTGTTTGGAGCTCGCGAAGCCGGGATCTACCTGAGCCGTCGATCCAACCGGATCCGGCCGTAGATCAAGGTATATACATATTTTCTTTTGTTTTACTTTATCCAAGATACTTATTTTCTTAGTAAAATCCTAGAAAATGCTAGGATTATCCGAAAATAGCGAACCAATATACCATTTTCATCAGAAAATTATTCTCTATCCACATAGAATGCTACCAGAACCTAGATCCGTTGCCTTTTCTAAAAATAGTTGCTTAAAGCCTTAATGACCCCTTAATTCTAATTAATCTTTGATAATAGCTCCCTTGATGATATCTGACCTTCTGAGGTGTATTTAACCCTAGATAGAACTCCGTTCCTAAATGAATCGAAATACTGTTCTATGTTGATAAGTGGTCAAAGAATTAGAAGAAACCCTAATTTAGCTTTCTCTTCCTACATGTATATATATATTTCTTATGACAAAATTAATATCATTAAATGATATTTAGTGATTATTAGTAGGTCTGAATCCTTAAAGCGAACCATGATGTTATGAATGGTTAACATTACCCTCCTTTTTCCGTAATCATCTTAGAAACCCTAATTTTGAGAAAATCTTCTAATTAATCTATTAGTTATTATCTTTAATCCAAATAATTTATAATAGATCAGACCTAATAATGATTATGAACCTGATTAGAACGAGAGGAAAACCCTGATCTAAATTATGTTAACATAAAAGGAATAATAACTAAGAACATATCTTAGCCCTGGTCACATGGATCAATAGTAATATTGTACCCTTGCTTTCTTTGCAGGGTGACTAAACTCCTGTTTGAATCTAGATCTGTGGACTTTTGTTTGAACAAGCAGGTACGTGGTTATAAGTATATGACTAGTTTTCTATGGTTGTTAAAAGTATTGTACTTGGATGCAACTACTTTATAAATGTGCTTGGATGAAATACTATAGTGTATTTTCTTTTGCCGACAACAACTCTAAATATAAAATGAAAGGTTAGATGGATTGTAGCTACATGCACTACCTAATGTTGGATGTATGTGCCTAACATGGATGTATGAAATCTGGCCCATGTTAGATGTATGTATCCCTCTCTTTTCTCTCTATGGCCCACATTAGATGTATGTTGAAAAGGTGCTTGAAGTAGTACAATCGCATTAAATGACATGTTAAAAAGAAATGTTTACTTGATTATCGCTTTGCTTAAAGAATACGAATTCTGCTTATCTCGTTTTGATTTCAAAAGTTATTTTTCTTATGCAACCATACTATAGTATCTTTTTCTACCACGTACTCTTTTGACTCGTGTTTTGTTTCCCGTATTTTTAGGTACAAAGAACTTGTGAAACAATGGAGTAAAAGAGATAATCAAAGTACCCGAAGGCATAATAAATGAGCAAGGAGGATATATTAGAATAGATTTCTGTTCTTCTTATCTATTTCATGATAGATGTAGTTTTTCCCCTTTCCAGTACTTTGAGGATGATAATATCCTATGTATCTCTATTATTTCTTTAGAACTATTTATATCTCTTCTCTCCATTCGAATAAGTTATGTATGACTTTATTTATCCTTAATGAATGGTGGTTATTGTGGCTATTAAATGTTGTTTGTGAACTAGATCTTGGCATATTCCTGGTTTTAGTTGACTTCACTAATTTCTTGTATTTTCCCTTTTGACATTTATAAGATATGAGTGCACGCATATCTGTTTATGTCATTATGGAAAGTATATAGAAATTGGGTTCGTCACAGTTGGTATCAGAGCCAAGGTTCACACAACATAGTCACATGAACCCATTCACTCTATTGTGAGTCTAGGGTAGTCCTTGAGTTTGGGATACGAAGGGTTGAGGTGACTAGGATAGCATCTGCCTAAGGTCTGGCTAAAGTCTCCGAGCCACTTTGCTTGGCAATCACGAGGCTACCTATAAGGCAGTGTGAGTCTACCTGGCCGATACTCTAAGTTCCCCTACTTTTGGGATTATCCTATTTAGGATCCTCTCACCTCTAGAAAATTCCCTCTTACCTCTTTCTCTAGGAATATTTCCCTCTCATCTCGACTTTGAAATCTCCTTCTCACCTTATAAGGCTAAGAAAATGTCTCTCTATTTAGACAAGTCTTAAGGACTGACTTATAAGGACCGCCTTAGGATATCCTCCGCAAATTGTAACATTAAGAACTTTAATAATGAAAAAAAATATATATATATGAATGGAAATGATAATTGAAAGGATAATCATGATGATGATGATAATAATGAAACTTTTGAGAGATAAACCCTGATTTATTTAAATTAATTTCAGGATGCCTCCAAAAACCAGAAACTCCAGATCCTCTGAGGAATCACACTCTCACAAAAGGAAGGGCCCTGAAACCTCCGAAAATCCTGATCCTACGGGCCAAGCGAGATGGGAAGAACAGAAGAAGGCTCTTTTTGACTTCATGGAAGCCCTAGTCAACCGAGCCATCCCAGAAACCAGTAACCCTAGGGCCAGAGAAGTAACGGTGATAGATTTCATCAAGTTAAACCCTGATTCCTTCTGGGGGGAAGACCAACCCGAAGTGATGGATAAGGCCGAAGCCTGGCTTCTGTCCATGGAAAACGGATTCCGTACCCTAGGAGTCTCTGAAGAGAAGAAGGTCACCTTTGCAGCCCATATGCTTAAGGGAGGGGCTAGGATTTGGTGGGAGAATTATGGAGGGAATAGGGGAGGAGAGGTGGATGCCATGGGTTGGGAAGCCTTCAAAACCCTATTCACCGACCGTTTCATGCCCATAGCTGAAAGGAAGAGGAAGGAGGTGATGTACATGGAGCTCAAGCAAGGCAAGCTGTCAGTGGCCGACTACACTAGACAGTTCAGGCTTTTGGAGCGCTATGCCCCCATCCGTACGGAAGAGCGTCTCACTGAGCACTTTGTTGACCGTCTTACCACACAGTTAAAAACCCTAGTCATAGCCTCCCGTCCTCGAAACCTGGATGAAGCCCTAGATATGGCCCTTAAGCAGGAGAGAGAGCAGGGTTTACAGAAGCCACCTAGCATGGGGTACCTAGGGTTAACCACCACTGAAGAGGAGAAGTTCAAGAAGTTCCACCCCGGCCACAATAAAGGATCAGGAAAGGGAGGAGGTTCAGGAAGGAAAGGTCCAAGAAACAACAAGCTGATGGACTATCGCAACAAGTGCAAAACCTGCGGACGAGGACACGATGGACCTTGTCGCTACACCAAGCCCGTCTGCTACAACTGCAAGAAAGAGGGACATTTCCTTGCCAAGTGCCCCAATGCATCTATCCTTGGAAAACCTCCAGTAGGTGCTCCACCCCCTCAGGGACACCGCAATGCCAGGGTGTTCGCAGTAACAGCAGAGGAGGCTAGGGCAAATCCGAACCAGCTTGTCGAAGGTAACCTTAAATCTTTTTCATATATCTAATATCTTATTCAATGCCTTCAATTATTTATAATGTAATTATCATGTGTAGGCATTGTTTTCTTGAATGGACATCCTGTTAAAGCATTGTTTGATTCTGGATCCACAAACACATTCATTTCTCGCAATCTAGCCTCAATGTTACACTTACATATCAGGGACTTGGGATACATTCTGGATGTGTCAACCCCAAGTGGAAAAATATTCACCACATTGCAGAAAACTGATGTTCTCCCTCTAAAATTTGAAAATCATGACATGCCGTTTGAATTTATTCTCTTAACCATGGAAGACTTTGATGTTATTCTTGGCATGGATTGGTTGTACACATATCATGCTTATATTGACTGTAGAAACAAGATGGTAGTTCTCTCTCAACCTCATTCCTCTCCTGTAGTGATCTCCCGGGGAAGCGGATTCTGTAATAATATAATAATTTCCTCTCTTAAAGCTAAAAAGCTCATATCTAGAGGATGTAAAGTCTTCCTCGCATTCGTCTCAGAGACCAGTCCTGACAGCGGGTCGGTAGAAAGACTGGAAGTGGTACGTGATTTTCTTGACATATTCCCGGAGGAGCTTCCTGGGCTGCCTCCAAACCGAGACATTGAGTTCTCCATAGATCTCCTTCCTGGAACCACTCCGATTTCTAGGGCACCGTATAGGATGGCACCTGCTGAGCTTATGGAGCTGAAGAAACAATTACAAGAACTTCTTGATAAAGGTTTTATCCGGCCTAGCGTTTCCCCTTGGGGTGCACCTGTCCTTTTTGTTAAAAAGAAAGATGGTTCGATGCGGATGTGTATTGACTATCGCATGTTGAACCAAGCTACCATTAAAAACAAGTATCCTCTCCCTCGTATTGACGACCTCTTTGATCAACTCCGTACTGCTAAAGTTTTCTCAAAAATTGATCTCCGTTCTGGCTACCATCAACTGAAGGTCAAAGACTCCGACATTTCCAAAACAGCCTTCCGAACTCGGTATGGACACTATGAGTTTCTAGTAATGCCATTCGGGTTGACCAATGCACCTGGTGTCTTCATGAATCTGATGAACAAAGTCTTCCAGCCCTATCTTGATGATTTTGTGGTTGTCTTCATTGATGATATTTTGATCTTTTCTGATTCTGTGGAGAAGCACCGGGAACACTTGAGGACAGTTCTCGAGATTTTACGAACCCAGAAGTTCTATGGCAAGCTATCTAAATGTGAGTTCTGGATCGATAAAGTCATGTTTTTGGGACACGTCATCTCTGGAGGCACTATTTCTGTTGATCCCGCCAAAGTTTCTGCAGTACTTGATTGGCAACCTCCTCGCAATCCTTCAGAAATCCGAAGTTTCTTAGGTCTGGCTGGATATTATCGTCGTTTTATTTCGAATTTCTCCAAAGTGGCACTCCCTCTCACGAAGCTTACTCGGAAGGACGAGCATTTCATCTGGTCAGCTGCCTGTGAGTCTAGCTTCCAAGAGCTTAAACAGAAGTTGACATCAGCACCTGTCCTTGTTCTACCCTCTGGTAATGAAGGATTTGTGATATTCACTGATGCTTCCCGGCATGGTCTAGGTTGTGTCCTGCAGCAGAACGGAAAAGTAGTGGCCTTCTCTTCTAGACAGCTAAAACCCAATGAGTTGAATTACCCTACACATGATTTGGAGTTAGCTGCTATCATCCATGCTCTAAAAATCTGGAGGCACTACTTGTACGGAGCAACGTTCGATATCTTCACTGATCATAAAAGCCTCAAGTACATTCTGACGCAGAAAGATTTGAATCTTCGACAACGACGATGGATTGAGTACCTAAAGGACTACGACTTCACCATTGGCTACCATCCAGGTAAGGCCAATGTGGTTGCAGACGCCCTTAGTAGGAAAAGAGCTGTTTGTGCATCCCTGTCTGTACCCGAATGGAGGAACATGGAGGACTTGGCCAGTTGGAAGCCACAATTCCTGGCTGATCGTGTGCATGTCAACAACATCTCTATCACATCCAACTTGCATTCTGAACTTCTGGAGGCACAGAAAGTTAGTCACGAGCTTGCAGAGCTCTCCTCCATTCTGGCTAAACCTCATACACATCTGTCAGTGGGTCTTGATGGTGGTCTTTGATACAAGAACCGCATGTGGGTCCCTGAGCAGTCAGCTGTAAAGACAACCATTCTTAGCGAGGCACATGGGTCCAAGTACACAGTTCATCCCGGCACGACCAAGATGTACAAAGACCTACAAAGACAGTTCTGGTGGAGAGGCATGAAGCACGATATTGCAGCCTTTGTATCCAGGTGTCTGACATGTCAACGAATCAAGGCCGAGCATCAAAGACCAGGTGGTCTACTGCAACCCCTCGAGATTCCGGAATGGAAATGGGAACATATCACTATGGATTTTGTGGTGGGATTACCCAGGACCAGGAAGGGGTACGACGCTGCTTGGGTCATCGTGGATCGTCTCACCAAGTCAGCTCATTTTCTACCTGTGAAGACTACTGCGAAAGTTTCTGAGTTGGCCGACCTTTATATTCGGGAGATTGTACGTCTGCATGGGGTTCCCACATCCATTGTCTCGGACCGGGACCCGAAGTTCACCTCAAAGCTGTGGAAGCAGGTTCAAGAAGAATTGGGCACTAAACTGAATTTCAGTACAGCTTATCATCCACAGACAGATGGACAGTCCGAACGAACAGTACAGATTCTGGAGGATCTTCTACGAGCTTGTGTGCTTGACTGGGAAGGCTCGTGGGACCATTACCTGCCTTTAGCTGAGTTCGCCTATAATAATAGTTATCAGGCAAGTATTGGGATGCCACCATACGAAGCTCTCTATGGACGACCGTGTAGATCTCCGTTACATTGGGACGATGTCGGGGAAAACACCTTGATGAAATCTGAGGAGATGCAGCTGTATGTAGATAAAGTTGCACTAATTAAGCAAAGAATGAAGCGAGCACAGGATAGGCAGAAATCTTATGCAGATGCGCACCGACGTGAACGACAGTTCAAGGAAGGTGATCACGTATTCCTGAAAATCCGACCTATTCGAGCTTTGGCCAAGAATAAGGGAAAGCTCAGTCCTCGTTATGTGGGACCCTTTGAGATCCTTGAAAGGGTTGGAGAATGCGCCTATCGTCTTGCTTTGCCCCCCCAGTACAGTGCCATGCACAATGTCTTCCACGTATCCAATCTGAAGCCGTACGTCCAAGATCCTAGTCACATTCTGAATCATGAGCCCCTCGAACTGAAAGATGATCTATCATATGTTGAGTCACCAGTCAGAATTCTCGATCTAAAGACAAAGGAGCTTCGCAACAATCGGAGTATAGATATGGTGAAAGTTCTCTGGAGCCACCATGATCCAACCGATGCTACCTGGGAGCTCAAGTCTGAAGTGGAGCGGAAGTATCCACATCTCTTTCAGGCTTCTTGAATTTTGAGGACAAAATTCTTTTAAGGAGGGGAGAATGTGATGGAGTGAGTTTTTACTTTATTTTCTCTCTCTTGTTATTTCTTTTCCCAATTTATTGTTGACAAAACTACCCTCAACTTAATCATTGCACGACTAAGCTGAATATAGCACTTTTGGGCAAAAATATGCAAACCCTAGTATGCTTTTATGATAGAATACATATGAGAATGTATTTAGTTTAATGAACACATCAAACTTTTGAATTTGGGTTTCAAAATTATACCATAGTCACATATTTACATCTTTAAGCTACCCCTAAAATTTTATTCCATTTGGATGTACCATTTGGGAGTTATTCACATTGGAAATAAGGTCTATACTTGTTTTGTTCTCAATTTTTAGGACCTAAGTTCTGATTTAATGGGCTTGTAATTGGTCACGTGGCCCATTAAGCCTGAGCGCGGACCACTTAGCTAAGGCTTATCTCCAGCGGCTCGATCTAACGGCCTCAGATCTGCCCAGGGATCCAAGGGTCCTGGACTCGTCACCTACCTCCCGCCTTTCCCGGTCTTGACCTCAACAGAACCCCCGACCCAACGAGACCTCGGGCGCCTGACTCCCGCGTCAACTGCACGAGATTTTTGGAGGACGCGCTCCCCTCACCGAGACGAACTCAACAAACCTACACTCAGCTCCCCTCACCCTTGGAACGGGGAGAACGATCTCCCCCTTTTTTCGTTGCCCTCACTCCGGCGGCGACTGTGAATCCCAGGATCCCCAACCAACCCTAACCCTACTCGAGGGCCTATAAAAGGCCTCTCGGCATCTCTGCCACATCCCTTTACCTCGATCCAGTTCCTCCGGAGCTCTATCTTTCCCCAGGACCTCCAGTTACCCCTAGAGCTACCCTACGACGCCGCCGCACTGACTCGGTCAGGCGTTTTCCCCTCTCGTCTCCTCCCTCTCATTTACCTACCTCCCTTGACTCGGGAGCGACGGTAGAATCTGAGCGGCATCTTTTCCGCCCTCGTGGGAGCCTACTGCCCATTCTCCTCCTCGGCTCCGGTGAGCTCCTCCGTCGTTTTTCTCGAGCTGAAGCCTGCTCGCGCGAGGGAGCACTACCCAGACCGAGACCCAGGGTGCCAGGTGGACACTGGTCGATCGCCACATCGGCCGAGATCGCTGGTCAACAAAGACCAGGGAGAGCTAACCCGCCCAGACCTCCCCCAATCGAGGAACGCCACATCAGCAATCCTGTTTGGAGCTCGCGAAGCCGGGATCTACCTGAGCCGTCGATCCAACCGGATCCGGCCGTAGATCAAGGTATATACATATTTTCTTTTGTTTTACTTTATCCAAGATACTTATTTTCTTAGTAAAATCCTAGAAAATGCTAGGATTATCCGAAAATAGCGAACCAATATACCATTTTCATCAGAAAATTATTATCTATCCACATAGAATGCTACCAGAACCTAGATCCGTTGCCTTTTCTAAAAATAGTTGCTTAAAGCCTTAATGACCCCTTAATTCTAATTAATCTTTGATAATAGCTCCCTTGATGATATCTGACCTTCTGAGGTGTATTTAACCCTAGATAGAACTCCGTTCCTAAATGAATCGAAATACTGTTCTATGTTGATAAGTGGTCAAAGAATTAGAAGAAACCCTAATTTAGCTTTCTCTTCCTACATGTATATATATATTTCTTATGACAAAATTAATATCATTAAATGATATTTAGTGATTATTAGTAGGTCTGAATCCTTAAAGCGAACCATGATGTTATGAATGGTTAAGATTACCCTCCTTTTTCCGTAATCATCTTAGAAACCCTAATTTTGAGAAAATCTTCTAATTAATCTATTAGTTATTATCTTTAATCCAAATAATTTATAATAGATCAGACCTAATAATGATTATGAACCTGATTAGAACGAGAGGAAAACCCTGATCTAAATTATGTTAACATAAAAGGAATAATAACTAAGAACATATCTTAGCCCTGGTCACATGGATCAATAGTAATATTGTACCCTTGCTTTCTTTGCAGGGTGACTAAACTCCTGTTTGAATCTAGATCTGTGGACTTTTGTTTGAACAAGCAGGTACGTGGTTATAAGTATATGACTAGTTTTCTATGGTTGTTAAAAGTATTGTACTTGGATGCAACTACTTTATAAATGTGCTTGGATGAAATACTATAGTGTATTTTCTTTTGCCGACAACAACTCTAAATATAAAATGAAAGGTTAGATGGATTGTAGCTACATGCACTACCTAATGTTGGATGTATGTGCCTAACATGGATGTATGAAATCTGGCCCATGTTAGATGTATGTATCCCTCTCTTTTCTCTCTATGGCCCACATTAGATGTATGTTGAAAAGGTGCTTGAAGTAGTACAATCGCATTAAATGACATGTTAAAAAGAAATGTTTACTTGATTATCGCTTTGCTTAAAGAATACGAATTCTGCTTATCTCGTTTTGATTTCAAAAGTTATTTTTCTTATGCAACCATACTATAGTATCTTTTTCTACCACGTACTCTTTTGACTCGTGTTTTGTTTCCCGTATTTTTAGGTACAAAGAACTTGTGAAACAATGGAGTAAAAGAGATAATCAAAGTACCCGAAGGCATAATAAATGAGCAAGGAGGATATATTAGAATAGATTTCTGTTCTTCTTATCTATTTCATGATAGATGTAGTTTTTCCCCTTTCTAGTACTTTGAGGATGATAATATCCTATGTATCTCTATTATTTCTTTAGAACTATTTATATCTCTTCTCTCCATTCGAATAAGTTATGTATGACTTTATTTATCCTTAATGAATGGTGGTTATTGTGGCTATTAAATGTTGTTTGTGAACTAGATCTTGGCATATTCCTGGTTTTAGTTGACTTCACTAATTTCTTGTATTTTCCCTTTTGACATTTATAAGATATGAGTGCACGCATATCTGTTTATGTCATTATGGAAAGTATATAGAAATTGGGGTCGTCACAATTATCCATACTCCTTGTGAATTTTAACTTTCTTCAAATTGAGGAAGTTGGCTGCCACGGTAGTCTAGCCCCACTTAACTAGGTGAAGATGGTTCTTTCTGATTTTTGGGTGCTCCCAACTACAAACAATGAAGTTGATGAAGTGTGAGTATTGTTAGGAGAATAAAAAGGGCGTTTCAACATCGTAGATGATTTTTGATCAATTCTCTTTTGATGTCTAACTCTTGCATCAAAACAATGAAATTACATAAATATTATATAAATCTAACTAAAAGCTCCTAAGATGTAAAAATAACTAAAATGTGATATAATAAGTAAAACCTAAGATGTAAAATCAAGAATATCCTAGATTAACTAGCAATTATAAAATATATGATTCTTTTATAAGACAACATGTAATCTATCTTGTTTTTGCATGCAAATTGTATCAAGATTGTTTTTTATATTGTATGTATGTGTAATTCTAGGTAATAAGTCCCTTAGAACCTTCTCTCTACAAAAATGAAGATGGATCCCTTTTAACAACTAGTCTCATGTGGGCATGTGACAACCTTCAGTGAGCTATTGAACAAACTTTTTCTCACGTCCGGGAATGAACGTGAGACAAAGGAATGAATCAAGCTTTTAAATTTATAACATGAAACCTTCTAGGCCCCCGCAACTTTTATTACGGGTCGAAGTAGATATACAGGGTCGAACACAGGGACGTGGGGACGTTTAAGATGCCACAGATTTTGTTCTTGGGTCAGATAAGCCAAAAGTGATAGTCAATGAAAAGTATATGCTAGAACTAGTCTAGCGGGTTGTCACGATTTAAAACTAAACAAAGAAAAGAAAACAAAATAAAATAGAGTCTGCATGATTCTACTAATAAGAGAGAAGGAGTTCTTGGCTATGTAACCACAAATAGGGCAGTCTATGCACTCTTTCTCGGGCATAGACAACCCTCGAACACCCAAGGAAGCATCTAGTGCACACAGTGGCATCTGTAGTGGGGTCATCCCAGTCGCTCTCGCAATGCGTGACTAAAGCCATCAATGATATGTCATTGAGCCTCTCTCAAGGAATGACATATCAACACCTCAGAATATGCTAAGTTCCCTTTCGGGTCTTAGGATATTTTGGGATGTTAGGAACAAAATACCTTATATCGTCCTCCTCTCGGGTTCGGATCCAAACTATCTTCTCTTAACCATTCCTACACGGATCTCTCGATATAGGTAGAAATAACAGTTCAAGCGAGTAAGAGATCAACCAAACTAGCAATCATAACTTAGAAAGAGAAAGTAGAACATGCAACATATTAGATCTGAAATGAATCTACTTGCTTAAGGCAAAAGTACATAAACATGCCCAAAACAGGCTACATAGCCAAGAAGGAGCTCAACTAGCCATGGACAAGCATAGTTGGCACCGAACAAAGATGGAAGAACATCATTGTATAAGAAACCAAGAAACACAACAGAAGAAAGGGGAAGAAGAAGAGATTTAGCCCGTAGAGGAGAGGTGGCTCTCGCTCCTTTGCCTCCGTATAGGCTGGATCTCGTCTTTTGGTCCTCCTCCTTGATCAGATCTGGGCTCCTTGGTCCTCTATCTCCCTAGATCTGCCCCAAATAGCATCTTGGTGGGTGAACGGAGGTGGAAGACGACAATGGTTGGTCTAGATCTGGGGTTTCCACCACAGATCTAGGTGGAAATGGGTGTATGGGTGGAGAAAGGACGGAAGCTGGTTGTATAGGGCAGCGTTGAGTGAACACCTTGGTCCTCTCAGACCTTGGGATGCTCCCACGGAACTCTGGGAACCTTCAGATCTCGGAGAAGCAGCCTCTCGGCATCCCTGGTCGAGGTCCCCCCTCAAATGAGTGAGGGGACACTTATTTATAGAGGTCGACTGCAGACCACGGTCAGCAGATCACGGGGTCGGCCATGGTTGTGGCCTATACCCACGGTCGTGGCCGACACCGCGGTCACGATTCATAGAGTGGAAATCGCAGTCGCGGTGATGAAGATCACAGTCGAGGTTATTGGCCGCGGTCGTGGCGAACGACCACGGTCTTGGTAGAGGGAGTCGACCACGTTCGTGGTGGATGGCCACGGTTATGGCAGATAATCACGGTCGCGGTTGTCGAAGGAAAAACTACGGTCGCAGTTATTTGCCACGGTCGCGGTTATTGGCTACGGTCATGGTGGATAGCCATGGTCGTGGCGAGGGATCGCGGTCACGATGATGAAGACCGCGGTCGCGGTTATTGCCACGGTTGCAGTTATTGGCCACGGTCATGGCAGATGGCCACGGTCGTGGTAAAGGTGGAGGGCCACGGTCGTGACAGGTGGCCACGGTCATGGCAAGGAATCACGGTCGCGGTGTTGAAGACCGCAGTCGCGGTTATTGGCCACAGTCGTGGCGGACAACCACAGTCATAGTCAGGGTGGATTGCCACAGTCATGGCTGGTTGCCACGGTCGTGGCGGGTTCATAGCTGCCGCAAAAACCATGTGTCGGGGAGGAATCTTTGGAGAATAGATGTCTTGTCTGGTTCGGTGCCTGCAAGTCCCAAAATTGGCTAAATTGGCTACATTATTGGCTATTCTAACTACATTATCTAATGAGAGAAAGAAAGCATAAAACATGAGCATTATTGGGCATATTAGGACTAAAGTGACATGAAACCATAGATGAAATGCATAGAGAATATGTGTAGATTTGGGTGTTATCAACCACCCCAAGCTTAAAACTTGCTTGTCCTCAAGCAAGATTGTGCTCAAAGAACAAAAAGATTACATCCAAATTAAGCTTGACAATAAATGCTAAGGCTAAGAAAATTAGTTTAAAGCATCAATTCTCCTGATCCATGTCATTTCAGAACAAACCCCCACCAATCAACCACAGTCCTGCTAAAGCAAGATCAAAGAGTTTCCAGGCAAGATTAAGCAAATTCACTACAGCCTGCCGATACTCATGAGGTTTTGAATCATAATTATTAAACATAAAAGAACTATCACATAGGTGATCACGCATGTGATGAGCAATGAGCCATCACCATGAATCCATGTATACCAATCCGGAACAACGCGCCTCTCACTTATTCATGTCCTAAGAAACAAAGCAAAAAGACTCTAATGACTTCTGAGGATCCCGATATGCATCAGGTTGGTCCATGTAATGAGTAATAGTCCCTACAGTCCAAACCAGTTAGTCCAAAGCAGTGAGACAAACTCCTCGTACTGCGCTCGAACCAACCCTACTATTGAGATGATCTCATAGGTCTCCTAGGGGTTCCTAGTGACTCTCTAATGAGCATTTGGAGTGATACTACCAGGTACGACATACCCGCGTTCGTGAGCGCAGTCATACACCGACTGGGCACCATCCTCAACCCTCCTAAAAGAGAAAACAAGCGCTCATTTATTGTTCACACTCAGGCTTTTATCATCTGCATTCTATTTGTAGGCTTGGGTGAGAACTATATAGATATTTTGGGATTTCTGTGGGAGGTCAAGCCTCTTTTGTACATTTTTATATTTTTCATCTTTTTGACTCAACCTAATGTGAGAAGGCATGTAGTCTGTCAAGGAAAGCACTTCATCGTGATTATAGCTCAAAACTCATCTTGATCTGCTTGATACCTATGTGAAAAGTTAAAATTATGATTCAAGAATCCTTAGAATAGAGGCAAGCTCGTGAATCCACAGCTAGGATTCTTTGACCATGTTTTAGCTCATTCCAACGGTCCTTTATCATGGATTTTCCATTCACGACATAGATCAAGGGAATTTAGCTTTAAGCTGTGAAAAAAGGACATAACCTTAGATTTATTACCAAACTCAAGGAAAGAGTCAAAGAGTAAGTCAAGCAAAAGGTCAAGCAATTTTTAAGATAAAAACTATGCATTTAGGCATAAAGTCAAGCATTTATCTATTAGGTTCGCACCATATAGCCATAATTGCAGAGCTAAAAAGCAAAATTTTTTTGAAAATTTTAAAACTAATTGCAGGAAGTAAACATGCATGCAAGAAGGCTAAGGAGAAAGAAGGGCGAAGCCTACCACCCCAAGCTTAAAAGTTTGCTCATCCTTGAGCAAGACTTAAACTTGAAATGGTGAGACAGGAATGCATGATTTTAATGACAATTATTGAAGTTCTAAAGATGATGCATGGATGCAAGGATATAAAAATAGTTAGAGGAAAGAACTAACTAACAAGAATAATGAAGAGAAAAATTTATTGTAATAAAAGGGCAGGAGGGTGGGTAAGAGAAAAGGGGGTGGTTTCCCCATGATACCGACACTGGGATCCCAAATCCTAAGTTTTGGGACCAGTGTCACTTGTGTCTTGCCGACGGGTTCTGCCACATAATATGAGTAGAATAGGCAGATGTGTTGGCCCTGCTGAGTCCAAAGAAGTGAAGTGAAATCTGGCGACTCGGTGAAGTCATCTTTGTGCTGGAAGTGGCTTGAACTGCACTAGGATGAATTCTTCAGCATATCATCCTCAGGGTACCTTTCAAGATACGAATTTGAATAGGAAGGCCCTAGGATGTTGACACATGATGAGATGGATGAGAGAGGTTGGATGTCTTTTAGAGGACTCATATCTTCTCTCTCCATCTCTACATTTGAGGTTGGATGCTCAGATAAACTACTATATATAGTCTGAGTCATCCAATCATCTTCTGAACATGAAGTAACCCCAGAAGAGTATGATTGATGTTCTTCCTCCCCAAGCTTGTCGCCTTCTGTGGGGTCTGGGGTTTCTTCATGCTCAACAGCCATGTTGTAGTGAACTGTCTATATACCTCCCTTGAGTTCCACCAAGCCTTGAGGAGGGATGGCAGTGATTGTAAGCTCGTGTTGTTCCAACTCGTCGTCTTCGGTGTATTCGCTCCACTGAGATGAATAGTTGTCGTCATCCTCTTTTTGCTCGGTAAGAACCTATCGTCATCCTCACCATATAGATTTTTCCAAGCCATGATCGGCGTGCTACTCAAAGAGAAATGACAAGTCTCAATATGAGAGATGTCACTCTGGTTTGGTTCAATATCTGACTCTAGTTCCTCTGACCAATCTTCTGGTTGTGAGGAAACTTGGCTTTTAGAGTCTTCATCATCGTCATCATAGACCCATTCATGTCTATGACTCATATCTTCCATTGGTTCATCAGCTGGGTCATCTGGATAGAATGAAGGGCTTCCCAAAGTGGGTTGGTCTTCACAGAAAAATCCTGGTGAATCCAATTGATGGTCTGAATAGGATGGTGAGATATACTCCGCTTTAGACCTAATAGAAAGGTCTTGATGACTGGATTCTTCATTGCTAGGCGGTAGAGCTTGTGACTGCATGGTAACCCAATTGACGAGCTCTTGAAGCCTACTACATTGTTCAATATCTTCACAAAGTTGTCGGGCTTGTGCAACAAAACCTTCAAGGTTCGTCAATTCTGCCTTGCAATGTCGTTGTAGACCCGCTATATCAAACTAGCATGCTTGGACGAATCCTTGCTCGACAGCTTGAAGTAGGCTTCTACTGCGGTCTATAGCTTCGGTGCCTACTTTGAGATGACGACCCTGCTCTTCTAGAAGTTGTTGCATTGGATCGACATCTTCTTAGAGATGAGGGGCTAAGGAGGTGAGTGCGTGAATACTTTCCCTAGCCAACTCCACTACCTTAATCAGTTCTTGATCCCATGATAGCATGGGAGTCAAGGACTGACTGGCAATCTTCGTATTTGGGGCATCTTCATATGACGACGGTGGGGGCGAATATAACTCGACTAGCTGTAGAGCACGACCTTCAATTATTTTCCAGCAGTCGGAACTGCAGAAAAACTTGGGGGGATAGGTGGACAAGAACACTTGTCTTGCCGAAGCGAGATCCATGGCTGAAAAAGTATAAGAAAAAGAAAAAGGTATTCAATGTATATGAACAAGTATGTTTAAAACAAAAGAAGAACTATGCATATATATACAGGCTTAAAGTGACAGAACAAAATCCTTTAGGCGTGTAAACATGGAAAACTATGTCCCCGACAACGGTGCCAAAAAGTTGATCAACCTTTTTCTCGCATCCAGGAACGAACGCGGGATAAAGGAAGGAGTCAAGCTTTTAAATTTATAACCTGAAACCTTCTAGGCCCCTGTAACTTTTATTACGGGGTCGAAGTAGATATACGGGGTTGAACACAGGGACATGGGAACGTTTAGGATGCCACATATTTTGTTCTTGGCTCAAATAAGCCAAAAGCGATAGTCGATGAAAAGTATATGCTATAACTAGTCTAGCGGGTTGTCACGATTTAAAACTAAACAAAGAAAACAAAAGAAAACAAAACAGAGTCTGCAGGATTCTACTAATTAGAGAGAAGGAGTTCTTGGCTATGTAACCACAAATAGGGCATTCTATGCACTCTTTCTCGGGCATAGACAACCCTCGAACACCCAATCAAGCATCTAGTGTGCACAGTGGCATCTGTCCTGTGGGGTCATCCCACTCGCTCTCGCGATGCGTGACTAAAACCATCAATGATATGTCATCGATCCTCTCTCAAGGAATGACATATCAACACCTCGGAATATGCTAAGTTCCCTTTCGGGTCTTAGGATATTTCAGGATGTAAAGAACATAATACCTTGGATCGTCCTCCTCTCGGGTTCGAATCCAAACTATCTTCTCTTAACCATTCCTACACGGATCTCTCGATACAGGCATAAATAGCAGTTCAAGTGAGTAAGAGATCAACCAAACTAGCAATCATAACTTAGAAAGAGAAAGTAGAACATGCAATATACTAGATCTGAAATGAATCTACTTGCTTAAGGCAAAAGTGCATAAACATGCCCAAAACGAGCTATATATCCAAGGAGGAGCTCAACTAGCAATGGACAAGCATAGTTGGCACCGAACAAAGATGGAAGAACATCATTGTACAAGAAACCAAGAAACATAGCAGAAGAAAGGGGAAGAAGAAGAGATTTAGCCCGTGGAGGAGAGGTGGCTCTCACTCCTTTGCCTCCATATAGGCTGGATCTCATCTTTTGGTCCTCCTCCTTGATCATATCTGGGCTCCTTGGTCCTCTCTCTCCTTAGATATGACCTGAACAATAGCTTGGTGGGTGAACGGAGGTGGAAGACGACAGTGGTTGGTCTAGATCTGAGGTTTCCACTATAGATCTAGGCGAAAATGGGTGGATGGGTGGAGAAAGGATGGAAGTTGGCTGTAGAGGGCAACATAGAGCGAACGCCTTGGTCCTCTCGGACCTTGGGATGCTCCCACAGAACTCTGGGAACCTTCATATCTCGGAGCAGCAACCTCTCAACATCCTTGGTCGAGGTCCCCCCTTAAATGAGTGAGGGGACACCTATTGATAGAGGCCGAATGCAGACCACGGTCAGCATATCGTGGGGTCAGCCACGGTCATGGCCTATACCCACAGTCGTGGCTGACACCGCGGTCACGATTCATAGAGCGGAAATCGCGGTCACATTGATGAAGATCGCGGTCACGGTTATTGGCCACGGTCATGGCGGACGGCCACAGTCATGGTGGAGGGAGTTGGCCATGGTCGTGGCCGATGGCCACGGTCGTGGCAGATAATCACGATCGTGGTTGTGGAAGGAAAAACCGCGATCGCAGTTATTTACCACGATCGTGGCAAGGGATTGTGGTCACGGTGATGAAGACCGCAATCACGGTTATTGGCCAAGGTTGTGGCGAGGGATCGCGGTCGCGGTTATTGCCATGGTCGCGGTTATTGGCTATGGTTGTGGCAAAGGTGGACGGCCACGGTCGTGGCGAGGAATCGTGGTCGCAGTGTTGAAGACCGCGATCACGATTATTGGCCACGGTCATGGTCAGGGTGGATTGCCACGGTCGTGGCTGGTTGCCACGGTCATGGCGGGTTCATAGCTACCGCAAAAACCATGTGTCGAGGAGGAATCTTTGGAGAATAGATGTCTTGTCTAGTTCGGTGCTTGTAAGTCCCAAAATTGGCTAAATTGGCTATTCTAACTACATTATCTAATGAGAGAAAGAAAGCATAAAACATGAGCATTATTGGGCATATTAGGACTAAAGTGACACGAAACCATAGATGAAATGCATAGAGAATATGCATAGATTTGGGTGTTATTAGCTATGCACTTTATATCTAAGCATGAAGAAAGATATATTTGTGCTAGTATAGGCAAGATATAGTCATACTTGTGCCACTATCTATGTTTGAGAACTTGTAGTATACATGGGCCACTTTAAGAATGTACAAAAGTGAGGAAAGGTAATAAGCCAACATTTGAGTCACTTTGAGGACCATTTCATGTGTTTGACTTATGTTTTCATTTCTAGTTGTGTTGTTTTCTCAAATTTCAAATATGATGCATGTATTATGCCCAATAGGTTTTCAAGAAGGAATGTATGGGTAATCAAACATGTAATACCCATGTATATCACTAATTTGGGTATCTGGTTTTTCAGGACTGAGTTTTCCTTGGCCCTGACCCGACCCATATACAAATCTGGGTTAAAATCTTAGACACGACCCATCCCTACAAATTACATGGATTGGGTCTGGGTTGGGTTATGAAGATCAGGACATGGGTCGCATCAGGCTGGCCAGTCCAATGCTCATCCCTACCCATAAGGGTACATAGATAAATGTACAAGAAACTAAAATAAGGATAGAAAGTTGTAGAGGGAAACCTATCATTCTCAATACATCTCCAAGTTCCATCTACTCTTGTAAAAACTATAGTTTAGGCTAAACTACACCAAAGTCCTTGTCACCTAAGGGGTTACGAATGCCCCTAGAAAAGAAGAACAATTGAAGTTTATTAGAAGAAAGACAATAGGCGCATTAAATAAGGATTGGACAATACATCAATAATTGAAATCCAACGTCAGTATAAAATGTTCCCAAACAAGGAGCGAGGCTGGTATATCCAATTTGGATGCCAAAACAACTTTATATAGTATGATTAACAAACATATGAAGAAATAATAAAGTTGCAACAATAAATTCTTTCCTCAGATCATAATACATTAAGCAATAACAAAATCAATTCTATTCAATCCATTTCACTTGCATGAAGATTATATATCAATCTACAACCATCTAAAGTATGACCAAAGTACTTCCACATTCCATGCATAGAAAGGAGGTGAGACACATGTACTCCTATGTGTAATGGTATATATTCCAGGTGAGACAACTTGGGGCTAGATGAGGGAACCAACCATCCATATATAGAAAAAGTTGTACTCTGGGTCCAACAAAGTAATTTACTACTATAATCATGTAATAATAGTCAAGCAAATCAACATGCATATAATAGGGAAGAAAGGCAAGTATAGTCAAATTGGATAATCAATTTAAGGTTTCCATCATAGAATGGAATGATACAATGAAACAATAGAAATAGGGAGTGAGTTGAATATGTTGAAGCAAAATATGCAAATTAGGGTTCAGTTTGAAATTATCAACAATTTTTAGATGAATAAATGTCACATCCAAGAGATGGGTTTCAATTATTATCAAATAGAGAGGACACATGTAATTCAAATATAATCACCTTAATTATACTAAAGAGAGAGGATATACAAAATATCATCCAATATGACTCATCAGGAGTGCAACATACCTCAAAATGAGTATCAACAATCGAAGTCACACTTTAGGTCCATAGAGGTATCCTCCACCTATTATTATATTATCTATATATATTATTGATTAATGTGAAGATTAGAAAATCTAAAGTATCAACTCTTTATAACAGTTGAATTAGGTTCTAAAAGCTATACCATTTGACTATCTTATTATTCTGATTCCAAAAACATCTTTATTTATATTCTCCGAGTTATAGAATAATCGTCACGAATTATCAAATCTATTGAATTTACGGAATATGAAAATTATTATATTTATTGTTATTTAGTTTATTATGGTATATGGGTCTAATTGTCCTGTCCCATTAGAGTTGTGTTCACTTCCCTTGTACTTGCTTCCTCTGTTATATACATGGGGAGTTTGCCATCTGTCAATAAGAAAATATCTTATTAGCCCCCATCTTATATTTCAAAAAATAAAATGTATCTAAAAGACTATACCCCCATATAACACATCAAAGATAGATGTTGACATTGCAATATAAGTAACTTGGACATCTTCAAACCTGCACAAAAATCATCAAATGGAAGGGGTAAAAATTCTAGAAAAGCCCATTCTAAGAATTTCACGTATCAAATCAAGGACACAAACACGAAAAAACATGCAAACTTGTTCTTCTCTTCTCACATGATGAAGCAATAGAACAAGCTAAAGAAGATGAAAATGAATCGCCCAAAACATTGAATGGTAGGGCTAAAGAATGTTCCCACTGAGTTCTCCATCCAAAATCAATCTCAACAAGCCTGAGAAAAGGCTGCACTATGGGTAGAAGCTCTGTAGAAGCCTTTCGCCATGACTGACAGGATCGAGAAGCTTGGAAGCTCAATGGAAGTAACCCATGGCAAAGAAGAAGGCAAAAATAAAAACCTGCTCAAAATGACCCCACATTGACATCACTAGTTGATTTTTTTTTTGTGAAAAGATCCATCCAAGCAACCCCTTACCATATGCTTCGTAGATGGAAAATGGTGCAGACTGGTAGGAGAAGAGAGGTGAATGGTATGCAAAATGGGAATGCCAAACCACCTTATCAATAATGTGTTCAATAATATGAAAAATACATAAAGGACATATGCATACAAGTTAGTATAAAACGAAGACAATAATTTTCCTTTATCTCTTCACTGGACTCTTGAGAAAAAACATAATCAATTCATTCCCTCTATAGTCATTACACCATCTTTCAACCATCTTTCAGACATAGTTAAATCACCCACACCCCACTCAATTTCCGGCATGTTGATGCACACGGCAAAATCGGATAAAAAGTTATCACTTACAATTACAAAGATTTTATACTTTGTTTAGGCTTGCAAAGTTACAACTCATCACTTGATTCTCTTGAGAAACAAGTTGAGAAAAACTCATTTAATTTATTCCCTCCATATCCATCAAACCATCTTTCACATCGCGCTCAATTTTCCGCCATATCGACGCACGCGTCAAAAGCGTATACAAAGTTACACTTACAATTACAAATTATTCTTTGTTTCGATTTTACAAAGTTACAATCCGTCAAAGCCACTCGTGGAGGCGCTAGATGACAATGTGAAGATACTAGTGCTGTGAGTCTGTGACCTATTCAATGCTTTGAAGTCCTTTATCGTCCGCTGCGTATTTTCTGATATGATAGTTAATATATAAACTTTTACTTCCATTAAAAGCGCTGCATCTCTATGTGGATTCCTGAACCCAGCAACCCCCAAAAGTCGTCTACACGTTAACATCCGTCGCTCTCAGCTTATCTGTCGTTTCCCCTCGCTTGGAATCATCCCCGATCGCTTTCGTCACAAAGCGGGGGAGACATGGCCCTCCATCGTCTTCCCATTGGCTTCTTGAAAAGGTACCGGGGCTTCCTCTGATAGCTGAGGCAGCTTGAAAAGCGACCTACGGGAGCAACTCCCTTTACTATATAGCTAGATTCCCTCATTTTTTCCTGTAACTTCTTCTCTTATTCTTTCTTTCCCGTAAGGAATCTCCCGTTTCCTGTTTCCTGTTTCCCAATTCCTGCTCCGCCGTCTCCTCCCCCTCATCCGTTATGGACGTCGCCCACCTCGATGATATCATCAGCAGCCTGTGGCAGGTGCCGGAGCTGAAACAGAGCAAGAAGCTGCCGCTGTCGGAGGATGACATCAGAAAGCTTGTTGTCACGGCGAAGAACATCTTCCTTATGCAGCCCAACCTGGTTCAGCTATATCCGCCGATCAAAATATGCGGTAGATGTTTGATCCGTGACTGCTTTTTTTAGGGGGGAATTTCAGATGTTTTTTTTTTATGACAGTCGTTGCTTGGATATTATCTTAGTCTTTGATGTTCCGAGTACTTGCTGCCATGAATAAGATCCTTTTTATATTTGATGATAAACCTCTTAGCTGTACCTATAACCGTAACTAAAGATTACAGGTAGATCAGTATGTTTATCTGTTATGCAATATGATTTCTTATATGATACTTACCTGCAGTGAATTTGCAGAAGGTTTGTTCAGTCCAGTGGCAACGTTAGCTTCATACTTGTTTAAGGCATATTGATCTCAGTGTCCCCATCTTTATTGGGGTATGCACCCTTTGTTGACGCTATTTTAGCAACACAATTCAATCTTTCAAACACCACTTCTGAAACAAGCCAACGAAAGAAGGCAAAAATGCAGAGGACTAATCAAACATGAAAAATTCAAGCAATCCACAATAAAACTTCCCAATATATACGGCTTGGGAAGGGACCTTCCATCTATTAAGATGGAGGGGCTGGAGTTCAGTATCACTAGAATGAGTTTACAAACCAAGGGGGATCGGGGAGGAGAAAGCACAAACCTGAACTTAACCTGAGACCACTCGAGACAAGGAAAGCCATTAATAGAGCAAAAAAATAGAAGTGCAATAGCCGTAATAAATACTGTCTATATTAAGGGTCATCCTAGCTGTCTTTAACATACATGCACTTGCTTCCAATTGGGGCTGGCAAAATCAAACCCGACCAGAACCGCTTTGTTTAAGCGGATGAGGGTCTAAGGTTTTTCAAGCTGACCCAAATGTGACGCGAACCCGAAAAACCCAATTAGAATGAATGGTTTGTGTGGTTTAAAGTAAATAATTATTTGTCATCTGTGCTATATAATACTACACATTTTTTTTTTTGAAGTTAAACAAACAAATTTCATTATGGAGGAGCCATACGACATCTACATGAGGAGAAAAACAAACTAAAAGACCACACAAAGATCAAGAACACATACAAACCACCACAAAAACTCATATCGGAATCTGATAAGAACAATGATGTATAGATCCCTCTTCTCCTTCGCTGGCTAACACAACTTTCTATGATGAATACCTTCAACCTGAGTATGTATATGTGGTAGAGTACCTGCACCAAATCGGTGTTCCAAAAGAATATTTCCCCCACACTTGTTGGCATACAACACTACAACGAAATTGACCGAGAAAGAAAAATCTACTACGAGAAGAGACAGAAGCGCCGATTAACAGCGAGAGAGACAAAATAGGAGAACAACCTAGTCTAAATAGAAAGCAAGTAAAAGAGAAAGGAGGTAGGAAACTCATCGCAGTCGGGCTCAACGACAGGGAGGAAGAAGACCATTGCCTCCAAAGACAACACGCCCACGCGCCTCTCGAAGAAGAGACCCTGCTGAAGACGGGCGAGAACAGGCCGAAGGGGAGCAGGGCACCGCTTTGCGGCGACCAAATCCCCCTCCCCCCAACCAGCCGCCTCTGGAGGAAGAAACCCTAGTGACGCTAGCTACTACACATTTTTTCACTGTTTACACATCATACACATATTTAAGCAATTTATGTAAATTACAATGTTCATAGAATGTTGCAACTGCCAGTTTTTACTTGATATTAGGGACCCTAAGTGCCCTGATCCAAGAGCACTGCCTAGCATTCTTGACAAATGTCATGTATTTTATGAATCATATGACAATCCTCAGTTATCTGTAGTTCAACTTCTGTGAAAAAACATATTACTAATTTAAGAATTTGTATGTGGTGTACTGCCCGTACAGTATCATATCAAGTATATGTAGGATGAACTTATTTGCTTCTATGGTTCATTATATTAAATTATATGAAAACCAAAGAATTCTATATAGCCTTATTATTCGAAGAAGATAATATTTTTCATTTTTTCTAAATATCTAACGACATTCACCTATTACTGTTACCAATAGTTTTGAGATCGACTATTTTCATGTATAGTTAAAACTTAATACCAAAGTTGCCTGAGAAAACATGCATACTGCATACTGCACTAGAATTCTAACAACATTTACCTATCACCATCCACGATAATTGTAGGATTGACTTTTTTTTTTATATGGTTAAAACCAAACATGCATGAGAGAAATATACATAATGCATACTATAGGTACTCGCTGGATGAAGTGGCTGCCTATGCATTTATGGAACCTGCAGAGAGTCAGTTGGTCGCTAGCCATATATTGGTGTCATTTCATATCAGAATTTTAAAAACTGTAATGAACTGGCTAATTCAAGTGAGAACCTTTCGCGGTTAAGTGGAGCCTTGTTGGCCTGGAAAAACAATCAAAACCACTAAAATGGCTGGTTCAACTTTGGAACTAGTCATGAGTTCAGGGAACTAGTCAGATTAGAGACTAACCCAATGAATTCATATCTTTCAACGTTTTCAGGGTGATGGAGTTGGTGATAGCCTGTTAACTTTGTCTCGTAGTAGTTTACTAAATCGATTGGAATATGGTCAAATGACTTTTCCTCGTGATATTGATTGTGTTTCATACTCAATTAAGCCGAGTGGGATTTTGAATAAGTGTGTTTGATCATTGTATATCATCGGGATTTGGGAATGGTTATTATACTTAATCCTATATATTTCCCTGTAAATACTTCACACTCTTTTCACAGTTCTCTGAGTTTTTAGCATCATGATGCCATTGCAGTCAGCTTCAGTGGAGTGGGAATCCTTGCCCGGACTGTTCATCCTCTTGTTTGAATTGCTAAAATTTGATGTACAAGAGTGGCTATTTTTGGAACATTGGCTTAAACACTCATGATTCAGCATGCAATTATGATATTAATATATAAGCAAATAGTTAAATTTTGCTGCCAATAGTGTCTTTATTTTTGTGGCGTGCCTTGTGATAGTTAAGTTTGGATAATAATTTCTAGTACTCTTTTCACTTCATGGTTTGTTCTGTCTCAACACTCTTTTCTCTTTGTACTTTGTCTTGATAAATTCTTTCATTTAATTAAAAAGAGGTCATGTTGAAACTAATATGATTAGATCAAGTAAAAGCCAAGTATTCAAGGAATTCATTTTTCCTTGGTATCAACTATTACCTTATTAGTTGTAAGCATGAAATAAGCAATCTTCAAGAATAACTCAAATATCAAGAAGTTTCATGGCATGATCTTCCTAAAAAGAAAATTTGTTAGTCAGTAATCTATTGTGTTTTTTTTCCCATAGTAGGTTTTAGTAATCATGGAATTTTAACCAAGAAATATACTCCCTCATGAGTGCTGCAAACAGAAAACTTGGCCTGCAATTGTGTTACTCTAGCTCCTTATGGACCATTTGAACATGTAATGCAGGTGATGTTCATGGTCAGTTTCTTGATCTTCTCAGGCTATTTGAGCTTGGTGGCCTACCTCCCGAATCCAGTTATCTCTTCCTTGGCGACTATGTTGATAGAGGCAAACAGAGCTTAGAGACCATATGTTTGCTTCTAGCATATAAGATAAAATATCCTGATAAAATCACTCTTCTAAGGGGTAATCATGAAACTGCAGTGATCAGTCGTATCTATGGGTTTTTTGATGAGTGTAAGAGAAGATACAGTGTTGCACTCTGGAAGCTTTTCACAGACTGTTTCAACTGTATGCCTATAGCTGCTCTTGTTGCTGAAAAAATTCTGTGTGTTCACGGTGGCATTTCTCCTGAGCTGAATGACCTAGAACAGATTAAAAATCTTCCACGACCGACTGATGTGCCAGAAAAAGGTCTGCTTTGTGATCTACTTTGGTCGGATCCAGACAAATACGTTGTAGGATGGGGAGACAATGTGGAAAGAGGTGTTTCATATACATTCGGGGTTGATACAGTGTTAGACTTCCTTGACAGACTCGACCTAGATCTTATCTGTCGTGCTCATCAGGTTTAGTTATTTACCATCTATATGCTTAACGTCATAGTTACCTCCTCAGTTATTGACTGTTATTTGTCACCGTGGACCAGGTAGTACAAGATGGCTATCAGTTCTTTGCAAATAGAAGACTCGTGACTGTATTTTCTGCTCCTAATTATTGTGGCCAATTTGATAATGCTGGCGCAATGCTGACTGTGGATGACTCCCTCATGTGCTCTTTCCAAATACTAAATCCTATTGAAACATGGAGAACTGTAGGTCTACATGGATGCACAGGTTAGTATATGCATAGAAAGTGCAATCGATTTCTTGATGTCAGAATTTGATATTTACATCTCATACAGTTCAGTTTCTACATCCAAAACCAACCTGCTGTTTGAAATCAGTTTATAATGTGTAACAGTCTATTCTGCACGCTCCTTACTGATGATAAATCCTATTACAACACTTAGTGTATACTGAATGATGAAAATAATTTCTTGATCTTGGAATATGATATTTACATCCCATTACTTCAGTTTATACATCTGAAAAAAAAATTGCCTTTTAATATCGTTTTGTTAGAAAGTATTAGCCTAATTAGCTAATAGGTTAATCAGTCTATTATGTATATAGGCCTATAAAGACTTAGTCTATTATGTGCATTAGCCTATCAATCATCTCTCTCATCTTATTTTATCTGCATGATTATATGTTCCCATCTTATTTTGTCATGTTTGCAATAGTCTACATAATAATCCAATCGTATAGATTTGATGTATACCCCTTAGATTGTGTGCATATAAAAAACCATCCCAATCAGACGTCATGGACCATCTGATGAGAGAAAGTGTATTTCTACATCAACAATAAGTTACAAATTTTGCAAGAGCCATTGCATGATATTCAATCAATTTTCTTAATATACATAAGAAATGATGGTGATTTTTTAAAGATGTTTAATGACGATATTGATTCAATCCGTATGGCGGGATTTAGTTGAGGGTTTACATGTGCCATTCCAAAGGCCAGGACACAAGTTACATGTACTGGCCAGTACATACTTCCTAACCTA